>CM060910.1:276664251-277914251 GCA_030737875.1 Allium sativum | reverse complement strand
AGCAAGTTCAAGGAGTTGACTACAATGAAACCTTCTCCCCAGTAGCAATGGCTAAACCCATTAGGATTATTCTTGCAATTGTAGTCTTTTACAATTACGAAATCTGGCAAATGGATGTCAAAACCACCTTCCTTAACGGGAATCTTATCGGGGAAGTGTATATGACAAAACCTGAAGGTTTTTTCAACCCAAAAGATGCTAGAAAAGTATGTAAGGTGCAACAATCCATTTATGGGTTAAAACAAGCATCTCATAGAAGAATCTTTGTTTTGATGAAACACTCAAAGAGTTTGGCTTCATTAAGAATGAAGATGAGCCTTGTGTATACAAAAAGGTTAGTAGGAGTACTGTTATGTTCCTAGTATTATATGTTGATGACATATTACTTATTAGGAATGGTGTTAGTTCATTACAAGCAGTGAAGACATGGTTGGGAAAAAGTTTCTCCATGAAAGACTTGGGTGAGGCAACCTATATCTTAGTTATCAAGATATATAGAGATAAATCAACAAAATTGATTGGTCTAAGTCAGAGTACATACATTGACAAAGTGCTAAAAAGGTTTGGCGTGCAAGTGGCGAAGAGTGGATACGTACCATGTCACATGGTATAACACTCTCTAAAACTAAATGTCCTAAATCACAAGATGATAAGGAACGCATGAGAATGGTCCCTTATTCTTTGGCAATTGTATCAGTCACGTATGAAATATTATG
This sequence comes from Allium sativum, assembly GCA_030737875.1. Lineage (NCBI taxonomy): Eukaryota > Viridiplantae > Streptophyta > Magnoliopsida > Asparagales > Amaryllidaceae > Allium > Allium sativum. The sequence goes on along the minus strand of CM060910.1, from coordinate 277,913,535 downwards.
TACTCATCTAGATGTCTCGTATGCTTTAAGTATGACAAGTATATTCTAATCTAATCCAAGTGAAAGTCACTAGACAATATTCAAGAACATCATTAAATACCTTAAAAGTACTAAAGACTCAATCTTGATATATGGAGTTGAAGAGGAATTAATGGTAAAAGGTTACACAGACGCTAGTTTCCAGACTGATAAAGATGATTATAAGTCGCACTCATGTTATGTGTTTGTCCTTAATGGTGGTACTGTTAGCTGGAAAAATTCAAAGCAAGAAACAGTCATTGATTCGACAATAAAGGCTAAATACATTGCTGCTCCTAAAGCTGCTAAGGAGACTGTTTGGATTAAGTTCATTTCTGAACTTAGTGTTGTTCCATCCATTGTTGATCAAATAGATCTTTATCGTGCTAACAATGGGGCCATTGCACAGGCCAAGGTACCTAGTTCACATCATCGATCTAATCACATACTAAGGCGATACCATCTCATCCGTGAAATTATTGACATAGAAGATATACATATCTACAAAGTACAAAACGATAATAATGTTGCATACCCATTGACTAAAGCTTTGTCGCAGCAGAAGAAATGATAAAAATGTTGCCACTTACTATTTATAATTTTAAATATAATTTTAAATTTTTGCCAACATTATAATAACCTATAGGGTCACACAATTTGAGCATTTAAAAGAGGAGAACCGTTCTTTGAACAAATAAAATATCGATCAGTTGATATTTAAATTTGCATTAGAAATGGTACATCGGTTTTCATTTGTTTTCACTTTGGTTCTCATTCATTTAAAACGGTGTCGACTCTATCTTTCAATACACACTAAAATGAGATCCAAAATAAAAGAAAGAAACTCACGGTCCTTGTCTAGTACCTCTACTCTCCAAATTCGATTTTGTTTAACGATCGAAAAGCATTCATGGATACCATAGGGATGTCGTTGATTCTAGCAGCGTTAAACATTCGATTTGGTATTCGTCCATTTCGTGAATTTTTCAAAATCAAATTGGTATTCCTTCACTCAATTTAATGTAGTTGCTTGGATCCTGTAATTTTGGGTTTAAAAATTCGGATTTTTTTTATTTCCACTGCCGATTCAATAGGAAAAACATATCAGTTGAACCCAAAACTATGACACCCCATGTCCGTTAATGTCACTCATAGGAGAATGCATTAAGTTTCGTGAAGCGAAAAGGGTAATCATTACAGAACATTTCCGAGACAAATGAAATAAGCAGTAGAAATTTTGTAAACTTTACTATGAATGAAATAAAGCATAGTCTCAGAAATACATCAAAACTAGTTACAACTAGCAAACTATCTCAAATCTATCTTACAAAACATCTCATGAAAAATATCAGAGTACATAAAATCATATCCCTCGCCATAATTCATACTAAAGTAGAGAGCAAGTCAAAACTATATACATCTCAAGAATTCCATGTCAAGTCCAAGCTGTAAGAGAAATCCTAGTCACTGTTGAGTGCTTCCACTATGAGGACCCGGGGGGAAAGGAAGAAAGAGGCAAAAGAAAAAGGTTTAGACATAAAGTCTGGCGAGTTCCAGTGATTTACAAATATGCACAAAAATAGAATTGCCAAAACAAGTAGATAAGATTGGATGAGATAGGTACAGTGTCATAACAGATAAACTAAACAGAATAGCATGATGGATAGGAATAAACTTATGACTGAGTAATGCTTCACATTTTTATCCTAAACAGTAATGTCAGCACCAATACTAGTTAACAAGTTCACAGGATTAGATTCTTTGCCTAATTACATATCAGTAGGATTAACAACATAATTAACAATAGAAATAAACAGCAGAAATAAACAACAGGATTAAACAGAAGGATTAGGCATACTCTAATTACATAATGGGATTAGGTGTTAACCTAATTAAATAACAACAACATTAGGTGTACCCTAATTACTACCCAAGCGATCAGCTCCCTACTTCGTAAATACCCTGTGTTAGCCCCGACAATAGGGTGTATCACTCCCTAACCCAGCAACTTATATTACACAGACCTATTTACTGGTGTTACAACGGCTTATCTTCCCTAGTCGGACCCATGCATGCTCATGACTCCGTTGGAACGCACCCGTACCTACCCCCATCCGAACCTCTTACTATCCAGTTCAGTAAAGCGTGCCCTATCCCCTACCTAGTGCGGACCCCCCATTAACAAGATACCTACAGGGATACTGACTGATGTAGGTTCTAAACAACAGATTGACACAAGCCAAACCCCCTAAGCTTGTGCCCCCAAATAACTAGGATTTAAGAGTCCCCAAAACCTAATACAACAGCAGATAAGGGACCTCTTTGCTTATTTTTTTTGAAAACAAAAATGTGTGATCTTCTAAAAAGAAGAGAGCACACATAGGGACCTCTTTGCTTATTATTATTATTATTATTTATGTTTAACCTAACATGTTTAGATTTACTAATAAGCGTGGTTGTAATATTACTTGTCATTATGTGTTTTACAAGCCTTCCCCAAAACACTTACCCGGGTGTATATAGTTCCCCATAACATTTCAGTTTATTAAACTAAATATGATTCTTACCGTAAACATGTCATTTACTTAATGTCCGTTTTAAGTTAAATGTAACATGTCCATTTCATATGCTTACCAAGTATGTTCCCAAATTACAACATATAAGGTTTATACATTTTTCTACCAAATTATAGTAACATATACACATTACCCTTTTTTATTGGTTTACAGCAAGTCTAAACATGTGTATATTTACCCCTTCTCCCAAATTATAGTCAATCAGTCCAAGTAAATAACATGCCTAAATTCCCCTTTTATATCATTCATTATTGCCCCAGACATATGCATACTCTAATCGGGTATAGCCTAGGCTTCCAAAGGCCTAGGCCTGGCATAAAATAAAAAGGGAAAATAGAGGAAGAAGAATAGAATCAAATCACATGGGCATATAGGCAAGACTGGAAATAAACATAAAACATAGAAAATGGGAAAAGGAAGATAAATACATATAACTTGTGATGTTACTAAAATTCATGTTTAATGAAGGGAAAATCGTTAAAAATCCTTCACGACCCTTGGAAATGGCGGCATCGACATCTTCTCTTTCTTCCTCAACCTCCTCCTTTGCCTTCGACTCTACTTTCCCCCCTCTTCCATCGCGTCCCTCTCCTTCTAAACCCCTAGATCCAACTCCAACTAGTGTAAATCCCTCTCCTCGGCAACATAATCCTCCTGACATTAATTTGGAGAATCCTTCAAAAGCTTCTTTTCCTTCATTCGTGAAATCAGACTATGCTTCTCAATTTAAAACTCGTCCACAGAATGTTGGATCCTATTAGCCTTGTTAGTTCGAGATTCCTAGGGATGGATCGAAGCAATCGATTCCAGATCTGGTCAAGGAAGAAGGGCTTAAATATTGGAGTAACTAATTGGTTGGTTTCTTTCTAGACGATACTCTTTCTTTTCTTATTGTTTCTAACTTTTTAAAGAGTCGTTGGATTAAGTTGGGATGTAGACATTAAATCGGATGGATATATTTTCTACTTTATGTTTTCTAATGAGTCTGATCGTGAGAAAATCCTACATGCTGATCCTATTTTTATTCGTGGGATAATGTTCATAGTTTATATTTGGGATCCATCAATCGGTTGTTCAAAAAATCATATCAGGAAAGTTCCTGTATGGATCCATTTATATAGAATACCCATGATACTTTGGACTTTGATTGGTATTAAAAGGCTTGTGAATCATATTGGTTGTTTAATTTGCTATAGTACTAGTACATAAAGATTAAATAGATTTAGATATACAAAAGCACTGGTAGAAGTTTCTCCTGATTATGAGCTTCCATAAATTATTGATTTCGATGGATTGGGAGATAAATGCCCTTCGGTGAAAATACAATATGACTGGAAACCTAAAGTTTGTACTAGATGTAAAGTTTTTGGACATGATACTCAATATTGTGAAGTTAATTCAAATGTTAATAAGGAAAGTGATATCCGGCTTATGTAGATTTGGAGGATCATAATGTAAATGGTTTTGTTAATACTAGTAGACAATATAGGAAAATACATACTGCTGTTAATATGAACACATGGACATATGTACATCCAAAGAAAAAGCAGGAATGGAGAAGGAAAAATGTTACTTCTAATAATGTGTTTGTAGATAATAAAGATGATATAGACAATGACAGAGCTAATCAATTTGAAACCTTGGCAAATGATGGTACAGTTGATGAAGTAGAAGTTGATAATGGTTTGGAAGATTATACAGATAAGGATGGTGTAACATCTGATCTAGATAAGGATACACTACATGTGGTTAAGAATTTGATAAAGGCTAATGAGGAGGATTCTTTAGTTGGAAATATTTTTGAGGAAAATGTGGTTGGGAATAAAGAAGATTTGAATTCAACAACAGTTGCCGCTACAACTTCATCTTGTTTAAGCAATTCAGCCATTCTAGCTCAGTCTTCTGGATCTATAGCTACCAGGTTCTGCTCTTCGACCATTAGCTCCACTGTACCTTCTAGTGCCAGTATATCAAAGGACATTGTAAATGCATCTCCTTATGATCATTTAAAACCACCATCTAATATTCAACTCCCACCTCCCAATGTGACTGGATTAGGTTTAACCTTCCCTATAGTGAATGCTGCTTTGTTATCCACGGTGGTGCCAAAAAGCTCAATTCCTTCTGAAAAAATAAGAGCAATAAACTAAAAGAAAATTTTTGGGAGGACATAGATGAGGGTAGGGAGTACACTACAGAGTAGGTTTACGCCTTAAGTAACAAGTTGAAAATTAATAAAAGGCATACAAGAAGCAACCCCTCTCCACTGTTTGACCCTTTTATTACTTGATGAGGTTGTTATTGTCATACTGTTGTATGTAATATTATGTGCAACAATAATGTGTGAATAACAATTATGTGAGTTCATGATGGTTAACATACTTTTATGGTTTGGATTTTTGTTGTTGAGGGTTGCTTTGTCAAAGTCTAATGTTATATATGATAGCATGTGCAACAAAGTAGGGAAATGCAAGGAAGTTTTCTTATTAACTGCTACAATGTTGTGAAGTGAAGGTGGTTCCCTTTTTAGATATATATACTGCAGGAGGTTTGAGAAGTGATTTCTTGTTATGGAAATTTGCAACAGTTTTTGTATTGACTTGTAATTGTTGAATTGTGGATTTAATAAGTGTTGTTTGGAGATTAGCCTTATGTTTAAGGTTGCTTTGTAACAGCTAGAAAATGTTTATCTTGTGATTTCTAGTGTAGTATTTAAACTTTTGCGCTTACCTTTCAAAAAAAGATACATATAACTTGTTAGTTTTTCAATATCACAGGCATATGTATAACTTATTTAATTATCCAATATCACAGGCATATGTATAACTTGTTTAATAATCCAACATCACAGGCATGTGTATAACTGGTCATAACAGCATAGGTGATTATCAGTGAAAATAGGCATAACATTTATTTTAGTATCACTGTAGATCCTAATCAGTTTTATTTAACTGTTATGTTTAAGGTCTAAGAAATCAAATCTGTAAATAACGAAAACTCACAGTGAGTCTTGGTGAAGATAATTATATATAACACTATGCCATAGAAAGTCCAATCCAAGTTGTATGTATGCAAGTCTTGATGTTGTCTTTGTTTGATCCAATCTTTAGCAGAATTCCCCCATTATATGTTTATATTTTTCAGAATAATTTAGAGGCAGAGGAAGATATGAAGAATTTATGTGAATTGGAAATGGGAGAAGCCATCTATTTATAGAGTTACAGAGCCAACATCAACCCTTAGATCCTAGGTTTTAAATCCAACCCCTACAAGTCATGCCAGGTCAGCAACAAATACAATGCACAAAATAGTTCAGGTTCACGTTCAGAATCTGCCCGGATCAGGGATGGGTCGACCCACCTACCCCCTGGGTCGACCCTAGGGTCGACCCAGCCCTCTTGGCTCGACCTACGAGTAGACCCAGGCTGAGAGTGGATCATCCCCAATGGGTCTGTTTCCCGCTCCTTTCCCGCTTACTTCGTTTGAAAATCCAGGAATTTATTTTATACTATATTTATACGTAAGCCTCTTATATGTATACAAACTTCTATTGCCCCTAACTTTTTCATACGTTGTCCATTTTATCTAACTTGGGGTCTATCTGAACCAGAATTCCGAGACGAACGCAACGGTAATGCTGGTTTCACTTATTCTGAATAGTTGATTAATTTATTCTTAATTCAATATCTCTTAGTATAGTTATAGTGTATTATATATTGTGGTGTTGTAAAAACAATGTACCAATTTGATGCTCCCAATCATACGAGTACACCGAATCCAAAATCGTCTGATTTCATTGAGTTTTGAATTTTATATAATTTTCTGAAGTTTTAGAGAGGGAGCAGCTTGGTTTTGGTGTTACAATGAATAGTCAATTAAGTTTTAGGGAAATGAGATGTATTTATAGGTGAAGATATTATTAATTTATTTGATTATAATATTCATATGTATATTTTCGCTTTACGTTTATAATTCATACGATCACATACTAAGTCTGATTGTCACGAAACTTGACAATCTACTATATTTTAATATTCCGGACTCGATGAAATTAGTTTTGTTGAAATCCGGTGTCGTTTGAGAATGACTATTTTCATGTGTTAAAATAAATCGATAAAGTATAAATCAATTTCAAAATAATCAAATCCAGTGATATTAAATTATTATCATCGTATATATCAAAATAGAATTTTATATAGCTTCAAATTAACTTAACTCGATTTAAAATTAAAGATTTCCGTTTTCAAGTTAATTTAATTTCCAATTTCTTACTTAAATAAATTTCAAGTTATTAGCTTTTAAAATTAATCGTTTTAAAATATTTAAATGAATTAAAAATTTCGGTTTATAAATCTAGTTCATTACATATGCAGTTATATGCCCATATATATATATATTTGTGATTACATATTTATAACTATGATCATATCACACAAAACACGCAAACGTGTGAGTGCATACATGACTTTATATTGGTAACCACTTGCTTACACCCCGGTGTAAGGGAAAGCCAGCAAATAACATTTAATTTCTTGAATCGACGGAGATTAGGAAAATACCCGAGAAATCAGACAAATTACAGTCTCAGCAACGAAGTTCAAACCAGTTAGAACTACCGATGATGCTGGAGGTATGTACTTAGATCAGAGAGCTTCAAAAAAGTGTCACAATAGCTCTGAAGCAATACATTTCTTGGTATAAATTTTTTAACGAAAATGTCATGACCATTGCTAGACATAGCTTGGAGGTCTTTCCCGACATCAGATACTTGTCACGATTCAAAGCATGTCATGTTCACACAAGACATAATTTTGGGGGCAAGTGTTACCCGACCTTTTGGCCTGGCTTTCAAAGGCCATCCGGATTGCTACGTCCCAACCATCGCTGGGATGAATGACTCAGCAGTATCATTTGAACACTTAGAGATCAATTATAGATATAGTCATGCGAGTACAGTCATATCATCTCATCAAAACAGTTTTCAGATGGTTAACTGTTTGGGGATCGGTATGAAACCCACCTCGGGATCGGTAGGAATCCCACCTGGGATGAGCACGAATCCTCATACTCCAAACAGCTTAGCACACGACTAAGTGTTCTGGGATTGGTATGAATCTCACTCTAGGGTCAATACAACTCCCTAATGCATTTGGGGATCGGTGTAACTCGGAAATTCCAATTCCTCCGGGAACGATATGACTTTCGAAGTTCAATAACCCTAATAATTTTCAACTTCAAGAGCTCCTACTTCCCAATTCTTCCATCATAACGAAACGAAATTTCTCAAGAAGAAAAAGTAGAGCAAAGGAAGCAACTACACAGAGTCAAGACCAGAAAACCTGTAATGTCCCGTAATTTTAGCGATATAATAATTATTTCATTTAATTATTTAAATAGTGATTATAGGTTTAAATGGTCATTTAATTAAATAGCGATTATCGGTTATTAATTTCCGAAATAGTCGGAAATAGTGGAATTCACAATATTATGTGAATTGGATCATATATAATATATAATTCAGTTTAGAGTTGAATTATATTAACGAATCTATTCAATAAACAAAGTTTGAATGTATAATTATATTATAATTAAAATCGAGCTCGAAATGCCGCTGCAGTTCGCAATTTGGCGATTTGAACTTCAACTGAATGAACAGGATTCGTCTTAAGCCGGATTTCTGTGAAACAAGAAACGTTCGGAGCTGGTGAAGTATATCTTTCTAATGGAAGAGAAAAATCAGGATTTCATCATGTAGATTTTGATTTATGTCCAAAACAAATTTTTGAAAAGTCGCTATGGAATTCCTTTATAATTTATATCGATTTATTTATATTTTTCAATGGATTTTAAATATAAATCGAATATCGATGTAACACTAGATTTGGAATATCGAGTTATAAATCCAATTTGAGCTGTATGGTATTCTATTGTGAATATATACGATAATAGTTATTTATTTATATTTAATTTAATTATTTTTAAATATATTTATATATTTAAATGGGTTATTTAGAGCTTTAAAAATAGCTAGTTTTGCAAACGACCTATGTTTTCGACGAAACTAATTTTGTTGGATCCGAAATATTAAATTATTGTTAGATTTCAATTTCCGTGATTTTTGGGGTCAGTGTGTGGCCGTACGGATTTTTAATGTGAAAAACAGGCAGTATTTTGAAGGTTAAAAATACGCTGTGTGAGCAAACGGAGTCGGAATTCGACGAAACCAGTTTCGTTGGGCCCGTAATGTCGAACTGAAGGTGTATGTCCATTTTCATGATTTTTAGATATCATGTGTGATCATAGGAATTTAAAAGGACAAATATAATCAACGTTGGATTAAAATGGAATATAAAAATGGAATAAAAAATACATAAATCTTCTATAAATACACCTTAACTCCTTCTAACCTTATTCTTATTCTTCCACGGTCAAACAAATGCGCCGCAACCTCTAACAAAAATAAACAGTAAAAATCCTCTTTCAAAAATCAAAATAAAATCCTAGAAAATCTCAAAAATCATAACACTTATATACTTTGGTTCGCTGAGTGAATCTCTTTGATTCAGTACCACTATTGAGACATGCGATTCAGTTTTGGGGGTATCCAATTATACAGTGAAAGCTAGGGTTCACGATTCACAAATGTATAAGCATGGATGGTTAAAGCCGAGATTGTTTTTGGGTTCATGGGAGTGAACCGCACTCGTTTGGAAATTTTTGGGTGGTTTCGAGCACAAAAATGTCGCTCCAAATATTGTAGTTGGGCGGAAGGCCTGAACGACGGAAGTGGAATGTCGTGTTCGAGTTGAGCAGTTGGGGTATGGGTTGATGGGTATTTGAAACAGGAATGGAATGGTTGAGGTCTCGTGAGGATCGATGGTGTATAGATGGAGGAAGGGAAGAATGAAGTAGTAGTAATGGTTGGATTTTTTCCTGGAGTTCGACGGTTTTGGGGAAGAAAGAAAATAAGGGGCGGGTCCGATTTTGTTTAAGTGGGCCGACATATGGAGGTTAAGCCCAATTAGAAAATAATTTAAGTTATTTTAATTTAAATGTACATAAATTTTGAAACTGAATAACTTTATCGTATGATACCGGTTTTTCAGCAAAACAAGATCCGTTAGGATCGTATGGACAGACACTACCCAATGGAACTGACTGGGAGTGAATTGGAGCTCGTTTGGATTTATGGTGGAATTAAATGCCTGAATCAAATCAATGACCGATAATCGTTATTTAATGATAACCATCCAATGTGAGTAAAACTAACTGACACTTCACAGTTATATTTTTATAACGTATTTTTATAACTGATAAATGATGGTTGTTTGTTGTGTGTTGACTGTTTGGTTGAACCGCTAGAAAATGAGTTGAAAATATAGATAACGATATAGATATAAATCGTTAATCGAATATTGATTCTGTTTATCAGAATATTTCATATTCGTGTTATTCATGTGATTAACATCTGTGGATGCATGGAAACAGGTCGGAGGGATCCAACTGGATTCCTCAACATTTATTTTACTGTTTTTCATATATTGTGTTATATGATGTGATTTAAAATCTGTTGTTGATTATGTGTGTTTGATCATTGTTATTTGGTACTTTTAAATACCAAAGGAAATACTGAAATGTGAAAAGGGAAATTTCAAACTATAATTTGAAATAAAATATTTATATAAAATCAATGGATTTTATATAAAAAAGAAAATTTCAAAGTGTATATTGAAATAAAAATATTCATATAAAATCAAAGTATTTTATAAAAAGAAATGTATGAAGTGAATATGGGATTTTGGAATTTTATAAAAAAATCAAAGGGACTTATTACAAGGAGATATTTGAAAATTAAATAAAAGACTTCTGTGTGAAGTTAACAACAGTTATATGGAAGTTTGAAAGACCGATTTGGTTAAAATACTAAATGAAAGTAATAAGAAGTAAATAAAGAACTTTATGGAGTAAATATAATATTTAGGAAAACAAATAGAATTGAAAGGAAATATTTCGAAAATCAAATCGAATTATAAAAGAAATTAGTTGGGGAAATAAATAGAATTATAAAAGAGAATTGAGAATATATAAAAGAACAACGAGGAGATGGATTAAAGTAGATTTTTAAATAGAAATATGTTTTAACATATAAATTGAGCAAATAAATTTATAAACGATGTTTATAAATTAAAAAGAATATTTATTTTTTTGATAAATGGAATATATAAGTCTGAACTTCTATAGAGAAGTAGAGATCGGTTTTTAACACTGATATTTTAGATAGAATGTGAACTCAGCATTTATAAAGGGAATTTTAAATGAGATTTAAGTGTTAGAAATAAAAAGAAGATTTCGCATAAATAAATCTATATATAGAAGTTGGAATTGGGATATTATTTTAAAATACGAAATCAAACTAAAGGGATTGTATAAAAGGGATATTATTAACATTCACTGTAAAAAATGGAATTAAGTAAAGACTTTAGAAATAAAAACATTTGTAAAGGAAATTGGGTTTTTGAAATAGAAGTTAAACAGAGATGGGACTTCAAATGGTTAGAAATAAATAACTTGTTAAATAAGGAAAACAAGTGTTGTGATTTATAAACAATGTTTATAAATGAACTAAAATATGATTATCAGTGGAAAATTGAGATTTCAAATTCAACGGTAAATAAAATGGGAAATTTGGAGTTGTTTTGAAAAAGGGAATGATGAAATCCATTTCGATACTCGAAATGTAAAAAGGGATTAAATAAAATCCGTAAAGATTTGTAGTTAGAATTCAACTAAGCCAATGTTTTAAAAATGATTTATTTGAAGAAATTCTATATATTGAATAAATCAGGATTTTACAAGGAAATTAGTATTCGGTTGGAAACCGATATTTGATTATCGAATATAAGTATTCGAAGAAGAGAGTTAATCGAATATAAGCCATCCGAAAGGAAGAGTTATCAAATATAGTTTATTCGAAAGAGAGATTATCGAATATAGTTATTCGAAGAGAGAAAATCGAATATAGTTATTCGAAAGGGGAGTTATCGAATAGAGATTATTCGAGAGAGAATTGTAAGTTGAAATTCGATTAAATCGAATTAGGGAAAGTACCAATTACTTTCCGTTTTAAATCTAAGATTTATTTATTTATTAATAAATTAATTATTTGTTTATTTATCCAAATTAATAAGGAGGAGTTATATTTAAGTTATTTTATTTCGAAAGTATGGGATCATAACACCATCGTTACAGTCAAATGATTTTGGTAAAAGAAGTGAATTTGTAAATAGAATCCGAGTTACGTAAGGAAGTTGGTCAAAAGATTTAAAAGGGTGAACTTTGTCTATTTCGAGGTTAGAAATTTTACAGTTAAGGTCTGAGAGGTAATTATACCCCAACTTGATTGGCTTCGTTTTTAACTAAGGAATGGGTAAGGTTCGATAGTGAAGATTGGTTAAGTCAATTTTAGTTAATGAGTGTAATAGTTTGAATTGGCTTAGTGATGTTTTATTTAAACATCTGCTTAAATCAAATGAAGGAGTTTTGGAAATGTTTTCCAAATGAGAATCAGAAATGTTTTCTAATATAGAAAATTAGGAATGGAGTAAATACGGAAATGTTTCCAATGATTAATAAAGTATATTTTCTAAATCTAGAAATAAAAATTGACGAATATATAGAAATGGGTAAATGGATAAATTAATGATAATTTAATCTAAAAAGATAAATGTGGAATGATGATTGATCGATAGATTTTCCAACTGGAAATAATATCGTTGTTTGCACACATGTTTTTCTTGGATAGTTAAATCACCGACTATCGAAATTTTTGACCATTTTTCCGTCGTCAATATGGAGAGACCGGGATCAGATTCATTATCTGAAAACCACTCTGTATGGATGTTAGCGTTGCGATCAAATATGATGAAAATAATTGAAGACGGAGTTATGCAAGGGCTATCCTGTTTACATAATAGTGCCTTCGGTTTGTCCAGTCCCAGAACAACGTGAAAGGACGAATGTCTGACAACGTATATCTAACGGATCGTGTAAGTTGATCCCTTCAAACGTACTTACGTTTGGTGGCTAAGGAATTCGTTTCTCTTAGCTTTATACCCGTGGTATTTTTGGGGAAATCAATTTGTGATTCGGCGGGTATGACGATGTGGCATTCAAAGTGAAGGGTGGTCAGGTGTTCCAAAAGATACGTTATGACCTCAAGCCTCATCAACCGGGAAATGATAGAAATCGAGCAGGCAGCATGGCTAGGTGGGTCGCTCCCATTAGGGTGTATATCACCTATCTAGAGAAAATCCATTCCATTCTTTTATCTATTTTCGATGCTGTCCCTTTTCAGGAAATGGTAGGTAGCTCCCAACCGTTGGTGATATACATTCGATACACTCAAGTGAAATGAGGGTCGGTCATGTGTGGGCCGGGTTGCAAGACATTCTTGTTGAACCCAGTGTATTCGCCTCTAGAGATACACTATCGGTAGGTGGTCCCATACTTTGTCATAGTCGGAATCCAATCTCCAATAAGCGCCCGCGGTTTTGTTTGTATACTATATATGTGGAACGTGAGATGCAAGCGTTCTGCTAGATTGTTAATTACTTGTGATTAGACACTATTATAATATCAGAAAAGTATTGATTTTGAAAGTGTTTTGGGTTATCATAAGGTAAAAACCGTCTGTGTTGATGTGTGGATAGGTTTTACGATTACTTTTTTTTAAAGGATTTCGAAAAGTTAAACCAAATGATTTGAGTTTACTCACACCAGTCCCATAACTGACCCAGAGTTTATTTTGTTTTGTTTTCCCTAAACTCTTGGGTGCCTAAATTTGTACGGGCAGACAAGTAGTTCAGGTCTTTACAGATATACTTGGAGGAGCTTGAAGTAGGAGGCTTAAGGATTATATAGCTATTGTTATTTCCGCTGTGTGTAAGTGTTGTCCTCTAAAAAGGTTATTGTATATATATACTGTTAGATTACAAAGTTATGTTATATATTATATTTATTTGTTCTGCTGTGAGATTCGTATTACACTGATTCTGTTCTGTAGTGATCTTCTTCTTCTATTCTAATTTTCTATCTTTTCTATTCTCACCCTCTAACTTCTTTCTATTAATGGTCAGGTATTTCCGATGTCTGAATAGTCAACATGGTAGTTTTGTGTTGATTTACGGAGTCGAAAATCCTAGTTTGTTACAAAACCTAACTAGATGATTAGGGTTCGATACCAATCCAGGGTTCGGTACCGATTTCCATATATGTTGTTTTGGTCCTTGGGCCTTCTTGGGCCGTTATTTCCGCAAACTCACCAACTTTCCTCTAGAGTTTCACCTACAATACTCCATTCCTGGGCAAAAAAAGGGTTTTGTGGCTTCTGGCACTTGGGATCCTCATTGCTCTTATACCATCAAGAGCTATACCGATCTCGCTTTGTACCCCTGTTAGTATTACTGATACAGAGCAATAATTTTTAGCATTTACCAATATAGTGCTAAAATATTCAAAGTGAACGTAGGCTTTGACAAGTTGAACCACCGTAAACTGTTGTGTGACTATTTTCTTGCATTTCTCCACATATCCCCTCATATTCGCCTATTATTTATTGTCATCGAACTCTTTAGGTGTTGTGCCAAAATTTAGACATCAACATTTATATTTTTATAATATGTGAATGTACTTGCTTTCTCTTAAAATTGGTCTACATCAAAGTCAGCTCAGTTGACATTCAAGTTGAAAATAATGAGGCCAAAGAATTAAGAAAACATAACGTTGTAGTTAAATACATTTAGTTCAGTTCATTTAATTTAATTATTTGATTATATATGGGCCTAATCATTTCATTTACTTTTAATTAAAAAGTATCACATTTACCATTCATTACGTATAACTTACAATGTAATGTTTCTAAATATGTCAGGCTACCCATTCATTATGTTCTACTTAAACATAAACAAATAAATAATGTTTTCTTAGATACATCTGCTTCTTAGTGTGGACATTACAATAAAATAACCCTTTTACAATTATCACAAAATATAGCCTTTTCTCTTTACGCTGCTCTACATTCTGATAATTTCCGATACATCTCGTTATTTTCGCTATATTACATTATTCCTGCTATTTCTTTGATGAAAACAAACCGAAAAGTGGCATTTATCCATTAATTTTTTTTGAAACTAGGTTTTTTAATTGAATCTATTAACATATATTTTACAAAAAATACTCTAATATTCTATTAGTTTTAATTAGATAAATAGCAATTTACTTTTTTTGTAAAAATTTGCATATATTTTTATTTAAAATTAAGAATGTACCAATCATAGTTAAATTGAGTGTTAGCTTTTTATTTAATTATCGTTTACATATTCATAAAAACATTAAGAATGAGCTATACATGCTATTTTAAAGACATCTGCTATATCCTGCTATTTGCATATTTCATATTCTGGAGCCAATACGGTCTTTAGGTTGAGAGTGGAACTGCTTGAGCTCGAAGGCTTTTGCTATGATGAATCAATTGTGCTCATGTCATGGTAGGAACTTGGAAGGGAAAGGGATGGATTATCATAAGTTTGCTAGGAAGACTTCTCACTCTAAATTTCAATAGAATTACATGGAAGGCCAGGGTTTGCATGTGTACAACCATTTGAGTTAATTTTAGTTTTCGGATTTGTAATTTGTAGGAGTGGAAGCAGTTTGGTCCGGTGCGATTTGGAGTTTAAACCGGTTCCGCACTACATCAAACGGTTGATCAAAAATACAAATCATTAAACTAACCATTCAAACGGGACGGTTACGATCTGGTTCTATTGTAATACGGTCTGGTTTTGGTTTGGTTTGGTTGAACCTGTATTGAATATGAAATAAGAGAATAATTCCATCAACAATCAATTTACAATTGTGTGACGTCATGTCACTTAAACACAGTGTTGTATTGAATTACAATATTAGTTTCTAACTAAATGAATACTTCAATTTTACGTTTAATGAAAAGTGAAATTGTTTTAGCATATTAACCAGACATCAACGTTAATTAATGCATAAACATTACATACAGATAACCTAAATAAGATTATAATTAGCATTATCCGAAAAAAATGATATGGAGACTATTATATTGAAACCATAAATTTTTTCTTTATGATAATTATTATTATTAATATAATAACAATATACTTTGAAAATTGAATAAACATTATTAAAATAACAAATTAGATATGAATTAGTCACATTTTTATCATAAGATTATTATGGCAGATATTCGATTCGGTTTAATACGGTTGGGTCAACAGTTCAAACCACAGCTGAACATATCGTTGCTGGTCGGTTCGGCTTGGGGTATTTGCTTTAAATAAAGAATTCGTTTCGGTTTTCCATATCATTTTTACGGGTTGGTCTGGTCGGTTTTCGTATTATTCAACGGTTTATGTCCACCCATAGTAATTTACATGTTGTCGGTTATGTCATGTTCATCTAAACATAAATTATTGAGACGGATAGGGTGCTGTAAGGTCGAGTTTTTGTGTTGCGATCATATAAGAGCACTATACATTGTGGATTTGGTTTGAACTGCATTCGAGCAATTTGCAATTTTTTAGTTTAAATATTTCTACAAATTTTCAACACGTATTATCTAATTAGAAAACCAATTAATTAACAAATATAAATCAATTAAGATAAAGATTACAGTTTAAATCATCACACAAAACACAGTTCCTAGTTGCAAACGTATTCTTCATTTGCCCTTTACCCGTCCAATACCCAGGGATTCCGTCTTCATTCATCTAAAAATGGGATGTATGACATGCGAAACATAAAATAATAGGTTAGTTCCCATGCAGATGGATGGTTGTCTTCAATCGGACATCCTTGCAGTACCATGCCAAATAATTGGCACATTGCACATTGCTATTAACCTAATAAAGAATAGCACGGGGTAAATCCTAGAATCAAATTAATATGCTATTGATAACATGAAGAGCTACAACATAAAATAACTGCTAACAAACGTTTTTCATGTTACATATATGGAATTTAATATGATTCAAGCTAATCAAAATTGTTATATTTTGGCAGTTATGAATACAGTAAAATATTAGGCTAAATAATATTGATTTGGCCAATAATTTACAAAACGAGGCGTTAAATAGTCGTCCCTCTAAGCAAGTACAAATTTTTTTCCTATGCAGTACACAGTTAAATTCCACTTTCCCTATTCTACTTCAATTTGATAATTTTTAACCAGTGTTGAAATAATATTCAGTTTTGAATAGTAGCATGAAGTTATTAATATCAACAATCAAATAAGAACCAAACTTGTAAAAAGTTTCGAATCAACATGCAATTGCAAATGAAGGAAAGAAGAATACAAGATTATTTATTACATGATAAATAAAGTTAATACAATACTTGATTTACTTATTGTTTACATGGACAATAATAATTACAAATGAATCCTAGCTGCAATTCGGAGCAGTTGCAATTATATTTCAAAACGAAAACGAAGGTTTAACCACAAGTGAAAGAAAAATTAAAATACTTGATGTTTCTTATTTGAAATACATTTGAAAACTCACAAAATCATAATGGGTTGTGGTATGCTGCAGCTCTACTATTCGTATGCATTTACTTATCACTTCAACATTGCATGCGTTCAATGTTTCAGTGTGCTCATTCCAACGTGCAACATCTTCGAGGCAGCATATTAACTGCAGTAACAACAATTGATATCTGATAAAACAGCAGTGTTGTATAACTGCAATAAGGCATCTTCTTACTCTTACCGTGTTGTATAACTGCAATAAATCTAGTAATCAGGGACAACAATTAGGTTGCAACAAAGAAATGCCTCTAGGAATGCAGGGCTTGACGTTGCACAATAAGGCTGACCAACTGCAGTGTACAAAAGTTGAATGCTTTCAATGTCGCAGACATCCCAAGCAAAATATAAAATTCCATGCTCCAAGCTCTAAGACTGCCAAGGCATAAAAAAATTTCTAACCTGCCATTGTACTTGCATGTTATAAGAGATGAAGATGATATATTGCAAGTAGCAGCAAGCAGGCTTGTGAACTTGACTTAGGTTAGGGACCCAGAATTGTTGGACTATAGAATTCACAAATAGATGCTGAACAATTTGCAAGCATTTCAACCACTTCTGAATAATGTTACATCTAGCCAGTGAGCACCTAGAAAATCTACTTCATGTTAGGGCTGGCAATTAGAACCGAGAACCAAAAACCCGAACCGAACCGACCCGAAAAGACCCGAACTGAACCCAATGGGTCCCGGGTCGGGTCTAGGTGATGAAAAATACCATCAAGACCCAATCAAACCCGACTCGCATAGACCCGACCCAAAAGACCCGACCAAAAAACATTGAAATATATGTATTTTTTGTGTTATTATTCAATCGGACCCGAACCGACCCGACCCGACCCGAACCGAAGCTCGGGTCAGGTTGTGTCCAGATTTTTGAAATGTATAAATTAGACCCGATAAAACCCGACCCACCTAGAACTGAGACCCGCCGAGTCGGGTCCGGCTCCATCGGGTCGGGTCTAATTGCCACCCCTACTTCATGTTTAGATAAGTCTTTCCTCAATCAAAGCCAAAACCACTGTAACAAATTTCTCATAACAGTCTACATAGCCATAAAAACAACTTCGTTTATTAATTGAATAATAATGATCAAAATAAAAAAATTACTGACTAACATAAAAATTGTTGTATAAGCTATTTACAAACAAATAATTACTATTCTAGAAAAACTTGAAAGCCATCAAAAATAATATTAGCTTGAATATATAGGTTTGTATAATATTTTTTTTAAAAAGGCCATTTTTATTGATGACCATGTATGCTAAGAATCATCAATTAATATATTTACAAACAATTATAAAGTACCTGAATTTTAGTTGATCTCCATTTGCCATTACTCCTGGTTAGAGCTGCCTTACAGTGAATTGTGCAATGTAAACAAAATCATTTTACTATAGGAAGAATAAGTGAAATGGATTAACAGTAAGTTGTAACTATAGATGGAGGTGCAGCGGATTATGTCTCATTAAAAGAACATCATTAGTATATGTATGGACAATATACCATACCATATAAAGCATGAGACTTTTAAAGAAACTTGGAAACTTCTTTACCCCAAAGGTTTTTCCTAAAATAGCATACATGATACATTTTTTATGGTAGTTCCGGCCCATCTAGAATGAAAAATAATTCATAAAATTTAACTATAATTTATCAGTTTTTAAGAGCGAAGGGTACATTGTGAACCAAATTAAATTTAAATGGTCACAATAAAAGTATATCGACATCAAAAATCAATTTACATAGTTGTTTCCATACATGGGTATCCAATAAAAATATACTCATAGCAGTTGAACTGATCACAGTAAGTTTGAAGGAAAAGCAAGGATTTACAAATCCATAAGGTTAGTTTTGGAACAGCTACATAAAGTAGAAATTTAAAAAAAAATCTACTCTAAAGGTAGATAGTAAAATGAATAAACTATAGACTAATACCTAAAATCATTAATCAATTAATATTCGAACATTTTAAAAATCAAAATAAATTTCATTAGATCTTTATTTATTCCGAGGCATGAAGCTATTTTCCATCAAACTTATTTATCATCTAACAACAAAATTTTGTAGAAAAATCAAGGAGTTGAACGTAATGCCACAGATCAGCATATGATATATCAGCGTGCGCTTTAGATTTACAAATGGAAACGTAACATATTTTTAGATGAAAATATTATGTCTAAAAATGAATGATCTTAATTAGTGATTTTTTTATACTCGTGTAAGAGCGTTACAAACAATGATTAATACAAAGTTTAGAAATTAGTTTTTAAAATAATCAACTGTTTAATACATAGACTGTAGAATGTTACAGTAATTTAGATATGATATCATATCTATTCTTATAATTATGGAATATGTATTTGTAAAATTAATGAATAATATAAATTATTAGGATGATAACATATTTATTAGTTAATGTTATATCATACCATTACATTTATTTTATTCTACAATTATTAAATCTAATTGCAGAACCTTTAAGCCGATATATTCAATGTATATATTAGCGTAATATTATACAGTTAATATTTATTGTATTATCACATTCTGCTATTAAGATTAGAAAGACATTACATTCAGTTACAAAGATTATATTATAACTTTATGACCAAGGAATGAATCATTACAGGAATGAGTCATCAGCCCTATCTCAAACTATAACGACCGGTATATTTAGTGTATTTTATTCAAATTATTAAATTTAAATTTTGATTTCTATTTTATTTTATTTGTTTAAAACTCAGTTTGTTTGGTTTTTATTTATATAACTATTTTGATGATGATTTAAAACTAAATTTATCTTGGTTTATATATCAAATGAATTTGGTTTTAATATGAATATATTTATAAATACGAATTAATACTTGTAATTTTAAAGCTTATTTATTTAAATGAATTTTTTTATTGAGTTTATTTCTTAAGATTTAAATTACTAAACTCGTATTATTTATAATTTGTTTTCAATATTAATAAATTTTTATCTTTGATTTAATTTTAAAAATATTTCTCTTGTTGAATTCGTATTAGTCTTCGTTATTACAAACATCGTTCGAATTTTCATTTTAGAATTCATTTTCTTTTGTTATTTAAAACCGTTCTTTCAATTTGTTAATTTTAATTGATATCGTCCATTATTTGGTTGGTCAAACCGTCTGTTATATTTACTTCCTCTTGTTCATTCCTTTTTGTTTCCATTTTTAACCATGTACGTTTGTTTCCTTTTGAAATTTAATCCAAATCATTTTGTTTTGAATTTGAAATCACGTGTCCATTCATATATATATATAATATACTTAGTTTCTCTTCTGTAACGATTCATTGCCCGCATGTTCTTCTGTCTTTATATTTCCCGGTAGCATGCGTTAATATTCCCAAACCATTGTATTCGTTGAGGCAATGCGAAACGTTGGTTTAAATGGAAATATAAATATACTGTAGCATTTGGTATCTCCGAACAACGTTATCTTTTTCTCCCTACATTTGTACATCGCATAAAACAAGGAAGCCAGTTTCTTTTCCCATCATATTTTTCCTACTCCTCATTTTTTTCATGAAAGCTCTACATTCTTCCCATCGCAGATAACTCCTCCCACCACCTCTCGTTCCCTTCTCAACAGCTTAATCCTCCTGTATACCCAAGTTTGCCCAAGTCAGCTGCTCTCCAACCGCCTCGAGCCTTTGACCGTGCTCCGATCGGACCCACTCCGCCATCATATCAGTCGCGAGCTCACCCATCCCCACCTGCGCTTCATTCATGCTAGCAAGAGCCAACCCTATGCCCTGAAGTCACTATGAGCCCGGAGCTGCCTATCGACGCTGAGCCCGAACCTTGCAGCCTTGCCCGTCGCACTGACCAGCTCCTCCCAACGCTGAACTGAATCGCGTCACCCTCCCCTAAAGCAATGTCAAGCCTTCTTCCAGTCTGCCTAATCCCCTTTATGTGTGTGTGTCCTGCCTTGAGTGTGAGTTGTGCAAGTGTTGTTATGTTTTCTTGTGTGCGTGTGGAATGTGCGTATTTGTATGTATGTGGGGTTATGTGTGTGTGCTTGGCATATGACCGGTTGTGTGTTTGTAAGTGTCTTTATGTGTAGTTTTGTGTGAGTTGCGTGAGTTTTACGGAGTGTGTGTTTTATGTTTTCCTGTTTGTGCGTGGTGAGAGTTGAGTGTTACTGTGTGTGTGTATAGTGTTATATATATTTAGTAAGGGATTTATGTGTCTTGTGTTGTGGGAGTTGTGTATACTATATACATATTGGTTATATAATTTTGCGAGTGTTATATAACTTAAATATATATATATATAATGGTTTTCTATGTATAGAAATATTTATATAATTATGTAAATAAATTTGTTGTGTTTAGTTTTGAGTCGGGATTGGTGTTGAGTTCGAAACTATTTCAAATCCAATAGTTGTACCGTTCCAAACCCAATAGTCGTTCCGAACCATTGAAAATTCCTCAGCTTCGTCTTCTACAAATTAAAAATAATATTGACCGTTCATCGAGTTGAAACCATTCTGAATCGTGCCTGGATATCGTCATCACAGTCAGTGTCCATCAATTTGATGTCTCCAATCTGTGCCACGAAAGGTGAGTTTATCTCACACTTGACTTACATTGTTCATGAATGTTAAATCAGCACACATGAACTATTATGAAATGTATAGGATTGCCAGTAGAAATTGTTTTACTTGATATGTACACCTTTCATATATGACACGATAAATTTACATGACACATAGGTGCATTGATAATAAATGATTTGTGATTTGATATGATTGATGCTATGTGATGATTTGTTATGTTGTTGATACCCCTAGTATAGGAAAAATCACTAAGGGTTGAAATGATACATGCCCGAACGGATATTAGATTGGGGAAAAATTGTTATGGGTTGAAATGATAGACCTGAACGATTTTTATTGAATTTGGGATTGCGTGCTGAAATGATAGACCCGTAGAAATTTTAAATTGCGGACTGAAATCATAAATATCTATATCACTTGACCATAGGGTAGAAAACTATATACGGACACCGTCGGTCCTGATTTCGAAGTAAAGCGATTTGGAAATTTTAATTTTTAAAAAAATAATAACTTATAACTTTATATTTCATATTTATATTTTATATTTATATTTAAAGATTTTAAACTTATATTTTGTAAATTTTAAATTATATGTTTCAAAATAATTTTATGAGGAAATATAGATTTAAATACTTATTTAAGATTTTACTTATAATTTTATTTATTTTTAGCTATATAATTTAATTTTATAATTATTTTAAACCATTTATATAATAAATAATTATTTATTTTTAAACTATATAATTTAATCATATATGTATTTTAAACCTTTATATTATGTAACGAAAAGGAATTTTGCTCGATCCGAATCAGTCGCTAAACCGACCAAGACCGTTCGAAACCCCTGATTGTTTTGAGAACATGACAAATTCGAACACAAACAGAAGAACATTTCATTGTATATTACAACAATTTCATCAGATTATAAGAATATACAGAGTATGAATGAATAAAATACATTCGATAAATATCAGAGATTACAATAAATTACATAGCAGCGGAAAAATAATACAAACCACAACTGAAAGTAATACATGGATACAGAGATTTCCGAGTATCGTTCCAGCTATAAACCAGTATCCTGTGAATTTAAATCTGCAAAACCAAAACTACTAGCTGCCCATGTCAAAATAAGGGCACCCAGAGTTTAGGTTAAACAATAAACTCCAGGTCAGTCATGTGACTGGTGTGAGAACTAAAACAGTTATTAATCTTTATTTTAAAGTTAGGTAAATCAGGGGACCACGCCGTATAACACGGAACGGGTATCCTCTCAAGAATACCAGTGCATAAAACAAACAGCGCAATGCTAAATAAAGAAAAATGAAGCTATTATAAGACCCAGGTCCCATCACACAATGCAACGCAAGCCGGAGGATAGGGTTTTTACCTTATAATAGCCAAAGAATGCTTGATACGTTTAAAATAGATTATTTTGATGGTACTATAAGTGCATAGTGTCAAAACAATTTCAATCATAAGTATCAATCATAGACGGCATAAGTACCCCATACCACTATGTCGCCATATATAGGTATACAATCAAAACCGCAATTGTCACGTATTGGAAATTGGGTTTCCTTCTGTGAACCAAGGCAAAAGATAGTCCTCTACCGAATTCGAGTCTGTCTAGGCAAGTACTCAGTCAAGCCTTTGGAGCGACAGGGCCGGTCCACCGATGTGGATTAAAATGCCTGAACACTACGTTTCCCCGCCCTTTGGGGCGTAAATGATCCCAATGGCTCCATCGGCTCCACATAGTCACCGATATATCCGAGCCGCCTCGCAACAGCAACAACCACACAGGTGAAAGTAATATAAATGTCAGGGCTGGTTGGTCACTGACACCACCCTAGCTAGAAGGAAACGCATGCCCTCCCTGAGGTCCTCTCCCGTTTTTGGTTCACAACCGGGGTGTGAGGCTCGCGAATCAACGTTACACAAAGCTATGCCACACAGGCGGTGCTTTGATCATCAACCACAAGACTTTGCTTTTCAACAGAAGCCTTGATCAATTGCCACTTAGGCATGTCACACAGGCAATTCACTCCATGTGATTGATATCCATCAATATATAACCTCTGATCTCGTACGTCTCAGAGAAGGGCGTTAAGCAAGAGAATAAATTCTCCGCCACCAAACAGATATATATTTAATAGAAATCAATCACACAGAATAAAATCCAATGTCAGACACACAGTCCATTTACAAGTCCGTTCTGGGTCTGAACGAAATCGGAGGCACCTTGTACCTCGCATATCCATCGATCTCCAAGTACGTCTGGACGATCACCAACTGATTCCCTCCTCTTGGGTGTATAGCCCAATCAAGATCATCAGTAATCACCCAAACGATGTGAAGACCTCCGGTCTTCAACCACTGTCTTCATCCTCGACACCACGTCGAATCAGTTATTCAGAATGGGATAAACCCGGTCTTTCTGAATAACTCGTGTATATAATAAACAAGTGTTACACAAACACAATATACGCCTCATTCCAATTCAGAATATTCTTTTATTCAAATATTCTTATACTTTGGGAAAGGTTCCCATTAATTTTATCAAAGATAAATTCTTTAAATTTATTCTTTAATCTTCCTTTGAATATCAATTCAAATTAGTCGGGATTAGCGAACCACACCGCAGTAATCATTTATTTTATTTCCTAATCCTAACCTATTCATTCCATGAAGTAAAACTGGTCATACTTCATATCTAACACCACGGTGTTATCGGTAAATTCAATTACCATTTCACGTTCAAATCTAATTAAAGATTTAACTATCGCCTGGAGCAAAACTGGTGATACTCCATTCTCGATCACTTCAATCTAATTACAGATTCATTAAAACTCCACTTAGTTTTAATCTTAACAAAAATCAATATCCTGTCTTTAACTGGGTTAAAGAACCAACGTCATCTAAAACACGGTTCACGATAAACCCAAAATCACATTCCATTAATTATCGGGTTAAAGAACAAGTGTTATTTAAAACACCGTTCATGATAAACCTAAAAATCAATTCCAATTCAGTTCCAATTAAATATCATTTAATTGGTACACTTCATTAAATCTAAATAAAAAGATTTAATCTTTTTCCCAACTGGGCTTAAGAACAGTGTTAATGAAGACACCATTCACGACAAACCCAAATCCCATTTGATATTAAATACAAGGCTCTGAATAGAAAATATATCGGCTTATATTCAATATCAAATTCTACGACCAACAAATATCGTATTGGAAATAACGATATAAATATATCTTTCAAATTTCCATAACAGTATCTGTATAATCACGAAATCCAACATCGAAATATTACAAAGATAATTTCGATTCAAATCCATTCCAATTCAATTATTGGAAATCCTTGTTACTTTTAAAACCCTTTTTAAATCCACTTTATTTATTTCAAAAATAAATGGATTTTAATTCTAGTTCAAAACTAGTTCATTTCGATAAAAATCTATTTTTATCTTTTCAAATATGGAGTTTTTCATCCCAATTCTTCCCAGATCATTTCTTATGATTTTACACAAATTATTACTATTTTTAATAATTTTATCAAGGCCCGTACAGTCGATTTCCATCAATGGCCATCGAACTGCACTTACAGCGACCTTTTCCAAATTTGATTTGGACATAATTCCAAATCCAACCGTTATATTTCACATCACTAACATTCGTTAGAAAGCTCATTTCGATACGAACCCAACGGTTCCGGTTTTAGGAGAATCCGATGGTCGGATCTCCCGCAATATCCATTCGAAGTCAATGGTCGAAATTCGCGAACTACCGCGGCACGGCGCGTTCTACTCAGGCCATTATATATATAATATATATATTATATATATTTCGTCGATTTCCTTTTAAAATTTATTTTATAAATCGTTTTAAATTCGTTTTCGAAACGATTTCAACTTCATATTCAATTTCTAGTCAGAATTGAATATTCCATATCATTAATATATAAATGATAATATTTTCAAAACGTTATATTTTGAAATCACTTCGTTTTCTATATTCATTGTAAAAATGAATAAAATCGATATAAATATCGTTCACGTCAAAATGGCGCATATCTAACCAATACGGCTTTATATATTTCAATAACTTCGTTATTCTATTCAACAAATGAATATTTTCTTCAACACATGAATATATATTTTTATTCAACACATGAATTTTTATTCTATTCAACACATGAATTTTTCTTTCTATTCAATACATGAATTTATATTTTTATTCAACACATGAATTTTCTTTCTATTCAACACATGAATTTATATACTATTCAACACATGAATATTCATTTTATTCAACACATGAATTTTCATTTATAATATTCCTTATTTTCCCAATTGGAATGAGGCCCAATCAATTACCATATAATGTTAATTATATGGATTTTCTACAACACATGTATATAATAGCAACGATAAATCATCAACCATCATCCATCGTGCACCACACAACTGCATAAGCATTAAATATAAATAATTAACGCTTACACAGTCTGTCAACCCATCGATTGACATACAACCAAACAATCGGGATTAGTGTACATCAAATATCATCCCAATACCCGTATGGGGTTTCAAATCAACAAACACAGATTTTTATTTGTGCAGTTGGGCGATGTGTAAAATTTATCGTCGAAATCAATATCAGTCAAATCAGTGTATATAAACAAATCATCTGATTTGTTTATTACTATTTATTTTATATACACGTTAAAAATCATATTTTTAACTACAAAATATTTTCCATTATAAAATATTTTATTTCATTCCACATCACACAATCAAATTTCACAACACAACAATCAAACAAACAAGTCATCCATGGTCTGTGGACGACGGGTGTCGGGTACTACTAAACACCGTCTGCATCCTAGTATATATTTCAAACTAGAAATAAATTAAAGGTGATGAGTTCTCACCTATTAGATAAACCAAACACCGTGACTCTTCTTATGTAGAAAATCTTCGTCGCGTTTCCAATCGGTTCCATCGCACTCTGTTTCACACGATTTATATAAAAATCACATTTTTATTTCAATGCTATATAGATAAAAATCATGTTTTTATTTCACTCCATATATAGAAAAGATTATATTTTCACAACGCTATATATATAGAAAAGATTATATTTTTAAAAATCTATATATATATAAGATTATATTTTTAAAAATCTATATATATATAAAAGATTATATTTTTTAAAAATCTATATATATATATAGAAAAGATTATATTTTCACAATGCTATATATATAGAAAAGATTATATTTTTACAACGCTATATATATAGAAAAGATTATATTTTTTTAAAATCTATATATTCAATTTCAAACGTACATTTCAATTTACCGGGGCCACATACGGACTCTAAAAATTCCCGAAAAAATATTTCTAGCTTCGTATTGACAATACGGTTCTAACAAAAGTAATTTCGTCAAATTCTGCGACTGTTTGAAAAATGGTCATTTTCTAGTCGATTAAAATCAACTGAAACTGGTCAAACGCGTTTTCCTTTGCCACGCTCACATATTGATTCAGAAAATAATGAATTTTGAAACCTAGCAATAATTTGACATCCCGGATCCAACAAAAGTGGTTTCATCGAAAACCGAGGTCGTTTGCAAAATTTCCATTTTTAAGGGCCAGAATTCCATAGCGACTATTCTGAATTTTCAACTGGGCATAACTTTTTATCCCCGCTATGAAATTTCAATTTTTCGGATTCGTTGGAAAGATATTCTCAAATAGATTCAAATATTTTTTGTTTCACTAAAATCCGGTTTATTTTGAATCCTGTACATTCATTTGAACTTTGAAATCGAATTTTCAAACTATCGCGCCATTTTCAATTCCTTTTTATATTTAAAATAAATATTTATATTCTAACGACGATCTATATAAATATATACGTTCTAATTCTATATAAAATAAATTTCTCGTCGTTATTATTTAAAATAATTCATTTTAAATATTCAAAATTCACTAAAATTGCCAAAATAAAAAATTTTAATTGGCTCGGATTTCTGAGTTATTACAATCTCCCCCACTTAAAACTTTTCGTCCCCGAAAAGGAACGAAGCCGAAAGTTGTTTTACAAATCAACTTTCATTAATTTAATTATGGCTTAAGTTCTTCAACTTTTCAGTTTCTAAGAACTTTTCAAATTTTTCAAAAATTTGGCTAACACCCTAAATTTTCGAAAAATTTCGCCATAACCTCCCCTACACCGGGAGCTTCTGGATATTTCAAATAGCCTCCCATGGCCCTCACCAATCCAAAAAGAAAAAGAAACAGCCAAGCGGCTCATAAAGTCATCCAAAACCCAATAAACTAGTAAATATGTACCTATTTGTCGGGCAAACAATTTTATTCTTCTGCTCTAGCCTCCTTGCTATGACCTGTTCAATGTAAGTACATGTATATGAATGCAATTTCAAACCATTTTCAATTCAGTCCAACATTTGATATAATTTGGCTAAAGGCTCAACATTTAATTAATTCAAACAATAATCAAACAACACAACCAGCAATCAATTAGTTGATTATCTTTTCAATCACATAACTTTGATACATAGTCAAAAATCACATTTTTGGTGCCAAATCACAACAATAAACTCTATCTAGAACATATAGAAATCCCACTTTCGTCACTCGAACATAAATTCTGATGATGTTTCGAACTACCATCAGAACATCCACGGGCGACTAGAGTGTGACTCTATATCCATCCAGTCTATTGGAGGCTTCCAATACACGTGGATCAGAAGTATATTAAAATCTCTATATACCTGATAGTCCAAATCAATATAAATAAATATTCAAATACGAATTATTGAATTAAATTTTCAAAACAAAACTTGTTTTCAATTTTATTTTTCAAAACAACACTCTTTACACTCATTCTAGGATACTACTGATCCTATCTCTAACGAGTCATTTCCATTGGATATTACTAATCCAATCTCTGATGAATTCTTTCGTTTGGTTCTAATATGCCTTGTTCTCCGAGCTCTGTAAACCAAAGCTCTGATACCAACTGTAACGAAAAGGAATTTCGCTCGATCCGAATCAGTCGCTAAACCGACCAAGACCGTTCGAAACCCCTGATTGTTTTGAGAACACGACAAATTCGAACCCAAACAGAAGAACATTTCATTGTATATTACAACAATTTCATCAGATTACAAGAATATACAGAGTATGAATGAATAAAATACATTCGATAAATATAAGAGATTACAATAAATTACATAGCAGCGGAAAAATAATACAAACCACAACTGAAAGTACTACACGGATACAGAGCTTTCCGAGTATTGTTCCAGCTATAAACCAGGATCCTATGAATATAAATCTGCAAAACCAAAACTACTAGCTGCCCGTGTCAAAATAAGGGCACCCAGAGTTTAGGTTAAAACAATAAACTCCAGGTCAGTCATGTGACTGGTGTGAGAACTAAAACAATTATTAATCTTTATTTTAAAGTTAGGTAAATCAAGGGACCACGCCGTATAACATGGAACGGGTTTCCTCCCAAGAATACCAGTGCATAAAACAAACAACGCAATGCTAAATAAAGAAAAATGAAGCTATTATAAGACCCAGGTCCCATCACACAATGCAACGCAAGCCGGAGGATAGAGTTTTACCTTATAATAGCCAAAGAATGCTTGATACGTTTAAAACAGATTATTTTGATGGTACTATAAGTGCATAGTGTCAAAACAATTTCAATCATAAGTATCAATCATAGACATCATAAGTGCCCCATACCACTATGTCGCCATATATAGGTATACAATCAAAACCGCAATTGTCACATATTGGAAATTGGGTTTTCTTCTGTGAACCGAGGCAAAATATAGTCCTCTACCAAATTCGAAACTGTCTAGCCCGAGTCTCAGGCAAGTACTCAGTCAAGCCTTTGGAGCGACAGGGCCGGTCCACCGATGTGGATTAAAATGCCTGAACACTGCGTTTCCCCGCCCTTTGGGGGCGTAAATGAGCCCAATGGCTCCATCGGCTCCACATAGTCACCAATATATCCGAGGCGCCTCGCAACAGCAACAACCACATAGGTGAAAGTAATATAAATGTCACGGCTGGTAGGTCACTAACACCACCCTAGCTAGAAGGAAACGCATGCCCTCCCTGAGGTCCTCTCCCGTTTTTGGTTCACAACTGGGGTGTGAGGCTCGCGAATCAACGCTACACAAAGCTATGCCACACAGGCGGTGCTTTGATCATCAACCACAAGACTTTGCTTTTCAACAGAAGCCTTGATCAATTGCCACTAAGGCATGCCACACAGGCAATTCACTCCATGCGATTGATATCCATCAATATATAACCTCTGAACTCGTACGTCTCAGAGAAGGGCGTTAAGCAAGAGAATAAATTCTCCGCCGCCAAACAGATATATATTTAATAGAAATCAATCACACAGAATAAAATCCAATGTCAGACACACAGTCCATTTACAAGTCCGTTCTGGGTCTGAACGAAACCGGAGGCACCTTGTTCCTCGCATATCCAACGATCTCCAAGTACGTCTGGATGATCACCAACTGATTCCCTCCTCTAGGGTGTACAGCCCAATCAAGATCATCAGGAATCACCCAAACGATGTGAAGACCTCCGGTCTTCAACCACCGTCTTCTTCCTCGACACCACGTCGAATCAGTTATTCAGAATGGGATAAACCCGGTCTTTCTGAATAACTCGCGTATATAATAAACAAGTGTTACACAAATACAACATACGCCTCATTCCAATTCAGAATATTCTTATACTTTGGGAAAGGTTCCCATTAATTTTATCAAAGATAAATTCTTTAAATTTATTCTTTAATCTTCCTTTGAATATCAATTCAAATTAGTCAGGATTAGCGAACCACACCGGAGTAATCATTTATTTTATTTCCTAATCCCAACCTATTCATTCCATGAAGTAAAACTGGTCATACTTCATATCTAACACCACGGTGTTATCGGTAAATTCAATTGCCATTTCACGTTCAAATCTAATTAAAGATTTAACTATCGCCTGGAGAAAAACTGGCGATACTCCATTCTTGATCACTTCAATCTAATTAAAGATTCATTAAAACTCCACTTAGCTTTATTCTTCCCAAAAATCAATATCCTATCTTTAACTGGGTTAAAGAACCAATGTCATCTAAAACACGGTTCATGATAAACCCAAACTCACATTCCATTAATTATCGGGTTAAAGAACAAGTGTTATTTAAAACACCGTTCACGATAAACCCAAAAATCAATTCCAATTCAATTCCAATTAAATATCATTTAATTGGTACAATTAATTAAATCTAAATAAAAAGATTTAATCTTTTCTCAACTGGGCTTAAGAACAATGTTAATGAAGACACCATTCACGACAAACCCAAATCCCATTTGATATTAAATACAAGGCTCTGAATAGAAAATATATCGGCTTATATTCAATATCAAATTCTACGACCAACAAATATCGTATTGGAAATAACGATATAAATATATCTTTCAAATTTCCATAACAATATCTGTATAATCACGAAATCCAACATCAAAATATTCCGAAGATAATTTCGATTCAAATCCATTCCAATTCAATTATTGGAAATCCTGGTTACTTTTAAAACCCTTTTTAAATCCACTTTATTTATTTCAAAAATAAATGGATTTTAATTCTAGTTCAAAACTAGTTCATTTCGATAAAAATCTATTTTTATCTTTTCAAATATGGAGTTTTTCATCCTAATTCTTCCCAAATCATTTCTTATGATTTTACACAAATTATTACTATTTTTAATAATTTTATCAAGGCCCGTACAGTCGATTTCCATTAACGGCCATCGAGCTGCACTTACAGCGACCTTTTCCAAATTTGATTTGGACATAATTCCAAATCCAACCGTTAGATTTCACATTACTAACATTCGTTAGAAAGCTCTTTTCGATACGAACCCAACGGTTCCGGTTTTAGGAGAATCCGACGGTCGGATCTCCCGTAATATCCGTTCGAAGTCAATGGTCGAAATTTGCGAACTGCCGCGGCGCGGCGCGTTCTATTCAGGCCATTATATACATATAATATATATATTATATATATTTCATTGATTTCCTTTTAAAACGTATTTTATAAATCGTTTTAAATTCGTTTTCGAAACGATTTCAACTTCATATTCAATTTCTAGTCAGAATTGAATATTCCATATCATTAATTTATAAATGATAATATTTTCAAAACGTTATATTTTGAAATCACTTTCTTTTCTATATTCATTATAAAAATGAATAAAATCGATATAAATATCGTTCACATCAAAATGGCGCATATCTAACCAACACGGCTTTATATATTTCAATAACTTCGTTATTCTATTCAACAAATGAATATTTTTTTCAACACATGAATATATATTTTTATTCAACACATGAATTTTTATTCTATTCAACACATGAATTTTTTTTCTATTCAACACATGAATTTATATTTTTATTCAACACATGAATTTTCTTTCTATTCAACACCTGAATTTATATTCTATTCAACACATGAATATTCATTTTATTCAACAAATGAATTTTCATTTATAATATTCCTTATTTTCCCAATTGGAATGAGGCCCAATCAATTACCATATAATGTTAATTATATGGATTTTCTACAACATATGTATATAATAGCAACGATAAATCATCAACCATCATCCATCGTGCACCACACAACTGCATAAGCATTAAATATAAATAATTAACGCTTACACAGTCTGTCAACCCATCGATTGACATACAACCAAACAATCGGGATTAGTATACGTCAAATATCATCCCAATACCCGTGTGGGGTTTCAAATCAACAAACACATATTTTTATTTGTGCAGTTGGGCGATGTGTAAAATTTATCGTCCCAATCAATATCAGTCAAATCAGTGTATATAAACAAATCGTCCGATTTGTTTACTACTATTTATTTTATATACACGTTGAAAATCATATTTTTAACTATAAAATATTTTCCACTATAAAATATTTTATTTCATTTCACATCACACAATCAAATTTCACAACACAACAATCAAACAAACAAGTCATCCATGGTCTGTGGACGATGGGTGTCGTGTGCTACTAAACACCGTCTACATCCTAGTATATATTTCAAACTAGAAATAAATTAAAGGTGATGAGTTCTCACCTATTAGATAAACCAAACACCGCGACTCTTCTTATGTAGAAAATCTTCGCCGCGTTTCCAATCGGTTCCATCGCACTCTATTTCACACGATTTATATAAAAATCACATTTTTATTTCAATGCTATATAGATAAAAATCACGTTTTTATTTCACTCCATATATAGAAAAGATTATATTTTCACAACGCTATATATATATAAAAGATTATATTTTTAAATATATATATATATATAGAAAAGATTATATTTTTAAAAATCTATATATATAGAAAAGATTATATTTTTAAAAAATCTATATATATAGAAAAGATTATATTTTTACAACGATATATATATAGAAAAGATTATATTTTTTAAAAATCTATATATGTAGAAAAGATTATATTTTCACAACGCTATATATATAGAAAAGATTATATTTTTTAAAAATCTATATATTCAATTTTAAACGTACATTTCAATTTACCAGGGCCACATACGGACTCTAAAAATTCCCGAAAAATTATTTCTAGCTTCGTATTGACGATACGGTTCTAATAAAACTAATTTTGTCAAATTCTGAGACCTTTGAAAAATGGTCATTTTCTAGTCGATTAAAATCAACTGAAATTAGTCAAACGCGTTTTCCTTTGCCACGCTCACATATTGATTCAAAAAATTATGAATTTTGAAACCTAGCAATAATTTGACATCCCGGATCCAGCAAAAGTGGTTTTGTCAAAAACCGAGGTCGTTTGCAAAATTTCCATTTTTAAGGGCCAAAATTCCATAGCGACTATTCTGAATTTTCAACTGGGCATAACTTTTTATCCCCGCTATGAAATTTCAATTTTTCAAATTCGTTGGAAATATATTCTCAAATAGATTCAAATATTTTTGGTTTCACTAAAATCTGGTTTATTTTGAATCCTTACATTCATTTGAACTTTGAAATCGAATTTTCAAACTACCGCGCCATTTTCAATTCCTTTTTATATTTAAAATAAATATTTATATTCTAACGACGATCTATATAAATATATACGTTCTAATTCTATACAAAATAAATTTCTCGTCGTTATTATTTAAAATAATTCATTTTAAATATTCAAAATTCAATAAAATTGCCAAAATAAAAAATTTAAATTGGCTCGGATTTCCGGGTTATTACATATTATAATAAATATCTCTTTTATACCTATTTATATATTAGTTTGAACTTATATTTGTTTATAATCAATTTTCTAATTAATTTTAGGATTTTATGAACTTATATATATATATATATTCAAAGTTAAATTTTCTTATATTTTATAAACTTTAACAATAAACTGATAGATGGATAAGTAAAGATTCTCGCGATTTGAATTCGAGTTTTAAAGAATTTAAATTTATATATCGATATTGATTTAACAAATGAACTAATATAAGATATGAATTTGAATTGATTTGAACTTATAAGAGAAAATTTGAATTGTGAAATTATTTTCTACATTTGAAATTTAAGGAATAAATTTGAATCTATAATGTATATGAAATGAATTCGATTATAAATCAACTGAATGCAAAGTTGAACCTTATAAGAAATGAACGTGAATTTGCGAAAAATTGATTTTTATTTGAATTTATAATCGATTTGAATTGAATTTGAATTTAAGTGACCGGATGTGAATTTGAATATATATATATATATATATATATATATATATATATATGGAATTGATTTTTATAAATCGTTTGGTTTGAATTAATAAATTTTTTAAATCAATTTATAAGAATGGTTCAAATTATATAAATGGTATAAATTGGATATAAGGTTTGATATGAACTTATAAGTAACAAATTTTATTGGTTCGACTTGAATGGTAAAATATGACTGTTGAAACCAAAATATATGATTTGTTGGATTATATAAATCGAATAAAAGGGTTTGATTTAAATCATCTAAAATGAAATTTTGAACTTAAGTGTTGGATTGTGAATCGACTTAAACAAATACTTAAATGGTAAACAAGATTGTATGAATTGTTTGAAATTATCTATAACGATTTCGAATATATGACTTAAATATAATTTGTTTAATTTGAAATGTAATCTTTTGACTTGAATTGTATATTTCAAATTCGAACCAAATGTTGGATTTAAATGAATCAACTAGAACGATTTCATATAAAGATAAAAATTGAATCATTGAATGTTTGAACTTGAATTTTGGCGAATATAAATCAAACCAAATTATTCTCGAAGTTAATTATTTTGGTATCGATTTAAATGAAATTTAGATCTTTAAAAGTAGTGATTCAAATATAAGTTGATTTTGGATTGAGATTCGTTATGCAAACACTCTCGGAAATTATAATCAAAGTTAAATGTTATAGTATTAATCTATACTATATTTGTGATCTTTACGATATGGTTCTAATTCGATTTGATTTAAGTGATTTGAGTTGTTTTTATATTTAAATATATTTGAAGTTAGATATTTAATTTTGAATTCAAATTCAAATATGAGAATTCGTATAAACCATTTTATAAAGTGATTTATAAAAGAACGGCCATGATGTGAAAAATGTAAACGATTGGTTGTTAAAGAGATCGGGATCGGCTATTGTCATATTCTCTGCTAATGCCGAAAACTACTTTGACCACTGTGTACGCGGTGGAGATCCAGAATGAAGGGGATGGTTTGGCGAACGACCCTATTTTCTATTACATATTAATTACGAAACCCTGACTACCTTGAGTCAGCTTGATGTGGCTAAAACATGAGCTACGCCCGACCAAGTGAGGTCATACCTCCTATCGAGTGCACTTCTTCGATACCATTTTATTACTTTTGTGACGCGTTTGGTGGACACACTCTGATTTGGTTATGGGAGTGTGTCTGAAGGGGGCGGTAGTAGCTGCTATGCGGTACCCCCTGTCCGGCTCTGCAAACGGTGAATCCACCTTGGCATTCCTTGCGTGCCTTGTCACATGCCTTATACGAGCCCACTACGACTTTGTTTTGTACTGTTTTATATGGAGTGCCCTCTGATCAACCTCCAGTTTACGAAGGAATTACGGTATGTATATACTATGGGAATATATAAACGGTGTAAGATTAATATGGTAATCTTGCTTACGCTATTTTAATATTTTTACTTTACTGATAGACACTATTGTATATAGTGTATTATACTATATAGTATTAGTTCGATGGATCCTTAGAGGATGGTGATCCCAAACATCCTTTAAGTTACTGATTGCATTTCATCGACCATTTCATTTGAGTTGATTTACTTCCATGAGAATGATAGTCCTGATCCGAGTTGTGTTGTTTTGCATTATTGCTCGGATCAGATCGATTATCACAGCCTTCGAGATTTACTCGTAGAGTTTGGAGATTTTGGATTTTGCTCATCCACATACTTGTTCAGTTGATCCAGTTCCAGTTATTCTTGTCATTCATGTTTAATTCTTTATCATGTATTTATGTATCTGAAATTCATTTTATTAGACTTCAGCTGATTTATTTATGTAAACTCAGATGTAAAATTTATTTAGTAGCTTCATGAACTACTATTGTATTTTTTGTTTTCCGCTGTGAGATATTATATTGCTCTGTACCTGTGTCTGTGATTCTATATTTGTTCTATTTACCCTAGAAGCTAATAACAATCTCTCGTTTTGGACGGTTTGAGTTTGACATGTTTTGTTGATTCGGCACGGTCAAAATGGCGGGCCATTACAGTTGGTATCAGAGCTTTGGTTTATCAAAGCTTTAGCCTATGGGGTAAAAGCTCATTAGAGATAGGGTAGTGATACCCTAGAATGAGTGGAATCTGTCGCAGAATCCTTCTTGAGAGAGAGCGTATTTTGAAAGTATAAATAGTTTTAAAATGGTTTAAATCTTTTTTGAAATTTCCCTTTCATTTGAATTCATCTTCCTTCGTAGATCCTCTTTGATTAGGTTTCTTTCGTTCGTTCAACTTTTACTCGAATTCCACAACTTATCCTCATCCATAACAAAGTAAGGAATATAAGGAGAGTATAATTCATCTAGCGAGGTCATTCCTATTTAAATATTGGTTTGAAATAAGATATTATAATTTTCTTGATATAATATTGAAGTACTTATATATAGTTTTGGAAAATGTATATTTGTAAATAACATTATGTTTTGGCAATACCAATATTTTAAAAAGGTTTGATGTTTACACTTTAAAATTTTATATTTTATAAACTATATATTTTTAATAAGATTTAAAGATGTAGATTTTGTAAGAAAATGATTTTATTTTGGTTGAAATCTATAATGGTATAGTTTATAAATGTATGCATATCTAGGAATTTATAAATTTAAATAGCTTTGTAAAGATTTTAATTTGTGATGTATATATATATATGTTAAACTTATAGGTCTAAACAAGTTTATATGTTTAAATATAGATAATATGGTTTTGAAATTATTTAGGTATAATATAGAATAAATTTTTTATCTGTTTGATTTAATAATATTGTTAGTATATTTTTTAGGATTGAGGTTGAATTTTTATTAAATAAATGAGTGGGTGAGAGATATAAATTTTCCCTACCTAAATTTTTAATGATTTGAAATATATTTATAATATATTATATATTATTTGGAAATTTGGTATATATTCTGTTTAAAATATAAAAGATGTTTTGAGTACTTAGTTGATGTTAAAATTGGCCTATCGAATACTTAGCGATTTAAGTATATGTCTGATCAACGTATATATTAAATTTTATATGTGTTAGATAGATATAGAGTCACACTCTAGTCACTTGAAAATGATTTTGGTGATGACCGCGACATCATCAATATTTATTTTCGAGTTTTGAAAGTAAGACAGATATATATCGCGAATCGAGACGTCGAGTGAATACTAACCTATTTTAAAATGTTTGAAAATATTTTAACTTTGATTTATATACATATTTCAAATTATATATTTATATTATTGGTATTAGAATAAATTTGAACCATTTGGTTTAGATATATTATTATATATTATTTAATTACTATTTCCCTACCTTGTTCCTTTTCGGGGATGAAAAGGTTTGATTTGGGGTGATTGTAAAGACCGGTATTTTTAGTGTATTTTATTTAAATTATTAAATTTAAATTTTGATTTTTGTTTTATTTTATTTGTTTAAAGCTCAGTTTGTTTGGTTTTTATTTAAATAACTATTTTGATGATGATTTAAAACTAAACTTATCTTGGTTTATATAGCAAATGAATTTGGTTTTAATATCAATATATTTATAAATACGAATTAACTCTTATAATTTTAAAACTTATTTATTTAATTGAATTTTTTTATTGAGTTTATTTCTTAAGATTTTTATTAAATTACTAAACTCGTATTATTTATAATTTGTTTTCGATATTAATTTTTTTTTTCTTTGATTTTTAAAATATTTCACTTGTTGAATTCATATTAATCTTCATTATTACAAACATCATTCGAATTTCCATTTTCGAATTCATTTTCTTTTGTTATTTCAAACAGTTCTTTCAATTTGTTAATTTCAATTGATACCGTCTATTATTTGGTTGTCAAACTGTCTATTATATTTACTTCCTCTTATTCATTTTTTTTTTCCATTTTTAACCATATCCGTTTGTTTCCTTTTGGAATTTAATTCAAATCGTTTTCTTTTGAATTTGAAATCACGTGTCCATTCATATATATATATATATATATATATATATATATATATATACATACACCAGTACGGAGGCACGTCCGTTGGACGTGTGCATAGACTTCCCTAATTAAAGCTGGTTTTGTGCATAAGTGCATTCAGATTTAATGGTTGAACTTGAAGCCAGTGTTATACAAACTAAAGCGCGTAGATAAAGAAGCAGTAAAAATAGCTGTAATGTAGATAAACCATTATCACAACATGCCACTGCATGTTTAGCCACAAAGTGATACACAAATCTTGAATCATGATTCAGTAACATCATTACAAACTCCAAGGGAATCTAATGAAGCACGTGCATTCTCCAAAGGTGCTTTTGTGACAACAACAATTTCTTCTAATAATTAGAACAATCCTTTTCACGCCCTGTTTAATTTCCCTCTAAATTTTGCTTGGCATGAATATACCTTCACTGATTAAGTATAACAATGTCAAGTCCTAATTGTCCTAGCAGTCTTTTACAACAGGTGATGGTCAGGACTTGGCAAGCTTGGTGACAAATCCAAGGCTTTTATTTGATCCATTATGATCTCCTAAAGCATACGACATACAATCAAAATATGGAGATTCTAGTATAATTTCTTTTTGGTAACATAACAGTTTATCGCACTATATTAGTTTCCCAAAATGCTTGTTTACATCCCGAGCAAACTGTATAAAAAAGGACTCCTATATAAAAAATAATCGATGCATCAATTTGACAGTTAAATATGAGAAGTGAAAATCCTACCATAGGTCAGAATATTGCAAGCTTTATAGGTTTGTCTGCGTTTGATGCCATAATTCTTCATTATTTGAAATAAAGCTCGACCTTTGTACTCTAAGCTCAGTAAAAGTAAGGAACTTGACTGCTTGGGCGATATGGGTTGAATTAACATGCCAATCATCAACTACTTCACGTAGAATTTGAATGTACACAGATAAGAATCATTGATTCCATAAACCAAAAGAACCGAAATCCATAAACCAAAATTTCAGCACAAAAATGCTCAGACTTTCATCTGTAGTATCGTCTAAGATAAAGGAAGGGAAAGTATTTGAGTTTGGGTATCGGCATTTACAATTTATTTAAGAGCCAACTCATTTTTGATAGCATAACAGTCCAAGTTAATGGTAATTGTTCTGTAAGATTATATCATAAACGTAGTATAAAAGATAATGTAGCTTTGGTACTCTTTTAAAGTGATAACTAATTGGTATGAATCTTATTTCGAATTTAACAGAAATAAACTACGACAAAAGTGAGTAGTAAATTATCAGTTGAAAGTGAAAATGAGCAATAAAAGATAATAAATTGTTACCTGTTGAAGTACCTATTTCTAGTAAGGAAGCTCAGAACAAATTAGTCAGTTTGTTATCAACTTGAAACCTATAAAATGTGAAATTCATTAATAAAAAGCTTTTATTGAATGATTGATATAAGAAACACACAATGTAATTGGATCTAGTGAATTCTTAAGTTGTGTTCTCCACATCTTCAATACATACATACATACATACATGTATATGTATGTATGTATATGTAGACATGGGCATGTTTTCCTCTAGGCTAAGGTGCATAGCACAACTTGCAAATAATCAAGGTAGCCTTATCTCATTAATTAAATGAAACATACTTTATTAAGTTCAAACTTACTTTCATGCTCAATGAAAAAGAATGGCTTTCCCAATGCATTAACTGAGGCATGGGATTGCTGGGCATGAGTGAACAACAAAGATCTGTCTTCCAACCTCTTGATTTCGCCCATCTGTCAATCGATTATATATTAGTACAATGCAAACAATAAATATACTAACATTAAGTAAAATGAATGCAAACTATATGCACATGCATTTTTTATATTCTGCTGCGGTTCTCATTTGAAACATCACTGTAAGTCAATCTAAGATTTTTCTTGTTTATGTTGAATGTTCATTTGAGCTACATACAAAATATCGAAAAGAGCATTTCTATATACACCTCAAATGCCAAAAAAACTTCTTTTTTGGTTAACAACTAAATAAAACACCAATTTAAGTTGTATGCTACTAAGAATAAGTTTAGATGTCCCAGAACTTCATATAAGGTGCTAATAATGAAGATTAGAACTTCAAATTCAAGTAGCAAATATTTGTCACTCATAAGTTGTGATAAAAATTTGTTAAGTAATTCTGAATTTTACCTAAGTAAAATGCTTAAAACAGCCTAGTTGTTCCAACAATTTACAATCAAAATGCCATTATTTGATATTCACTATCCTTTTATATGGATATGTCCAAATACAAAAACCGGTACACATTCACTTAGAAGTCATATTAGTTATACGCCAAAATTACCTGCTCTAACCTAAAACGCTAGACTACATTTACTCACTTCTAGTCATTGGCATTGGTACTTGAGCATAACTAAGCGACTCTCAAAGGGGCCTTAAGCCTAACCACCGCAGCACCATGTCACATTCAAGGAATGTCCGAATAAAGACTCAGATAACAACATATTTGAGGAGTACATCGGAATAGCCTAATGTTTAAATAACGACATTGACACATTTTACATTAATATTTGATTTTTTAACCGATAAGTGATTTTTTGATGCAAATAATGAAAATAATTCAAATTCTTAAGAAATCATGGCTGAGATATATCAATATTTGATCTTTTAACATATAAGAAAAATGTTATAATACAAATACACAAAACAGCTGTCTTACTTCTCATACTCTTGGATTTGTTTAACCTACAAATTTGAAGAATGAAAGGGCATGGATGATAATAAAGTACTGCTTTGTCCCCAGTTTCATTCCAACCATTTGTTCTTCATCAAATCCTCATGATCTCCTTCATCATGCACACATACATTTCCTATGTACAAATAAAAAAGATTATTATTCAAATGCATGAAAATTCCACGTTGTGCTAATTTCATTATGACTATGTTGTCAAATACAAAATGGAAATCATGATCATAACTGTTATTTCACATTGATATTAGAATTTATTATAAGTTGTATTATTAATCAATTTTTGATACATACAAAAAATATATCATAAGCCCTTGTGAAGGAAAAAAACCCTTTGGTACTATAAATTCTGTTTGATAAAATATTATAACATCATTAGGACTATAAGAAAATCATTAGCACATGCAAATTTCACAGCTATAATAAAGTTTGGAAAACAAATTTAAAAAAATCACATTGAAAATCAAATTAATATACCTTGAACGGCAGCAAAATCATTGGAGCTCTAATGATTTCTCCAATTACCAACTCTAACCAATTCTTATAAAACAGCATCTCTCATTCCCACCGCTATGACCAATTACCATAACTAATTCATACAATACAGCTTAGGCACCCATACCTGCTGTTGATGATGATGTAGGCATAATTCTGCAGTAGTTACAGAGAATAATTACAAAAATTCTACACAAAATGCATCGTATTAAATTTCAGTAATAAGAGAACAGGGAATAACCTTTTGATGCAGAATCTTACTTACATTAATATAAAGATATCCAGAAAGCATTCCTTGTTTTGTGTTATCTCTCTTGCATTAATGTAATCTATAAAATACAGTAGGAACAGAAAATTAGAAGAAAGATATTACTTAACTTTTGTGATGGCTGGTGTTGATTGCGTGTGTCATTTGTTGGCCTTTTCTCAGTAGTGGATTTTGAGGATGGATATGTACTCATTTTGAGACAATATCATAAAAAGAAGCTTTTTATTATTTGAAAGACTACTGTTGTACAATAAGCACAGGGTAAAAAAGAAATCAACACAAACTAAAATTATGATTACGGGCTAAAACATAGGTTATGACAAATTCTTTAATCTTAGCAAAGAAACCAAACACAAAAACATTGGCTAAAACAGAAAAGAAGAAAACAAATCAAAAAAATATGATTACGTTCCTAAGACAGGCAATATATTAGTACAACACGGAATTTTAAG
Source organism: Allium sativum (assembly GCA_030737875.1). Taxonomy (NCBI): domain Eukaryota; kingdom Viridiplantae; phylum Streptophyta; class Magnoliopsida; order Asparagales; family Amaryllidaceae; genus Allium; species Allium sativum. Next base: position 277,870,887 of record CM060910.1, on the reverse strand, counting down.
ATTTACTGTAAACAAATTTAACCCTTGTTTGAATAAGATTAAATTTATATACTGATGTGGATCTGTCAATTAATCTACATAATTGCTCGAGCATCAAGCAATTTAACCCTAGATATGAAATGAAAATAAAAATATAATGACATCTTATTGAAGAAGGTGTAAATTAAACATGAAATAAAAAGCAGAAAACAAAAATAAAACTAAGGCATAAGAGTTATACCGATGATGTCGTCGCCGAGGCAGAATACAGTTCATCTAGTGGCAGATGTGGAGAAGCAGCAGATCTGAGGAAAATCAGAAACTCATCAACAGATTGAATCTAATTCAAGAAAGCGGAAATTAAAACAAAAATAAAACTAGCGCCTAAGACTTTTACTGATGTCGAGGCGGAAGACGGTTCGTCGATGGCCAGATCTGAGAAGTAGTTGTAGATCTGAGGAAAATCGGTAGTTCAGCAGCAGGTATAAGCGTGGATGATAGGGATGGAGCAGTACGAAGGAATCGACTTGATTGGAGAAGAAGAAGAAGCACCAACTGCAGAACATGGAAGCAGTTAAGGGTCCAATCTGGTTGAATATTGAGCTAATCGAGGCCGGATGGGGAAGAAATTAGGTGAAAATAGGGGAAACGTGAAGACTGAACTGAAGAAGCGGAGGAAACAAAAATGAAAGTAGGGGAGTTCTTGACAAACGGTTGAAGCGTTAGTGGGAAAAGCGGTGGAAATGGGAAAGACGGCCGTACCCTCCAACATTAATTCTTTCATATTACATTCTAAGGAGCAGAATGGGCATTTTTGGAAATCCAAAAAAGCTTCACCATCCCTAAGTATTCCTATTATTATAAAGATATAAAAAATATATATACTTGGTTTCTCTTCTGTAACAATTCATTGCCTACACGTTCTTCTGTCTTTATATTTCCCGAAGCCGGTTCAAATGGAAATATAAATATACTGTAGCTTTTGGTATCTCCCAACAGCCGTTGTCTTTTTCTCCCTACATATGTACATCGCATAAAACAAGGAAGCCAATTTCTTTCCCGATCATTTTTTTCCTACTCCTCATTTTTTCCATGAAAGCACTACATTCTTCCCATCGCAGATAACTCCCCTCACCACCTCTCGTTCCCCTCTCAGCAGCTTAATCCACCTGTATACCCGAGTTTACCCAAGTCAGCTGCTCTCCGACCGTGCTCCGACCAGACCCACTCCGCCGTCACATCAGTCGCGAGCTCACCCAGCCCCACCTGCGCCTCACTCACGCCAGCAAGAGCCGACCCTATGCCCTGAAGCGACTATGTTCCCTGAGTTGCCTGTCGGCGCCGAGCCCGAACCTTGCAGCTGAAACGACCCGAACTTCCCCGTGAAGGAAAGCCCGAATTGCTTTGAGGACAAGACGAATCAGAACACACACAGAAGAACATTTCATTGCTTATTACAACAATTCCATCAGAATACAAGAATATACAGAGTATAAATAAATATTACACACCATAAAATATCAGAGATTTAAATACATTACTACAGCGGAAAATAATACAAAACACAACTGAAGGTGATATACGGATACAGAGCTTTCCAAATATCATTCCAGCTGGAAACCAGGATCCTGTGAATATAAATCTGCAAAACCAAAACTACTAGCTGCCCATGCGGAAAATAGGGGCACCCAGAGTTTAGGTTAAAACAATAAACTCCAAGTCAGTCATGTGACTGGTGTGAGAACTAAAACAGTTATTAGTCTTTATTTTAAAGTTGGGTAAATCAAGGGACCACACCGTATAACATGGAACGGGTTTACCCTAAGAATACCAGTGCATAAAACAAACAGCGCAATGCTAAATAAAGAAAAATGAAGCTACTATAAGACTCAAGTCCCATCACACAATGCAACGCAAGCCGGAGGATAGAGTTTTTACCTTATAATAGCCAAGAATGTTTGGTACGTAAAACTTCATGTTTTATTATTACTATAAGTGTATAGTGTCAAAAGAATTTCAATCATAAGTATCAATCATAGACGGCATAAGTGCCCCATACCACTATGTTGCCATATATAGGTTTACAATCAAAACCACAAAATGTTGTATTGGAAGTTGGATTTCCATCTATGAACCGAGGCCAGGAATCGTCCTCACCGCTTCGAGACAATCTAGCCTACCATGCCTCAGGATCAGAGCTCGAGCGACCCTTGGATCGTCAGGGTCGGTCCACACGGAGTGGATTAAAATGCCTGAACAATGCGTTTCCCCACCCTATGGGGTGTAAACTGGTCATATACCAACCAGACCATCGGTCCCGGATCGACCGATATAACCGAGGCGCTTCGCTATCCATCATCCACATAAGTAAAATGTCCGGGCGTGTAAAACCCAAAACACCACTCCTAGCTAGAAAGAAATGCATGCCCTCCCTGATGTCCTCTCCCGTTTCTGGTTCACACTAGGGTGTGGGGCTCGCGAATTAACGCTACACAAAGCTACACTATATTAAAGCCGTGCTTTGAACATCAACCACAAGACTCTGCTTTTCAACAAAAGCCTTGATCATTTGCATCTCAGCATGCCACACAGGCAATTCACGCTATGCAACCGATGTATATCAATCACACAGAATGAAATCCGATGTCAGACACACATCCATTTACAAGTTCGTTCTGGGTCTGAACGAAACCGGAGGCACCTTATTCCTCCCCCATATGTCCAATACAGGGGAGAGGCCCTCGCATATCCGTCGATCTCCAAGTACGTCTGGACGATCACCACTTATTACCTCGTCTTGGGTGTACAGCCCAATCAAGACATCAGTAATCATCCAAACGATGTGAAGACCTCCGGTCTTCGACCACCGTCTTCATCCTCGACATATCGTCGAATCAGTTATTCAAAATGGGATAAACCCGGTCTTTCTGAATAACTCGCGTATATAATAAACAACTGCTATAAAAACACAACATACGCCTCATACCAATCCAGAATATTCCTTTATTCAAATATTCTTATACTTTGGGAAAGGTTCCCACTAATTTTATCAAAGATAAATTCTTTAAATTTATTCTTTAATCTTCCTTTAGATATCATTTCAATCCAATTAAAGATGAATTAAAACTCCACTTGGTTTTAATCTTCCCAAAAATCAATATTAACGATTGTTTAACTTGGGAAATCATATCCTGTCTTTAACTGGGTTAAAGAACCAATGTCCTTTAAAACACCGTTCACGATAAACCCCAAATCACATTCCATTCCATCAGCCTTTAACCGTAAATTAGTAAGTGAACAATTCCCTAAGTATTTACCCCGAGGGTCGAAACCAACATCAGATCAATACCCAGGAAACCATTCAACTTAACTAATCTCTGGTTAGTTTCTAATTTTCTTAACTCCGTTGGGTCTAAGAACAATATTATTAAAGATACCATTCACGACAACCCAAAATCTTATTCCTATCTTTAACTGGGTTAAAGAACCAATGTCCTTTAAAACACGGTTCACGATATAAACTCAAAATCACATTCCATTCCATCAGCCTTTAACCGTAAATTAGCAAGTGAACAATTCCCTAAGTATTAACCCTGAAGGCCGAAACCAGCATCAGCTCAATACCCAGGAAACCATTCAACTTAACTAATCTCCAGTTAGTTTTTGATTTTCTTAACTCCATTGGGTCTAAGAACAGTATTATTAAAGATACCACTCACGACAACCCAAAATCTTATTCCATTGTTAATCGGGTTAAAGAACAAGTGTTATTTAAAACACCGTTCACGATAAACCCAAAGACCGATTTCAATTCCATTCCAATTAAATATCAATTAATTGTTATACTTCATTAAATCTAAATAAAAAGATTTAATCTTTTCTCAACTAGGTTCAAGAACAGTGTTAATGAAGACACCATTCACGACAAACCCGAAATCACATTTAATATTAAATACAAGGCTCTGAATAGAAAAATATATCGGCTTATATTCAATATCAAATTCTGGAATCAACAAATACCGTATTGGAATAACGATATATATATATCTTCCAAATTCGTCCACAATATCTGTATAATCACGGAATCTAATATCGAAATATTCCGAAGATAATTTCGATTCAAATCCATTCCAATTTATATATTGGAAGTTCCGGTTATTTTTAAAACCATTTCAAATCAAATTTATTTATTTAAAAATATTGGATTTCATAATTCAAGTTCATAACTAGTTCATTTCGATAAACATATATTTTATTCTTTTCAAATATGGAATTTTTCATCCCAATTCTTTCCAAATCATTTCTTATGATTTTACACTAATTATTGATATTTTTAATAATTTTATCAAGGCCCGTACAGTCGATTTCCATAAACGGCCATTGAACTGCACTTACAGCGAACTTTTCCAAATTTGATCTAGGCATAATTCCAAATCCAACCATTAGATTTCAAATCTCTAATATTCGTTAGAAAGCTCTTTTCGATACGAACCCAACGGTTCCGGTTTTAGAAGAATCCGACGGTCGGATCTCCCGTAATATCCATTCGAAGTCAATGGTCAAAATTCAAGAACTGCCGCAGCGCGGCGCATTCTATTCAGGCCATTATATATATATATATATAATATATAATATATATATTTCGTTGATTTCCTTTTAAAACGTATTTTATAAATCGTTTTAAATTCGTTTTCAAAATGATTTCAACTTCATATTCAATTTCAAATCAAAATTGAATATTCCATATCATCGATATATAAATGATAGTATTTTCCAAACATTATATTTCGAAATCATTTCCTTTTTGATATTTATTATAAAAATTAATAAAATCGATATAAATATCATTCACGTCAAAATGGCGTCAATCTAATCAACACGGCTATATATATTTAAATATTTTCGTGTCCATCCCAAATCGGACATCAAAATTATATTTTGATCCTTTACTAAATATTATTTTAAAATATTCGTTATTTTAAAATATTCATTCTTTCTGAACTGGAATCAGACACAGTCAATTACCATATAATGTGATTATATGGATTTCATACAACATGTATACAACAATAATCAAACACAGTCAACCATCATCCAGAGTGCATTCTACACTGCATAAGCATCAAATATAAATATTTAACGCTTACACAGCTTGTCAACCAATCGATTGACATACAACTAAATATCGGGATTAGTGTATGTCCAATATCATCCCAATACCCGTGTGGGGTTTCAATCAACAAATAATGAATTTTATTTGTTCAGTTGGGCGATGTGTAAAATTTATCGTCCCAATCAATATCAGTCAAATGTGTGTGCATAACAAATCGTCTGATTTTTAAATGAATAATTATTTTATTCATATACACGTTAAAAAGTATATTTTTAACAATAAAATATTTTATTTCAACATAAGAATATTTTATTTATTCCATTCCACATCACACAATCAATTTTCACAACACAATCAATTAAACAAACAAGTCGTCCATGGTATGTGGACGATAGGTGTCGGGTGCTGCTGAGCACCGTCTGCATCCTAGTATATATTATAACTAGAAAATTAAAATAAAAGTGAGAAGTTCTCACCTTTGGGATCCACTCTTCCATTCTCTATTTGAACGGTTTGGATTCGGTTTCTCGTCCGTTTCATCTCAATCCGTTTTCACGCTGTTCACATTAAAATCACATTTTTACAATGGCATTTCATATATAAAAATCATATATTTTTATCGCTTCATTCCAATAAATAAAAATCATATTTTTATTTCTACTTCATATATTTTTACAACGCTTCTTTCTATATAAAAATTATATTTTTATATTTCTACTTCTTATATAAAGATCGAATTTTTATTTCGCTTCATATATAATAAAAATCGAATTTTTATCTTAATGATATCCATATAAAGATCGTATCTTTATCATAATGAAAACATTATAAAAATCGTATTTTTATTTATAAAAGTCACATTTTTATATTGCCATTCAAACGATAAAAATCATATTTTTTTCTTTGCTACATATATGATAAAAATCACATTTTTATATCGTCACTTCATATATAAAAAATTGTATTTTTATCTACATGAATTCTATATAAAAATCAAATCTTGATCAAACAAAAATTATATTATATTTCTTTTCTATCAAACAAAGATCGTATTTTTTTCTTTTTAAAGTTCTTAGCTTTTATCTTCAAAGTTCATAACTTTTATTTTTAAAGATCAAAACTTTTTACAATGCTTTTCGTTTACAAAAATGTAATCTTTTCGTTATATAAAAATATAAACTTTTCTTTAATTAAAAATCTCAACCTCTCCCTAAATAAAAATCAGAACTTTATCAAATTAAAAGCCACATTTTTATACAATAAAAATCTCATTTTTAATCTCATAAAAATCTAAACTTTTTATTTGGAAGATCTAATCTTTTTATTTAACAATGGGTATAATAATAATAAAAATCAGTTCTTTTTACAATGACATATAATTAAATAAATTGTAAAGACTTACGGTGCTCGTTTGAGACGATAGGGAAGTCGCGCGCGTGGTAGTGGGCCAAGGGGAGTCGGCGTCGTGGTGGTGGTTGTCAGGCGTTGGGGTGGTGGTTCGATTTGGAGATATAAGGAGGGGGGTCCGTTTAATTGGAAGGGGGGAGAGCTGGAGTCGCGACGTGCCCTGCGGTGGCCGGAGGCTGGCCAGCGGCGGCTCCTGGAGCTGAACGGGAGGAGGCAGTCTCATGCGGGTTTTTTTTTCCTAATTCTGATTTCGAACGGTGGGTAGAAAGTGAGGAGAGAGAGAATAAAGTGGGAGGGAGTTTGACTTTTATTAATAATTATTTATTTTATTTTATTTTGTACCAAAAAGTAACTTTTTGTTTTGAACACCAAATTGAACCCACCGACTGTCGTCCATAACTAATTACCCCCATTACGAACACAATGGGATATCTATCGTAGGCCAGTTTGGCTGTTTTGATCGGTTTCTATAAAAATCAAAATATAAATATATATATTGAATTTGAACGCACATTTCATTTTACCGGGGCCGCATACAGACTCTAAAAATTACCGAAAAATATTTTCTAGCTTCGTATTGACGATATGGTTCTAACAAAACTAATTTCATCAAATTTGGAGACCGTCTGAAAAATGGCCATTTTATGGTCGATCCAAATTGACTGAAACTGTCAAAACACGTCTTACTTCGCCACGCTCACATATTAATTCGAAAAATCATGAATTTTGGAATCTAGCAATAATTCGACATCCCGGATCCAACAAAAGTGGTTTCGTCGAAAACGGAGGTCGTTCACAAAATTTTCATTTTTAAGGGCTATATTTCCATAGCGACTATTCTGAAATTTCAACTGGACATAACTTTTTATTCCCGCTATGAAATTTTGATTTTTCGGATTCGTTGGAAATATATTCTCAAATAGATTCTAATATTTTTGGTTTCGCTAAAATCCGGTTAATTTTTAATCCTGTACAGTTATTTGAAATTTGAAATCGAATTTTCAAACTACCGCGCCATTTTCAATTCCTTTTATAATTTAAAATAAATATTTATATTCTAACGACGATCTATATAAATATATATGTTCTAATTCTGTTCGAAATAAATTTCTCGTCATTATTATTTAAAATAATTCATTTTAAATATTCAAAATTCACAAAAATTGCCAAAATAAAATTTTTAAATTGGTTCAGATTTTCTGGGTTGTTACAATCTCCCCCACTTAAAAAAAACTTTTTGTCCTCGAAAAGGAACGGAGCTGAAAGTTGTTTTACAAACCAACTCAACTTTCATTCTTTCATTATGGCTTAAGTTTTTCAACTTTCCAGTTTCTTAAAACTTTTCAGATTTTTCAAAAATTTGGTTAACACCCTAAATTTTCGAAAAATTTCGCCATAACCTCCCCTGTACGGGAGCACCGGGTAAATCCCAAAATCGCTATACAGGCCTCTCCAATCCAAAAAGAAAAAGAAACAGCCAATCGACTCATAAAATCATCAAAAACCCCAAGAAATACAATAAACATGTACCTATTTGTCGGGCAAACAATTTTATTCCTCTGCTCTAGCCTCTTTGCAATGACCTGTTCAATGGATACATATGTATATGCATGCATTTTCAAATAATTTTCAATACCGTTCAACGTTTGATACAATTTGGCCCAAATTTACCATACATCAATATGTTGGTTTAAATGAATAATCATACAACACAATCATCAATCAATTAGTTGATTAGCTTTTCAAATTCATAACTTTGATACAAAGTCCAAAAATCAGATTTTTGATGCCAAATCACAACAATAAGCCCTATCTAGTTTTGGTTCTCACACCAGTCAATTGGAATCATATAGAAATCTCACTTTCGAAACTCGAACATAAACACTGATGATGATATATCAATCATCAGTATCATCTCCGGGCGGCTAGAGTGTGATTCTATATCTAGCCAGTATATTTGGGACGTCGTATACACGCTAGCTAGGCATATATGCAAAATCTTCATATATCAGATTGTCCAAATTCAATACAAATAAAATATTCAAATACGTATATGGTTTAAATTTTCAAAACAAAAATTGTTTTCATTTAAAAAAAATAATACTCTTCACACTCGTTTTAGGATACTACTTATCATATCTCTAACGAGTCATTCTCGTTGGATATTACTAATCCAATCTCTGATGAATTCTTTCGTTCGATTCTAATGTGTCTTGTTCTCGAGCTCTGTAAACCAAAGCTCTGATACCAAAATGAAACGACCCGAACTTCCCCATGAAGGAAAGCCCGGATTGCTTTGAGGACAAGACGAATCAGAACACACACAGAAGAACATTTCATTGCTTATTACAACAATTCCATCAGAATACAAGAATATACAGAGTATGAATAAATGTTACACACCATAAAATATCAGAAATTTAAATACATTACTACAGCGGAAAATAATACAAAACACAACTGAAGGTGATATACGGATACAGAGCTTTCTGAATATCATTCCAGCTGGAAACCAGGATCCTGTGAATATAAATCTACAAAACCAAAACTACTAGCTTCCCGTGCGGAAAATAGGGGCACCCAGAGTTTAGGTTAAAATAATAAACTCCAGGTCAGTCATGTGACTAGTGTGAGAACTAAAATAGTTATTAAATCAAGGGACCACGCCGTATAACACGGAACGGGTTTACCCCCAAGAATACCAGTGCATAAAACAAACAGCGCAATGCTAAATAAAGAACAATGAAGTTATTATAAGACTCAGGTCCCATCACACAATGCAACGCAAGCCGGAGGATAGAGTTTTTTCCTTATAATAGCCAAGAATGCTTGGTATGTAAAATTTCATGTTTTATTATTACTATAAGTGTACTATGTCAAAACAATTTCAATCATAAGTATCAATCATAGACGGCATAAGTGCCCCATACCACTATGTCGCCATATATAGGTTTACAATCAAAACCGCAAAATATCTTATTCGAAGTTGGATTTCCATCTATGGACCAAGGCCAGGGATCGTCCTCACCGCTTCGAGGCAATCTACCTACCATGCCACAGGATCAGAGCTCGAGTGACCCTTGGATCGTCAGGGCCGGTCCACGCGAAGTGGATTAAAATGCCTGAACAATGCGTTTCCCCACCCTATGGTGCGTAAACTGATCATATACTAACCAGTCCATCGGTCCCGGATAGACCGATATAACCGAGGCGCCTCGCTATCCATCATCCACATAAGTAAAATGTCCAGGCGTGTAAAACCCAAAACACCACTCCTAGCTAGAAAGAAATGCATGCCCTCCCTGATGTCCTCCCGTTTCTGGTTCACACAGGGGTGTGAGGCTCGCGAATTAACGCCACACAAAGCTACGCTATATAAAAGCCGTGCTTTGATCATCAACCACAAGACTCTGCTTTTCAACAGAAGCCTTGATCATTTTCACCTTAGCATGCCACACAGGCAATTCACGCTATGCAACCGATGTATATCAATCACACAGAATGAAATCCGATATCAGACACACATCCATTTACAAGTTCGTTCTGTGTCTAAACGAAACCGGAGGCACTTATTCCTCCCCCATTTGTCCAATACAGGGGAGAGGCCCTCGTATATCCGTCGATCTCCAAGTACGTCTGGACGATCACCACTTATTACCTCGTCTTGGGTGTACAGCCCAACCAAGGCATCAGTAATCATCCAAACGATGTGAAGACCTCCGGTCTTCGACCACCGTCTTCATACTCGACATATCATCGAATCAGTTATTCAGAATGGGATAAACCCAATCTTTCTGAATAACTCGCGTATATAATAAACAAGTGCTATAAAAACACAACATATGCCTCATTCCAATCCAGAATATTCCTTTATTCAAATATTCTTATACTTTGGGAAAGGTTCCCATTAATTCTATCAAAGACAAATTCTTTAAATTTATTCTTTAATCTTCCTTTGGATATCATTTCCATCTAATTAAAGATGCGTTAAAACTCCACTAGGTTTTAATCTTCCCAAAAATCAATATTAATGATTGCTTAACTTGGGAAATCATATCATGTCTTTAACTGGGTTAAAGAACCAATGTCCTTTAAAACACCGTTCATGATAAACCCAAAATCACATTCCATTCCATCAGCCTTTAACCATAAATTAGCAAGTGAACAATTCCCTAAGTATTTACCCCGAAGGCCGAAACCAACATCAGATCAATACCCAGGAAACCATTCAACTTATTTAATCTCCAGTTAGTTTCTGATTTTCCTAACTCCGTTGGGTCTAAGAACAGTATTGTTAAAGATACCATTCATGACAACCCAAAATCTTATTCCTGTCTTTAACTGGGTTAAAGAACCAATGTCCTTTAAAATACGGTTTACGATAAACCCAAAATCACATTCCATTCCAACAGCCTTTACCGTAAATTAGCAAGTGAACAAATCCCTAAGTATTAACCCCGAAGGCCGAAACCAACATCAGATCAATACCCAGGAAACCATTCAACTTAACTAATCTCCAATTAGTTTCTGATTTTCTTAACTCCATTGGGTCTAAGAACAGTATTATTAAAGATACCACTCACGACAACCCAAAATCTTATTCCATTGTTAATTGGGTTAAAGAAAAAGTGTTATTTAAAACACCGTTCACGATAAACCCAAAGACCAATTTCAATTCCATTCCAATTAAATATCAATTAATTAGTATACTTCATTAAATCTAAATAAAAAGATTTAATCTTTTCTCAACTGGGTTCAAGAACAGTGTTAATGAAGACATCATTCACGACAAACCCAAAATCACATTTAATATTAAATACAAGGCTCTGAATAGAAAATATATCGGCTTATATTCAATATCAAATTCTGGAATCAACAAATACCGTATTGGAATAACGATATATATATCTTCTGAATTCCTCCACAATATCCGTATAATCATGGAATCCAATATCGAAATATTTCGAAGATAATTTCGATTCAAATCCGTTCCAATTCATATATTGGAAGTTCCGGTTATTTTTAAAACTGTTTCAAGTCCAATTTATTTATTTAAAAATATTGGATTTCATAATTCTAGTTCATAACTAGTTCATTTCGATAAACATATATTTTTATCTTTTCAAATATGGAATTTTTCATCCTAATTCTTTCAAAATCATTTCTTATGAATTTACCCTAATTATTGATATTTTTAATAATTTTATCAAGGCCCGTACAGTCAATTTCCATAAACGGCCATCGAACTGCACTTACATCGAACTTTTCCAAATTTGATCTGGACATAATTCCAAATCCAAATGTAAGATTTCAAATCTCTAATATTCGTTAGAAAGCTCTTTTCGATATGAACCCAAGGTTCCGGTTTTAGAAGAATCCGACGGTCAGATCTCCCGTAATATCCATTCGAAGTCAATGGTCAAAATTCGCGAACTGCCGCAGCGCGGCGCATTCTATTCAGGCCATTATATATATTATATATATTTCGTCGATTTCCTTTTAAAACGTATTTTATAAATCGTTTTCAAAATGTTTTCAACTTCATATTCAATTTCAAATAAAAATTGAATATTCCATATCATCGATATATAAATGATAGTATTTTCCAAACATTATATTTCGAAATCATTTCATTTTCGATATTCATTATAAAAATGAATAAAATCGATATAAATATCGTTCACGTCAAAATGGCGTCAATCTAATCAACACGGCTATATATATTTAAATATTTTCGTGTCCATCCCAAATCGGACATCAAAATTATATTTTGATCCTTTACTGAATATTATTTTAAAATATTCATTCTTTCTGAACTGGAATCAGACACAGTCAATTACATATAATGTGATTATATGAATTTCATACAACATGTATACAACAACAATCAAACACAGTCAACCATCATCCAGAGTGCATTCTACACTGCATAAGCATCAAATATAAATATTTAATGTTTACACAGCTTGTCAACCAATTGATTGACATACAACTAAATATTGGGATTAGTGTATGTTCAATATCATCCCAATACCCGTGTGGGGTTTCAATCAACAAATGATGAATTTTATTTGTGTAGTTGGGCGATGTGTAAAATTTATCGTCCCAATCAATATCAGTCAAATGTGTGTGCATAACAAATCGTCTGATTTGTAAATGAATATTTATTTTATTCATATACACGTTAAAAATTATATTTTTAACTATAAAATATTTTATTTCAACACAAGAATATTTTATTTATTCCATTCCACATCACACAATAAATTTTCACAACACAATCAATCAAACAAACAAGTCGCCCATGGTCTGTGGACGACGGGTGTCGGGTGCTGCTAAGCACCGTCTGCATCCTAGTATACATTATAACTAGAAAATTAAAATAAAAGTGAGAAGTTCTCACCTTTGGGATCCACTCCTCCATTCTCTATTTGAACGGTTTGGATTCGATTTCTCGTCCGTTTCATCTCAATCCATTTTCACGTTGTTCACATTAAAATTACATTTTTACAATGGCATTTCATATATAAAAATCATATATTTTTATCGCTTCATTCCAATAAATAAAAATCAAATTTTTATTTCTACTTCATATATTTTTACAATGCTTCTTTCTATATAAAAATTATATTTTTATATTTCTACTTCTTATTTAAAGATCGAATTTTTATTTCGCTTCATATATAATAAAAATCGAATTTTTATCTTAATGATATCCATATAAAGATCGTATCTTTATCATAATCAAAACATTATAAAAATCATATTTTTATTTATAAAAATCACATTTTTATATTGCCATTCAAACGATAAAAATCATATTTTTTCTTTGCTACATATATGATAAAAATCACATTTTTATATCGTCACTTCATATATAAAAATTGTATTTTTATCTACATGAATTCTATATAAAAATCAAATCTTGATCAAACAAAAATTATATTATATTTCTTTTCTATCAAACAAAGATCATATTTTTTTCTTTTTAAAGTTCTTAGCTTTTATCTTTAAAGTTCATAACTTTTATTTTTAAAGATCAAAACTTTTTACAATGCTTTTTGTTTACAAAAATGTAATCATTTCGTTATATAAAAATATAAACTTTTCTTTAATTAAAAATCTCAACCTCTCCCTAAATAAAAATCAGAACTTTATCTAATTAAAAGTCACATTTTTATACAATAAAAATCTCATTTTTAACCTCATAAAAATCTAAACTTTTTATTTTGAAGATCCAATCTTTTTATTTAATGATGGGTATAATAATAATAATAATAATAATCAGTTCTTTTTACAATGACATATAATTAAATAAATTATAAAGACTTACGGTGCTCCTTTGAGATGAGAGGGAAGTCGCGCGCGTGGCAGTGGGCTAGGGGGGAGTCGGCGTCGGGGTGGTGGTTCAATTTGGGGATATAAGGAGGGGGCGTCGGTTTTATCGGAAAAGTGGGGAGAGCTGGAGTCGCGGCGGAGCTCCTAGGGCCCGGCGGCGTGCCCTGCGGTGGCCGGAGGCTGGCAAGCGGCGGCTCCTGGAGCTGAACGGGAGGAGGCAGTCTCGTGCGGTTTTTTTTTCCTAATTCTGATTTCGAACGATGGGTAGAAAGTGAGGAGAGAGAGAATAAAGTGGGAGGGAGTTTGACTTTTATTAATAATTATTTATTTTATTTTATTTTGTACCAAAAAGTAACTTTTTGTTTTGAACACCAAATTGAACCCGCCGACTGTCGTCCATAACTAATTACCCCCATTCCAAACACAATGGGATATGTATCGTAAGCCAGTTTGACTGTTTCGATCAGTTTCCATCAAAATCAAAATATAAATCTATATATTGAATTTGAACGCACATTTCAATTTACCGGGGCCACATACAAACTCTAAAAATTCCCAAAAAATATTTTCTGGCTTCGTATTGATGATATGGTTCTAAAAAAACTAATTTCGTCAAATTTGGAGACCGTTTGAAAAATGGCCATTTTCTGGTCGATCCAAATTGACTGAAACTGTCAAAACACGTCTTACTTCACCATGCTCACATATTGAATCGAAAAATCATGAATTTTGGAGTCTAGAAATAATTCTACATCCCGGATCCAACAAAAATGGTTTCGTCGAAAACGGAGGTCGTTTGCAAAATTTCCATTTTTAAGGGTTATATTTCCGTAGCGACTATTCTGAAATTTCAACTGGACATAACTTTTTATTCCCGCTATAAAATTTTGATTTTTCGGATTCGTTGGATAGATATTCTCAAATAGATTCTAATATTTTTGGTTTCGCTAAAATCCGGTTTATTTTGAATCCTGTACAGTCGTTTGAAATTTGAAATCGAATTTTCAAACAACCGCGCCATTTTCAATTCCGTTTATAATTTAAAATAAATATTTATATTCTAAAGACAATCTATATAAATATATACATTCTAATTATATTCGAAATAAATTTCTCGTCGTTATTATTTAAAATAATTCATTTTAAATATTTAAAATTCACAAAAATTGCCAAAATAAATTTTTTAAATTGGTTTAGATTTTCCGGGTTGTTACAGCAGCCTTGCCCGTCGCACTGACCTGCTCCTCCCAACGCTAAACTGAATCGCGTCACCCTCCCCTAAAACAATGTCGAGCCTTTTTCCAATCCTCCTGATCCCATTTGCGTGTGTATGTCCTGCCTTGAGTGTGAGTTGTGCATGTGTTGTTATGTTTTCTTGTGTGCTTGTGGACTGTGTATTTGTATGTGTGTAGGGTTATGTGTCTGTGTGTGCTTGACATATGACCGGGTGTGTGTTTGTAAGTGCCTATGTGTGTAGTTTTGTGTGAGTTGCATGAGTTTTATGGAGTGTGTGTGTGTTAACCCCCGTGCCACGGAAGCAAGGATAATCATTAAAATATAACACATAAACAATAACAGCAGAACAAAAATATATCAAAACACCAGATAATGTACATCAAAATACACTGAAAATAGTATAATCATCAGAGTTACACAGCATAATAGGATCATACTTAGTACAGAATACAGTTTCAGCTTAATATAAAATGTCTGCAGCGGAATCAAACATAATATACTTAATGAAGTCTGAACAGCATAACAGAAATGACAGAATCCATCTTCAGCTCCATAGCTATCCAGAATGAGTCTGCTAAAACCTGAATATAAGGCTGCCCGTGTAGAAAACAAGGGCACCCGAGTTTGCAAAGTGAAACAAACTACGAGTTAGTCATAGGACTAGTATGAGAATTCTTACTTAACCTATTTAATAATAGGGTCAATCACAGGACCACGCCGCTAAAGCGGAACGGGTTTACTCCATTGGATTGCCAGTGCATAAATATAGTAAATCATTTAAACAACGAAATGCTTTTTAGAGAAATGAAGCCATTATAAGACTTAGGTCCCATCATACAATGCAACGCAAGCCGAAGGATAGAGTTTTACCTTATAATGACCAAAATATGCTTGATACGTATAAAGCAAAATCATTTGATATTATTATAAGTGTCTATATGTTTCAAAAATATTTTCAATCATAATGTATCAAACATAGACGACATGGGTACCATATATCATGTCGCCATATATATGTTTACAATCAAAACCGCACGATGTCGTATTGGAAGTTGGATTTCCATCATGAACCAAGGCAAGGGATCAACCTTACCGAATTCGAGACAATCTAGCCTTCCATGTCTCAGGATACAGCCGCAATTGCACCTAGGAGCGCCAGGGACGGTCCACACTTACGTTAGTGGATTGGTTATTCCTGAACAATATGTTTCCACGCCCTATGGGGCATAAATTAAGAGCCACTAGGGGCTCAAATCCGAGGTACCTCGCTTTCCATCATCCACATAAGTAAAAAATGTCTAGGCTCCATACCATGACACCACTTCTATTTAGAAAGAAACGCATGTCCTCCCTGGGGTCCTTCTCCCGTTTCTGGTTCATACCGGGGTGTGAGGCTCGCGAATTAGCGCTATATACAAAGCTATGCTAATTAAAGATGTGCTTTGATCATCAACCACAAGGCTCTGCTTTTCAACAAAAGCCTTGGTCATTTACATCTTAGCATGCCACACTGACAATTCACGCCATGCGACTGATGTTTATTGATATATAACCTCTGAGCTCGTACGTCTCAGAGAAGGGTGTTAAGCAAGAGAATAAATTCTCCACCACCAAACAGAAATATATTTAATAGAAATGAATCAACATAGAATAAAATCCAATGTCAGACATACTTCCATTTACAAGTCCGTTCTGGGTCTGAACGAAATCGAAGACACCTTATTCCTCGTTCCATATGTCCAATACGGAAGAGAGGTTCTCGCATATCTGGACAATCAACAAGTACGTCCAGACGACTACCACTTTAACTCTTTCAAGGCAGCAACTCCAATCAAAAGGCATCAGTAGTCATTCATTCAATGTGAAGAATGTCGGTCTTCAACCACTGTCTTCAATATCTTCGACTTTCAATCGTTGTATAATTATTTGAAATGGGATTTAACTCGGCTTTTTCAAATATTTCTCGAATATATATAATTCAAATCATTTCTTTTCTTTGGTTACATTCAATTCAATCCTATAAATTAATGTCAAAGAATCTAACCGTCCATATTACTTTATAAACCAAGTGAAATTGGTTAATTTCCATTCCATATCGTTTATAATATTTTATAACGATTTATCGCTATTTTTATTTATATAAAAATAGTCCATTTAATTCGAACGATGCTTCAGGTCATTGCGCGGCCCTGGCGCTGTTTTTATTCAGATTTGAATTACACATTTCTCGAAATCTAACCGTTGGATCTCAACAAATTTAATATCGTTGGAAAGATCTTCCCAAGGCGAACCCAACGGTTCTAGTTTTGGGAAAATCCGACGGTCGGTTCTCTCGGTATAATCGATTAATGTTATGATTCCAAAACGCAAACTACCGCGCGCGGTTCGTTTTATTTTAATATTATATATATATATATATATATATATATATATATAATTCGTTCGACGATTTCAACACCGTTTATTCTCTAACATGTAATTAACATTATTTTAATGAACACTACATGTTTAACAAATGAACATTTTTTTCTAACTTCTCTAACATGTAATTAACATTATTTTAATGAATCACAACATGTTTAACAAATGAACATTTTTTCTAACTTCTCTAACATGTAATTAACATTACTTCAATGAATCACTACATTTTTAACAAATGAACATTTTTTCTGACTTCTCTAACATGTAATTAACATTATTTTAATGAATCACTACATGTTTAACAAATGAACATTTTTTTCTAACTTCTCTAACATGTAATTAACATTGTTTCAATGAATCACTACATGTTTAACAAATGAACATTTTTTTTAATTTCTCTAACATGTAAACATTATTTTAATGAATCACTACATGTTTAACAAATGAACATTATTTCTAACTTCTCTAACATGTAATTAACATTATTTTAATGAATCACTGCATGTTTAACAAATGATTTCTAATTTCTCTAACATGTAATTAACATTATTTTAACAAATGATCCTTTTCTAACTTTGCTAACATGTCAAAGATTATATTTTTATTGTTAACATATTTTATTCAAACAATGAATATTTTTATGAATCAAAAATACAATAAAAATGTAATTTTTATTGTTAATATATTTTATTCAAAACAATGAATATTTTTGTTCTTTCCTACATACAATAAAAATGTAAATTTTTATTGTTAACATATTTTATTCAAACAATGAATATTTTTATGAATCATAAGTACAATAAAAATGTAATTTTTATTCAAACAATGAATATTTTTAGAGAACATACATACAATAAAAATGTGATTTTTATTGTTAAAACATTTTTATTCAAACAATGAATATTTTTAGTGGATCATACATACAATAAAAATGTGATTTTTATTGTTAAAACATTTTTATTCAAATAATGAATATTTTTAGTGAATCATACATACAATAAAAATGTGATTTTTATTGTTAAAACGTTTTTATTCAAACAATGAATTTTTTTAGTGAATCATACATACAATAAAAATGTGATTTTATTGTTAAAACACTTTTACTCAAACAATGAATATTTTTACTAAATCATACATACAATAAAAATGTGATTTTTATTGTTAAAACATTTTTATTCAGACAATGAATATTTTTAGTGAATCATGCATACAATAAAAATGTGCTTTTTATTGTTAAAACATTTTTTATTCAAACAATGAATATTTTTAGTGAACCATACATACAATAAAAATGTGATTTTTTTTGTTAAAACATTTTATTCAAAACAATGAATATTTTTATTCTTTCCTACATACAATAAAAATGTAAATTTTTATTGTTAACATATTTTATTCAAATAATGAATAGTTTTCATCACATGAATATTTCAGAAAATTTCGGCATTATAACGGCAGGGTATTTAACACCGACACTGTATCCAGCATGGCTCCTCTGCTATCCTAGGCCTCGCGGCGATACAAGGGTTTCATTTTCATAATTTCCACAATACAATTCATTTTCACAACACAATGAATTTACCACAAACACAACCAACTTTGTTGCAACCACAATCAATTTCTACCACACAATACTATCAAGTAATCGTCTATGGTCTGTTAACGATGGTGTAAGGAGCTACTAAACTCCGTCTGCAATCTAATATAATTTTATTCATTTATTTTTAAATTTAGAAATCTCACATTGGTTTTGACTTCGCCTAAATTCGTAGCTAGCTCCAAAAAAAATTCGGTCACTTCTAAATGTTGTGTACGATGCCACGAGTCCAATGTCTCATGTTTCATCGAATTTCGTTATCGTATGAAAAAAATACGATTTTTACAGTGTCATTGACATTATTGGTAATTAATATAATAATTAATTTTAAAAAAATAACCTTCTTCCTCTTTAGAACCTCAGGCTATTGATTCTCCCTAAAGCTCCAAACTAGGTTTTGTTTTTGCGATCCAGACACTCCACTTTGCGACGATCGGAACCTACCATGCTCTGGAGCTTCGGAAGGCGCACCTAGGGGGACCCACTTCGTCGAGCTCAGTTGAGGCAGGAGGAGGAAATCTGGTCGCGAACGGCGGACCTTTAGATGGTGAGTACGAGCAAAATATCCAACGATAAATACTCAATCTCGTATGGATGTGAAGAACACTTGATTCTCTCCAAAATCCCCTCAAGAACCATTCGAATTCATTGCGTGGATTAAAAGTTAATGGGGAGGGAAGTTCAGAGCTTTTTGCACGTTGAACAGTATGGAGGTGGAGACTTTGAAAGTGACGAGGTTTTGGGAAAAGAAATCCTATTGGTCTTTTATTTATATTTAAATTAATTTATTTATTTAATTCCAAAAATGTTGTTTTCACATCCGAACTCCAAATCCAACCCAACGAATGTCGCGCCTAGCTAAATACCCTCATTCCGGACACAGTGGACTATGTTTCGTAAGCTCATTCGACTGTTTCAGTCTGTTTTTCTTTAAATTAAAATATAAAACATTCAATATTAAATTTGAACGTACATTTTAATTTACCGGGGACACATACTAATTCCAAAAATTCCCGAAAAACAAATCGAGCTATATTTTGATGATACGGTCCTAACAAAATTAATTTCGTCCAATTTGGAGACCGTTTGAAAAATGGGCTTTTTAATGGTCGATCCAATTCAAAAAAATTACGAAATGCGTTTTAATTTACCACGCTCACATATTAATTCCAAAAATTATGGAATTTAAAACCTAGCAATAAATTGACATTCCGGATCCAACCAAAGTGGTTTCGTTGAAAACGGAGGTCGTTTGCACAATGGCTATTTTTAAGGGCTATATATTATATTAAATTTCATAGCGACTATTTCAAATTTTAAACTAGACATAACTTTCAATTCTCGTTATGAAATCTGGATTTTTCATATTCGTTAGAAAGATATAATTAAACAGATTCAAATATTTCTGGTTTTACTGAAATCCGATTTATTTTGAATTTTGTACATTCATTTGAAATTTGAAATCAAAATTTTAAACTACCGCGCCATTTCAGGCTTGTATTATAATTAAAATAAATATATACGTTCTAACTTCGATTTAAATAAATCTTAAATCGTTATTATTTAAAATAAATCATTTTAAATATTCCAAAATTCATTAAAACAGCTAAAATAAAAAATTTAAATTGGTTCTGATTTTCCGAGTTGTTACAATTACTCTGTGTGTATAGTGTTATATACATATTCAGTAAGGGATTTAAGTGTTTTGTGTTGTTGTAGGAGTTGTGTATATAGTATATACATATTGGTTATATAATTTTGGGAGTGTTATATAATTTAAATAAATATATGTATATAAATATATGTATTATGGTTTTCTATGTATATAAATATTTATATAATATTATGTAAACAAATTTGTTGTGCTTATTCTTGAGTCGGGATTGGTGTTGAGTTCGAAACTGTTTCAAATCCAATAGCTGTACCGTTTCAAACCCAATAGTCATACCGAACCATTGAAAATTTCTTAGCCTCCTCTAATACAAATTAAAAATAATATTGAGCGGTCATCGAGTTGAAATCATTTTTAATCGAGCCTAGATATCGTCATCACAGTCAGTGTCTATCCATTTGCTGTCTCCAATTTGTGCCACGAAAGGTGAGTTTATCTCACACTTGACCTACATTGTTCACGGATGTTGGATCAGCACATGTGAACTGTTATGAAATGTATAGGATTGCCGGTAGAAATTGTTTTACTTGATATGTACACCTTTTATATATGACACGATATATTTATATGACACGTAGGTGCACTGATAATAAATGATTTGTGATTTGCTATGATTGATGATTTGTTATGTTGTTGATACCCCCAGTATAGGAAAAATCACTAAGGGTTGAAATGATACACGCCCGAACAGATATTAGATTAGGGAAAATTTGTTATAGGTTGAAATGGTAGACCTGAATGATTTTTATTGAATTTGGGATTGCGGGTTGAAATAATAGACACGTAGAAATTTTAAATTGCGTATTGAAATGATAAATATCCATATCACTTGACCATAGGGTAGAAAACTATATACAGACACCGTCGGTCATGTTTTCGAAGTAAAGCAATTTGGAAAATTTAATTTAAAAAAAAATAATAACTTATAATTTTATATTTTATATTTTATATTTTATATTTAAAGATTTTAAACTTATATTTTGTAAATTTTAAATTATATGTTTTAAATTAATTTTATGAGGAAATATATATTTAAATACTTATTTAAGATTTTACTTATAATTTTATTTATTCTAAACTATATAATTTAATTTTATAATTATTTTAAACCTTTTATATAATAAATTATTGTTTATTCTTAAACTATATAATTTAATCATATATGTATTTTAAACTTTTATGTTATAATAAATATCTCTTTTAAACCTATTTCTATTGTAGTGGCCCGCAAATCCATACTATCTGAGTTGACTAAATACACCACACGTCCAACCCAAATATTACAGAAATAAGAATCATTATTGACTAAAGAAGAAAAAGGTAGAAGAAGAGCAAAAACACAACACAGAATCTCACATCGCAACGGAATAAAATATAGTATATAACAGCTTTTGGAATATAAAATTTTCTGCATACATATACGTACTAGTATCAGAGTATCACTATTAGAGTATAATACTTACAACACAACAGAAATAACAATAACTAGATAACACTGAAACCTCCTTCTTCTAACTTCTCCAAGTATCTGTAAACACCTGAATTACATGACTGCCCGTACAAATTTGAGCACCCAAAAGTTTAGGGTAAAACAAAACAAAATAAACTCTGGGTCAGTCATGGGACTGGTATGAGTAAACCATTTAAAATAGTTGGAGAAAATAAACGACATCTCATAAAACCACGTCGTATAACACGGAATAGGTTTTTACCTTATGAGAATCCAAAATCAAAGTCTTCATATCAAAATTCTTGATATTATAATAGTGTCTAAATAAAATAAATAACAATCTAGTGGAACGTTTGCATCTCACGCCCTACATATATAATATATAATCAAAACCGCGAGCACTTATTGGGGATTGGATTTCCAACTATGACAAGGTATGGAACCACCTTCCGATAGTGTATATCTATAGAGGAATACACTGGGTTCAACAAGAACATCTTGCAACCCGGCCACACATGACCGATCACTCATTTTGCTTGAGTGTATCAAATGTATATCACCAACGGTTGGGATCAGCAACCGTTTTCCCGATTGGGACAACATCGAATAGAATAAAGAAGGAAATAAATTTTCTCTAGAAATGTGATAATACACCCTAATTGGGAGCTACTCACTTAGCCATGCCGCCTGCCCGATTTTTGTCATTTCCAGGTTGTTGAGGCCTGAGGCTACGGTTACTTACCATTCATTGATAGCACAAGCACTTTGAATGCCACATTGTCAGATCCTTCAATCACTAATTGATTTTCAAAAAGATATTCTGGATATTATGCTTAAAAAATAAATTTTCTGCCACCAGAGGCATATTTGTACAGACCAACATATGCGATCATTGGAAATACTAGGTCGGATACTCATCCATACACGTTCGTTCTGGGACCGAACGAAACTGAAGGCACAATTTCCATTAATTCATCTTATGCAATTTCTACCTAGGATTAACAGAAAAAACCCTTGAACTTTACTCCGTCTTTGATTATCTTCATATAATCTGATTCGCAACGCTACAGCCAATACGGAGTGGTTCTCGAATAATAATCCAATCGGTCTCTCCATATTGACAACGAAATTGGCCAATACTTCAATAGTCGGTTATTTAACTATCAAAGAATAACAAACATTTCATCAAAGCATCAAACAATCACAGGGCCTATTAATTAATAGTTTATTAATTAAATCACTTCCCCATTTCCTTATCAATATCCGTTAACATGATATTTTCGACAATCACCTTGGCCTCTTACACTTTTTGGAAAACATTTCCGTCTATCAACTTCTTTTATTTTCTATATTTAGAAAATATCTTTTATTTATAACTGGAAAACATTCCAATTATTTATGTTTCCCAAACTCCTTTATTTCTATACTTAGGAAGTATCCATTATACTTCCAAAATTCCACTTACTTGGATTAAAATGAATGTTGTGTAAAACATCGTTACAACAACCCAAAATACGGTATTCAACTAAATTTTATTCAAACATTTATCTTTGATACTGAATCTTGCTATTTATCGGTTTAAAATGAAATCAATCAAGTTGGGGTATAACTACCTCTTAGACCTTGACTGAATAACATTCTTTACTTCAAAACGGACAAGACAGCTTATCTCGAATAATCAGTATCATAAAAACCCATTTATTCATTTTTAAAATGTATATACGATTCTCTATTCTATTTTTACCAAATTTAATTATATATTTCCTTTTTGTTTATGATATTCTATTTTTAAGTTCGTTTCCTTATTGAATTCTATATATACCGATATATTGATTTTTATTTATTTATCAAATTTTCTTAAAAATATTCTAACTCCTTAAATTTCCAGAAAATTTCACCAGCACCTCCATTGTACCGATTAAAATCTCAATCTCCAACTCGCCTCTCTAGGCCCTTTCCATTTAAAAAGAAAATCAAAAAGGCAAGCAGCTTGCCGATTTAACGCATAAAAACTCATATGAAATTTAAACGTGTACCTTTTTGTCGGGCACTCGAATTATAATCTTTATAGACTTCATTTCATATCTGTCTAACCCATATACGTCTATTCCCAATTTGTGTCAACTCAATCCGGCCATTTTTAACTTATTTGCTAATTTACCTTTAATCAGCTCTTTGCCCATTTCATCTTTTTAATTGAACATATCACTTCCGGATATGTTTTTATTTTACTTAAAAACTAATCTAATTCCATTTTCAACCTGAGTTTCATATTCGATTTCAAATATTAATTTATAAACCCCATTCACTTATCCAACGCTCAATTTCGATTCAAACTCAATTAACAAATTATTCTTCAAATTAGTGAATACTATTTAATAATTAAAAATCTAATTTTTGTTTCAAAAATCAGTTCACTTACTCCACTTGAGTTCATATTTATTTTATATCTCAAGTCTGGATTTTTCTAATGGAAATTCAGATGTTACTTACTTAAAATCCTATTATTTATTTAAATAAACCGTTATGGTTTTAAAATGGTTATAACACCGTTTTTCTGAAAATTTGATTTTGACATAACTCAAAATCTATACGACGAAATCCAGATTTTTCTCTTCCATTAGAAAACTATTATCCAATCTGTCCTGACGATTCTTGTTTCAAAGAATTCCAACTTAAATTGAGTTCTATATACTCAATTAAAGTTCGAAACGCCAATTTATTAACTGTCACGCTGCAACAATTTCGTTTAAAATTATATTTAAATATAAACGATTAAACTTCGTTTAATTTAAATTTCAGTCTCGTTCTAATATATATTAAATCTAGTTTCAAATCCAACTTAATAGTTTGGATTATCTCTAATTGTCAATTTTTCATTACTTGGTTATAAATTTATTTATAACTCAATTTTCTATATTAAATTCAAATTCCTTTTATAAATAAATTATTTGTAAAATTCGATATAATCGAATTCTAATTATAAATTCGCTGGATTTATTTCGCTTCAGTTTATATTCAAAATTCCAGAATATAACCAATCCTTCTACTTGAAAACGTTCCCTAATTCATTTTTAAATTTTTACTTGAATTTTTACTTCTAAAATATCTAATGATAATTTATTTTACTAGATTTAAGCACATCGTTTATAATTTCGACTTCCTTGTTTTATATTTTAAAACAAGTTTTATTTCAAAATTCTATTTGAAACTCAATTCGTTTTATATTCCAAATTCCGGAATAAAAACTGTCGTTCCCTTTTTGAAACAATTTCAAAATTCTATTTTTAATTCATACTTGAATTTAAAATTCCAAATTATCTCATGATAATTTGTTCACTACATTTATAAATATCGTTTAAAATGTATTTCCCCTGTTTTATAAATTAAAACAAGCCTTCCCCTTTTGAATATTCATTTGAAACCAAATTTCTATCTTAGACTATTTTATTTTGATAACTTATCTATGTATAACATAGAATCTATTTTAATATTGATTTCGAATCTTAGTTTCTAATTAATACAACTCCAATATCCTTCTAGATATAATTTATTTTATAAATTCGGTGTAATCTAATTTAATTATCCAATTAATTTTACATTCCGAACATTGGAATAGATTTCATCGTTTTCAATTTAAAATGATTTACAATTCTTATTTTAAATTCACATTTGAATATAAATATTCATATTATCCAATGATACTTTATTTCCCTTCATTTATACACACCATTTATAAATTCATTTCAATTCCCCACATTATTTAATTTATAAACATCGTTTATAAATTCACTACAATTCTCTGCATTATTTAATTTATAAACATCATTTATAAATTCACTACTTGTTAATATTATTCAAACAAGTTAATATTTCTTAGCCCATTCGAAATTCAAACTCTATTTTAGAAAAATAGATTTTCCCTTTTAAATCTCAAAATCCCTCTTCACGATATTTTTATAATTAACATTTCAGGCCCAGTGATATTTAAACATCTAAAAACACTCAATTATGAATCACCGGTTTTATATCACATCATATATGATAATATATATATATATGAAAACAAACAGTAATAAATTTTGAGGAACCCAGTTGGATTCCTCTAACCTATTTTCCTGCATCCACATACGTTAACCAACATAAATAATACCCATCCTTCTTCGAGGTAGGATATCGCGGTATAGAAGGTCATCCACCATCATATTGTGGGACGCATAGGGTCATCCGCTAATGGTACTGCGGGAAATATCCAAACCCCAATATATATATATACACACATACATACATATAACAGCCACAAACACCAATCCTAAATAACTAATATTTATTTAATAGCCATAATAATATTTCAGTGCATGCAATCAACCAACGAACAATTATTTTAACGAATAAATAATTCTAAATAAAAATATGAGTGAGATTTACACACCAGGGTTTTAATTGTTGATACAGTGATTTATTGACTTATTTGAATCCAAATTTCGTCTAGCTTCATGTTGGTCCAAACAAGTAAAGCTTTTGGCCAATTTGAATCCAAAGTGATCAATTTCGTTTGATTCTGGAAATGTATATGAAGGTTATATATATTATATGTTTGCTATTTTATTGACTTATAATTTAATTCACTCATTCTCATAATTAAACTAATTTAATTTAAATAAGAAAAACATTAACTAAATAAATTTTATTTAATTACCTTAATCCCATTTAGCCTCTTCTTCTCCTGCTTTCAATAATTCCAATAAAGTAGCATGCCTTCAGCTCCCTGCTTAAAATTGTCGAACTTCTTTCCACCTCCACAACTGCAATTTCCATCACCAATTCCATTGTCAGTGCAGCCTTACACCTCCTTAACGACCACCACTTCAGTTCACATCTGTAGAGAAAACATCGACCCTTTTTTTATCACCGCTGGCGTGCGAGTTCACCCAATTTCATCATACTGCATTCAAACTCCACAGTAAATCCGTCAACAACTTTGAACTCCAGTACCATATCCAATTTCACACCACTCCTCTTTCCCAATTCCTATATCGATAACCTCCTTTGATTTCCACTTGGAAATCGCGACTTCTGACGGCAGATCCTAACACAATTGCGCGCACCTGGTTTGTGAACCCCGATGTCGAACTCGCGGTTGATTTGCTGGATCGCGATATCTTTTTTTGATTCTGGTGCTCTCGATTGGTTTGCAAAAATATAAAAGAGGATCGACTTTGTTTTTTTTTCTCTGGAATGGAATTCATTCGTTCTAATGAATATAAATACGACCTTGGGTTTGTTTTAAATCCATGGTGAAGCTTTTATTTTGTGAAACAACAAAGGGATGAGTTTTTTTGGAACGAGGCGATTTGACAATCACTGAATTTCAGAAGTTCGTGGTGGCCATTTTAATTTTTATTGCCTGGAAACAGATTGAAAGAGACAAAATGGGAGGAGGTCAGCGTGATTTATAGGAGAAGGATAACTTAGGCATTAAGGAATTTGCACTGCGCAAGGTACCCAGTTATTAAATACAATGTGATTTTTAATTTAATCTGATTTGATTTCGATCTTATCCGTTCAATTTTATAATAATATATTTGAGGTTCCGAACTCCCATTCGAGTGCAACAACTGACGTTCCTAGGGTTGTACCATTATTCTGAACACATTGGAACAGGTTTCACAGCCCAATTCGATCATATGGAGAAGATATTAATTTAAATCGATATAAATTATTTTCAAAACAATCAATTACTGATAATAAATAGTTATTATTATCGTTTCTATTTAATTAGAGTTTATATTGATTATCTAAATCATTTTTGGTATAGTTTAAATCTTAGAATTTAATTATATTTCGAATTACGATAATTCGTTTTATATTCTAAATTAAATTATACTTGATTATTAAATCAATAACTCAATATAAAAATTCATTTATATTATCAATTCAATATTTAAAATCATATTAAATATTTAAAATAAACTGTTCGAAAATCCGAGTCGTTACATCTATATTAATTTGAACTTATATATGTTTATAATCCATTTTCTAATTAATTTTAGGGTTTTATAAACTTATATATATCTATTTTCAAAGTTAAATTTTCTTGTATTTTATAAACTTTAACAATAAACTGATAAATGGATAAGTTAAGATTCTCGCGATTTGAATTCGAGGTTTAAAGAATTTAAATTTATATATCGATATTGATTTAACAAATGAACTAATATAAGATATGAACTTGAACTGATTTGAACTTAGAAGAGGGAAATTTGAATTGTGAAATTATTTTCTAAATTTGAAATTTAAGGAATAAATTTGAATCTATAATGTATATGAAACGAATTCGATTATAAATCAACTGAATGCAAAGTTGAACCTTATAAGAAATGAATGTGAATTTGCGAAAAATTGATTTTTATTTGAAATCATAATCGATTTGAATTGAATTTGACTTTAAGTGACCGAATGTGAATTTGAATATATATATATATATGGAATTGATTTTTATGAATTATTTGGTTTGAATTAAAGAATTTGTTAAATCAATTTATAAGAATGGTTTAAATTATATAAATGGTATGAATTGAATATAAGGTTTGATATGAATTTATAAGTAACGAATTTTATTGGTTCGACTTGAATGGTAAAATATGACTATTGAAACTGAAATATATGATTTGTTGGATTATATAAATCGAAGAAAAGGGTTTGATTTAAATCATCTAAAACAAAATTTTGAACTTATGTGTTGGACTGTGAATCGACTTAAACAAATACTTAAACGGTAAATAAGATTTTATAAACTAGTTGAAATTATCAATAATGATTTCGAATATATGACTTGAAATATAATTTGCTTAATTTGAAATGTAATCTTTTGACTTGAATCATATATTTCGATTTCGAACCAAATGTTGGATTTAAATGGATCGACTAGCACGATTTCATATAAAGGTAAAAATTGAATCATTGAATGTTTGAACTTGAGTTTTGGCGAATATAAATCAAACCAAATTATTCTCAAAGTAATTATTTTGGTGTCGATTTAAATGAAATTTAGATCTTTAAAAGTAGTGATTCAAATATAAGTTGATTTTGGATTGAGATTCGTTCTGCGAACACTCTCGGAAATTATAATCAAAGTTAAATGTTATAGTATTAATCTATATTATATTTGTGATCATTACGATATGGTTCTAATTCGATTTGATTTAAGAGATTTGAGTTGTTTTCATATTTAAACATAATCGAAGTTAGATATTTAATTTTGAATTCAAATTCGAAAATGAGATTTCATATAAACCATTTTATAAAGTGATTTATAAAAGAACGGTCACAGTGTGAAAAATGTAAACGATTGGTTGTTAAAGAGACCGGGATCGGCTATTGTCATACTCTCTGCCAATGCCAAAAACCACTTTGACAACTGTGTACGCGGTGGAGATCCAGAATGAAGGGGATGGTTTGGCAAACGACTCTATTTTCTATTTCATATTAATTACGAAACCCTGACTACCTTGAGTCAGCTTGATGTGGCTAAAACTTGAGCTACGCCGGACCAAGTGAGGTCATACCTCCTATCGAGCGCACTTCTTCAATACCATTCTATTACTTTTGTGATGTGTTTGGTGGCCACCCTCTGATTTGATTATGGGAGTGTGTCTCGAGGTAGGGCGGTAGTAGCTGCGATGCGTTACCCCTTTTCCGGCTCTGCAAACGGTGAATCCACCCTGGCATTCCTTGCGTGCCTTGTCACTTGCCTTATACGAGCCCATTACGACCTTGTTTTGTACTGTTTTATATGGAGTGCCCTCTGATCAACCTCCAGTTTACGAAGGAATTATGGTAGTGTATATACTATGGGAATATATAAACGGTGTAAGGATAATATGGTAATCCCGCTTACGCTATTTTGATATTTTTTATTACTGATAGACACTATTGTATATAGTGTATTATACTATATAGTATTAGTTCGACGGATCCTTAGAGGATGGTGATCCCAAACATCCTTTAAGTTAATTATTGCATTTCATCAAACATTTCATTTGAGTTGATTTACTTCCATGAGAATGTTAGTCCTGATCCGAGTTGTTTTGTTTTGCATTATTGCTCGGGTCAAATCGATTATCACAGCTATCGAGATTTACTCGTGGAGTTTGGAGATTTTGGGTTTTGCTCATCCACATACTTGCTCCGTTGATCCAGGTCTAGTTATTCTTATCATTCATGTTTAATTCGTTATCATGTATTTATGTATCTGAAATTCATTTTATTAGACTTTCGTTGATTTATTGATGTAAACTCTGATGTAAAATTTATTTAGTAGCTTCATAAACTAGTATTGTATTTTGTGTTTTCTGCTGTGAGATATTATATTGCTCTGTACCTATGTCTATGATCTGTGATTCTATATTTGTTTTATTTACCCTAGAAGCTAATAAAAATATGTTGTTTTAGATGGTTCGAGTTTGACATGTTTTGTCGATTCAGCACAGTCAAAATGGCGGGTCGTTACAGTTGGTATCAGAGCTTTGGTTTATCAAAGCTTTAGCCTATGGGGTAAAAGCTCATTAGAGATAGGGTAGTGATACCCT
Source organism: Allium sativum (assembly GCA_030737875.1). Lineage (NCBI taxonomy): Eukaryota > Viridiplantae > Streptophyta > Magnoliopsida > Asparagales > Amaryllidaceae > Allium > Allium sativum. The sequence goes on along the minus strand of CM060910.1, from coordinate 277,840,086 downwards.
AGAACAAGTGGAATCAGTCGTAGAATCCTTCTTGAGAGAGAGCGTATTTTGAAAGTATAAATAGTTTTAAAATGGTTTAAATATTTTCTGAAATTCTCCTTTTATTTGAATTCATCTTCCTTCGTAGATCCTCTTTAATAGGTTTCTTTCTTTCGTTCGGCTTTTACTCGAATTCCACAACTTATCCTCGTCCATAACAAGGTAAGGAATATAAAGGGAGTATAGTTCGTCTAGCGAGTTCATTCCTATTTAAATATTGGTTTGAAATAAGATATTATAATTCTCTTGATATAATATTGAAGTACTTATATATATTTTTGGAAAATGTATATTTGTAAATAACATTATGTTTTGGCAATACCAATATTTTAAAAAGGTTTGATGTTTACACTTTAAGATTTTATATTTTTATATACTATATATTTTGAATAAGATTTAAAGATGTAGATTTTGTAAGAAAATGATTTTATTTTGGTTGAAATCTATAATGGTATAGTTTATAAATGTATGCATATAAAGGAATTTATAAATTTAAATAGCTTTATAAAGATTTTAGTTTGTGATGTATATATGTGTTAAACTTACGGAATTAAACAAGTTTTATAAGTTTAAATATAAATAACATGGTTTTGAAATTATTTAGGTATAATATAGAATAATATTTTTATCTATTTGGTTTAATAAAAATATTGTTAGTATATTTATTAGGATTGAGGTTGAATTTTTAATAAATAAATAAATGAGTGGGTGAGAGATATAAATTTTCCCTACCTAAATTTTTAATGATTTGAAATATATTTATAATATATTATATATTATTTGGAAATTTGGTATATATTCTGTATAAAATATAAAAGATGTTTTTAGTGCTTAGTTGACGTTAAAATTGGCCTATCGAATACTTAGTGATTTAAGTATATGTCTGATAGACGTGTATTTAAATCCTATACGTGTTAGATAGATATAGAGTCACACTCTAGTCGCTTGAAAATGATTCTGGTGGTGACTGCGACATCATCAATATCTAATTTCGAGTTTCGAAAGTGGGATAGATATATATCGCTAATCGAGACGTCGAGTGAATACTTAAAACTATTTTAAAATGTTTGAAAATATTTTAACTTTGATTTATACATATATTTCGAATTATATATATATTGGTATTAGAATAAATTTGAACCATTTAGTTTAGATATATTATTATATATTATTTAATTACTATTTCCCTACCTCGTTCCTTTTTGGGGACGAAAAGGTTTGAGTAGGGGTGATTGTAAAGACCGGTATTTTTATCGTATTTTATTTAAATTATTAAATTTAAATTTTGATTTCTGTTTTATTTTATTTGTTTGAAACTTAGTTTGTTTGGTTTTTATTTAAATAACTATTTTGATGATGATTTAAAACTAAATTTATCTTGGTTTATATAGCAAATGGATTTGGTTTTGATATGAATATATTTATAAATACAAATTAATACTTGTAATTATAAAACTTATTTATTTAAATGAGTTTTTTTATTGAGTTTATTTCTTAAGACTTTTATTAAATTACTAAACCCGTATTATTTATAATTTATTTTTGATATTAATAAATTTTTATCTTTGATTTAATTTTTAAAATATTTCTCTTGTTGAATTCGCATTAATCTTCGTTATTACAAACATCATTCGAATTTTCATTTTCGAATTCATTTTCTTTTGTTATTTCAAACAGTTCTTTCAATTTGTTAATTTCAATTGATACCGTCTCTATTATTTGGTTGTCAAGCCGTCTATTATATATACTTCTCTTGTTCATTTCTTTTTGTTTCCATTTTTAACCATATCCGTTTGTTTCCTTTTGAAAATTATTTCAAATCGTTTTCTTTTGAATTTGAAATCACGTGTCCATTCATATATATATATATATAAAAGGAGAATTTTACTATAAGGGCTTACTTACCTTATACAATTATTTTCTAGGACACGGGTTGCCAAAAATTATTTTCCAGGACATTTATCATTCGCCGCCTCTAGTTCACAAAAACCTAATTACTAAATCGGTCGAATCAGTACTTTCAACCGTACCAATACAAAATTTCGACAAAATCAATCTTCGCTATATTCGTAGAGCAAGCATCTACTGTAAAAGCAAGTTTCAATTAACAATGAATGAATAGTTAGTATAATTTTCCTGTAAATGTTGTCTGTTCTTACTTAATTGTTTGCCTTTTGTTGATTATATTGCTTTAATCAATCGATTATAATTGCTAATCAGTGTTTACTTATGCAAAATCTTTTATTATGGCTAGGTCTATGATAATTACTAGTTAGTGTTTGTTGATGATATTGATTGAATAAGACGACGATAATTACTAGTTATTGTTTAAAAATACAGTCATGCAAACTCTTTTATTAAGAAATAATACTCATATATTACAGGTTACTAATAATTTTATTTTTTGAAAAAGATAAACGGTTTTTCTTTCTTTGAAAAGTGGCTATAAAATTGATTTGTCATTAATTATGTAGTGCAGTTTATTTGATTGATTGCTCCTTCGAATATTTTGAACTGGTTATTTGAATAATTGGATACTCAAAGTTGTTAGTTTTGGGAAAAATATAAACTCATATATCTTTTATTCTGCTTTGTGTTTTGGTTTATTTCAATAATTGAATAATTGTGTGCATTCATCCAGGATAAAAATGAACACAAGGTCGAAGAAAAAACAAATTGCTTTTAAAGAAGCTACATGCATCTTCAACGACAACGGAACTCAATGCTTAAACATTAGACCAATTTCTTCTCCTTTCTGTAAAGAACACAGTCGTAGAAAATCATTGTCAATAACACTAGTGGTAACCTTTTTTCTTTAAATTGTGTGTACAATAATTATCTATTTTGATTTTTGTGCACAGCAGTAACAAAGTTATACAACATACTGTCAATAAAAGAAAGTAATGCAATATACTATCATTAAAAGATAAATTCATTTATCTTTTTAACAAAGAATTATGAACATTAACAATTACAAATTCATAATCAATTATGAGAATTTCATAATCAAATATAACATCAGTTCTATCAGTACTTGTTAGCTTTTTCAAGATATGGCTTATGTTGCTTTAATTTGTAATATTTGATACCAAGTTGATTTTGTTTTTAATGACTAGAGACACACTTAATTGGATAAATAGCAAATACTATATCTTAATAACAAACTGTACAAAAAACAATACATTTAAACAAGTTTTCTATTTATATTCGTTATTTAAAATTACTACATACCATATAAAATGTTGTTTAAAGCTTAAATAAAAATGACAAAATCATTTCAATATTAATTGGAAAAAGAAGAAGATAAATACGTTTAGCTTTATCATTATTGGATTTAATTAGAAGTTTAGATATGCTAATATTTGAAAATAATTGATATATGTTATATAAGTTTATTGTTTTAATTATTATTTCAAATTATTACACTGCTTATAAACCTTGTTTCCAAACTATGTCAAAAAGATAAATAACATTATCTTTTTGTACACATTATTGTGCATGCATGGTATTGTTTGGATGATATAGCATTTAATTTCTATTTAGTATTGTTTTCATACACTATAATAATATTTTAAACATCCTAAACTAATAATAAGATTTTCACGAATGTAGGAACAATCTGACCATTAACAATATGAACCAACTAATACAAAAATACAAAGAGAGTCTGATGAAGAAAATACAAAGTCAGAAAGCCAAAGTGAGGACACAAATACTGACTTGGATAATGCAAATAACCAAAGTGAGAAATAAATACTAACTTGGATGATGTAGATAACTATGAAGTCGTGGAAACAGGGAGAAAAAGAAAAAAGCAACAGTACACTGGCACATATAGATGCAATTTAGATGCAATCTATAAAGTGATGTCAGTTATCAAAAAGGAAAATATTCTTTCTCAGGAAGCAAAAGATTTCATATAGAAAACACCTTTAAAAATATTTTTAAATTTTTTCTCAATAATTCAATATTAAGACAAGATATAAGAAAATGTGCTTCAAATCAAGATGATATAACTACTTCTTTTGATGTTACTAAAAATGCTTTTAAAGTGGGAGACAAAATTTTGAAAATAACTCCAGAAGAAGTGAGTCTTATATTTGGAATGCCACTAGCTGGAGAGGAATTATTTCCTATTCCGGCTTCAAGCAAGGCTTCTGCCATGGAAAGTTTTTCATTTTGTAAGTTACAATTTCAATGAAGAAAATGTAATAAGTAGAAAAACAGTGACAAGCAAATTGAATTCAATGATTAAAAAGAAAAAAGGAGATAAAAATCTAATAAAGTTATTATTATTACTACTTGTCATAACATTCCTTTATCCAAAAAATCAAAGCTATTTACCATGGGAATTTTTGGGTAAATTGTTAAATTAAAAAAAAATGAACTCAATCTCTTGGCCGTGAGCAATTTATCAAAATATTTTAAAAAATGTTAAGAAATACCATGCTGATCCAAGAAATACACCAGATTGCACTATGCTTTTGTTGGTATGTATTTATAATATTCGCTTAATACAAACACACTGAATATTTTCTTTATTATTAAAATATAAAACCATTTATCTTTTTCTTGCAGTACTGGTTCTGTGAAAGAACCCAAATCATTGATCAAAAAGAAGGCTTTGAAGACAAAATCCAAAGAATGAGGAAATGGAATTTATCCAAACTAAAGGATATCGACTTAACCGAAGTTGATGATAACAAGGTATATCCTATTTATAAATATTTATTTATGTACTTAATTTAGTTAAACTTTTGCATTACTTTCGTCTTATAAATTTCAGTACCATAATACTGTTTTTGTAAACGATTGTTCAACTGAATTTTCTTCTGTACATACTGCATTATGTTCAACTGATTATTCTAATGAAATATAGAACTGTGTCAAATGTAGTTAAAAATTATACTACATGTTACTATATACAACAATTTAAAATGATAAATGATTTTCTCTTTTCATATTGATTAATAAATAACATAATAATCTGTAATTATATATCACAATTACTACTACATGATAAACAAATTTATCATTTTTAACATTATTTGAAGTTATATCACAATTACTACTACATGATAAACAAATTTATCATTTTTAATATTATTTGAAGTTATTACATAAAGTATATAAATAATTTAAACAGCATATAGAAAACATAAATGCATTTATCTTTTCAGATTAATAAATAAATAACATATTGTACCGTAATTATATATCCTACTTCCGAATGCATATTAAACATATTTTTCATTTTTATCATGATTTGAAGTTCTTACATAAGGTGTTCAAATGATATAAACAGAATATAGAAAAGATAAATATATTTATCTTTTACATATTCGAATATAAGTCTTAGTATTGTATGCATAAATTGTGTAACATATTTAGCAATTTGTACCTTTCCTGCATATACTACGCTTTCAAGTAAGAAAAAAAATGAATTGCTTCTTAAAATACAAATCCAAGCTAAGAAGAACTACATATATAGTAATGATTGTCTAGCCCAATACAGCTTTTGTGTAATAGTGATGAGTAATTGATCTGATTATTTTTTCAAATATTTTCCATGTAGATTTTAGATTTCTTTTCAGATGTTACAAAAGAGGAGAAGGATCTTTTGTCAAAAATAATTAAACCAGTTGAAGATGATGATGAGAAGTCTAAAAAAAGGAAATTAGATGACAATATGGAGGTTAAAATTTTAACAAAAAGTTTGAAAGAGCTGGAAACACAATTCAACTTTTTGACGAATGAGTTGAAAAGTTTTGGGGAACAATTAAACGAAGAAAGAGTTTTACGTGCAGCAGCTGAAAGAAGAATCCAAATTCTAGAAATGAAGATTCAAATGCGTGATGGCCAAGAGGTCATGGAAAAACTAGATTTGAAAGAAAAGACTGATGATACTAAAGGTAAGGAAAAATAAAAATAATACAGTTGGTATGACAAACAAAAATAGGTCTAATAACTTTCTATGTTTTAATTTGATAAATATTAAAATTTTCATTTTAGAAATTGAAGAAAGTTTAACATATGGAAATAACAAACAAGCTACTGATGAATTTCCTGCTGAAAAAGCAATTACCATTGAAGATGAAAGTAGTCCTAAAGAAGAAAAGAAGAAGATGAAACCAAAAAATGTTGAAAAATGTCCACTACTAAAGCATCTTAGTGAAGAACAACAAGAAGTTGTAAAAACTTTTTTTAAAGTTTCAAGGGGAAACAAGTAAGTAATTAAACTACTTTATACTCATACAAACTAATTTTATTTTATTAACAATCGTATAATTTTACAGCAATGAAGCATTCAGTTGTGATGATGAAAATTTATTCACCATTACAAAATGCATGATAGAAGACCTCCTATATCAACATAGTATTTGTGGTCAAGTAAGTGCATCAAAATATTCATTCCATAAATATAAATTTTCTCGTTTTATTAATATTATATTTCAAATGTAGGTAATCGATTGGTTCTAGTTCCGAAAAACAAAGCTGCAAGAAGAAAGCAACAGCTTTGTCTATGTGAACACAAAAATGACAGTAAGTGGAGTATATTATCAAATTAATATTTTGTAAACCAAAAAAATCTAAAACAAAATTTTAACAGAAAAGTGCAACTGATGGAAACTTGGAAAAAAAATCAAGAAACAAATGTTCATCCTATTCATGAAAAAGACACATTTAAATCCATTATGTTCAAACATATTGTTCCCCATACATGGAAATGAACATTGGAGCTTGTTAGAACTAGTTGTTGGAGATTGCACCGGGAATCACTATGACTCTTTACACTTAACCACGAGATCAAAAACTAAAAGAAGCGGTCATGCACAATTTGCAATCAATGTGGTAAGTGCAAATAAATAAAAAAAGATAAATGTGTTTATATTTATTATAAATTTCTTTCAATTATTCCAGAAAGCAGCAGTCAACACAATAAATAGAGAATTACAAGATGAAGGACAGAAAACCATTCTAAAAAAAATTCAGTGATAAATAATGTTGACTGTGCTCAACAAAATACGGGTAATTTTTAGCAATTTAATTTTCAAACATTACACAAATGGTCTAAAATTTTATGTAATGATTAAAAGTTACGGGTAACTTGATTTTCTCGAAAAGATAAATGTTTTTATAATTTCCTGATAGTAAGGTACAAATTGATTTTTTTTATAAAGTAGTGCTTGTTTGCATTATCCTAATACTAATTACAAGGAATGCATGTACAATTGTGGAATACTTGTAATGATTTTTATGCAAAAAATAACTCAAGGAATGCAAACTTCAGCAAAAATCAGTATTGAACAAGTAGAAGTATTCCGAGCAACTATAGCTGCCCAAATACTTATTGACGAACCATACTGTTGGAAGCTCGAGAAGTAATGCACCTCTGGATGAACCTTTAAAAGGCTATTCATCATGAATGATGTTTTTAAATTGTAAATGTGATGTTAACTACTAGATATTGAATTTGTTGTTTAATTTGTAATAGCTGATACTGATTTGATCGTAGTTGTTAGGGAATATATCTGAGTTTGGAGATTAATTACAAAATGCTGATGTACTGTTCTGTTTACAATGTTATCAATCAAAAGCTAAATGCTATTATCTTTTGTTTTAAAATTCAATGGCTTTTATTTGTTAGTTAAAAAACCAAAACATATATATTTATGTATGTATTTAGATTTATGTCTGTTATTAATTTTAATGCTAATATATGATCTTCATGCAAATTTCAAAAAAAATATACTCACATAACAATCATCTTTTAAATAAAAGATAAAAACATTTATCTTTTCTTTAAAAACCATCTTTATATTAGTGTGTATGATTAATTGCTGAAATTTTTTAGTGTGTATAATTAATTGGTGGATTTTGTTTGTGTGTATGATTTAATGACATTAGAATTGTAATTATTTCAATTATCAATTCATTGCTGTTAATAGAAATATAGAAAATAAAAGGATAAAAATATTTATCTTTTTCAACCTGTAAACCACATAAAATTATAATTTAATAGTGAAATAATTATGCAATTATTTACTACTATATTGAAACAAAAATACATTATAGAACACAGATACTCAGACAACATGAACCTATTAACTTTAGTACATACAACAAAGTAAAATTATTGGCTTTACATGAAAATATAAATGCAGTTACCTTTTAAAACATTTTCTGTCAAAAAAACGAAAAAAATCAAATAATCGTTGAACATAACGCAGCATAAATTTAACAAAGCCAAATAAGCAAACAATCATTCAACAAAAGAACAACTTGAATAATATAAAATAAAAAGATAAAATTGAATATCTTTTAAATAACTTAAACCACATAATATAACAAGCTATAAACAAAACTTACAGAATTTCAATCGGTTCTTAACATTAATCAGTCCTAAAAATCAACCTTCATGACATATATATAATCAAAATTTCATTTTACCATATTATTCAACTATAACACTAAATTTAAAAAATTCATTCAAATATAACGAATTTTAAACAACAATTCAAATATTCATAGAACAACTTCGTCTATTATACCCTAGTTTTTTACACTTTCCACATTGGTTTTGTTTAGCATGAAAATCAACACCTTCAATTCTATTCACTCTAGGCCTACCAACTCCACGAACAGCTTTAGTAGGAAAAATAGTACATAATTCTTCAGCTTCAATTGTTTCTTTATCAAAAGTTGGAATTGGATTTATTGCATGTGAATAAGCAGCTCGATAATACTCAACAGTGAAGTATGACTCAACGTAATCATATACAGAATTTTTAGACAAATATATACACTTCAAAGCATGGGCACAAAGAAAACCCTTCACTTTCCATTGATTCAACTGCAAATGCGATTTTTAAGATCTAGTTTTTGCGATGTTGGAGAATGAACTTCATAAATAAATTTGCAAAATTAAAAATAAATCATATTTAAATAAATAATATTATTAAATTAAAAAAACCCACATTAACAGCTAATCCTATATAATGGGTCTAATATCTTGATATCTCTATAATAAGCATTTTTTCCAGACATTATATAATATCACACTACAAATACATAAATCCTTAAATTTTTACTACAAAATTAAATAATACTAAAATTATCCTATTGTCGCATATATCTCTTTCAACTATTTCATAAACTAAATGATCAAAATTGTAACGACCCAAACTCGCCCTTTCGGAAAGTCCGGATTGTTATGAGAACACGACAAATCAGAATACAAATAAAAGAACATTTTATTGCTTTTACAACAATTACATCAGAGTACAAGAATAAGAGTACATGAATAAAAGTTACATTTTGGAAATACAAAATCAGAGATTTGATAATTCTACTAAGCAACGGAAAATATAATATAAATGCGTAGTGGAAAACTATAAATGCTCTGGACACAGCTTTAATCTTCAACCCAGAATCCCGCTGAAAGTAAGAATCTGCAAAGACCAAAACTCCAAGCTGCCCGTATGGAAAATAAGGGTGCCCAGAGTTTAGGTAAAGAACAATAAACTCCAGGTCAGTCATGGGACTGGTATGAGAACTCAAATCAGTTATTAACTTTATTTTAAAGTTGGGTAAATCATGGGACCACGCCGCTATCGCGGAACGGGTTTCCTCCAAAGAATACCAGTGCATAAACAACGCAATGCTTTTTAGAAAAATGAAACCATTATAAGTCTCGATCCCTTGCACGTACGCCGAAGGATAGAGTTTTACCTTATAAGGGTCAAAAATGCTTAATACGCGAAATTCATCTTACATACTATAAGTGCACAGTGTAGAAATAAATTTCGAATATAAATGTATCAATCTTAAGTGGCATAATATATTATGTAAGCGGCATAATATATTATATCACCATACAAGTATACAACTAAAATCGTAAGCTCGTATTGGAAAATTGGATTTCCAACATGATGGCTGCTGATTCGAAAGATCAATCGCGTCATGTATCTCCACGGCTTGCATCTCGGCAAGAGAAAACACCGTAATACATATACTACGCACTTTGGATGTGCAGCAATCTGAACTATCCTCATGAGATAAATGACCTATCCCACTTCTAGAGTGGAGCGACCACCCTAGCCCCATCGGCCGACCCCAAATCCGTATAAAGTATATTGGTCAAACCGAACATTATCAAACAAATCGTTCACTATCATACTGTGGTGTGTGAGGCTCGCGATGTCACGTTGTATCCAAAGCAGTGCTATATAAAAGCTATGCTTTGGTCTTCATCCACAAGGCTCTGCCTTTTAACAAAAGCCTTGATCATATGCATCTTAGCATGCCACATTATCAGACCATACCATATCATTGATCATCTATTGATATATAACAGGGTGTTAAGCAAGAGAATAAATTCTCCGCCACCAAACAGCTATATATTTAATAGAGATCAACGAATACAATATAAAGGAATACAATGTCAGAAACACAATCCATTTGTAAGTCCGTTCTGGGTCTGAACGAAACCATATTCGGTAGATCTCCATATACGTCTGGATGATCACCGATATTCTCTCATCTTGGGTGTACGGTCCAATCAAGATATTGGAAATCATCCATACGAATATGAAAATCCCCGGTCTTCAACCATCGTCTTCATCGCCAATCTTCAATCGTCGTATGAATTATTCAGAATGGATTGAACCCGGTCATTCTGAATACTTCGCGCATTTTAAAATCATGTGCTATGAAAACACAACCAACGCCTCATTCCAATCAAGAATATTCTTTGATTTAACTTAAACCGAATTAAGGTTCAATCAACTAGTCGGGATTAACGCCTTACCGAAGTAATCATTTATTATATTATCCGTGTCCCAACCTATGTATCCCATGGAGTAAAACTGGTGGTACTCCATATCTAACACCCAATGTGTTTCGGTAAATTTAATTACCGTTTTATTGTTTAAATCTAATTAAAGATTTAACTAACGCATGAAGCAAAACTGGTGGTACTCCATTCACGGTCACTTATTGAATTTAGTAAATTCAGTTACTTCATTTCTACTTTAATTCTAATTAAAGATTCATTAAAACACTATTTGGTTTTAATCTTCCAAAAATCATTATTTAATGATTTTTTTATTTTAAGGAATTTATCTTATCTTAACTGGGATAAAGAACAAATGTCACTTAAAAACATAGTTCATGATGAACCCAAAAATCCTATTTCCTTAAATTTCAATTTAATGTATTAAATTGAAAACTTCGCTTTAGAAAATTCCATTAAATCTTTAGTTAAAAGATTAATGAATGAAAAATCATAATTTCACTATTGATTTGGATTTCAAGAACCAATGTCTTTTAAAACATTGTGCACAATCAACCCACAATCAATTTCCTTTTAATTTCAATTATGTTTAATAATTGGAAATCTCATTTAAAATCTTAATTAAAAGATTTATTCTTTACTCAAATAGGTTTAAGAACGGTGTTATTTAAGACATCATTCACGACAAACCCAAAATCTAATTTGATATTTAATATAAGGTTTTGAATAAGATTATATCGACTTATATTCAATATCAAATTCTAAAACTAACGGATATCATATCGGAAATAACGATATGAAATATCTTCCAAATTTCCAAAATAATATCCGTATAATCATGGAATCAATATTGAAATAATCCGTAGATAATTTCCATTCAAATCCATTCCAATATATTTATTGGAAATCTTGGTTATATTAAAACCATTTTAAATTCCTTTTATTTATTTATAAAAATAAATAAATCACAAATTCTGATAAAAATATCTTTTACCTTTATAAATTTGGAATTTTTCATTAAAAACCTCTTTAAATCATTTATTATGTTTTTTCACAATTTTTCCTATTTTTATTTAAAAATAGGCCTTTTCAGCTAAACGACGTTTCAGGTCGTTTAACGGCACTAGCGCTGTTTTTATTCAAAATTGAATTTAATATTTCTCAAAATCTAACAATTGGATTTCAAAACTTAAATACTCATTTGAAATCTCTTTTTGATACGAACCCATAGGTTCCGATTTCAGAAGAATCCGACGGTCGGATCTTCCGTTATGTCCTTTTAAAGTCAATGGTCGAAATTCGCGAACGGTCGCTGTGCGAAACGTTCTATTCAAACCATTATAATAAATATATATATATATAATCGTCGATTTTCATTTATAAAATATTTTATAAAATCCTATGATATTAAAAATATGAATTTTTAATATAAATCATTTTCATATTACTAAATGACATTAAAAAGATGAGTTTTTAATGTAAACCATATTCTGACATTAAAAAGAATGAATTTTTAATATAAAACATTTCCTGTTCTTACATAACATTAAAAAGAATGAACTTTTAATGTAAAACATTTTCTGACATTAAAAGAATGAATTTCTAATGTAAAACATTTTGTGTTTCTGAATGACATTAAAAAAATTGAATTTTTAATGTAAATCACTTTGGGTTCCAAAATAACAATAAAAAGATCAATTTTTTTTATTGTAAACCAATTATGACCGATTTATATTTATTAAAAATAAATAAAATTGATTGCAATATCTGTTTGCATTAAAATGTCGCAAATCTACCCAACTCGGCTTCATTCACTTTAAATACCATCAAAAACCAAATTTTGGTTTATAACTGAAAATTATTTGAAAAACATTCATTTATTCTAAATTGGAATGAGACCCAATCAATTACCATATAATTTTAATTATATAGATTCCATACATCACATATATTTCATAATAATGATAAAAATTCATTACACATCCAAAAACAACCAGAGTGCACATTACAGCTTATCACAAGGGAGATGTGTGATCAGAATTTCATCACAAGACCCGTGTGGGGTTTCAACCAACATATGACAAAATAATATATTATTTGTGCACTTGGGCGATGTGTGAAAATAATCAGCCCAATCACATATACATGTCAGGCAACTTGTATATGGCAGTGTAATCATAATTACATAAATAAAATAAAATAAAATAAACAACATAATTTTAATATATCGCAATATTACAAATTTCATCACCACATCACATCACATACATACATAACAATTCATCTTACAATATAGTTCTTACGAAAGATGAGATTTTAACACGCGAATAAACAAATAACATGAATCTCAAATAAAGATGAGATTTTTACCGTGTCATCAGATCTAAAATAAAGGATCTGGAATAAAGAATAAATTACAACGCAAAAAAAAAATCAAATCTAGAACATTGGATCTAAAATAAAGAGTAAATTTTCAACGCAAAATCAGATCTAGAAAATTGGATCTGAAATACATAATAAATTTTCATCGCAGAACTAAATCATATCATTCATATACATAATTTAAAGGCGAGAAAATAATTAAAAATTAAATTTAAATAAAAAATCAGAGTTCTCACCTTGCTTTTACGCAGATCTAAAATTCAGAGAGACTCAGAATCAGTCTCTATCAGTTCTAGAAAGTCGTGTTCAATATCACGGTTCCAACGTTTCTGAAATTGTTCAATTTGACATCCGTATGAATAGAATATCACTTTTATAATTAAATCAACAATTTGTAACAGATTAAAGTGTGGCAATTCAATTTATTTTAATATACCGTTAGTTTTCAGAATACGTTCAAAACATCAATCTCTGATTTCACGCAAACCGATGAACTAGGTGACGATCGGGTGGTTGGAGGTTGGAGGGGGGCGAAGGCCGCGTCGGCGGTGGGTTTGGGTAAATTCGAGGTTGTAGAAGAGGAGGAGAGAGGAGGGAAAAAAAAGAAGGATGGAGAAGAGGAGGAGGGAAAGAAAGAGAAGGAAGGAGAAGAGGTGAAAGAAAAGAAAAGAGAAGGAAGAAGAAGAGGAGAGCCGCCTTGGAAGAAGAGAAGAAGAGGAATAGGAATTGTAGAATGCCAGGGTTAGGGTGGGTTAGAGATATTACATAGAGATTAAATTTTTTTTGTTTAAGCCCTTGTCTATTTTTAACTTATTAAATAATAACTTTTATGTTATTATTTTCTTCAATTTTTAGTCCTTGTATGTTGTAGGAGTTACAATAGCATACTATGATACTAATTTAACAGCTGTATTCATTTATCGATTTTCCAAATATGAAATTTATGTATCAAATGGATGGACATTCAAAGGAATTCATACGAATCATTTTTGATATGTTCAAGAAAAAGATAATGACAATAACCTATTCATTATGTCAACTTAATCTATAAGTTTAGATTTCCTAGCAAATGTGCAATAGAATAAAAACAAACTTATAAATATTTGATTTGCTTTAAATGATTTTATGGGCATTAAATCATACAAATGATTTATTACTTATTTTGGTTCTCTCTAATTTCTTCGTTTGAAAAGAGAATTTGTATACATAAGTCTTTCATTGATTAACCTATTATTTTGTCTATTAATGAAAAATCGTTTTCATTCATGATAGGTTTATTATCGAGATTGATTAACATAAGGAAACAAGGAGAATTCATGAGAAAATGCAACCTTTGTAATTAAGATAGAAATGTATATTTGAATCCGTTTTGTTTGTCTAAATATAGAATTTTCATTCGTAGAATGTTAAAAAGAAAAGTATTATTAATTTCCATATATGTTATTAATTTTATACAGAGTCATTTAATGGAAATTAATAGCATGAAACATTTGTAATTCTAAGGCAATAATATGTATATAGAATAAAAACAAATGCCTTCTAAAAGGTAACCAAAATTATAATTATTTTTCTTTGAAAAGAATTAATCTGGAAAAAATTTATTTTAAAATTAATGAAAAATTACATGAGATATAAGTGAAAAGGAAAAGAAAAGAAAAGAAGGAAATACAATGCAATATTTATGAGAGGATAAATAAGAAGAATATGTCAATTTGGAAGGAGATGAATGGTGTGGTATTAGTGAAACAACGAAGAAATGACACTGAAATAAATGCATCTATTCACATTTAAAAATAAATTTATGAAGGCCTGAACCGTTTCAAATTCCTGCACATTACATTTTGAATAGATAAGGAAATAATCAAAGATATATGTATATATATATATATATTGCCAAAATTTATTTCATTTAGAACCTGCACATTATTTGCAATAGAAAATTAGTCTTTATTTATAAACTTCAAATTTTAAACTGTCTACAAAAAAGATTTTTCTTCTTCTTATTATTCTCTTCCTTTCCCTTAAATTCAAATATAGAGTAAAACGTTTTCTTTTGCCAAACGTTCATATTAAGGGTTCAAATCTACAAGATATTCCAATATTAATTTGGCGTTCTTATCACGCCATTTATACTTAATGTCATATTAAATATAATTCATTATAATTAATACGTTTTTCCAATAAGATTACTTAAGTCATATTAAATACAATTAATTTGTTTTTCAATACTAACATCAAATTAACGTACTTTCCAAGTTAACATAGAATGAACGTGTTTCCCATATTAATGTCAATTAACATGAATGTCTAATTCAAATTAGCATGTCTTCTTTAATGTCAATTAACATAAATTATCGTGTTTCTCAAAAATATACTATCCTTGATGTTAAATTACTATGTTCAACATATTCTCCTTAATATATAATTAAGCTTAACTTATTTTTACCAAAATTCTTCTTTTAAATTGGTTCTAATTTTCCAGGTTGTTACAAAAATATTAAAAAGATAAATGCACATGTCTTTATCATAAACAGTTTGCACTAAAAAATAAATCTTTGTTAAATGTTTACATCGTAGTAAAAAAACACCTAGATGATTTAGTAACACTCCACCCAAACCCTTCCTCTTTCAATTTCAACAAACAAGCTTCCATTTTTGGACAAGGAACACTATTCCAGTTAGCTTCTTCTTCTCTTCGATTGGACATTTGCAACATAAGCTTAATCCGAATACCATCAAGACATGCAGTTACAGGCAAACTTCTTTCATCCAAGATCCATGAATTGAAACTCTCCGCTACGTTAGATTTATTTTCACCATATCTTTTTCCAGGAAAAAACAAACCAGCCCAATGATCATACGGCTTATCATTCAAATATTCACTAGCTTTTGCACCCCCAATTTCTTTATATTTAGCCATAGCTTTTTCAAATTCATAGGCATTTGAAGCTAAAGCACACTGTTCAAGCAACTGACCTACCCAAGCACCCCTCCCACTTTTAACAATACTAGCAATATTACTTTGTATATGATGCAGACAGTAAGAATGATGGCTATTTGGAAAAAATTTAGGAATACTCAACAACAATCCCCAATGTCTATCACTTAAAAAAGTCAATGGTTTAGCAAACCTAAGAGCATCTCTTAAGTGGGTCAAAAACCAACTCTAACACTCTTCATTTTCTTTAGGCACAAGAGCCATAATCAATGGAAAAAAACCTGAAACATAAAACAACAACACCAACAATTATTCAAAATAACATTTTCCAACAATTTAAATTAAAGTTTTCATTTATACTACAGCACATGATAAAATTAATGAACTGCATAAAAAAGATATATTGTTACATCTTTTTCTTCTATTAAATTACACAACATGATAAAATTTTCATTTATACTGCAGAACATGATAAAATTAATGAACTGCATAAAAAAGATATATTGTTATATCTTTTTCTTCTATTAAATTACAGAACATGATAAAATTTTCATTTATACTACAGAACATGATAAAATTAATGAACTACATAAAAAAGTAATATTGTTATATCTTTTTCTTCTATTAAATTACAGTACATGATAAAATTTTCATTTATACTACAGAACATGATAAAATTAATGAACTGCATAAGAAAGATATATTGTTATATCTTTTTCTTCTATTAAATTACAAGTTCTTAATTATTGAATCATAAAACTATAATACAGTAACTTGATTATCAATATCTAGTTATTTACTAAATAAGAAAATAATTAATAACATTACGTACCTTGATTTCCATTTTTAACAGTTGCAGCCATCAAAATACCACTTCGACCTTTTAAAAATGTTGCATCCAAAAAAAATCATAGGTCGACAATACCTAAATCCAAATATACAAGCCTCGTAGCAAAAAAAAACTCTCTCAAATTGGTTAGTCTCTTCATCCACATCCATACTTATATAACTTTTCGGATTATATTTCTCTATTGCCGTCAAATACCATACTAAATCATTGTACAATTTTTTCTCCTCACCGTATATATCATTAATAGCCAATTTCCTACCTTTATAAGCATAATAATAACTCAAATCCACATCACAATCTCTCCTAAAACTTTTCACAATATCCTTTGTCTTCCTTTTCGGCTCATCACGTATTTGATTAGCAATCAATGTTTTTACATGATCACTAGTAATAACTGGACTACTAACTGATTTAAATCCACCTCCACATGTATGACTTAGCTGAATATTTTTAACAATCAACTTATCCAATTGCTTCAATTTGCAAGAAGCATGAATTCTAAATGAACAACCATTTATAGCACAGTGAACTGTAACCCGCTCCTTACAATTCTTAACATATTTTACTTTAAATGCATTTTTCAAACAATAAGCACTAACCATTCTGCGAAATCCGATAGCCGAATCAAATATTTATCCAACACCAGTAAAAAATTCTAAATTTGATTTTTTCTTCAACAATTCATGCAAGATTTTTTCTTGACAACAAGCAGATTCTATATCATCATTATATTCAATCAAATTACTGCTTAATTCTCCAACACCAACAATTGAGACCGATTTACTGCTGTCAACAGCAACATCATTTGAATTATTCTTTAAGCATGTAAAAAAACCAAGAAATCCTCCTTTTTAAACCATGCCAAGCACAATATAGCTTGTAAATCACTATCCGTCTCAATGTAAGTAGTCTTAGATTCTCTAACATAGAACACATCAAAGCATAAAGGAGTAGAAGTATTCCACACCTCACAAACCTTACTTCTTACATAACTAATTGATGCATCCAAACCAAGACGAATACTAAATGAATTCTTATTAAAATCAAATACAACCATCACAGATATATCAGACCTGCAATCCAGAACATAAATAAGTAAATAATAATACAGTTTAAACCTTTTTTTAAACCATTTAACAGAAAGATAAAACCATTTATCTTTTTTACTGCTGTTATGATAATGAATAAATTACAGAATTATACAACAATTAAAATAACATAAATGATTTTAAAACATATTTTTATTATATTTTTTCTGTTGTCTTTACATATAATTGTTATATTATCTTTACATGCAATTTTTGTGTCATCTTAACATATAATTCTTAATCATTTATCATTTGAAATATATATAAAACATAACTGTTGCACAATATAACCAATTTTTTTTAATATTAACTACAACAAATTATTGTTATTTGTCATTGAAACCCAAATAAACACTTATCTTTTTATTTTACATACAATTTGTAAAAAGGATAAAACAAGTTATCTTTTTCACTTCTGTTTTGTTAATGCAAAAAAAATTATCATAACTATACAAAAGCTACAATTAAATTCACAATAAACAAACATTAAAATCACATTTCACATGTCATATGAAAATTTCAATTTAATTACGCCATAACTTACAGCAGCCTGTTCAGCTAAAGGAATACTTGAACTTTGAGTTTGCTCTTCCATTGATTTAACTACATAGTCCACAAAAATAAAGAACAAATTAGCACATTTCCATATCATATTCCTCAATTTCAGATTCTATTAAAAATTTAAAATCGCTCGTTAAAATTATAATCCACGATTCAATTCAGAATTATAAAAATCACCTGATAAAGAATAAAATAACTACAAAATTAAAAATTCGCCTCTTAAATATCAAGAATTTGAAAATTTAACGTCGATTTATAAAATATGAAGAAAAACGAAATTATTAAAACTAACCTAAAAGAATTAACAATCACAAATCGAATTTGAAAATATTGGAAAATCGGAGATATCGTGATCACTGCGCCTGATTTATTTGATGATATCAATGTTTTTAAAAAAGAAAATGGTTTTCCATGTTTTCTGTCCTACAAACTAATTATTTAAAAACCGCGTCCTGGAAAAAAATGAAGACATAATTAGGAGCCCTTGGAGAAAATTTCCTGTATATAATATATATATATATATATATATACACTTAGTTTCTCTTCTGTAACAATCATTGCCCACACGTTCTTCTGTCTTTATATTTCCCAAAACATGCATTAATATTCCCAAACCATTGTATTCGTTGAGGCAATGCGAAACGCCGGTTCAAAAGGAAATATAAATATACTGTAGCTTTTGGTATCTCCTAACAGCCGTTGTCTTTTTCTCCCTACATCTGTACATCACATAAAACAAGGAAGCCAGTTTCTTTTCCCATCGTTTTTTTTCTTGCTCCTCATTTTTTCCATGAAAGCACTACATTCTTCCCATCGCAGATAACTCCTCTCACTACCTCTCGTTCACCTCTCAGTAGCTTAATCCACCTGTATAGCCGAGTTTGCCTAAGTCAGCTGTTCTCCGACCGCCTCCAGCCTCCGACCGGGCTCTGACTGGACCCACTCCGCCCTCATGTCAGTCGCGAGCTCACCTAGCCCCACCTGCGCCTTACTCACGTCAGCAAGAGCTGGTCCTATGCCCTGAAGCCACTGTGTGCCCTGAGCTGCCTATCGGCGCCGAGTCCGCACCTTGCAGCCTTGCCCGTCGCAGACCTGCTCCTCCCAATGTTGAACTGGATCACGTCACCCTCCTCTAAAACAATGTCGAGCCTTCTTCTAGTCCTCCTGATCCCCTTTGCATGTGTGTGTCCTGCCTTGAGTGTGAGTTGTGCATGTCTTGTTATGTTTTCTTGTGTGCGTGTGGACTGTGTGTATTTGTATGTGTGTGGGGTTATGTATCTGTGTGTGCTTGGCATATGACCGGGTGTGTGTTTGTAAGTTTCTGTGTGTGTAGTTTTGTGTGAGTTGCGTGAGTTTAATGGAGTGTATGTGTTATGTTTTCCTGTTTGTGCGTGGTGAGAGTTGAGTGTTACTATGTGTGTATAGTGTTATATGCATATTCAGTAAAGGATTTATGTGTTTTTTGTTGTTGTAGGAGTGGTGTATATAGTACATATATATTGGTTATATAATTTTGGGAGTGTTATATAATTTAAATATGTATATATATAATGGTTTTCTATGTATAGAAATATTAATATAATATTATGTAAATAAATTTGTTGTGCTTATTTTTGAGTCGGGATTGGTGTTGAGTTTGAAACTGTTTCAAATCCAATAGTCGTACTTTTTAAACCCAATAGTCGTACTGAACCATTGAAAATTCCTTAGCCTCCTCTTATACAAATTAAAAATAATATTGAGCGGTCATCGAGTTGAAACCGTTTCGAATCGTGCCTAGATATCGTCATCACTGTCAGTGTCCATCCATTTGTTGCCTCCAATCTGTGCCACTAAAGGTGAGTTTATCTCACACTTGACCTACATCGTTCATGGATGTTAGATCAGCACATATGAACTATTATGAAATGTATAGGATTGCGAGTAGAAATTATTTTACTTGATATGTACACCTTTTATGATATATTTATTTGACACGTAGGTGCATTGATAATAAATGATTTGTGATTTGATATGACTGATGCTATGTGATGATTTGTTATGTTGTTGATACCCCTAGTATAGGAAAAATCACTAATGGTTGAAATGATACATGCCCGAACGGACATTAGATTAGAGAAAAATCGTAATGGGTTGAAATGATAGACCTGAACGATTTTTATTGAATTTGGGATTGCAGGTTGAAATGATAGACCCGTAGAAATTTTAAATTGCGGATTGAAATGACAAGTATCTGTATCACATGACCATATGGTAGAAAACTATATACGGACACTGTCAGTCATGTTTTCGAAGTAAAGCGATTTGGAAATTTTAATTTAAAAAAAAATAAAAACTTATAATTTTATATTTTATATTTTATATTTAAAGATTTTAAACTTATATTTTGTAAATTTTAAATTATATGTTTTAAATTAATTTTATGAGGAAATATAGATTTAAATATTTGTTTAAGATTTTACTTTTAATTTTATTTATTTTAAACTATATAATTTAATTTTATAATTATTTTAAACCTTTTATATAATAAATGATTATTTATTTTAATACTATATAGTTTTATCATATATGTATTTTAAACTTTTATATTATAATAAATATCTCTTTTAAACCTATTTCTATTGTAGTGGCCCGCAAATCCATACTATCTGAGTTGACTAAATACACCACATGCCAACTCAAATATTACAGAAATACGAATCATTATTGACTAAAGAAGAAAAAGATAGAAGAAGAGCAAAAACACAACACAGAATCTCACATCGCAGCGGAATAAAATATAGTATATAACAGCTTTTCGAATAAAAAAAATTCTGTATACATATACGTGCTAGTATCAGAGTACCACTATCAGAGTATAATACTTACAACACAGCGGAAATAACAATAACTAGATAAAACTGAAACCTTCTGCTTCCAACTCCTCCAAGTATCTGTAAACATCTGAACTACATGACTGCCTGTGCGAATTTGGGCACCCAAGAGTTTAGGGTAAAACAAAACAAAATAAACTCTGGATCAGTCATGGGACTGGTGTGAGTAAACCATTTAAAACATTTGAGAAAATAAATGATATCTCATAAAACCACGCCGTATATCACAGAACGGGTTTTTATCTTATGAGAATCCAAAAACAAAGTCTTTATATCAAAATTATTGATATTATAATAGTGTCTATATCAAATAAATAACAATCTAGTGGATCATTTGCATCCCACGCTCCACATATATAATATACAATCAAAACTGCGAGCACTTATTGGGGATTGGATTTCCAACTATGACAAGGTATGGAACCACCTTCTGATAGTGTTTCTTTAGAGAGGAATACACTGGGTTCAACAAGAACATCTTGCAACCTGGCCGCACATGACCGACCACTCATTTCGCTTGAGTGTATCGAATGTATATCACTAACGGTTGGGATCAGCAACCGTTTTCCCGAATGGGACGGCATCGAATAGAATAAAGAAGGAAATAAATTTTCTCTAGATAGGTGATAATACACCCTAATTGGGAGTTACCCACTTAGCCATGTTGCCTGCCCGATTTTTGTCATTTCCCGGTTGTTGAGGCCTAAGGCTACGATTACTTACCATTCATTGATAGCACAATCACTTTGAATGCCACATTGTCAGATCCTTCAATCACTAATTGATTTGCACAAAGATATTATGGATATTACACCAAAGGCATATTTGTACAGACTAACATATGCGATCATTGGAAATACTTTATCATACACTCATTCATATACGTTCGTTTTGGGACTGAACGAAACCGAAGGCACAATTTCCATTAATCCATCTTAGGCAATTTCTACCTAGGATTAACAAAAAAAGCCCTTGCACTTTAATCCATCTTTGATTATCTTTATATAATCTGATTCGCAACGCTACTGCCAATACAGAGTGGTTCTTAGATAATAATCCAACCGGTCTCTCCATTTTGACAACGATATTGACCAATACTTCGATAGTCGGTTATTTAACTATCGTAGAAAAATAAACATTTCATCAAAGCATTAGACAATCACTGGGCCTATTAATTTTTATTTTATTAATTAAATCACTTCTCCATTTCCTTATCAATATCCGTTAACAAGATATTTTCGACAATCACCTTGGCCTCTTACACTATTTGGAAAATATTTCCATCTATCAACTTCTTTTATTTTCTATATTTAGAAAATATCTTTTATTTATAACTGGAAAACATTCCAATTATTTCTGTTTCCCGAACTCCTTTATTTCTATACTTAGGAAATATTCCTTATACTTCCAAAATTCCACTTACTTGGTTTAAAACGAATGTTGTGTAAAACATTGTTACAACAACCCAAAATACGGTATTAAACTAAATCTTATTCAAACATTTATCTTTGATACTGAATCTTGTTATTTATCGGTTTAAAATGAAATCAATCAAGTTGGGGTATAACTACCTCTCAGACCTTGACTGAATAATATTCTTAACTTCAAAACGGACAAGACAACTTATCTCAAATAATTAATATCATAAAAACCCATTTATTCAATTTTAACACGTATATACGATTCTCTATTCTATTTTTACCAGATTTAATTATAGATTTCCTTTTTTATAATATTCTATTTTTATGTTCGTTTCCTTATCGAATTCTATATATACCGATATATTGATTTTTTATTTATCAAATTTCCTTAAAAATATTCTAACTCCTTAAATTTCCAGAAAATTTCGCCAGCACCTCCTTTGTACCGGTTAAAAGCTCAAACTCCAACTCACCTCTCTAGGCTCTTTCCATTCATAAAGAAAATAAAAAAGCCAAGCGGTTTGCCGATTCGGCGCATAAAAACTCATATGAATTTTAAACGTGTACCTTTTTGTTGGGCACTCGAATTATAATCTTCATACACTTCATTCCATATATGTCTAACCGATATACATCTATTCCCAATTTGTGTCAACTCAATCCGGCCATTTTTAACTTATTTGCTAATTTATCTTTAATCAGCTCTTTGCCCATTTCATCTTTTTAATTGAACATATCACTTCTAGATATGGTTTTATTTTACTTAAAAACTAATCTAATTCCATTTTCAACCTGAGTTTCATATTCGATTTCAAATATTAATTTATAAACCACATTCACTAATCCAAAGCTTAATTTTGATTCAAACTCGATTAACTAATTATTCTTCAAATTAGTTAATTCTATTTAATAATTAAAAAATCTGATTTTTGTTTCAAAAATCATTTCACTTACTCTACTTGAGTTCATATTTATTTTATATCTCAAGTCTGGATTTTTCTAACGGAAATTCGGATTTTATTTACTTAAAATCCTTTTATTTATTTAAATAAACCATTATGGTTTTAAAATGGTTATAGCACTGTTTTTCTGAAAATTTGATTTTGACATAACTCAAAATATATACGATGAAATCCATATTTTTTCTCTTTCATTAGAAAACTATTATTCAATCGGTCCTGACGATTCTTGTTTCAAAGAATTCCAACTTAAATTGAGCTCTATATACTCAATTGAATTTCGAAACGCCAATTTACGAACTGCCACGCTGCGACAATTTCATTTTAAATTATATTTAAATATAAAAAATTAAACTTTGTTTAATTTAAATTTCAATCTCATTCTAATATATATTTTAATATATATTAAATCCAGTTTCAAATCCAACTTAATATTTCAGATTATCTCTAATTGTTGATTTCTCATTACTTGGTTATAAATTTATTTATAACTCAATTTGCTATATTAAATTCAAATTCCCTTTATAAATAAATTATTTGTAATATTTGATATAATTGAATTCTAATTATAAATTGCTGCATTTATCTCGCTTTAGTTTATATTCAAAATTCCATAATATAACCAATCCTTCTACTTGAAAACGTTTCCTAATTCACTTTTAAATTATTACTTGAATTTTTACTTCTATATTATCTAATGATAATTTATTTTACTAGATTTAAACATATCATTTATAATTTCGACTTCCTTGTTTCATATTTTAAAACAAGTTTTATTTCAAAAATCTATTTGAAACTTAATTCATTTTATATTCCAAATTCCGGAATAAAAACCGTCATTCCCTTTTTGAAACGATTTCAAAGTTCTATTTTTAAATTCATACTTGAATTTAAAATTCCAATTTACCTCATGATAATTTGTTCACTACATTTATAAATTTCGTTTATAATGTATTTCCCTTATTTTATAAATTAAAACAACCCTTCCCCTTTTGAATATTCATTTGAAACCAAATTTTTATCTTAGACTATTTTATTTTTATAACCCATATATATATATATATAACATAGAATCTATTTTAATATTAATTTCGAATCTTAGTTTCTAATTAATACAACTCCAATATCCTTCTGGATATAATTTATTTTATAAATTCGGCATAATCTAATTTAATTATCCAATTAAATTTACATTCTGAATATCAGAATAGATTTCATCGTTTTCTATTTAAAACGATTTCCAATTCTTATTTTAAATTAACATTTGAGTATAAATATTCATATTATCCAATGATACTTTATTTCCCTTTATTTATAAACACCGTTTATAAATTCATTTCAATTTCCCGCATTATTTAATTTATAAACACCGTTTATAAATTCACTACAATTCTCTGCATTATTTAATTTATAAACATCATTTATAAATTCACTACTTGTTTATATTATTCAAACAAGTTTATATTTCTTAGCCCATTCGAAATTCAAACTCTATTTTAGAAAAATAGATTTTCTCTTTTAAATCTCAAAATCCCTCTTCACGATATTTTTATAATCAACACTTTAAGCCCAGTTATATTTAAACATCTAAAAACACTCAATTACAAATCATAGGTTTTATATCACATCATATATGATAATATATATGAAAAAAAACAGCAATATCCACAGACGTTAGCCAACATAAATAATACTCATCCTGCTTCGAGGCAGGATATCGCGGTATAGAAGGTCATCCACTATCATATTGTGGGGGCGCATAGGGTCATCCGCTAATGATACTGTGGGCGTCCGCTAATGGTACTGCGGGAAATATCCGAACCCCAATATATATATATATATATATATATATATATATATATATATATATATATATATATATATATATATATAACAGCCACAAACACCAATCCTAAATAACTAATATTTATTTAATAGCCACAATAATTTTTCAGTGCATGCAATCAACCAAGGAACAATTATTTTAGCGAATAAAATAATTCTAAATAAAAATATGAGTGAGATTTACTCACTAGGGTTTTAATTATCGATACAGCGATTTATTTCTGACTAAATTAAACAAGTGTTTAATTTAATCGAAAATTTCGTCAAGCTTCATATTGCTCCAAACTAGTAAAGCTTTTTGGCAATTTGAATCCAAAGTGATCATTTTCGTTTAATTCTGAAAATGTATATGAAGGTTATATATTTTATAAGTTTGCAATTTTATTGACTTATAATTTAATTTACTCATTCTCATAATTAAACTAATTTAATTTAAATAAGAAAAACATTAACTAAATAAATTTTATTTAATTACCTTAATCCCATTTAGCCTCTTCTTCTCCTGCTTTCAATTATTCTAATAAAGTAGTATGCCTTCAGCTCCCTGCTCAAAACTGTCGAACTTCTTTCCACCTCCACAACTGCAATTTCCATCACCAATTCCATTATCAGCGCAACCTTCCACCTCCTTAACGACCACCACTTCAGTTCACAACTACAGAGAAAACATCGACCCTTTTTTTTATCACCACTGGCGTGCGAGTTCACCTAGTTTCATCATACTGCATTCAAACTCCACAGTAAATCCATCAACAACTTTGAACTCCGGTACAGTATCCAATTTCGCACCACTCCTCTTTCCCAATTCCTACATCGATACCTTCCTTCGATTTCCACTTGGAAATCGCGACTTCTGACGGCAGACCCTAATACAATTGCGCGCACCTGATTTGTGAACCCCGATGTCGAACTCGTGGTTGATTTGCTGAATCGCGATATCTTTTTTTTGGTGCTCTCGATTGGTTTGCAAAAATATAAAAGAGGATCGGCTTTGAGATTTTTTCTTTGGAATGGAATTCATTCGTTCTAATGAATAGAAAGAGGACCCTGGGTTTGTTTTAAATCCTTGATGAACTTTTATTTTGAGAAATAAAAAGGGGTGAGTTTGTTTGGAACGAGGGGGTTTGCCAATCACTGAATTTCAGAAGTTCGTGGTGGCCATTTTAATTTTTATTGGCTGGAAACAGATTGAAAGAGAGAAAATGGGAGAAGGTCAACGTGATTTATAGGAGAAGGACAACTTAGGCATTAAGGAATTTGCAATGTGCAAGGTACACCGTTATTAAATACGATTTGATTTTTGATTTAATATGATTTGATTTTGGTCTTATTCGTTCAATTTTATAATAATATATTCGGGGTTCCAAACTCCCATTTGAGCAGAACAACCGACGTTCCTAGGGTTGTACCACTATTCTGAACACACTAGAACAGGTTTCACAGCCCAACTCGATCATATGGTGAAGATATTAATTTAAATCGATATGAATTAATTTCAAAACAACCAATTCCTTGATAATAAATAATTATTATTATCGTTTCTATTCAGTTAGAGTTTGTATTGATTATCTGAATTATTTTCGGTACAGTTTAAATCTTCGAATTTAATTATATTTCGAATTACGATAAATTCAATATATATTATAAATTAAATTATATTTGATTATTAAATCGATAACTCAATATAAAAATTCATTTATATTATCAATTCAATATTTAAAATCATATTAAATGTTTAAAATAAACTGTTCGAAAATCCGGGTCGTTACATCTATATTGGTTTGAACTTATATATGTTTATAATATATTTTGTAATTAATTTTAGGATTTTATAAACTTATATACATATATATATATTATTGATTTAACGAATGAACTAATATAAGATATGAATTTGAATTCGAACTGGTTTGAACTTATAAGAGGAAAATTTGAATTGAGAAATTATTTTCTAAATTTGAAATTTAAGGAATAAATTTGAGTCTATAATGGATATGAAACGAATTCGATTATAAATCAACTGAATGCAAAGTTGAACCTTATAAGAAATGAACGTGAATTTGCGAAAAATTGATTTTTATTTGAATTTATAATCGATTTGAATTGAATTTGATTTTAAGTGACCGAATGTGAATTTGAATATATATATATATATATATATATATGGAATTGATTTTTATGAATCATTCGGTTTGAATTAAGGAATTTGTTAAATCAATTTATAAGAATGGTTTAAATTGTATAAATGGTATGAATTGAATATAAGGTTTGATATACGAATTTATAAGTAACGGAATTTATTGGTTTGACTTGAATGGTAAAATATGACTGTTGAAACTGAAATATATGATTTGTTGGATTATATAAATCGAAGAAAAGGGTTTGATTTAAATCATCTAAAATGAAAATTTGAAATTAAGTGTTGGATTGTGAATCAACTTAAACAAATACTTAAACGGTAAACAAGATTGTATGAATTATTTGAAATTATCAATAATGATTTCGAATATATAACTTGAATATAATTTGTTTAATTTGAAATGTAAGCTTTTGACTTGAATCGTATACTTCGAATTTAAACCAAATGTTGGATTTAAATGAATCGACTCAAACAATTTCATATAAAGGTAAAAATTGAATCATTTGAATGTTTGAACTTGAGTTTTAGCAAATATAAATCAAACCAAATTATTCTCAAAGTTAATTATTTTGGTATCGATTTAAATGAAATTTAGATCTTTAAAAGTTGTGATTCAAATATAAGTTGATTTTGGATTGAGATTCGTTCTGCGAACACTCTCGGAAATTATAATCGAAGTTAAATGTTATAGTATTAATCTATAGTATATTTGTGATCTTTATGATATGGTTCTAAATCGATTTGATTTAAGCTATTTGAGTTGTTTTCAAATTTAAATATAATCAAAGTTAGATATTTAATTTTGAATTCAAATTCGAATATGAGATTTTGTATAAACCAATTTATAAAGTGATTTATGAAATAACGGCCACGGTGTGAAAAATGTAAACGATTGGTTGTTAAAGAGACCGGGATCGGCTATTGTACTTTATGCCAATGCCGAAAACCATTTTGACAACTGTGTACGCGGTGGAGATCCAGAATGAAGGGGATGGTTTGGCGAACGACTCTATTTTCTATTTAATATTAATTACGAAACCCTGACTACCTTGAGTTAGCTTGATGTGGCTAAAACAGGAGCCACGCCGTACCAAGTGAGGTCATACCTCCTATCAAGCGCACTTCTTCGATACCATTCTATTACTTTTGTGATGTGTTTTGGTGGCCTCCCTCTGATTTGATTATGGGAGTGTGTCTCGAGGTGGGGCGGTAGTAGCTGCTATGCGTTACCCCCAGTCCGGCTCTACAAATGGTGAATCCACCCTGGCATTCCTTGCGTGCCTTGTCACATGTCTTATACGAGCCCACTACGACTTTGTTTTGTACTGTTTTATATGGAGTTCCCTTTGATCAACCTCCAGTTTACGAAGGAATTACAGTACTGTATATACTATGGGAATATATAAATGGTGTAAGGGTAATATGGTAATCCCGCTTACGCTATTTTGATATTTTTACTTTACTGATAGACACTATTGTATATAGCGTATTATACTATATAGTATTAGTTCGACGGATCCTTAGAGGATGGTGATCCCAAACATCCTTTAAGTTATTGATTGCGTTTTATCGAAAATTTTATTTTAGTTGATTTACTTTCATGAGAATGTTAATCCTGATCCGAGTTGTTTTGTTTTGCATTATTGTTCGGGTCAGATCGATTATCACAGTTTTCGAGATTTACTCGTATAGTTTGGAGATTTTGGGTTTTGCTCATCCATATACTTGTTCAATTGATCCGGTTCCAGCTATTCTTGTCATTCCTGTTTAATTTGTTATCATGTATTTATGTATCTGAAATTCATTTTATTAGACTTCCGCTGTTTTATTTATGTAAAAAACTCTGATGTAAAATTTATTTAGTAGCTTCATGAACTACTATTGTATTTTGTATTTTCCGCTGCGAGATATTATATTGCTCTGTATTTGTGTCTGTGATCTGTGATTCTATATTTGTTCTATTTACCCCAGAAGCTAATAATAATTTGTTGTTTTGGACGGTTCGAGTTTGACATGTTTTGTCGATTCGGCACGGTCAAAATGGCGGGTTGTTACACCAACAGTGCAGTATGTATGGATAAACATGGGCATGGAGGAAAATTGCTATAAAAAATCATCAATAATCATAACATAATGATTTTTGCCTACACCTTTAAATATAGTAAAAAACCACAAAAATGATCTTTCTCCCTGATAATCAGAGAATAACCATATGATATCTATTCTCTTCTTTAACGCACCTTTGAAACATATTCTTGGATACATATCATGCTCACATCAAAAATATAAAGGTAAAATCTGCAACTGTAATATTTTGTAGGGATGGACTTTGAAAGGATAATAATTGCTAATTGAAGGATAACAATATTAAATTAAAATTTTCAAGATGTGAATAAAAAATATGTTTCTATCAAATACATTAATGGCCACTAAATATGTTGAGAAGCAGTAATTATCTGTAATATATATATATATATATATGTGTGTGTGTGTGTGTGTATATATATATATATATATATAGAAAGAGTTTTGCTAAATTTGCTCTCACTGACAGGTTTCCTAAAACATAAGATGAAATAACATAAATGCCATGAAATCATAGCACCATTGCAATTGAAGGGAAGATTGGTCATACCTCAAGCTAAGGATATATGACTGTTAAAGCAAAAAACCATCCTTCTATTCTTGGAGGTTGGAGATTCATGTGGTTCAGTTGTCCAATCATCCACACCTAGGTAATATATATATATATATATATATATATATATATATATATATATATATATATATATATATATATATGCAAATATTAACACCATTCACTATGCCTATTATACTTGATTAATAAAATTTACTATCCAACACGGTTCATATTCATATATAAATCAGATGTGCAAAGTAAAGAATAACCTTGTCCATACCATGCTCGCAACTCTAATAAAAAAAAAATCAATGTTAAATCCTTGTGTACCCTGTAAAAAAATAATATTTGCTACCTTTTCTTATTAGGCTTTAAGGTAAAATTAGTTTGCGTGTTATATTTTGCAGGACCATAAGTTAATGTATTCACTTTATAGTCCTTAAAAAGATAATAACATCTAATTGAAGGATACCGCAAAAAAAATTTAATTTTTAAATGTGAATAATATCTAACTGAAGGATGGCCATAACATCAGTGTATTTTAAATGAAAATTTGGTCATACCTCACAAACTAAGTATATCTGATTATTAAAGAAAAAATATCCTTCTATTCCTGGTGGTTGAAGATTCCTGAGGCTCGGCAGTTCAACCATACACACCTAGGTAATATATATATACACACACACACTAATGTAAATATTAATACCATTCACTACATCTATATTACTTGATCAATACAATTCACTGCCCAACACGATTCACACTCGCATATAAATCAAATGTGCAAAATAAATTATAACCTTATTCACATCATGCTTTGACCACAAATATCCCAAAAAAAAAAGTATTACTATTAAATCCTTGTGTAGGATTGAAAAAGCAAATATTTGTTATCTTTTTCGATGATGCTTTAAGATAAAATTAGTCCGGATATTAAATTTCATAGGTCCATAAGCTATATATTGAATTAGAAATCCTTAAAAGAATAATAATAGCTAACTGAATGATAACAGTAAAATGTTCGAAATTTTCAACTGTAAATAAAATAGATATCAACCAAATTCATTGCAAATGTACAGGCAGTTTAATTCCATTTATATATTCCAAAAGAACATTAAATCCATTAATTACCTCTGACATATCTGCTTTTGCTGGTGGAAAGAAACAAAGAAATAAAATAATTTTAGTGGTCGCTAAATACGGTGAGAAGTAGCAACTATTTGTAATAATATAGAGTTAATTGTGCTAAATTTTCTCTTATTGACAAGGCTCCTAAAATGTAAGATGTAATAACATAATTAGTCATGCCATCATAGCATCATTACAGTTGAAGTGAAAGTTCGATCAAACCACAAAAATTAAGAATTTTTGGATAGTAAAGCAATAAAAAAACATCCCCGTGTTCTGGAAAGTTGGAGATACATGAGGTTCATATATTCAATCATCCACACCAGGATAATATTTAGTAAACAGTAAATTTTAATACCATTCACTACACCTATTGTACTTAATCAATACAACTTATTGTCCAATACAGTTGACGCTCATATATAAGTCAAATATGCAAATAAATTACACTCCAATTCCATTTATTTTCCCCTGTATATTAAGAAAGTTTACAACCAAATTATGTTCATCAACAATCATATAGCTTCTAGCAAGAAAATTTTATATCATGAAGGTAAGTCTAGACTATCATTAAAACATAGCTAAAATTATCTACCAAACTCATAAAAGAACTCATTAAAATTCAAAACATTTATCATAAAGCTGAGATTTCACCTTAGAAAGGAGCAGCCAATCGATCGCACAATGTAAATACCCTGTCAATGTTGGTCATTAAACCATTGGCTTGTAATGAAGAATTGAATCAAAGAATGTTAACCAATATTTTTTAGAACTAAGATTGTGGAGCAATATCTAGGATCAGTATATACTAAATTTTGCATGTTAATCAGTATCTTCAAGCCGATCGACAGAGCGACATCATTGTGGCTGGAAAATAACATGATGCTAGTAACTTACATGAATCGGTCAGAAGACGTAAATAAGGACAAAACGAATAATGGTGTAAAGGAGGATTAATCATTACCTGAATTTGGAAGAAGGGGATATTTAAACTCAAACGAAATGACATTTCGAACTGTAGCACCCTCATGTTTAAAATCAAAGAAGACCTCATCTTCAATTCCTGAACTGTAGCATCCTCACTAAATATATACAAAACATAGCAACTTGTCAATGTCAGTCGTTATATCAAAAGTAGGAGCAATCAGTGGATCACTCACCAAAAATTAAAACAAAGTCAACACTTAAAGTGGTAGAATTAAAAAAAAAAAAAACATTTACCATAAAGCTGAGGTTTCACCTCAAAAAGGAGCAGCCAATCGATCGCATAATGCAAATACCCTATCAACATTGGTCATTAAACCATTGGCTTGTGACGAAGAATTGAATCAAAGAATGTTAATCAGTATTTTTTGAAGCTAAGATTGTGGAACAATATCTGGATTCAATATATACTAAATTTTGCATTAGTGAATTAAAGTTTTCAATCAATAAATATTAAATAACTACATGATGGGTACAAATTGCATAAACTCCACTTTCTGCAACCTTAATTAAGAATTTTTTTTATTACATAAATCCATTTACCAAGCATAATAGTCAGTTGGAAAAATATAATTAGCAAAGCCACCGCAAAAGGATACCTTGATAAATTCGACTTATTTAAGAAAATGCTTCCAAATTTTCATAGGAAAAAACTTTTATTTTTTTATTTTAACAAAGCAAGGATAAATTAGGTTTCCTTTTTTACAAAAATGTTGGGAAAGGTTGCGCATGAAAAGGGAAAACAACATATTTAATGATAAGTCGAGAAATAATAAAAAAATCATACAAATACGGTAGTAAGAACTTTAAATTACCTTAATGTAAACCACATGTATGCAATAATGCAAAATAAAATTTTATTAAATAAGATCGATACCTTAAGCCGCTTCGCATAGATCTGAAGCCTTGAGCAACGAATCCGAAGTGGGCGATCGGATCTGAAGCTGATGCATGGAGTCATGGGTGTCTAAAAAGTCTTTCACTCATGCTGAGTCGTCCTGAATCACATACGATAGAGTTGCCATGAGTCACGATTGCAAATTTGGAGCAAGGCGTCAGTTTCCATCTTTCATAGTTAGTGGCAGAATCCTCGCGGAAAAGAGAAGAGGTAAACGAATATGAGAGAAGTTTAGGGCGAGTGTGGAGTTGGAGCAATGGCGTTTGATTTGGGAAGAAGACGGAAATAGTGATTTACGATCTAGGGTTTTTCACGAAGGATCTGATTTCGGATTCCATAAGCTTTTGCTTTTGGATGAGGCCGGAGATGGATCCACCAGAGGCATACTCGAGAAAGAGACTGTACAAGTCATCATCTGAATCACAACCTAAGTAAGAGATTATGTGAGAAGAAACTAACGATTGAATGCCCTTTTCATATTGAAGGAATCCAGAATTTGAGAGACTTGTAATGATTGTGCGTCTTGGAAACTAAATCCACTAATAATTACATGTGCTTTTATTATTATTAAAAGGGGCGTGCGTCTTGGAAACTAAACCCAGTAATAATTACATGTATTATTATTATTATTATTAAAATGACTGTGCGTCTTGGAA
This sequence comes from Allium sativum, assembly GCA_030737875.1. Classification (NCBI taxonomy): domain Eukaryota; kingdom Viridiplantae; phylum Streptophyta; class Magnoliopsida; order Asparagales; family Amaryllidaceae; genus Allium; species Allium sativum. The sequence continues at coordinate 277,805,888 of CM060910.1, read as the reverse complement.
ACTAAACCCAGTAATAATTACATGTGTTTTTATTATTATTAAAATGACTCTGCGTCTTGGAAACTAAGCCCAATAATAATTATAGTTGTTTTTTTTATTATTAAATTAAATGACTGTGAGCCTTGATAACTAAACCCAGTAATAATTATAAGTGTTTTGTTATTAGTAAAAAGGTTTTGGTGGGAAAACAATTAACGTGAGAGCAACACGTGGCCTCAGCGGCCGTTGCTTTAGTATATTGTAAGAAAATTACATCAATTTTTTGGTTATTTCTGTTGATACACCCATAATTTCTGAACATACACTGTGAAATAAAATAAAATAGTATACACCAAAAATTTCTTTCCATACACCATGTTTTTCACAAAATTACCCATTTATATTTTTATCATTTTCCCTCTTTAACCGTAAAACTAAATTACACAAAAATAGGAATTTATTACATAAAATTCAAAAAAAAAGAAAATTTTCCAGTTTTCGACACTAATATTTTAAAGGACAAATTTTCTCTTAAGGTTTGTTTTAAAATCTATTTCGCGTTTAATAAGGCTGGTTTGCAAACTTATTATCAAAAGGGGCTTGTTTCTGCCAACTCAGCTGACACATAAGCATTTTCTAAGTGCCGGATGCAGCGCAACTATGAGTTGCTCTATTTTTTTTTTTTTTTTTTTAATTTCCACAAGTATGAGTTGCGCATACAAAAAAAAAAAAAAACACATAATAAAAAAGCGTAAGTATGAGTTGCGCTGGACAAAATTTGTTTTCAGCACAACTAAGACTTGCGCTATAGGGAAAACTCTAAATTAAACTTGCGCGCTGTGAAAATTAAAAAAAAAAAAATAGAGCAACTCATAGTTGCGCTGCATCCAACAGTTAGAAAATGCTGATGTGTCAGCTGAGTTGGCAGAAACAAGTCCCTTTTGATAATAAGTTTGCAAACCAGCCATAAATGCGAAATAAGAGAAGGACTGAAAATGAAATCATGGAGAAAGGTAACATAGTCATAGTTTTTGGTGTATGTTAAAAAAATTCCAGCTGTATGAATAGGATTCCCCAACTACTTTTTTGTATATTGTTGCGGAAGCTTCACACAAACTTAGATTAACTGTAGTATGTACAGCTGGCGAAGCGTGAAACGTTCTAACACTAGAGCCTGACCAATCAGGCCAAGTCTACAACACAAAGTATAACATACCGTAGGATCAATTTCCTACGCTCCCCATCAACGGTTCAAATATTAATTGACCTCGTTAAATCTCAGTCTTGCCTAAAACTACCATTTTCATCAGTTACTGATTACACTCCATATTTAGCTCGCTTTCGCTTTCCTTTTTCATCAAAAATCGAATTCATCAAGTCCGTTTGTAAGTGATTTTTTTCTTTTTTTTACACAACCTTTAATTTACATCTTGGTTGAAGCATCATTCGTATTTATTAGATCTGTATTTGGGTTTTGTTAGTTAGCATTGAACTTTGTTCATTTTATTCATTGAGGAATGTTTAGATGGATATTGTAATGTTTCTCATCTCCTACAGTTCGAATGAATATAATGCGCAAATTGTTAATTACAAGTGATCTGTCGATTTTTTAATCAATTTTCATGCCATCCATAGCTGGTAAAATCAGTTACTGAGAATTATAAGTGGGTTAAACTAATAAAGACCACAGACGCTTAATTACTGAACTATATGCAGTCTATTGTGAAAGTATGGGGATATTTAGGAAGTGCAAATTGGGGTAAAACGTAGGTTGTCATATGCAGTTAACTCTGATGGGAAGGCGAAAAACGGATTATCTATTTGTGGCGTTTGTTATGCAAAGTATTGCAAAAAAAGTTCAAACGATAATAGTGAGATTGATTCTACCTGGCTTATATCAGTGTGATTCCCAGCAGCAACCCAACAACTATGATACTGAAACTGTGAACAAGAAATTACAATTAAATTTGCCAACCAAGATATATCTAATCGTGAATACCTAGTGGAGAGAACCCTGGTATTTGGAGTTTATTGATTACCTACATGTAGATATTGAAAAATATAGAAGAATTCATGGCGTATCAGCTTGAATGATCATTAAGTTGATCAATGAAGAAAATGATGGCATGATGCTAGAGTTATCAAAAATATATTTGTTTTTAGATATCTGGATGGTAAAACATAACAAAATCAATTGCTGTGGCTCGTTCCAATGGAACAGCTTGCACATAGCAACCTGTACAAACTTAGGTAGGTTCAACGGACATGTCGTTAGAATGTTCTATGCATCTACTCAATTCCCTGGAGGTATAAAACTATCTTTTATTTCCTATGTGTCACGAAATTATTTGCTATTGAATTTTCTTCAACTCCGTCCGAAAGAAAAGCATGCGAACATCAATGTACAATAATGTTGTCATGTTCATTGAACCCACAACCCACCGACAGTTCTCTTCCAAAAGGCACACAATGATTCCTTGTGTCTCTAGCTCAAAAGAGTTGTTGCTGTGTTGCCTCGCCTGTCTGTAGTAGATACCAGCGATTTATCGATAGGTAGATAGCATACCAACTCAATATGTTGTCTAATTTGTTGATTATTTGCTTAAACCCATCAAGAAGTTACAATATATAGTCTTACGTATCAGTGTCTCACTTATCCTTTTTTTTTTCTAATAGAAAATCTACTAAATTTTTCTCTCCTCCGTTCCTTAGTCATGTTTTCAGAACCCTTGTCTGAAAACATTCAAATTCGGATTGTCATTCTTTTGGCATTATAGGTTTTTTTGTGTGTCTGCTTTGTGGCTTATGCTTCATAGGATAGAAGAAAATGGATTTCTCAACCCTTCATGTTAATGTTACGTGCATATTTTTTGATGGTGTCTCACAAGAACCCCTTAGTTAAAGATCACTTATCGATATTCATTGGTATTAATGTGTGATAAATGATAATTAGAATTATTTCCCACAACCGTGCATGAATCCCAAGTTCCAATCCTTAAAATGGATCTAGTTATAATTTTATTCAAGGAGGATGAAGCTGAATGCATGACTTATCACATCTACTGCATGATGCAAATACCTTAAATATATAGTAAATGGAGACTATGTTTATTTATATATTTATTTTGAGAAGAGCTCAACTTACATAGCTACAATCCTACACTATGGTTTTTTTGACCCATGGCTTGATGTTTTATTATTGCAAATTCCATACTTAATCATGGTCCAATAATCAGATCAACACAAATAGCATTGACCTTTCAGTAAAACTTCAGTAAAAGATCTAAAATTTTCTTCTTAAGAAATTTCACTGTCTCCATCTGTATAGAATTGGTTGTGAGCTTTACAATATCTTTATAACTAATTCATCCCCCTAAGCTTTTAGTATGTCACATATATTCAGTAGCAAATTGACACAATATACATTTAACTACACCATTTATTGAATTACATTTAAATTGAGTCAAATTTTTTATTTCAATGTATAACAGATAACCGCAAATACGCTATCAAAATACATACATCAATTCATGTAATTTCAGCTTGTACTTAAATATTTAGTTTTGTTATCTATAGCTTTTATTTAAGGTTAATTGTAGAATAGTTTTGGAGAAGGTAAAACATATTTGTGATTAAAATTTATCATTTATCTTATGCATGCAAAATAGTACAAGTAGTTAAAAATTATAATAAAAATTAATAGTAACCTGTGAATCACAAACAACTCAGTGTCGGTGGAAGGTTGAACTTTTGGATATTAGTCTACTTATCAAAGAAAGAGTCATTCATATAAGGAGTAATGAAAAGACGGAAAGAGTATTTTTGTTGTTTCATAAGACATGGTTGAATCTAGGGATGCCATTTTCCTACACGACCCAAAACCCGATCTGAAACCTGCATGGAAATTAGCAGGTTAACCCAACCCGTTTAGTTGGCGGGTCATTTTCGGATTAACCTGAATTTGACATGTTTATAAATTGGTGGGTTTAGGGTTGACCTGCTAACCCGATTTTGATCCGCCAAACCCGATTATATGTTGTATTTCTTTCATACTGTTAGTCTTTTATGCATGCTGTTAGTGTTAGCCCTTTATGTATGCAGTAACCAGTATGCTCATATATTCTTGTGCAAGCTGTTATATTTTGCTAATTTTGTTGTTTGTTATATTTTAATTGTAACAAACGTATCTCTTCCATACTGTTAGTCTTTTATATATGCTCATATATTCTTATGTATGGAGAATGATTTTTGGATAGGGTGATTTCATTCTTTATATATGTGTTGTTTGTTGGTGATTTTGTAATTGGTTTTCTGTTGGTAATTTTGCAACTTGTTGCTTGTTGATGATTATATAATAGTGCTCTTTGTTGGTGATTTGGTTTTTTTGCTGTTTATATTAGTGCACGATATTTGCCAATGGGTCAAACGGGTAAACCCGACACGACCCGACACAGCCCGTTTACTTAAATGGGTTACACGGGTTAGGTCAACCCGTTTATAAGCAGGTCGGATTAGGGTTTTGAGAAAAATGACCGGTTTAATAAACAGGTTGACCCAACCCGTTTAATAAGCAGGTTGACCTGACCCGTTTATAAATCAACCCGAAGCCGATCCCGACACGACACGACCCATTGACAACCTTAGTTGAATCAGATGAGCTTTCCTTCTGTCACTGGGAAAGGTAGTATATATTATCATATCATATTATATGCATCCGTTGTTTACATTCATGCCTTTATTGTCTGCGTGCGTGCACCTTTTATCCTGGATTCTTCCATTTATCTAATGTTTACTGTTTTAGTTCATTGCATAATTTAAAATTTTCTTGAACTTTACGATTTGTCTCAATAAATCTTCTTCTTCTTCTTTTTTTTTTTTACATTTTTTTTCAAAGCCCTAATTTTCATAGGATTGCTTCAGGTCCTTTTATGCCGTTCTCGTAATTTTAGTTGGTTATATTTTCATTACCATTTATCTAATCTATTGCGTTATCAGGAAACTACCTGCAACATCAACATAAATTCAAACATGAGTTCGAGAAATAATGGAGGCAACTGCTATAGTGGTGCTGCTAGTAAGGGATACCATTATTCACAAAAGGGAAAATTTGTCGAAGGATCTGGTTCCGGCTCGAATCCTGAAAATGACTGGGAAGTGGTAGGAAATAAATCAAAGAAACAAGCTCCAAAAACATGGGGTCAGTCTGAAAAAATTCCAAATCAAGCATGGGGTGGCAATGCAAATAATGTACCTGGGAGGGGTTTTCCTAATAATTTGCGTGGTAATTATAGCAAAGGGAATAGGGGTAGGGGCCGAAACCAGATGGGGAGGGGGGATTATCCTAAGACGCAAAGAAACCCTCTTCAAAGTGGACTGAAGTGGGTGGAAGTAGTAGGAAATGATGAAAATAACGAGCTCGATAACAATCCTGCTTTAGTGCAAGAAGAAGATATTTCTGATGATAACGATACTGTGGAAGACAGTGATGAAGATTTAAGTGACTATGATTCTGATGCAAGTGATATGAGCTACGAGACAGGAAAAAAACATAAATTGCTTATAAAGTTTTTTGAAACTTTAGATGGCCTTTCGATTAGTGAAATAAATGACCCAGCAAAACAGTGGCATTGCCCAGCATGTCAAAATGGTGTTGGCGCTATTGATTGGTACACTGGTCTTCAATCTTTGGCGTTACACGCTAAGACTAAAGTTGGAGTACGAGCTAGACTCCATCGTAATTTTTCAAACATTTTAGATGAGGAACTTAAGTTAAAAGGGTCAGGTATGGTAGCTCCTGGAGAAGCTTTTGGTAAATGGAGAGGTTTATGTGATACAGTAAAAGATCATGATATTATTTGGCCACCTATGGTAATTGTGATGAACACATTTCTTAGACAGGACGATGAAAATGATAAGGTGCGAGAGTTAATTTTTCTTTAGATATTTTGCATATTTATGCATTCAAAAAATTCACTCCTTCGCCACCACCGAGAATTCATTTCTCATTCTCTTTTTCATCAACGTTGATAAAGTCAAACATTAAGTCTACGAGTAACTATACTATATCAATTAGATGGATCTTGAGACACGCGAAGGCCAAAGATCAATCATTTTTGGATGGTTGCATGAATCCCTTTGGATGAATAATTTTCCTGAATTTGGTTTTATCTTCTGTTATGTGGAAATTTGCCGTCCTGATTCTGCATTTGTTTATTTCTGTTCAGAAGTGTTGTGTGTGGTATAATAGCAATTAATTATTCTGACAAAAACTATAATTTCTACCACCATATGATATTAGTGGAGACTCAGATTCAATGAAGCAATTACTATTTGTAACTGACAGCAGTGCTATGTTCAGACCACAGTTTTATGACATATAAACAACTTTATTTTTCTGGATGTGATTAGAGGCAACAAACATGTCTACCAGAGTTTACAAATGAAACAAGGTTTTATGAGTCTTAAAAAACAAACAATGTTATGCTCAAACTTCTCACTAAGGGTGTGTGTCCATTTTTTTAAACCTGTTGGCGGAGATTGTAAAGAAGCCAATGCAGTCAAGTGGATGTATTTGGCAGAGTTTGACTAAAGTCAAATGATGTTGCGATGTTATAAGAATACAAGTTACAGTAAATGCATATAACAGTGATTAGTGAAGTTACATACAGTGGAAAATTTAGCATTCAGGGTTATTGTCATGACACATATAATACTTTGTTGTAAAGTAAACTTGCCGTGGCTTATAGAATTGATATACAAATTTCTACTAGTATCCAAATAATTTTATTTTCCTTTTTTTATTTGTTTGTACAGCCAAACATGCTCTTTGTGAAAACTGATAAATGATGTCTGAGGGATTTGAACCCAATACTCAAACGCACGCTCTAGGGTCTAAATCTAAACTAGTGTTTGTGGACAAACATGAACTTCATTAGGTTACATTCTTGTATTTTTGTCCCACACGGACCATATGTTCTTTTACATTTGAATGTTCAATTTTTTTTTTCTTTTATTGGACTTGGACTCCTTACCTTGGAATTTAGAGCCTTTCAGTTTGAAGGTTAACGGGGATTGTCAATATAAATACCATTTTATTTGATTTCACTATAAACACCAATATCATGATATATTAAATTTCATCAACCGAGGAATGTTTTGTCAGGTGGATTATATAGCAGGGAAACAATTTGATTAGTTATTTTATTTTATTTGTTTTGTTTTAATTTTTGTTCTTCTAAAGAACGCAGCCCTTAACTGTATAAGCCACTTCTATCCCTCAGCGAGGTTATAATTTCATATTTCACTCAATTCAAAACTCTTAATTTCTAGTGGATACTATTAATTTGAGCATATCTATTAATTATGCTACAGTGGATTGGCATGGGAAGTCAAGAGCTTCTGGATTATTTTGGTTCCTATGCAGTAGTAAAAGCTCGCCAGTCATATGGTCCACAAGGGCATCGTGGCATGAGTATGCTAATATTTGATTCTACTGCAGTTGGTTATCTAGAGGCTGAGCGTCTACATAAACATTTTCAAGAACAAGGAACTGATAGAGATGCATGGAGACGACATCCCAAGCTATTTTACCCTGGTGGCAAGAGACAACTATATGGTTTTTTGGCTGAGAAAGACGATCTTACTAGATTCAATCAACATCATCGTGGTAGTTTCAAGATTATTTATTACAGGACAAAATTTTGATTTAGTCTTTCAAAACTAGTTATAAAATATGCTTGGCTTTATATAGCTTAGTACATTTATGGAACTTATGCACAGGCACACACACGTGCACGCACGCACACACACGCGCACATACACACACATATAGATTCAATCAACATCATTATGGTAGTTTCAAAATTATTTATTATAGGACAAAACTTTGATTTAGTCTCCTAAAAGAACATCTTGCGACGATGGGCATGCTTCAAAACTAATTATAAAATATGCTTGGTTTTATATAGCTTAGTACATTTATGGAACTTTATTTTGCACACGCCCGCGCTCACACGCGCGTGCGCGCACACACACACAGAAGCTTTCACATTCCAAAAGTGTGCAGAATATATTTGTATTTGTGCATATTTAAACTGAAATAGCTAGCCACTCCTTTTGTATCGGACTCATATCTATTTATAATTGTATCTCCGCATTCTAATTTCTAAAAATTGAGCAAGATCAACTTTTTTTAAAAAAAAAATAATAAAAAAAATTTACATGCTATATAAAACCAGACTTATTTTCACAATTAGTTTTGTAACGCGTCCATTGTCGCAATATATTTTATAAGGCGTCTATAACAAAATTTTGTCCTTACCATAAGCATTTATTTTTCTTGCTATATGTTGCTCTCACTTATACTTAAGGGTGTGTACTGTTTTTGCATTCAAACCATAGATGATTTTTTTTTTTCTCAAAAAAATAATAATAATATATAATTATTATTAAAAGAAGAAGTCCACTCCCATAAAAAACCTTACTCACCCCTCCGCATGAGTAACCTGGTAGGTGGTAAATCTTAAAAAATATTCTTTAGCCACACATTTTACACTTTTAGGAATGAGTGGCGATAGACATAGATTTTATGATGTTTCATTGCCTTGGTGATTTTGTGTTGGGAGTAGCGCGATTCCCTGCAATTTAAGTTTTATTACTTCCTCTTCGGTATTATTTGTTTTCTTAAGAGCCTTATTGTTTTGTTTGTAATTACCAATAGTCGTCGTAGAACCTTTAAATCCTTGACTAACAAGGACATTTATAGTCTATAACTAGAGAATGTTAAATGCCTAACGAGCGAACTACCATGTTAACTTACCACATATTGTAATTCTAATAATGTTTTCAGGGAAAAAAACGGATTTGAAGTATGAGATGAAATCATACCAGGAAATGGTTGTTGTTCCAATCAAGCAAATGAGCACCGACAATCAACAACTTCTTTATTTTAAATACAAACTTGACCAGGAAAAAAAAAACTCCAAGATTGTTGAAAAGACCTATGAAGTTGTGACTCAGAAACTACACGAGACTGAGAAAGATAGAAGAGAAGCCTTACTTAGAACAAAAATACGGTGCGAAGAGAACAGCGAAGAGGTATCCAAACTTTTGTTAATACATACATACATACATGTATGTGTGTGTCTATATATATATATAAATATATATACATACATATATACATAAATATATATACATACATATATACATAAATATATATACATACATATATACATACATATATATATATATATATATATATATATATATATATATATATATATATATATATATATGAGGCACGCTCTATGACATCCCAATTACTTAGCATCCCATTTGCACCCGAATTATAGCCTCTTATTTATAATTAAAAAAGTTAGTGGGAAGAGAGAGAATTAGTGGAAGGAGAGAGAATGAGGAATGTGTGGTGGAAATTAGGGGGGCTAAAGGGGTGCTACACTATTTGGGGTGCTCTTGATCCTATCGCTATATATATATATATATATATGAGGAGCGATCGGGAGCACCCCTATCGATTCGTGAGCTACGGCGATTCAAATCGAACGAGAATTTGTAGATGTTCAATCCACATATATTCAAGGACCTATCCAAAATTTGAGCTCGTTCCGACATTCATAGCATATTCAAAATCTTAGCTCAATTATTCACCGTTCAGACATTTACTCAAACCGTCAAATTTAAACACCAAATATATTATTGTACGGATGTCGAAACAAGCTCAAATTTTGGATAGGTCCTTGAATATATGTGGATTGAACATCTACAAATTCTCGTTTGATTTGGATCGTCGTAGCTCACGAAACGACAGGGGTGCTCACAAATAGGCGTGCCCCCGATCGCTCCTCTCTCTCTATATATATATATATATATATATATATATATATATATATATATATATATATATATATGTGTGTGTGTGTGTGTGTGTGTGTGTGTGTGTGTGTGTGTGGTGCTTGTTGACTCATACTAATATTTAGGTTCTATCTTGTAGCTGGATTTCCAAGCCCAATTCTTCGGTCAACAAATAACCAAATTTCAAAGGGATATTGAAGAAAAAGATCAACAAATAACCAAATTTCAAAGGGATATTGAAGAAAAAGATCAACAAATAACCAAATTTCAAAGGTATATTGAAGAAAAAGAACAGGAACTTGCAAAACTAAGAGGGGAGCTTGATAAGCTGAAACTATCCAACAAGGATTCTAAATCTTGCAAAGACGATGGACTCAGGTAATTCCGAGCAGGAGGAATGCTAAGCACTCAACATTACTGAGAATGTGCTTATACTTTCCATGTTATCTGCGGAAAGTTGTAGGCAATCATTGATAATATGTAGGTAATAATTGATGAACCCACATTGTTCACCAATCAATTAGAGATTACAAGCAGGGTCTCCTAGAAAGAATGTGTGTTTAATATTTCTCTTATTCCTCTTTCCAACGCAACTATGGCACAACTACAAAGGTATCGAAATTTGATGTATGAGAACATTATTTTTTGTCATCTAATACGAACAAGTCGAAAACTGAGCCATTGGTATATCATAGTTTATTCTAGTAATTTTTCACTAAAAGATTAAACTGCTAACAAATATAGTGCGGTGTAATATGATTTTCACTGCTTCATTCTCTTTTTGCATGCAGAAATGAAAGGATACAGATGTTGATAAACAGCAAAATCGAGGGCGTCGAAGAATTTGAAGCCGAAAGAGAAATGCTGATCAAGGAGAATGATAAGAAGGCATTAAAGCTTAAAAATAAACACAAGGAAGAGGAAGCTGAGCATGAGAAAGCATTTGAAGCTGCTCTTACTAAATTGGTACAAAATTATGTGCCTCATCCTTGACAACTCATTATCATATAAAAAGTAAACCATGATCATGCTATATTGCGCATGAAATATGGGTATGGTGATAGTAATCAACTGGAACTAAAACTGTAATTATTGGTGATTTCACCATTGATGTTTTATGGTACTTTTTGGTTGGCTAAGTATTTTAGTTCAGTGGGTGTTATGCCTGAAACTTTTTGGAACTGTTTGGGTATTGGCAATGATCATAGCTTATGAGTTCAATGCATTGTCGAATAATTTAGAATAGTTTGACTCGTAATGCTTAATCCTGGTTAGACAAGTTTGAGTTTTGAAGACAGTATGTGAATTCTTAACGTTATCTAAAGAAATTTGATACAGGAAAAAAAATATCATCAGATCTATGTTTTTAGTATTGTAAAAAAAAGTCCTTGAAGAAATGTTTTGTAAATTAGGTTTTTATTTTTGAAACAATGGAAACCGCAAGACCTTGCACTCTTTTGGCAGAAAATGTAAAAAAAAAAAAATCTTGCAGTTTTTAGAAAAAAATATTAAATTCTACAAAACGTTATAACGGTGAAAAACTGCAGTAATTTACTAAAATTGAACTTAAATAACAATTATTATTGTTATTCATGATTTTTTTTTTTTTAAATATTTGAAAAGCCTTTTGAAAAATGCTAGTTAATGTACATTTTTATCAGAAAACTGCAAATTAGTTTGCGCTTTTTAATTTAGAAAAATATAGAATAGATTCACAGATCCATTAATTAAGAGTTTAGGGTGATATTGTGTGGGATCCCTATTTCTCCTTCTAATAGTTTAGGGTGATATTGTGTGGTGGGACTCCTATTTCTCCTTCTAATCCCACTGTAAAAAATGAAATTTATTTGATTTATTATTGATATTTACGAAAATGCTTATGGTTACCAAACTAAAGCCCACCGTACATAATTTGGTTTTCTGCCTCTTTCAACCAACTATTAATTTATTCAGGTAAACAACCATATAAATGTTCAAAACACAAGTCAGTCTTCTCTGTGCATTGAGCTAATTTTAAACTTTTTTTGTAAACGCAATAATGATCTGTTCGTATCAAACATATTCTCATTCAAAACGAGTATGTGTTCAATTTTACTATGTTTACCACACGAGAAGCGTTCCATTGCACTTTAAAAAGCGCAGTTCTTTTAAATGTTCTTGATTTAATAACATATTTCCAATTTTTCTCATTTTCCACTCGTTCTTTTTCTTGGACTATTATTCAAATACACATCTATGGCTAGAAATGAATAATTTTTGGGGTACAGTAGCATTAAACTCATCCAAAGATATTAAGAGGAACATTAAATAATGAATCTAAGGTTGATATGTAGAAGAAAAATAGACGAAATAAAAAGCAATCTGACCTCTTTATGTTCATAAAAAATGGATCATCCGTGAAAACTTCGCTTGGTTTCATCTATTAAAAAAAATATAGTCTTATTTGCTTTAGTATTTGGATTTTTTATTTTTATTTTTATTTTATTATTATTATAATGATTTTTGGAGATAGTATACTGGTTTCTTCAAGAAAATGAAGAGACTAAAAGTTGTTTATGGCTAAATAAGAAATAAATTTTGGTTGTCACAAGGATGAAAAAAATTGATGGCAGTAAGATTATAATAGTAGGCAGAAGCTATTTTTTGGATGTAGTAGTAGGGCAATATTTATACAAGTGTTATGGCAAGCACTACATGGGTGATGATAACACATTCTTTATGCGTGAATTATATATCCAAAAACTGTATATGTTTAGCGCATTCAAAAACAATGATTTACATAAATATTTAATTATATTTGTGTGTTGAAATCATGTGTGATCAGTTTGAATTTTGTCTATAAATTGCAATTTCAAAAATTTTGTTACTTAATTGTTATTTATGTTGTTAATTAATAAAAAAACGATGTTGTAAAAAAAATCCTTATTTGTTAAATCCTATTCTAAATATTATTAACAGCTATTATTATTTGTAGACATACATTTTGAATTTGTAAAAATTATTGATTGTTACATAATATTCTAAGTCATGTATAAGGATAAAACTACTAAAAGCAATATGAACTTAATTTCGTTGTTAAATAAAAAATTTGCACTTTCAAGTCAACTATTAATAAAGACATATTGTCTAGCTCCACAAAACTACAAAATGAGGGGATAAATATTTCAAGAAAATAAGGATGCATTCTCGAGCGACATGAAATAGATGTTTCTGAACGACACACAAGGGCGTCCGAAGAGGCATGAAAACAGTTTGGTAGGGGTGCCCACAGCCTATATTAAACCCGATCTCGTCCATATAGACGCAACACATCTTCGTTCAGATCGGATATGAGTTAAGAGTTTGTGATCCATACAACGTATGGATTGGATGTGATATTTTGTTCAACCCAACATTATTTTAACTCAATCTAACTTTATATAAAAACACTAATTTAACATTAGTCCATCCAAAATTAGAAAAATCAAAATTTAGAATAACTTTGATATATTCTGAAATAAATATGCCTCAAAAAAAAAAAAAAATAATAATAATAATAATAATAAAGGCGCCTCCATGTCTATTCAAAACATATTAAATCGACTAAGAGATTTGAAAAGAATTTTAATATGTTTCAAAATGGGACTCTTTGCTCTAAAATATAGTGAATTATTTTCGTGTGATATGTTTAGTAATGAAATTCTAATAAAATGTGTGTTGTAGTTAACCATTTATATTTAATGCGTTATATTAACTCAAATATGTTATATTAGATTGAATATTTAATTATTATTTTTAATTCTCATTTTTGTATTAGATTTATGTTACTCAATCTAACCTTACTAAACTCGACCCAACCATACTTCAACACAAACCATATTCAACCTTGTATAAGGCAGAATACATGTTGAATTACCTTTAATGCATATCTGTATGGATCAGATGAAACATTTGATCTAACCCGGTCCAACCCATACTTTATGCAATCATAGAGTTTGATTTGCGAAAGCCGAATGTGATTTCGTACATGAAGGAGGCAGAAAAAGTGCTGCAGAAAAGGAGATGAAAGGGATTGGAAAAGCAGTGTTTGGGTGAAACGGTCCGTACGCGTCTGTATTGTTTGAGCCTCCTTTGCCAATGTTTGTTTCGAACAACGTTTTTGGTGGGCGGCATGTCAAGTGCATCCAACAGGAATCTGATCACGAATGTTAAAGAAGCAAAAAAAAAAAAAAAAAAGGGGAGGGGGGGGGGTGGGGTGGGGAATGCACCCTAACTAAAAGTATAAATGTAGGTGGCTTGCCAATCAGATGATTGATTGCTGCGAATTGTAGTTTGAAAATGTTAAAAAATGAATTTCGAAGTATGATTGATAGAAGAAGAAAAGTTTGGGCTTTCTTAGATTTTTACAAAATTCGCTTTTTAGTGCAAAAAAAGATCTCGTGCCAAGTTTCTTGCGAAGATAATAAGAATTTATCATCAAGATACACGCGACGAATTTTAATATCTTGTAACAGTTTTCCTAGTGGTAAAATGTTTCGAATGCTTATATAGTTAACATTGAAATATTGTATTTACACGAATAATTATACGCACATTTAAACCAACAATAAGTCTTTGTTTGTCTTCTCATTATTTTTCATTAAAGTGGCAATTAGGTAACCATATTTTAAAATATGGTGCGTTTTTCACAGGTCCCTGTTAAGGTTTTAAACTAGGCTCAGGTCCGATCATAAACTTACTGTAAATTTAGTCCCTATTTTTTGAAATTTCAATAAATAAATAAAAGAATATAAAAAAATTACGTAAATTCATAATTTAATAAAACAATTAATCGGAAAAAAAATCAGGTCGAAAAACCATCAAAAAAGATGTCAAAATCAAAAAATACACAAAATCAACGAAAATACAGTAAAATGCATCGAAAGATGCACATATATTCAAATAGTTGCATACGTGTATGCACCTATTTCAGTTCTGCATCAAACTGCAGCATACATGTATGCAAATTTTATGAAATACGTGCATGGTTTCGTGCAACAATTCAACTTCCGCATGTTAAACATCCATACTTCTATATCTCCATACAAGTATGCCATTATACATAAAAAACAGCGCACAAGAATCAAAATATTGTCATGCCTTCGGCCTTCAACACATTCTTGCATGCTTGTATGTAGTTATTCTTAATAATTTCATACATGTATGCAAAAATTCAATAGCCGTATACAAATTTTTGCATGCGTATTCAAATAGTTTCATACATATATGCAGCTATTGGTAATAGTTGCATACATGTATGCAACATTTTTTTAAATTTCTGTGGACTTATGGGGACGCTTCCAGAATTTAGTTGTTGTTGTTTTTTTTTTTTTTTTTTTTTTTTAATGTCAGCGCATACAAATCTGGCCAAAACACGTCACCCACGAAAGTTGGAAAAAGAGAGGCGGAAGATTCAAAAATAGAGGGCGGGTTTACATTGTAAACACAACAGGGACGTGGCTTACATTTCGAAATGTTTTAGGGACCTGACGCTTATTTTCATTTTAAAATATCTCTAATGGCGTCCTCTATTCCTCCCAATAAAGGGAAAGAATTCTCTCCTCTCTTAAATTCTTCCCCCTCGCTCTCTCTTAATGCTTCTCCTCAATTTGATTAGACCCGCCTTTTTTCTCCTAAACCCTCAGCCTCGTCTTTTGCGATTGCCTCACCATCTATTATAGATAATTCCCCCATTGTTGATGATGAAGGCTTCACGCAAGTGAAGAGTAAGAAGAATGCACCCAAACATGCGAATCAGAGTGAGAATTTCTTATCGAGCTTTCAAACATTTTCAAGATCATATCAAGAAAGCATCAAATAGTTTCCTACCTGGGTAGAGCATTCAGAGTCATAAACCCGATAGTAATTGGTTTGCTAAATAGGAACAAAGTGGCATTCGCAATGTTTCTGTTCAGATACCTAACAATAACAAGAACCCAGATAGTGTTAACAGTTCTGGACTACCACAGAGTCATACCCATGAGCATACAGTCAAGAAAACTTCTACATGGGAAGATGTGATTAAGTATGGGGGAACATCTAATGATTTTGGCTTGAATTTTGTACCACCATTAGCTTTAAATGGTAAAAAATTGATAGAGGTGAAAGAAGCAGTCAAGAAGAGGACCGAAGACAAGTGGAGTAGGTCTATCATTGCATGTGTGTTTGAAAACAGACCAGTGTATCATCATTTCAGGGCTTTTATTGCAAAATATTGGAACCCAACTGATAACTTCGATATATATGTGAGGGAAAATGAATTCTTTGTCACCAGGTTTGAAAAAGTTGAAGAATGTATTAGGGTTTTAAATGGAGGGCCTTACTTTATAAATGGAGAACCCATAATACTCAGAAAATGGAGCAACAAAATCAAATTGGATAAGGAAGTTCTATCTACAATGCCCATATGGATCAGATTGCTAAATCTGAGTTTATCATTATGGGACAAAGAGGCATTTAGTGCCATTGCAAGCATTGCCAAAGAAACAAGACCTAGTTTCGCAAGAGTCTTGGTAGAAATCAATGCAGAATCATCTCTGCCAGATGTGGTAGAAATATCAATGTATGATGGAGAAATCATTAATAAAAAAATTGAGTATGAATGGATGCCACCAAGATGTAAAGAATGCAAGTGTTTTGGACACAATCAACAAAATTGTTCTACCAAAAAAAAATGGGTTAAAAAGAAAAATCAAAATACAGGATTTGCTAAAAATCAGCCAAAAAAGCATATGCAATCAAGGGAGAATAAAGAGGATCATGCAGAAAAAAATATCAATTTATACAAAAGAAAGCTCAGAAATCAATATGCAAGAAAAGGTTGAAATTATTTACACTGATGCTGAAATCACATCTCAGGTCAATGATAATGACCTAAAATAAGCTATAGAAAATTCCATTCTCTTTGAAGAAAACAAAGCCAAGTCCGCTAAAGACAAAATAGATCATGAATACATTTAAGAAGATAAAGAAAAACCTTCTCAAATCAGTACAAAAAAGCAAGCATCAACAAAAACTGAGGAGCAAATTATAAGCAATGCTACAAAAAAAATTAGTTGTTTTTCTTCCTTATCTAAACCAAATAAGAAAAAGAAGAAGAATAAAACTAAAACTAAAGCTTTGAAAGATTTTGACTCAGATCCTCCTGATGAGGTTGATAATCCAGAAGAATATAATGATTTAGCATAGGATATGAAGATATTATATTCGGAAATAAATATATTAGCAGAAGGCTCATTCCATTCATACACTTATAATCTCTTTACATACATCATAAAATACAATAAGCTAGCATACACCAAAATTTACTTTACATACACCATGACTTTTACAAAATTACCTATTTTACATCTTTATCCTTTTCCCTCTTTATATCGTAAAACTAAGTTATATAAAATGATAAATTTCTTGCAATAAATTTACAATTTTTTTTAATAAACTTTAATTTGTGACACTCATATTGTAAATTGTTTGGTTGTTTTTTATATTTTATTTCATTAAAAATGGGCTTTAATTTTAAAGAAAAAAATTGACCACTTTCAATATACATTAGTTAATTGTGATAGTTGTCTTATTTATATTTTAGATTTCAATAACTTCATAAAATTCTATAATTTTAATCAAATACAATCAATAATAATACTTTAATTAAATGGATTATTAAGAAAAGATTAAAAACGTAATTAAGGACAATGGTAATTTAGTTATAGACTTCTTTAGTAAAATAACGGTGTATGCTAGGTAATTTTTGGTGTGTGGATAGAATTTGCCTTAGCAGAAATGCATAATGGGATGATCAACTCAAGATTAAAGTTACTAAAGCTTGCAAAAAGAAAGACAAAAAGCAGTCGCGTAGAGATGTTACAGTAAATCCTAGTGCTTCACTGTAATTATGTATCCTTTATTATATTATAGTTTATTATATAATGTCGATTATTGCATGGAATGTTAGGGGTCTAAACTCCCATGAAAAAAGTTGGATTTAGCTCACCTAC
Organism: Allium sativum; assembly: GCA_030737875.1. Lineage (NCBI taxonomy): Eukaryota > Viridiplantae > Streptophyta > Magnoliopsida > Asparagales > Amaryllidaceae > Allium > Allium sativum. The sequence goes on along the minus strand of CM060910.1, from coordinate 277,788,024 downwards.
TAAATTTAGAAAACCCCATTATGATTGTTGTTATTGAGCATAAGTTAGATGATATGAGTATGAAAGACTATCATGCTAAATACCTAGCTATTTGGAGTTTGATTAATAACAATAGTCAGGGTGGTAATTGTAGAATTATGATTTTATGGGATCCTGATATTTGGCAGATTTCTAACCATACTTTAAATTTTCAATTTATCCATTGTATTTGTTCGAATAAGGGTGGTGCACAAATTTGTGCCACTTTTTATATGTGCTTCCAATTTTGAAAAAGAAAGGGTTACTCTTTGGATGCAGAGTGAAGTTATGCTTCACAATATTAATATGCCTTGGATTATTCTAGGTGACTTTAATACTACTATGCATGCTTATGAAAAAAGGGGTGGTGTTCCTATACCTTTTAAAAAAATTAGAAGTTATGAATAACTTTCTACTTAGAACTGGTCTCTTTGAAACCACTCTATGTGGAAATAAATTTAACTGGAAATCAGGTAAATTTGGAAATATTCATTGTAAGTTACATTGAATTTTGTTTAATCAAAAGTTTATAGAAATGTTTCCTGATTATAAATGCTTTTGCTCTAGCCCATGCAACAAGTGATCATGCCCCCATCCAATTATACTTCTATAATAATGTTGATTCTTAAAAGAAATCAACATTTAGATATGTTAGTGGATGGGTTTTTGAGGATAATTACATGGATATTGTTAAAGATAGTCTGAAATTGAACATCAATGGCGCTGCACAATACAAATTCAAAAAAATTCCGTAATGTACTAAAAATATTCTGAAAAATTGGAATAGGTGCAGAAATAAAAATGATATTAAAAGTACTAAAGAAGAATATTTGAGATTGCAGGGTGATCTAGATAATAATTGCTCAGACAACAGCATAGTCAACAAAAAAAAAAATTCTATCCAAAATAATTTGGCTAAATCATTACATGTACAATCTTTAAATCTTAGGCAAAAGGCCAAAATTGATTGCTTGACCATTGGTGATAAAGTAAATTTTTTTATGCCAAAATGTCTAGCAGGAGAAGTAGAAATAATACTTGGAAGTTGTTTGATTCTAAAGGTTACATTTTAAATTGTTGCTTAGCAACTGAAGATGAACCCATTAACTATTTTTCAGATCTGTTTAACACATCTAAAAATAGAAATGACTTCCCAAGCATTAATTCAAAGTATATTTCAAATGAAAGCAACCAAGATATATTGCTTGCCCCAATCAATATTACTGAAATTAAAAATATAGTTTTTAATTCCAATAACGATAAGAGTCTTGGGTCTGATGGGTTTGGTGCGAATTTCTATAAAACTCATTGGGATGACATTAAGATGGAAGTCTTTAAGTGTTGTTTCTGAATTTTTTAGGACTGGAATTTTTTGAGGAGTATTAATCATACATTTATTACTCTTGTTCCAAAAGTTAAAAACTGTAATGGTTTAAATGATTATAGACCTATTTCATGCTGTGATTTCATTTACAACATCATTTGTACTATTTTATGTAATCGAATAAAGATTTTTCTAAAATTCTTAATTTTTGAAAATCAAGTGCATTTATTCCTGGTAGACTTATAGCTAATAATACTTTACTTGCTCATGAGATTATCAGAGATTTCAATGTCGAAAATGGGAACTTAATGTGTATTAAAATAGACCTGCACAAAGCTTTTGATAAATTAAATAGTAAATTCATTATTCATATGATGCATCAATTAGGGTTTAACTCTAAATTTCTCTTTGGTTTATGAATGCATAAATAATGTCTCATATCATTATTAATAGGTCCCCAAAAGGATTCATTAAAAGTAATAGATGTATTAGGCAAGGTGATCTTTTATCACCTTACTTGTTTACAATAGTTATGGAATATTTCTCCATTTTAATGGAAACTGGGCAAATTTATGGTAACATTAAGACTATTAATAGAGTTAAACCTGCAATTACTCATCTTCTCTATGCAGATGACATGTTGCTTGTTTTAAATGTTGATGTGTTTATTATGCAGAAATTATTGCAAATTTTTTTGATAATCTAAACATATATGCTAGTTTTAAAGCAAATGAAGAAAAAAGCAAAATATATTTTATTAAAAATTGTTTCTATAAAAGTTAGATTATTAGAAATCTTAAAATTAAGGAGGGAAGTTTTCCAGTTAAATATTTAGGCCAGCCTTTAAGTGCCAGCCAAATCACTGATAAAATTGAATAAGGCTATATTATATTATTCGAAATAGATTAGCAGTATGGTCTAGCAAAATTCTATCACTGGATGGTAGAATTGAGCTGACACATACTGTCATCATTGCAATAATTATGTACTGGATTCAATCTCATAACATTCCATCTAATACAATGCAAAAAATTTAAAGGATGCACTCTAATCTTGTTTGGAAAGGAAAGCACCACAAAATTGCTTAGGACAAAGTATGTACAACAAAGAAAGCAAGTGAGCTTGGTCTTAGGAACATCAAAGACCTCAATGAAGCCTCTAATTACAAGCTAATTCTGGAAGTTTATAGAAGGGAAATCTCTATGAGCTAGATGAACGAAACCAAGCTATTTAATGAATAAAAAGTTTTGGACCACAAAAACTGAAAACTATCATTCCTTTACTTGGAAAAAAAAATCTTGGTTGTAGAAGCATTGGGGCCAGTCTCTTGGAAAGAAAACTTAAAAATGGTGAATCAACAAACTTATGGTTTGACTCTTGGATCAAAGGTAAATCTTTAATTAATATGCTTGGCTAGAATAATCTTTACCTGATGGGGGTGCTAATAATAAAGTCCAATGTATCATTGAAAATTTTGAATGGGTGACTTCAAAAAATATGGCAGCTGATCTTTACAAAAATGATATAAAAGATATTGTTATTGATAATAACGCTGCCAGGGATAAATGGGTATGGAGGCTTAAATCAAAGGGAATGTTTTCTTTCAAAAAACTATGGGAATTTATAAAAGGGGATGAAACTGAGGTGGGCTAGCATAATTCTATTTGAAGTAAAATGGATTGTCCTAAAATTTCCCACTGTGCTATCTTTGCCATCACAAATAAATTGCCAACAAGTGACAGAAGTGGAAAAAAGGTGTTGATAATATATGTGTTTTATGCAACAAATATAATGAAAGCACTGATCGTCTCTTTTTAGATTGTGAATATTCTACTCACATATGGATTAAAGCCAAAAATCATTTAAAATTCAATCAAGCTAATTGTATCCTAAATATTGGAGAAGGTATTTATTATATTCAGGATAACTTTAAGCTAAAGTCAAAAGAATTTAGTTATGCTTCCATATTGCTTACTGCTACCATATATCATATGTGGAAGAAACCAAAGAGTGCACCAAAATAAAATCACAAGCAACTTTCATATATGGAATGTTATTGAATCAAAAGTAAAATCATTGGTAACAAAGCACATTTCAAAAATCCGAGCATTGGCAAAGGCAACAACAAACTGTCAAACAATCTAGAGGACAAAGTTGAAGCTTTCTTACAATATGAAAGGCTTCCTGCTATTATTCCAAATATGTATGCATCAAACTGCGACCTCTTTGGTATGAACAGTGAACAAGAAGGTGGAACACAAACTTCCATATTGGAGATGACAAATCTAGGAAATCTGACAGAGTAGAGCTCTGTAAGGGGGGTAATCATAAGTTAGATTCAAATATACAGTATAATGGTAACATAAATACTTGTAATTGTGTTATACCTGATGCAGATGACTGGATATGCCAACATACCAGTTGTGATTTCGTCTTCTCTACTACATAAGGGGCAATTGATTCAAATCAACTGAACAATGGTCAAAAAGGCAGGAGCACGAACTTCCATACTAGATATGACAGATCCAGAAAATCCATCAGAGCAGCGCTCTATACGGGGAGAAATCATAAATTAGAATCAAATCTAAAGTACAATAGAAACATAAATACTTGTAATTGTGTTTTACCTAATGTAGATGACTGGAAATACCAGCATACCAGCATTGATTTCTTTACTCTACTGCACAAGGGACTACTGATTCAATTCAGAGAATTGGAGATTTTCATTAAAAAAGCAAGATAGACAATAAATTCTATAACTTATCTGATTGGTGTACGGATGAATCGAGCTTTAGAGAAGAAACGAAGGACTCGGAAAATCGCAAGAAAGGAAGAGATGAAAAATCTTATAGGGTTTCCTGTAGATTGCAGGAAAAGAACAATTTTGAAGAGAGCAACCTCAATCCTAAGAGTAGAATGGATAATGTTGAAGATCCAGAGTATAGAACGAAAGGTTTTTCGATTTGGAAACCATCATGAAGAATTTTTGAATAAAGGTAATCCAACATAACAAATTTGGAACAATATTATGTCGGCTAGGGTTTCATTGTTTTGGGTATATCTGCCCATTTTTATTGTCTTTGGCTTTTAGGCCTTGGGTCAGTTTACCTTACTTCAAAACAAAAAAATCAATAATAATGATTTATACACTACTTTTGACCAAAAAATATTTATCCTGTCACTTACATTTTGATAACATGATACCTCAAACATTTTGGACTTACTGTTTGATATCCATTGTTTTTTATGGTTAACCACGTGCACAAATTCGACCTCTTTGTCTAATATAGTTATGTTATCCAAATTCTTAGAAAATGTTGTTAGCAATGTACGATAAACATAAAAATATTAATAATAAATTATAGTTTAAAAAAAACTAAATATTCGTATATATCAAAAAAAGAAATGCACAAAGTTTGAATATACCTTATTTATACCATCTTTGTTGCAACGTATATCAAAGTTGACATCAGCTTTCTTACTTCAAAATCTTTTTTCAGCTCTATCATAAGCTTTGTCCAAGAATAGGGTGAAAATTAGTTAACAATTTAGTTGATGTGCACAAAGTATCTTTAATCTGATATCTACAACCAAAGAACATTTCAATAAAAAAATTAGCAGCTAATAAAGGAAGTACAAATTAGGCAGAATCCACCGATCAAATTTAGTAGAGTCTAAAATATGCATCCAAAGATTCCAAATGGTACAAATACATTTCTGTAACACATGAAATATACCCTGAAGAATAACCTTCATTACATCACAAAATATAAAGATATCTAACCATCAAAATAAAATCTGTACATATATTTAAAAATAATCGTGTCTATAAACGCATGTCGCTTTCTGACATGGGATAATGGATAGGAGATTTTCACTAAATGCCTTATTTGTTCAGGGTAATAAGTTTTAAGGACAACACTTCTGAAAAATTAATTTGAAGGACAATTCTACACAAAAAAGATAAAAGTTGTAATCTTTTTATCTTTTTACATTATACAGAAATAAAGATAACCGCTGTAACGACCCGGAATTTTGGGGCCAATTTAAAATTTTTATTTTAGAAATTTTAAGGGAATTTTAATATTTAAGATAAACTAATTTAAATAATAACGACTAAAAACTTTGCATAAAATGATTAAATTTAGCTTAATTATAAAAAGGAGTTTAAAACAGCGCTGCAGTTTGAAAATTTGAATTTGAACTTTGACTGACTGTACAGAATTCGTTTTGAATCAGAATTGAGCGAAACAAGAAATATTTAAATCTGTTTGATCATATCTTTCTAACGAATCTGAAAAATTGAAATTTCGTTTTAAAAATCAAAAGTTATTTCCAGTTCAAAATCTAGAAAAGTCGCTGTAGAATTTATATATTTTTTAATATTATATATTGACCTTAAAAATAGCCATTTTTCAAACGACCTCGGTTTTCGACGAAACCACTTTTGTTGGAACCGGAATGTCAAATTATTGCTAGATTTCAATTTTCATAATTTTTCGAATTAATATGTGAGCGTGGCAAAGGAAAACGCGTTTTGTCAGTTTCGGTCAAATTTAATCGACTCGAAAATGACCATTTTTCCAACAGTCTCAGAATTCGACAAAATTAGTCTCGCTAGAACCGTATCGTCAAAACATAACTAGAAATAATTTTTCTATAATTTTTAGAGGTCTTATGTGGCCCCGGTAATTTAAAATGTACGTTCAAATTAAATATAAATTGATTTATAATTTAATTTATAGAAAAACATATCGTAACAGCCGAATTGGGTTACGAAACATATTCCATTGTGTCCGGGACGGGGGTTATTAGCTAGGGGCGACACTCGTTGGGTTTGATTTGGATTTCGTATTGATAAACATGAATTTTCGAATTAAAATGATTAATAAATAAAACAAAATACGGTATAAATACCGTATACAATACCCTAACTCTAATACCATATAGTACCAGCCGCCACTAGTAAATTCAATGGCCAACTTGATCCCAATTTCAAACCTTAACCATTTCCAATCCTCTTAACGAAAATTAACAAACCATATACCAAATCAAAGAGCATTCTGAGAGCTTTCAATGGTATGGGTGTGATCGGTTTTAGTGGAGCGAGGCGATCGGATTGGAGCTGGAAGGTCGCGCGTTCGGGTTCGGTTTTCGGGGCAGGGGGCCCACCGAGTGGGGTGGTGCTTCGGGCGGCGGCGCGGCTGGTGTAGGGCGACGGAGCGGTGGTGTCGGATGATCGGCTGGCGGCTTGTGACGAGGCGCGGTGGAGGTTTATGTTTTGTGCGTGATGGGTTTCGGTGTCCAGTAAACAACGAAGGAGGAGGAGAAAGATTAACGGTCTAATGATGTAATTAATATAATTAATTATATTTAATTTACAAATTGATGCATCAATGTTTAAAATCAAATAACTTGTCCAAATCAAAACAGAATTCAGCGAAACGACTTGCGTTGGACTCGTGTTGATGAGATCTACGCGATGGAACTGTCCACGACCAGAACAGAGCACTTTGAAATTTCAGCCAAATTTGAACACGGACGATTTCTGAAAACCAAACGATGTGAGATTTCTTCTTTTAAAATAATTAAAATTTAATTATCCGTCGTTATTTCAATTCCATGTGTGTATGATTATTAAATACAGATCTGTGATATTTTGTACGTTGTTGTGATTGATTTGTGATTCTCCTATGTTGTTAGATCTGTAATGTTAACATTAGAATATTGTTTTTAGTGTTTTGTCGAAGTAGAATGATCAACAAAACAAGAGTATCATTTTTGACCAATTATGTTGAAAATAAAAATAACAATTTTTGATATGAATATACATTAGAAATGTTCATTTTGTTTAAAAACATGTTAGTTAAATTAGAACTATCATTTGTGTTAAACATGTTTATTGAAATCAAAATAACATTTTTGATTAAAATTGTGTTAGAAAAATAAAACAACATTTTATTTGAAATATGATTATGCAAATCAAAATGACATTTTTGATTTGAAATCTGTTATGAAAATAAAAACAACATTTTTATTTAAAGTTTGTTATGTAAAACAAAAATGACAATTTGATTGGAAGTTTGATTAGTGAAAGAAATTAGCATTTTTGTTAATTTGATTATAAAGAACAAAAATTAACATTTTTGTTAATATTATAAAGAACAGAAATTAACATTTTTGTTAATTAGATTATAAAGAATACATATGATAAAAAGGACATTTTATGTTAAAGAATATACATCAGGTTAAAGTAGCACTTTTGATTAAGAAATGTATATTAGACAGAAATAACATTTTCATATAAATGTTAAATTAGCAAAGAAAATAACTCTTTTTGTCGAAAAGAAAGTTTAGTTGAGAAAATAACATTTTTGTCAAAAGAAAGTTTAGTTGAGAATATAACATTTTTGTGCATAAGAAAGAGTATGAAACAAAAATATGCATTTTTGTCTACATTAAAAGGATTTGTCAAAGCATGATTAAAAAGGGAAAATGAACATTTTTGTTTAATGAAAAAGAATGAAAATAGAATAACATATTTTTATCAAAATATGATTAAAAACAACATATTTTCACCGTCATTTGTTGAAATTGAAGATAACATATTTTCACCGTCATTTTGTCGAAATTAAACAACATATTTTCTCAGTCATCTTGTGTTAAATAAAAAGTATCATTTTTGCATTAAAAGATTAGGATTAAAGGTTATCACTTTTATTATATCAAAAAGATTCAAAACAAATTGGCCATTTTTGTTGCATTGAAATTTAATAAACAAAAAGTGTCGTTTTTGGTTGCATTGAAAGTCATCAAACAAATTAGTCATTTTATTACATTGAAATTTATAAAACAAATTTGTCGTTTTAGTTAAAAATGTTGTCTTAGGATATAATAACATTTTTTTTAAAATGCTGCCTTAGATAAAGTAACCTTTTTGCTAAATATATTTGTGTCAAAACAAAATATCGTTTTTTGTTGAATTATATCTCTTTTTTTTTATACAAGATAAACATGAATATTTTTGTGTATTAAAAAGGTTTGAACCCACATGAATGTTTTTGTGTAGTAAACAGAATTGACACTTTTGTTTACATTAAAAGTTTATAAACAAAATTTACATTTTTGTTTGCATTAAAAGCTTATAAACAGAATTCACATTTTGGTTTGCATTAAAAGTTTTATAAACAAATTTACATTTTTGTTAATTAGATTATTAATGACAAAATAACATATTTTTTTATGAAATGTTACACTAGACATAAAATAACATTTTTATTATAAAATGTTTATTGGATTAAAATCTTTTACTTTTGAAATGGATTAAAAATGTATATTTGTATACATTTTAAAAGAATGAGTTAAGAATGTATATTTTTATACATTAAAAAGAATGAGTTAGAAATGAACATTTTTTTTAACATAAAAAGAAATTAAAGAATTTACATTTTCCCGTGTAAATAAAAGGAAGTAAATTATTTACATTTTTCAGTGTAAATAAAAGATTAAATAGAAAATTACATTTTTCTATGTAATTAAAGAATAAAGTTAAAGAATTACATTTTTATGTAAATTAGAATAAGAAGGACATTTTTGTTTAGAAAATGTAAATTAAAATAAAAGGTGACATTTTCATTCTTATTTTATTATTCAATAAAGAGATTAGAATTAAAGTTATATTTGTTTTCTAGATGTAAATAGAAGCATAGATTCTAAAGCTACATTTTTATTGCCATTATATATGCAATAAAAAGAATAGATGTAAATGTCACATTTTTAGTGTTAAAATAAAGACAAATAAATAGAATAGATTTTAAAATTACATTTTCTATGTAATTAAGGAATGACAGGAAAAATTACATTCTTCAATGTAATAAAAGATTGAATAAAACACTACATTTTTCAATGTAATAAAAGATTGAATAGAACAATACATTTTTCAATGTAATAAAAGATGAAATAAAAAAAGTAGAATTGAAATCATGGCTTTATGGCCATTTGATTTCAACAACAAGAGTGAACATTAGAAAATATATTTTCAATGTAAAATAGTTTCATTGAGAAGAATTAATCATTTAAATATGATGTTAGAGATGGTTTGAAATATATGGTTGTTGTATAGAAGTATTCGATGTACTAAAGATAAATGTTGTGTATTCAAAATTGAATATTACACTTACATTTACAAGTTACCCGACTTGTTTATGTGATTGGGAAGATCATTTTCACATATCGCCCAAGTGCACAAATGATTTATTATTTGTTTGATGGATGAAACCCCACACGGGTATTGAGATGATATTGGATACACACTAATCCCAATGTTAAATTATCTGTCAATCGATGGATTGACAGTCTGTGATGAGCGTCAGTTCTCTACTTTTATGCTCACACAGTTATAGATTCCACTTTGGTCGTCATTTGGATGTTTGATAATTATTTATCATGATTGTTGATTCCATACAAAATATATGGTTGTTGGTTGAGTCACATTCCAATAAAGAATATTCTAGAAAGAAAATATTTTAGAAAATTTATTTTTGAAAAGAATATTTTAGAAAAAGAATATATTCTGGGAAAATATATTTTTATTGAAATAAACTAGTTATTAACTAGAATAAATCGTAAAATTTAGATTTAATGAGTTTTCCAATTTGTCAAGATATAATTGAAGTTAAATTAAATAAATTGGATTTTGAGTTTGTCGTGAATAGTGTCTTAAATAACACTGTTCTTAAACCCCATATGAAAAGAATAATCTTTTAATTTAGATTATTAAAGTTTTCATTTAGTAATTGAAATAAGTTAAATGTGAGTCGGGTTTATCGTAAACTATGTTTGTAAATGACATTAGTTCTTTAACCCAGTTAAAGATAAGATTAATTTCTTGAATTTAAATAATCATTGAATAATGATTTTTAATATCTAAAATCAAATTGAGATTTTAATAAACCTTTTAAAAGAAAGATTTAAGTGCAAAGTTAAAGAATTTATCTTTGATAGAATAATTTGAATATTTTATTTAAAAGAATATTCTGAATTGGAATGGGACGTTGGATGTGTTTTATAGTACTTGATTTTTATTATGAAATACGCGAGTTATTCGGAAAGACCGGGTTTAACCCATAATTACTACGACGATGAAGAGTCGAAGATGAAGAAGGTGTTGAAGACCGACGATCTTCACATCGAATGGATGTGTTGCTACAGAGACCCTGATGGGAGTAGCTACCTTGAAGGGGCTTCAGTGGTGGCCATTCGGACTATTGTTGATTGTTCGGATTTGGTTTTCGCTCAGACCCAGAGCATAAGCTAGTAAATGGATGCGTGTCTGACATTGGATTTCGTTCCATGTGAATTAAATCAATTTCTATTAATGTATGTTTGGTGGTGGAGGATTTATTCTCTACTTAACACCCTGGTATATATTAATAGTGATTGATCGCATGGCGTGAATTGTCAATGTGGCACACCAAGATGCAAATGATCAAGGCTTTTGTTGAAAAGCAGGGCCTTGTGGGATGATCAAAGCATAGCCTATTACGGCATAGCTTTGTGTATATCATGACTTCGCGAGCCTCACACCCCGTTATGAGTCAAAAACGGGATATGGACCGTAGGGAGTGCACACGTTTCTTTCTAGCTAGTGGTAGTGTCAGCGCTTTAACACGGCCTGGCATTTTACTTATGTGGATGATGAATTTTGAGGCGCCTCGGATTTTTATAGGCCGATAGTGGTCATATTATAGGTTCAAAGGAACCGGGAAACGTGTGTTCATGCATAACTAATCTACTGCCGATAGGCGGGGACCGGCCCTACCACATCCAAGGGTTCACTGCGGGGGATCCTGAGGCATTTGCTAGAGTGTCTCGAATCGGAGAGGAGCTTGCCCCTAGCCTCGACTCATGATGGAAATCCAATTTCCAATACGACCTTGCGGTTTTGATTGTAGAACTAGTATGACGACATAGTAGAATGGGGTACTATGCCGTCTATGATTAATACATTATGATTGAAATTGATTTTGGAATATATATACCCATAGATATACACACTGATATTAACTCCGTTTTATCGTATCAAGCATTTTTGACCATTATAAGGTAAAACCCTATACTCCGGTTTGCGTTGCATTGTGTGATGGGACTTGGGTCTTATAATGGTTTCATTTTTCTAAAAAGCATTGCGTTGTTTAACGTTTTTACTTTATTTTATGCACTGGCAATCCAATTGAGTAAACCCGTTCCGCGTTAGCGGCGTGGTCCTGTGATTAGCCTTATTATTAGATAAGTTAAGTTAAGATTTCTCATACCAGTCCCATGACTGATCTGTAGTTTGTTTCACTAGCAAACTCGGGTGCCCTGATTTTCCACACGGGCAGTCGAGTAGCTTTTTGCAGATATATTTACAGAATCATGACTTACAGCTGAAGCGGTATTCGGAAAGCTCTGTATCCGTGTATTTCTTCCAGTTGTATATTTGTAATATTTTTCCGCTGCTATTTAAATGTAATTTAAAACTCTGATATTATTGTATTTCTATAGTGTAATAAGTATTTGTACTCTATAATATTCTTGTACTCTGATGTAATTGTTGTAATCAGCAATAATATGTTCTTCAGTTTGTGTTCGGATGTGTGTTGTTCTCAAAGCAATCCAGGCTTTCCTTTACTGGAAAGTTCGGGTCGTTTCAACCGCTTTTATCTTTTCCCTGCATAACTTAAAAAGATAACCGCTTTTATGTTTTTCGTGCAAAATTGTCCTTAAAACTTATTATTAAGAAGTGCTGTCCTTAAAACTTATTATCCTATAAAAATAAACACTACAACAAAAAACACTTTTCGCAACAGGCAATATATGTTGCAGTAGACAAATTGCAACAGGCCCATGGCCGTTGGTATAGCCGAAGTTGCAAAAAGTCTGCAACATTTTCTGCTTGTTGCAATAAGATGTTGTGGTATACCTTTTTGCAATAGGCAGTTGGTGTTGCAACTTATTCTTTTGCAACAACAAATGATAGTTGCAAAATAGTCTAATACAAATTTGTGCTTGTTACAGAAGAATTTTTCATAACTGTTTTTGTCCGTTGCAATTGAATCTTTTACAAAATGTTTTGCAACTTCAACTATTATAAATTCATGATTTCATAAATTAAAACACATACAATTTAAATATCAGGTCAAAGATAATACTACTCTAAAATATTTCATTAAATATTCATAAAAGTTTAAATTTTATTATAATATCTTTAAGTTCAAGCAAAAATAATACATTGATAAAAAATGGTTACATCATCAACATTTCTCGTCAAGATTACAAATTATTTTCAATATAAATTGATCAAAAACTTAGCAACAAGCATTAACCATAGAATCATTCCTCTCCCACATCCAAATTCAATGATGCAAATTCTATATCTCTACCACCGTGCATTTCAATCTAATACATTGTGTCTTTCATCCACTCGATGCACCCGCTTTAAATCTTTCAAACACATCAAAGCAATGGCCCCATGATTAAAAAAAAAAACTATTAAGAATTGGATCAATAGAAAAAAGAAGAGTGATGAGTCATACCTGCAGATTTAGCTCTCTATATTCCTTGTGTAAAACTAAATCATAGGCAACTGTAAGAAACTCACAATAAACATTGATAAAATGATCAACTTATGCAATAAAAATGTAATTAATTGTGAATTAAACAGCTGGTGAGCATGATGATGTAATAAGAAATGTGACATCCTCCACATTAAAAACAGTATGAATTTGATTCTATGACACTTAATATTGTTCTTTCTATTGGAAAATCGTTTGAAAGAATTTGCTATAGCACATGCTTGTGTGTGGCAACTGGCAAGGCTTGTGTTCAAAAACTGAAGCATGCACTTCAGTTTAAAAACTGAAGCACTATTCTGTTCAAAAACTGAAGCCTACTTCTGTTCAAAAACTGAAGCACTACTTTTGTTCAAAAACTGATGCACCTCGGTTTTATGAAATAAGCATTTAAGCTAAAAACTGAAACTTGTACTTCGGTGATAAAACTGAAGCAGTGTTATAGTTTGAAAAGTGAAGCGTTGCTTCACTTTAAAAACTGAAGCGTTGCTTCACTTTAAAAACTGAAGCGTTGCGTTAATTTTTAAACTGAAGCCTAAGCTTGGTTCAGTTTTACAACTAAAACATGCGCTTCAATTTATAAACTGAAGTTGTACTTTAGTTTAATAATAGTTTAAAACTGACACATGCAGATGGAACATGGAACCCTTTTCCTTGACTTAACAATAGTTTAGACTCAAACCTTTCCTCCTAAACTGTGCAAGCCATGTGCAAGACCTCGCTTATCAGTCAAATTTTAGATTCTAAGATATATAATAGACAACTATTCAGATCAATATCCGAACACAAAAATCCTAATTGATATTTCAAATAAGAATAAATTCAGTAGTGACTTCTTTCCTAATTGATATTTCAATTGTTGAGGCACAAAAATCCTCCATGAACTAAAAAACTTACGAGGATGAAGGTAAACAAGAACCAGTAAATAAATGTACTGTAAACTATAAAGTATTAGTGCAACATTTCATCAAACCATGAATAATATTTAATTTAGTGCAACTTTTCATCAGACGCTAAATAATCTCTGACATAAAAGACATATTTGAACAATCACACATTTTACCCACATAATAAATGAATAAAGCTGATACTATAGCAATATTAAAAGAAAATGAATGGTTACTGTGTGAGAGATTATTTAACTGCTGCTTTAAGTTTTACAGTGAACACTATCTGGATGAAATAACCTTAGCCGATCAATTCTAAAACTCAAATATATGCGGGAAATTGGGCATACAAATATAAGGTTTGCTCTGTTATCAGGAAAGGAAAATAACTAAAGTCTTGATCCATACCATGCTACATACATACCTGTCCAGTAAGCATCATAGTACACTTATGTACATTGTGAAAAATAACTGCAAAACTGAGAGAGCTTACCTTTCCAATCCCACAACTACTCATAGATGCAACAAGTTTCGTCACAACATCGTAAACCTCTTTATAAGTCATCCACACATATTTCCCAACCTAAATAATAAAATATCATTACATACCTGATAGCCAGAATATCGATTGATGTTAACTCCAGCTTCTTGCATTACATAGGTTCTTAGTAGCAAAGGTTACAATGGAGCTGCTTTGGGTATATGGTCCGGGTGTGTAATTCTATTTTCACGCTTGGTTGGTTTTTTTTTTTCCTTTTGATGAGCCCAACCTCAACAGACTATAAAAAAGTAAAACTTGAAATATCTATAAACATTTTGATATAACTTGCTACTTTGCTTACTGATGAGTCCATTTCAGCTTACATGTAGACTTGGAAGGTAGAATACTCGTTTCCTTCTTGGTTTTCTTTTAAGTGCAAAAAAACTTTGAATGTATTTTGGATCCAAACCCTAAGACAGTTAGTGTAAAATAGTAACATTGTAATGTATATTTATTTTCTGGAGCTGAATTCTGGTTCTGACATATTATGTTACAAAGGATAACTATTCCTGATGCTTAAAAAGATGGACTCACTTCTGTACTGGCATAATGAGCTATTAATACCATTGAAAAAGATTTTCTTAAGCTACATCCATCTCACCTCTAAAACATAAAACCATTTCCAAGCAATTCTCACTTAGATGCAAAGCAGGACAATGAAAAAACATACCTTAGTCCTACAGACAATATCTCAAATAAATGCTTGTCATGTTCATATCTGTAACAAATCATACATAATAACTAACAGAACATGAAGTTAAACATTTTAGTTTGTCTTCAAAACACTTCGACAGCAACCTAAATGACATAAATAATACGTAAGTACAACAGCCTCTTCACTGGCACCAACCTCACCGATGTCATCATTACAGGTGCACTCAACATTTTTCAATATGATAATAATCCCACTTAATATATCGATTTCATGGAAATAAAATAAACTTGATGTCAACCAGCACTAGCATTAACGGAGAACGTTTTAATCATCAAAATAGTTTGTTGATTGTGATCATGGAACATATATCAATCGCTTTGTGCACTATCACAACGAATACTAATGTACTGTTATATAGTATGCATATGGAATTACTACACTTACATAGAAATCTAGGACGATTTGCTCCATTCAGTACCATCTCGTCTTTGAGAATGAAGTTGACATTAATCCAATAATATGCTCGGACTGAAAGACGTGAGCATATGGACTCAAGTGACATAACAATGATTTACGTTGACTCAATTCAAATTGGAATCCTACTTGGCACAATGATTTTATACTCGAGTGCTTAATAACATCAGCTATTTGATATTTTCTCAATTCCACCATTTGATACAAAGACACGTCATCACTGCATCAAGCCTTATCAGTTATCATATTTATCTTTCTCAACTCTATTCAGGGTCCAATAAATTAACTTCATAAAAAATAGTCGCGGTGAACTCAACTTATACCATAACATACTTGTGGTATCTATATGCAATTACCGAGCATACTTGTGATGCTTTACAGTTGCCTGTTCGTTTTCGTTTTTCTCATACAGATTTTCTCAAACATTTCTAGGGCATTCTGCAAAACAGATCAAAGAACAGTAAACTACCAATGCACACATGGATAACTAGATTGCTATGCGTATAAATATCATAGCATATACAAAAAATCAGAATACATACATAAAAAAAAGAGTGAGCAAATTGCACTCTAGAAGCCTAAATCAGAAAACATACATAAAAAAAAAAGTGAGCAAATTGTACTCTAGAAGCCGTTGTTGAGGCTGATGCAGTAGAAGTTCAGATCCTGGTTAGGCACACTGTTGTGGAGGGAGATATGGGCGAGGGTGACCAAAGCGGCGTCGACGAGGTCGGAGCAGTTAATGCGTTACAGTAGACGTCGGACCGGCAATAGAAGGAGGTGCCGGAGGAGTAGCCAGTACAGGCCCAGATGTTATCGGATGTAGAGGAGCAGGGGCCGGGAAGGATCTGTGGTTGAGTGTGGGGAGGCATAAGTCACCGTCCTCGAGGACGTGGTTCCCGGAGTTGAAATGATGGCTTGATAGAGGGCGAGGCAACCATTTTCACCAGGATTTCAGTGTTTCCTGAGAAAATGAGAGCAGCGTCAAGCGTGAGCGTGGAGAGCGTGGAGAGGAAGAATGGGAGATACTGCGATGTGAGAATGATGTAAGCACTATGATTGAGTGGGTGGAATAAAGCGTGAACTAAAACGAATGTGCGATGGCGGGAAAAATGCGCGGAAGCGTGAAAATTTGGAAAACGACTCAGCTCGAAAATACTTTCGTTTTATGCGAAGGATCCGTCTATTAGCACCCGCAATTTACTCTTCACACCTCGTTGATTAGAAAATAAAATGCACACCCCATCGTTTTCTTTTCTCACCCCGTTTTCTTCCAAAAACGCATTTACTTTATTTTCATTCATATTTGTTTTTTTTCTTTTTTTCTTCTTTTCTCCAGCTTGCAAATTGTTAATGTTGCTCTCTTTAAAATCATGATTAAATTAATTAACGTTTGTAGGCGACGTCATTGACTGCCTGATGTTGATTATGAAAATTAACGTTGCATACCGCTAACTTTACAGTTTTCAAATTTTTAATCATTATTTGTAATTTTAATAGTTGTTTTATTCATTCTTAATCACTGCTTGTAATTCTTGTCTTAACTTAAAAAAAAAAAATCACGTATACTATTTTTTATTTTAATTATTGTGTGCGATTTAATCTCAAACATCCATAAATATATATAGTTGATTTTATTATTATTTTTAATCGTCATTTAATATTAGACAAGTTATTAAATTAATTATTAAAGGGTATAAATGGAAATAAGATTTTAAAACTTTAGCTGGGGTGTGAAGAGTAATTAATGGGGTGTCAATAGCCGGACCCTTATGCGAAACTAACATCAATCCTTCGATTTCTCAAGCCCTCCTAACAGCCTTTGTTTTCCAGATCTGTATATCTGATACATTTTTTGTTATATTACGGCAGCATCACTCAATAAAATTAGCTAGAATGATTCGGGCGAAAGTGGATTAATTTGCACATTAATCTTGATTCAGCGGATTAGTAATTATACTTTTTTTCTTCACAATTTTTCTTTTTGAAATTTCTATTTGCCCATTTATTTCAAAAGGATTATTGTAAACTTTATTCTTTGAATTTGGAAAAAAATCATTATTTTTGTGAGTATTATTACGTAAAGTTTTAAATTTCCTGAAATAATAAAAAACAAATATAATTAATAACCATAAATATCAAATATCAATTACAAATTTTAAATTACTTCTTGATTATTAAATATCAATTACTTGTTGATAACTAAAATTTTCCTTAATTATTGATTATCAATTACTTATTTGGAATTATTTAATATAGTAATTAATAACTACTGATAATAAAATATTATTTCTTACTAATTAATTATTGATTATTACTTGTTAAATACAATATATGATGAATATTTATTAATTATTTAATATTCGTCGTTAATTAGAATTATTAATAATTGAATGTAACTAATAATTGTTAAATATAATTACACACTATTAATAACTAACCATGATAAATTATAAATGGATTAATTCATTTCAGTTGATTATTATTACTTAATACTTATCAAATTATAACTATATATTACTTATTACTTCGTACCACTGTATTTAAAGTTAATTATGCTTACCATGATAAAATATCACTTTATAATACTTAAATTTTATTACTAATTATTAATTATTAAATATTAATCTTAATTATTATATAATTACTAGTAGTTAATCATTTAATAGTAACTACATAAAATTAATTGCTAAAAGTTAATCATTAAAAGCTGATATTTATTTTTAGTATGTTTTTCGCAATTGGCTTTACCAGTTGCAAAAAAAATACATTTATTGCAAGTGGCGAAAACTGTTGCTAAAGGTATTTATTCGCAACTAGCTTGGAAGTGCAGTTGCAGATAATATGTTTGTTGCAACTGTTATGGAAGCACAATTGCTAAAAGTATGTTTTTTGCAACAGGAAGGTAAGCGCAGTTGCTAAAAATATACTTTTCGCAACAGGAAGAAAGGCATATCGCTAAATCTTATCTATTGCAACTGCTATAATAGGTCTGTTGCTAAATATCATTTATTGCAACTGTCATTGGTCGCCTGTTGCAAATAGCGAGTTGCAATAGGGTATTTTTCTTGTAGTGAAACACTTTAACCTAATTTCCACTAGTGAATATATCAACAACCAAAAATAAAATTCCATCTAACTCTAAAGCGACTTGGACAAAGAGAGAGCAACGTAGTTATATTATTATATGATAGACAACATTCATTGTTAGAGTCAATTCCAAGAGTAGCACATAATCCGTTCTATAACCTAATTACTTATACATTGTTCATGTATATCAAGGATTTTAAGGAAATATAAGCATATTTTCTTACTATAAAGTTGCATATATGTAATGGATATAAGAAAGCATAACCTGATTTCACTTGAATTTGTTTGAATGGTGAAACTATTTTCATTATTTGTTATTTCCTAGTCAAATCTAAATGAGTTATAAAGAAAAGTAACAGATAATTTTGCATGCTTGTTTATTTAATGAAATAATTTTACATGCTTGTTGTTCAAAAGATCTAACAAAAACAAGTGCATACATGAATTAAATTTTAGTAAGATATATAGTGTTTCTCATGTAACTTAAGGTCAAATATTTTCACAGCAATTTCTGAATACTAAAAAATTAAGATGAAACTAAGAGCTACTTTAGTATTATATGGACAACCCACTTCCATGTATGCAGCAAGTTACGTATAACCTGATGCACAAACCTAACAAAAGCAACATGCAAAGTCAAATAATTTTCTTTAGTATGTAGGCTTAATGCAGTATTAAATAACTCAATCTTAGGCACATTTATATAATATTTTTATTTTGGAGATATATAGACATGTGTTAATTTGAAATGCAAAAGGAATGTAGATCCATTAAATCTAAATTTGAAAAACTGCGAATATTCAGTTAATGTCAATTTCTTTAACTTGTGTTGAAAAGATGTCTAGAAATGAGATTATACTAGAAAGAAAACTCCATATTTTCGAAAAAGAGTGCATAAATGAAAATTTTAGAAATAGGACAAGAAACTATACAAGATAGATCAGTATTTTCAAAATAAATGGCGGATGGAATCCAGAGAATTGGAGCATTTCTTATTCAGTTCTTTTAGTTCCTTTAGTAAAGCGAGTGATGTGCTCGTATTTTGGTCAAGTTAGGCTATTAACTTACAACTATAGGACTTTTGAATTTTGTGTTCTAGTTTTCCTCTATACACCTACAATTTTTTTCAATAAATGCGGGATTTTATTCAATTTGTAAAGATATGTAAGTTTTTACCAAATAAGAACATTAATGACCACGCACATCAAATTGCATAACTTAGTCAGATAGTAATTTATCTCCTTAAATATGACTACTGTGCCTTATAGGGATAATAATCATCATTAACATCACAAAATAATGTACTTAAGTAATTATCTAGTTTAACGAATTTGACAGAACTTATTGCAAGCGAAGTTTTATTCTACCAAAGATATTTTATATTTTGAATATTGATTGACTTCTTCATGTCATTGTTCATAAGTGGTATGCTTGTCAATGTCCCACCTTCATTTGGATGGTGTAAGCGCAAAACTAGTTGACCATGTCACTTAGCTCTATACTAATAAAAATGACATGAGAATGTGTATAGGTCATTTTGATGTCTGGATGATATATCAATCCGTTGTAACAGCTTGAAGTGAAATTGAACAAATAAAATTTTGTTTTAGGTGAGTACTTAAAGTTGATATTGGAGCCATGGCCTTAGAAAAAACCAAGATTGGTTATGCAACTTCATGAAAACATTTATTTATGAACAATTGGCATCTTCAAATTCAAACAAAAATTTAATATTTTTTCAAAGACGGGAAAAAAAAATGAAAAAAGGATGTTATTGGAGAATATTGGCATCATCAGATTCATTTAGAAACTATAAGTTTTTTATTATGGAGAAAAATATGAAAAAAAGGAATTTAATATAAATTGTAGAATAACGTCGTCGTCGCTATTAACTGAAACAATTAAGGATAATTGCATGAATAACCAATGATAAGAAAGGTTGCCCTTTTAAAATCATTAGCATGTTAATAAGACATTACCTTAGTTGACCTAAGTGTATACAATGTGTAGTGGTATAATCCTAGAAGGTAGTTCATACTCAGCTCTGTTGTTTATTATATTGAAATGCTACCAAGGCTCCATAAACGGGAAGAGTTGAATTTTCCTAACTTTTTCGGCTGTAATAAATAACATAGAAGAAATTTTATTTTGGAAATAATTTTATACTGTTTACTGGAAGCTTTCACGTTAATTTAAAACTGTGTTGGTAGAGGAAAATTATATTGCAAAATTATATTTTTAAAATATTGTCTACCATAATTATGTGTTGACTTATAAAGCCAAAGTGACAAATGAATGAAGAAGAATTATTTCTGTTATGTTGACGATATGCAAAACACTATGGACTACTTCTCTTTTTAAGCATCATGTTCTTATTTAAGTGCAAGTACATAAATTACATGAAATCGGTACCTCCAAACAATATAATGATCGCCTACTTGCCATCTTACCATTGGTTTGATTATTCCTTTTGAATTCTAAATAAATATATTTTTTAACTAAAAACAGACATATACATAACCAAAAATGGAGAGAAACCATCTTTCTTTGGTGGATCGTAAAAATAGAAATGCATTGCAATAATTGCAACTGATTCTGTGAAATAGAAATTAACCTTACACACAAAGTATCCTAGATTACAAACATACATCAAGAAACACAACTCCAAAACAGAAGCGAGGCAGTAAATAAAAATTCCAACTGAAGCAAACAAATCAAGTGGCGTCATCTGCCAACAACCAACAACCCAATCTGAAATCCCTCCAGACTAACTGATAAAGTCTATGCCTCCAGCGTCCTAGAAATCCAGCCAAAGCTAGCTCCTGCTAGGTACCCAAGCACTAGGACCGACGCTTTGAATCATCCATCCATTCATAATCCAGAGATCAGTACAAATGCCTTGGTAGACTCTAAGACCCACCAAGAAAACAAGATATCAAGCCACAGGCAAAGCCTGAAAAAAATCACCTCACACCTACTCTGGGACGAGAGTCCCAAGTAACCAAAAAAACACGCCAAAAAGATCGAGAGAGGACTACCTGTAAAAGAAAAATAGACATCGTCTGAAATTTTACGAATGATGGAAGACGGTATCATAGGCGTTTCGTTGAAAACCGCCTTGCTATGAGAACACAAAAGTAAGCAGACAAGACAAAGAATAAGTCAGAAAAGGATCGATCTAAGATCCTTCCCAAGTCCCCTTGCCCACCAAGCACCAAGCACAAAACAAGTCTAACAGAAAAAGTAAGGCCTCTGGAGACCAACCAAATTCCCAAAGAAAGACCACGCCTTAGAAGCACACTCACCATCAAAGAATAAGTGGAACCATTGTCGGTGTTGCTGGTCCCGCTCGGTGGAGTCGGTTAAATGAATTTTATATTAATATGCCATAATATGAACACATCAAAAGATTTCCTTATGATACTTAATAATGATACTAATTTGTACGGTAACATATCTTCAACCTAAATTTTGATATCTCGTATGCATGAATTTGTAATTTAAGTAACTAATAGAAAACCTTAAAATTCAATCATTATTAAAGTAGGAATAATTAATAAGCTCTTCCTATATATAAAGCATATTCTAGTAGGAATAAGCTCCTCAAAAAAATAAATTAGAATATGTAGAAACAAATTAATTGGCTGTCATAATTTTGAGTTAAAATGTTGAAAATTGAAACTATATAAATTGAATAAGCTTGTACTATGAAAGTATTTTGAATTACACATGTTGCTATTTATTTCTACAACAACAATCACCAATTAGTGAAAGCTAAACCCAACTTAAAAAGAACAAGGAAGAGAATAATAAATTGATGTTGTAATATATATATATATATATATATATATATATATATATATATATGAATGTTGTGAATATGCTTTTATTAGTTCTATGTTTAGTCCCACATCATGGGAATAAGCTGAAGATCGGCTCCAAAAGCCAATATATAAAGGAGCCAATGTAATAGAAAAAATACACATCTGAATGAATAGAAATGTTCTCTCTCCCTTATTTCTTCTGTTCTGTGTTCGTTTTATAACACGTTATCAGCACGAAGCTCTATTAGAGCTATTGTATGAAATATTCTAGATCTATATTTATGGATCTATCATGTAAGTTATTTTTTATGTTTTGAAATCATATAGATCTACATATATGAACTTGTTGTATCTTCTACTTAGATGTGATCCATACTTCTAGATCTCTTTTCTTTTCCAGTTTTTGTAGATCTCGATTCTATTTCAGTGGATCTAACTTTTTAGATCTATTTATCCGTTCTGATCCTAAATATGTGTAGATATATTCTTTCAATTCTTTGCGGATCTAATTTTGAGTTTGCAAATCCAAATGGAGATTTGATTATATATGTATTGTTTACATTACTGATGATGTAGAGGTAGAACTAGTTTTATCCTTTTCGATCTGCTATTATTCTTTGTATGTGATTCTTTTGGATAGACTAAAGACAAAATATCTCTTGAAAAAAAAATGATTTTTTAATGTATATTCAACAGAATTATGGGTATAGAATATAATGGTATAACATTTAAATTCAAGAGCAATATTTATTTATCACTGGAAGTGAGATTGAAAACTCATGATGTAATTAGGAACTGAAGTTCATATGTAAATGACCTGAAGTTCATATACAATTTTTTTTAATAAGGAACCTGAAGTTCATATGCAAGTAAGGAACCTAAAGTTCATATGCAAATGAGGAACCTGAAGTTCATATGCAAATAAAGAACCTGAAGTTCATATGGAAATGAGAAAGATGAAACAAAAGCCCGAAGCTTTCTTAAAATTGTGATATAAAAAAGGATTGTACTTCCAGAAGAAGTTAAAAGAGACACACACATTATAATATCTGACAAAAACATTAGATTCAATAGAAAATCTCTAAACATGTTTCATTTAACTGACATCTTTCATGTACAGTTTATATTAACTGAATATCCTGAAGATATAGAATACATATTAATCTCTTGAAGAGATGTTTTAGAGATTTAATTTTATATAGCAAATCCAACATCCTAGAAGAGATGTTAGAATTTTCTTGTTGCATTGCAATTACATATGTAAAAGATATGTTCCCTAAAGGAATATCATACACTCCAGAAGTAGTGATTTTTTTTCTCTGTTGAATCTTATTTTTATTTAATACACCTGATTTTGTTAATGCATTTAAGGTTTGAATGTATATTGATATGACATTTCAATGGTTTGTATATATTTATCTCTGGAAGAGATAAGTTCATCCCAGAAGTGATGATAACAAAATATCTTTAGAGGATATTTGTATATTTGGAAATGGTAAAATATCTCCAGAAGGGATCTGTTTATTTGAAAATAATAAATTGTCTCCAGAAGAGAATTCCACAATTAAAGGCGATAAATATTTGTAAAAAAAAAAGGTTTTAAAACTGCATAAATGGTGTTTATGCAATATCCCAGAAGCGATATTATATTCTGATATGTCTATAAAAGAATTTGCATTGAAATATTTTCAAATATCAAAGATGATGATGCAAATTTAGTGACTAAAGAAAATATGCATCTCGAAGATCATATTAAGTTAAGATCTAAATATTGATCTTAATTTTGCACACCGGAAGTGAATGCAAAAGTAATTTTTGTTATAAAAATGGAAAACTTAGAACCTGCAGTTTCTATGATGGTAAGAAGTAATTTTGACATAAAAAAAGATCTATATATGGATAGTATAATTTGAAACATGTAATTTTTTATGTATAGGTCTGCAAGTTTTTCGAATCATTCATATTAAAGAATGTAAAATCTCGGTTCTATAATTATGCATTTCTACTCAATTCTGGATCAGATATTATGCATGTATATGATATTTTAGAAAATATGATTATTGGGAATGCAGTACAATTATTAGTTGTTTATTTCAGTTTTGATCAATACTGTAGCTAGATCCAAATTTTGTTATGTTGTTTAGAGTAAAATTTATTTACTTGATTCATATATTTAGACCGTATAATGGTTATTTTCGTTATTTTTATTATAAATGCATTAAATGTATTGTATGGTAATACATATTGTATTACCATATTATTATAAATGTATTAAAAGCATTGGCTATTGTAAGTTAAATGATGTACGTTTGTGTTTGGAATAAGAATAGACATATGTATTATTATTCGATGTATTTAGCTAGTAATAACTAATATTATGGAAAAAAGGATAGAACCACAACCTGAAGTTGTGCAAAGAAAATATTTATACTGGAAATTGTATAACTCAAAGTCTTGGACCTGAAGTCTTGAATTATATATATATATATATATATATGTATATGTATTATATAAACATTTTTGATAAAGTATACAAGTTTGAAATCTTGTCAATGAGCAAGAATGTAAAAGCTTCTAAAATAGAAGTATGTTAAAAGATTGAGAACTAGAAGTTCATCATAAATTTATAAAATTGATATGCATATGTATGTGTATATATATGCAGAGGAACTCGAAGTTCCTCAATCAATGAATTTGAAATACTTGATAATTTAAAAGCCTGAAGCTTTATTGAGACAATGTGAAATAATAACATTAACAAAATTGATATCCAAAGATTTCACAATTTTCAAAATGAGTTGTGTCTTGCATATATATTTATATTTACATATTGTACTGAAGAATAAATTTTAACAACTCGAAGTTGTTATATATTTTATTTGAACCAAAAGTTCAACACATTGAAACCAGAAGTTCAATCAATACAGCGGAATCATAAGTTCAATATAGTGGAACCAGCAGTTCAATACAGTTGAACCAGAAGTTCAATATAGTTTAACAAACTTGAAATTGTTTATATATTATTTGAACCAGAAGTTCAATATGTATTAACAACTGGAAGTTGTTCATATATTTCATTTGAACCAGAAGTTCAATACAGTTCCAAATCAGATATTTTGGATATTATGAAACGATCATTAAGATTCACGTTGACATTGCCTGATAAGCAAAAATTAATGATTGGAACATTATAAACAATTTGTTCTAAAATCAATAACTTGAATGAGAGAGAAATGCAAATCAATTACGTATGTAATACGTGGACGCACATATATACACATATATGTGAAAATTTTATTAACAACCTGAAGTTGTAATGAACTCATATTTTAAATTATGCATATATTATTTTATATTTCAGAAAGTTGAATGACATCAGTATTGAGTGACCTGAAGTCATGTGTATATTCAAATGATAGAAAATTCCTCCAAGTCATTAGATCAATGAAAGGGAATAAGCAATGTAATATGAATGCATCTTATCAACTAATAATAGCATTGTCCTCCTATAATTGAAATACATCTAATGTATTTGCTAGCTATGATGCTATAATGGATCAAAAATGAATCCAAAGTAGGTTGATTATTTAAAGTGACAATGTTTGTCAACATTGAGGGGAGGATAAAGGAATCATCGATGTTAAATATTTGCTAACATATAGAATTATGCAAAGTATTAAGTAACTTGCATAAATTATCAACTATGTCCCCAATAGACTTTCTCCAATATACATTTGAATCCCTGAAGGATCAAAAGGTGTAAATCACAGATGAAAATATAGTATAAAAGTCAGTTCAAAATATTTTTGGAGTAAGTCATAAAGATGCAAAATAAAGGAGGTGAGTGTTCCTGAAAAAACATTTAAGGGTACTTTGAAAGAAACCCATGACATGATTGTCAAAATAACCCCAGAAGTGGTCTAGGTACCTAAAGCATGATAAGTTTTGAGATCTCAATAAATTTTGTATAGGACTGACAAGAAATAATCATCAATGATAAATTAATAAATAATAAGCGCTTATATCTATAAATGGATTAAAAATCTCATATTAGAGATAAACATGATTGGCCATCATGAAATTCTATTAAATAAGATATATGGACCTGTAGTCCATAAGATATGAATCTATAGTTCATAAGATAAAAATAGAAATATATATAATTACTGAAGCACCATAGAGTGTCAACAACTTATTAATGCCATGAACATTGTATTTCCAGAGATAACTGAATTGATTAAAGAGGTGAAAGTGTTTAAAACACTTATAATACCCTGAAGGTATGAACAATGAAAGTATACAAATTCTAGAAGAATTTAAATAACTTTGGTAGTGATAAAGAGAAAGAAATGTAGATTACTACATTCTTTTAAGTATTGTTATGATGAAAATATTGAAATAATTCATGATGAGTAGATCACTTCCTGCTTTCAAGAATTGTTGTAATAAAACTCTTAATATTCATTGAAGTGGTAGTTGCGATATGCAAAACTTATTATAATATATAAGTTCCTGAAGAACATAAATAACATTTGTTATTATAAAGAATACCAAGAACATGGATGATAGATTGCAACATTCTTCTAAGTATTGTTGTAATGAAAATCTTGATATACTTCAAGATGAGTAGATTACTTCCTGCTTAGTAATGAAAGTTGTCTTATTCATCAAATATGTATTGCAACATGCAAGTCCGTGAGACGACCCCAAACCCCGTACTGACGGCGGCAAGGGTAATCCGTGGAATATAACACAGAAACAAATAATAGCAGAACAGAAATAAATAAATACACCAGATAATGAACAATAGAATATACTGGATAAAAGTAATCATCAGAGTTACACAGTATACAG
The DNA here is from genome assembly GCA_030737875.1 of Allium sativum. Lineage (NCBI taxonomy): Eukaryota > Viridiplantae > Streptophyta > Magnoliopsida > Asparagales > Amaryllidaceae > Allium > Allium sativum. The sequence continues at coordinate 277,760,745 of CM060910.1, read as the reverse complement.
GATCTTACTTAGTACAAATACAGTTCAGCTATACATAAATGTCTACAGCGGAAAACAACAAAATATGTACAATAGGAGCTGAACAGCATAAAAAGAGATAAATGATAGAATCCATCTTCAGCTCCAATTATCCAAAGAAAGCCAGCTAAACCTGAATACAAGGCTGCCCGTGTAGAAAAAGGGGCACCCGAGTTTGAAAGTGAAACAAACTATGAGTCAGTCATGGGACTGGTATGAGAAATCTATTCAACACATTTAATATATGGCTAATCACAGGACCACGCCACTTTCGTGGAACGGGTTTACTCCATCGGATTGCCAGTGCTTTAAAACAAATCTTTCTTTTAAACAACGCAATGCATTTTATAAAAATGAAGCCATTATAAGACTCGGTTCCCATCACACAATGCAACGCAAACCGGAGGATAGAGTTTTTACCTTATAACGGCCAAGATATGCTTGATACGAATAAAACAAAGGCATTTGATATTGTTGCTAGTGTTTATATGTTTTGAAAACAATTTCAAATCATAACTATCAATCATAGACGGCATTAATGCCCCATACCACTATGTCGCCATATATAGGTATACAATCAAAACCGCACAGTCACGTATTTGGAAATTGGATTTCCGTCATGAACCAAGGCAAAAGATAGTCCTTACCGAATTCGAGACAATCTAGCCCATGTCTCAGGCAAGTACTCAGTCAAGCCTTTGGAGCGACAGGGTCAGTCCACCGATGTGGATTAAAATGCCTGAACAATACGTTTCCCCGCCCTTTGGGGCGTAAACAAGCCAACGAATGACTCCATCGGACCAGGATCGTCCGATCAAACCGAGGCGCCTCGCAACAGCAACAACCACACAGGTGAAAAGTATATAAATGTCAGGGCTGGTAGGTCACTGACACCACCCTAGCTAGAAAGAAACGCATGCCCTCCCTGAGGTCCTTCTCCCGTTTCTGGTTCATACCGGGGTGTGAGGCTCGCGAATTCACATTATACACAAAGCTACGCCACACAGGCGGTGCTTTGATCATCACCACAAGACTTTGCTTTTCAACAGAAGCCTTGATCATTTGCCACTTAGGCATGCCACACTAGCAATTCATGCCGTGCGACTGATGTCCATCGATATACAACCTCTGAGCTCGTGCGTTTCAGAGAAGGGCGTTAAGCAAAAGAATAAATTCTCCATCGCCAAACAGATGTATATTTAATAGAGATCAATCAACACAGAATAAAATCCAATGTCAGACTCACAGTCCATTTACAAGTCCGTTCTGGGTCTGAACGAAACCGGAGGCACTAAATACCTCGCAAACCCATCGATCACCACGTACGTCTGGACGATCACCACTCATTATCCATATTTCGGGATGCCTCCCAATCAGGACCTCGGTTACCATCAAACGAGGTGAAGATCTCCGGTCTTCGACCACCGTCTTTATCTTCGATTTCTTATCGTCGATTCAGTTATTCAGAATGGGATAAACCTGGTCTTTCTGAACAACTCGCGTACATAATAAACAAGTGCAACACTAAACTACACACGCATCATTTCAATTCATTAGTCACTAACCGTCAATCAGTAAGAGAACGATTTCCCAAATATTAACCCCGAAGGCCGAAACCAACATCAGATCAATACCCAAGAAACCATTCGACTTAGCCAACCTTCAGTTAATTTCTAAATTTACGTCCATATCGTTTATAATATTTTATAACGATTTATCACTATTTTTATTTATTTTAAAATAGCTATTTTATTCAAAACGACGCTTCGGGCCATAACGCGACCGTGGCGCTGTTTTTCTTCAGATTTGATTAACACATATTTGAAAATCTAACCGTTGGATCTTCGCAAAATTTACATCATTAGAAAGATCTTTTCAAAATGAATCCAACGGTTCCAGTTTCGGGAAAATCCGACGGTCCGATCTCCCGGTACAATCGTTTGAAGTTTCGATTTTAAAATACGAACTGCAGCGTCGTTATTCGATTAAATATAATTATATTTTTATATATATGTAAATATAATCGATTCTGGCGCTGTTTTTCTTCAGATTTGAATTAAACATTCCAGACAATCCAACCGTTGGATTTTTACAAAGTTGGTGTCGTTGGAAAGATATTTCCAAGGCGAACCCAACGGTTGCGGTTTCAGGAAAATCCGATGGTCGGATCTCCCGTATTAATCGTTTGAAATCACGGTTTCAAAATATGAACTGCACGGCCACGTTTCGTTTTAACTTTATTTATATTTATATATTTATATAAATATAGTTCATTCAAAAATTCCTATACTGTTTCCACTTCTAATATTTCACTAACGCCTTTAAATGTTGGAAAATTTCGCCATAACCTCCTTTGTACGGGAGGGGCTGGGAAAATTCCCAAATAGCCACACGGGCGTCTCATGTCAAAAAGAAAAAGAAAAATCCAAGCGGCTAGCCAGCAGGCTCATAAAATCATCACCCAAACAAAACAGTAAATGTGTACCTATTTGTCGGGCACAAAATTTTATTCCTCTTCTCTAGCCCCTTTGCTATAACCTGTTCAATAAATATGCATGTACATATATACAGTTCTTATCACTTATCATTTTCCATACAACTTCATATTTGATTCCATTTGGTTTAAAAACACCATTCATTCGAATATTGCATGCATAGGCAAAAAAAAATCATATCATTAGCTAATTAATGAATATTTCAACTCATGCATATTTATTTGAACGAGTGGCTATTTTTAACAGTTCACATTTCAACAATTCGTGTATATAATAAAAATGTGATTTTTTATCGTAAAACAATTCATTTCAAAACACTATTATTTCGTATAGTTAATATAGGTGATAAAAATAGGATTTTTATTATAAAACAATTTATTTCAAAACGAGATTATTTTACATAGTCCATATAGTTGACAAAAGGTGATTTTTATTATGAAACAATTTATTTTAAAATATGAATACCATTCAAGACATGAATTTCAATTCAACGAATGAATATCGATTCAACACATGAAGGTATTCTAAAATTTCTATATATAGACAAAAATGTGATTTTTATATTTAAAACACGAATACCATTCAACACATGATTTTCTAATCAACGAATGAATATCGATTCAACACATGAAGGTTTTCTATACAACGAATAAATATAGTTTCAGCAAATGAAAATAATTCAAACACATGAATATTATTCAAAATTTCGGCAGCATAACGGCAGGGTAGTTAAAACCGGGACCATCCCTAGTACGGCTCCTCGCTCTACCTTAAAACCTCGCGGTTTTTCACAATGGGGATCATGCATCTAGTTCGCACGCAGGCGGCATGTATATATTTATTTCATTTCCACAAACTAATCTTATGTGGTTTCAACCAAATATTTCTCAACACAAATGGGTATTTTTCAACCACAATCAATCAATATCAACCACAAACAATCCCAATCAACCATTCGCTATCAATCAATTTTCACACCAATCACAACCAATAAATATCGTCCATGGTTTGTGGACGAGGGGCGTATAAATATATATATATATATATATATATATATATATATATATATATATATATATATAGAGAGAGAGAGAGAGAGAGAGAGAGCAATTCACTTCTATTTCAACACATATATAATTTTTACAACGCATATATAACTTATACATCGAACGTACAACTTATACAACGCTTATACAAGAGGTGTACAACGCTTATATAACTCATACATCGACTATATAATATCTACATCGTCGTTTTCCATATCATTTTTAAATTAGAAATCTCACATTGGGTTCCACTCCACCAAAAATAGCAGATGGCTCAGAAAAATATGCGGTCTCTTCTAAAATGCAGAAGACGTCCACATGAGTCCACTGTCTCTTGTTTCACTGAATTTCGACCACATAGCAAAAAGATATGATTTTTACAAGGTTTGCAACGCTTTATAGTGTGAAAATCAGTTTAAAATAGATAAACCCATACCTCAGTTCATGGGTTCGAAACTAGGTTTGAAGATTGCGATCCAACGGAGTAGTGGTTCGAGGATCGGGTTGCGCTGCAGCGAAGGGGGGAGGCTGGTGCACGTGCGCATGGGGGTCCGGTCGTGTTTGGTGGCGCCTGGCGGTCGGGGCGGCGGCTCAAAGCCGGCGACTTTGAGGAGGTGATTCTCCTCCTACAGGCCACGATAAATCACGAAATGGGTATGGATTCGAAGAGGAGATCGAGAGCTTCGATATGGATCCAACCTCGCTCAATTTCGTTGAGAAACGAGAGAGAAATCTGGCCGGAAAGATTTGAATACCCTTCCGTCGTCGATCGCAGCTGTTACGGGGAGGGGGGGGTTGATTTTTTTTTTTTAATTAATGAATTGAATTTCGTGATTGGTCGATATATATTTAATTTAAAAATAGGGTTTTTCTTAAACGAACTCTTTTTCAAACCCAACGACTGTCGCCCCTAGCGTTTTACCCCCATCCGGGACACAATGGGATATGTTTCGAAGGCCCATTCGAATGTTTCAGTTAGTTTTCCTTCAAATTAAAATATAAAACATTCAATATTTAATTTGAACGTACATTTCAATTTGCCAGGGCCACAAACTGATTCGAAAAATTCTAGAAAAATAAATCTAGCTAAGTTTTGACGATACGGTCCCAACAAAACTAGTTTCGTCGAATTCTGAGACCGTTTGCAAAAAGGCCCATTTCTGGTCGATCCAATTTAACTACAATTGACCAAAACACGTTTTCCTTTGCCACGCTCACATACTAGCTTCAAAAATTATGAAATTTGAAACCTAGCAATAACTTCACATCCCGGATCCAACAAAAGTGGTTTCGTTGAATTCCGAGGTTGTATGCAAAATGGCCAATTTCACGGGCTATATAAATTCCATAGCGACCTTTCTGAAAATTCATTTGGCCATAACTTTTGGTTTCCGCTATGAAAATTCGATTTTTCAGATTCGTTAGAAAGGTATTCACTAACAGATTTAAATATTTTTGGTTTCACTAAAATCCGTTTTGTTTTGCACCCGGTACAGTCCGACAAAGTTCGAATTCAATTTTTGAAACTACAGCGCCATTTCAGGCCTTGTTTATAATTAAGATTAATTATATTCGTTTTCAATTGTCGATTCAAACTCCGTTTTCATTGCTATTATTTAAAATATTTATTTTAAATATTCAAAATCTATTATTTTAGCCAATTTAAAAATTTTAAATTGGTTCAGATTTTCTGGGTCGTTACAATCTTCCCCACTTAAAACTTTTCGTCCCCGAAAAGGAACAAAGTCGAAAGTGGTTTGATTAATCAACTCTACATTCGATCTGGCTTCCATTCTCCAACTTTTCAGTTTTTGAGAATTTTCAAATTCTCCAAAAATTTGGCTAACACCCGGAATTTTCGAAAAATTTCGCCATAACCTCCTTTGTACGGAGAGAGGTTTGGAAATTTATTGGGTCGTATTAGGTACCCAATAAATCCTAATAAGCATACACATATTTATAGTGATATATTCTGGTGTTTACAGGGGAGCGTGTATTGATAATAACTCCAGAGAATAAATTCTCGTCACCCTGTCCCGTGTGGGAAATAAATAGCCCATGTGCCGTATCTAATAACTAGAGAGAAGTGATTATTGTCAACTCCAGACCCGTGTGGGGTTTTTATTAATTTGGCAATTTAATCGTTACAATTCAAATAGTCCATATCAGTCATCAGTTCAACCTGTAAAATATAGTCATCGCCATACAAGACTCTCGCTCGTATGGTAAATCTTCCACCTCGTCACACAAGCTCCAAATGCTTATGTGGTATATGATGAAGTATGCCTATCTTCTGAAGTATGCCATGTAATGTAGTTCAAAATTAATTGTTACTATCCTATGGCGACGTTTATTATTTCACACAGAAAAACCAGCACTCCGCATCCAATGGCATTCACAGGAGTTGATATGATAATATTTCGCATCCAACTCATTAAGGTTTACCTATTTGTCGGGCACGCAAATAAAATCTTTACTCAACAGCTAATCCATTTACCTGTTCAAACATATATAATACACATGTATATATTTCTATTTATTTCCTAATCAGTTCAAGGTGTGATTTAATCGAATAAATTCTACCATTATTCTATTATTGATTAAATTAACTATCGTTTTAATAATTCAATTAATCAAATCTACTATCACACAACTCAAACAACAATCAAATTGCTTTTAACTTTTCAAAAATATACCTTACAAATTAATTCCTATTCTCTTTTAAAATCATTCAGACTATAGAATTAAAAGTGCACATCCATGGAAAGAAAATAACAATAGAATAGAGCACTAATTGGTGATGCAAAGTATGGTAAATGTACCTTGCACCGGAGTCAATCAGAGATATCCACTCGGCATCTAGGATAAGCTTTCTGAATGCTCTCCTCAGTTTCCCAAGTACAATCTCGCGGATCTCCACTCCATTGCACTTTGACTAAGTGAACCTTCTTGTTCCTCAGCTATTTGGTTTCTTTGCCGATGATCTTTAGCGGCTCTCTTCTCACAGCTAATTCTGGAGTAATTTCAATATCCTGTTGAGCTGCTTCTTCCACGATCAAGTCTGGATCATGAACGTGCTTTCGAAGTTGAGATATATGAAATACATCATGAACTCCAGGCAACCAGTTAGGCAATTTGACCCTATAAGCGAGAGTTCCGATCCGTTCCAGAATAGGAAACAGACAATAAATTTGGGCGCCAACTTTCCAGTTTTACCGAACCGGATTACTCCTCTCATCGGCGATACTTTCAAATATACATAGTCGCCAACAACAAAGGATATATCTCTTCTTCTCCTATCGGCATAGCTCTTTTGTCGGCTTTGAGCGGCGAGTAATCGCTTCTTGATAAAATCAACTTTGTCGGCAGCTTCTCGAATCATATCAGGACCCAACACAAGTCTATTTCCAGGTTCGACCCAACAAGCAGGAGATCGGCACGGTCTACCATACAATGCTTCGAATGGCGACATTGTCAGACTCGCCTGGTAGCTGTTGTTATATGAGAATTCAGCCAAATGTAAATGGTCTTCCCATGATCCACCGAAATCTATAACACAAGCCCGCAATAGATCTTCTAAAATACGATTTACCCTCTCAGTCTGACCGTCTGTCTGAGGATGATAAGCGGTGCTTAAGTTCAACTTCGTTCCTAGCTCGACTTGAAATGCTTCCCAGAATTTGCTAGTGAAGATTTTATCTCTATCACTGACTATACTGAGCGGCACTCCATGCAGTCTAACTATTTCCCTGAAGTATATCTGTGCCAGACTCTGAGCAGTTCTGTTTGATCTGACAGGTATGAAATGGGCGGTCTTCGTGAAGCGATCTACGATCACCCAAATACTGTCATTCCCTTTTCTGGTTCTGGGCAGACCATCAATGAAATCCATAGAAATATATTCCCACTTCCAACCAGGAACTTCTAGCGGTTGTAACAATCCAGCCAGCTTCTGTTGGTCGCTCTTGACTAGTTGGCAAGTAGGGCATCGGCTAACGTATATTGAAACGTCTCTTTTCATAGCCTTCCACCAGAATGTTCGCTTGAGATCGTTATACATTTTGGCTACACCAGGATGGATACTCAGCTTGGACTTGTGACACTCATCTAACACTTCCCTTTTGAGCTCGGGAATGTCAGGAACACAAATCCTTCCTTTCAATCTTAGGGTCTCATCATTATCTATTTGAAAACACGAGGGTTCGCCTTTCTGAATCCTTTTAATCATATCCTTAATAAAGTTATCCTCCTTCTGAAGAATAGATATTTTGTCAATCAAGGAAGTCGTGAAAATAAAGCTGGCGATCATTACATTCTTTCGGCTCAGCGCATCGGCCACGACATTGGCTTTCCCTGTAGTATATATAATTTCAAAATCGTATGCTGCAAGGAACTCTAGCCAACGTTGCTGCCTCAGATTCAAGTCCTTCTGTGTGAATAGATACTTCAACGACTGACGATCTGTAAATAGTTCAAATCTCTCACCCAGAAGATAGTGTCTCCAGATTTTCAAGGCGAATACGATAGCCAACAACTCAAGATCATGAGTTACGTAGTTCTTCTCGTGCGGCTTCAGCTGACGGCTAGCATAAGCAATCACTTGACCCCTTTGCATTAACACTGCGCCAAGGCCTTCTCTAGAAGCATCAGTCCAGACTTTTAAATCCTGGTTGCCATCGATGATGGTTAACACTGGAGCAGTCATTAGTCTTAACTTTAGCTCTTCAAAAGCCTCCTCACTTTCTGGAGTCCATTTGAATTTAGAGTGCTTCTTTGTAAGCTTCGTTAAGTGGCCAGATATCTTCGAAAAGTTTTTAATGAACTTCCGGTAATAGCTAGCCAATCCGAGAAAACTGCGGACTTCTGTAGGGGTACTGGGCTGTTTCCAATTCTGAATAGCTGTGATTTTACTTGAATCCACAGGAATTCCTTCTTTCGATATGACATGGCCTAGAAATTTCACTTCATCTTGCCAGAATATACATTTGGAAAACTTTGCTGTCAACACATTCTTTCTGAGAATTTCTAGAACCTGTTCCAAATGCTTTTCATGTTCGGCCTTTGACTTAGAGAGGATTAGGATATCATCAATAAAAACCAGAACAAATTTATTCAAAACTCCTCTGAATACTCTGTTCATTAGATTGACGAAATAGGCTGGAGCGTTACATAAGCCGAACGGCATTACTAACCACTCGTAGAATAAGTCGGGACCTTTGAATGCTGTCATTGGAACACACTCTTCGGTGATTCGAAGTTGATGGAAGCCTGTAGCTAGGTCCATCCTTGAGAATACTTGTGCGCCATTTAACCGATCCAACAAATCATCAATCCGCGGCAATGGATATTTGTTCTTTATTGTCTGCTTGTTCAAATCACGATAATCCACACATAACCGTAGGGTACCGTCAGATTTTGGGACAAACACCACTGCTGCTCCCCAATCAGAGAAACTAGGCCTGATCAGACCCTTCCATACTAGCTGTCGTGTTTGATTGTCAAGTTCTTCTTTCTCTTTCAAGGACATTCTTCGAATAGCATGAACTACCGGCCTTGCATTGGGAATCAAAGCGATCTTGAAATCTATTTCTCTCTGCGGAGGTAAGCGAACAACTTCCTCGAACACATCCGCATAGTTCTTGACGACAGGAATATCTTTCACTAGGTCGGGAATATTCTCTGAGATTTCAGGGATATTTTCTCTTTGGGCTGGAGAAACATCCAAAGCTGCCTAGAAGTCCTTTCTATTTGATGTCGGGCCTTCACATGGTATGGTTATATAATTCCCCGATTGTGCCTTTGCCTTAACAACTCTCTCGGCGCATCTAACCTCTGCCTCATATCTGGTTAACCAATCCAATCCCAGAATAAGATCGAATTCATTAAAATTCATGACGATAGAGATAGTAGGGAATTTATAGCAGGAAAAAGAGACAGGCACCCCACAAACCCAACTGAGATCGATGGAACCCCCAACTGGATTTCGGACTGTCATTGGTTCTTTGAGCTTCTTCAATCTCAAATCCAACTTCTTGACTGCACTCTTGGTAATAAAGCTTCGTGACGCGCCTGTGTCAAACAGTACTTTAATTGGAATGTTCTTGACATTGAGTGTGCCTTCTAAAACATCAACCTCCCTTGCTTATCTGAGGGCTCAGAAGTTTCTGCTACTTCATTTATGTGTATTGCCTCAGATTTCTTTGAGAGTTGACACTCCCGTGTAATATGACCTGATTGACGACACTTATGGCATTTCCTTTCGCCATGTGTGTTCTCTTGCCTCTTCGTAGGTTTGGATCCGCTCTTTCCTTGCTTCTTTAAAGATCTGCAATTTCCTTGCAAATGCCCTTGCTTATGGCAGTTGTTGCATGTGGCGGTCGTTACCGGTTGTTTTCCTGATCTGGCCCTTTTCTGATTGGTTCTAGGCTCCTTACTAACCTCAGACATCGTACTGGCCTCAGGACGATCAGTTTCTGATTCAACCTTATCGCTAGAACTGACTTCCTCTTCGCCGCGCAACATACCTTTCCTATCGAGATCTTCATACTGATAAGCCACATAAATCATTTCTGAGAAAGGAAGCTTCACATTCTTCATCACACTGTTCTGATATTTTCTTTGAAGTCCGTGAATAAATCTAAGATTCTTCCTCTTTGGGTCTTTAATCAGATGAGGAGCAAAGTGAGAAAGTTCGTTGAATTTCTTATGATAATCTGGGATGGTCATACCTTGTATCAGATAAGAAAATTCATCACATAATCGCTCAGTCGCTTCGGGAGGAGTAAATCTTTCCAGGAAAATCACTTTGAATCTATCCCAGGTGATATCACCTTCTGGATTATCCTTAATAACCGAATCCCACCAGAACAAAGCTTCGTCTTCGAGTGCCCAGGAGGCCAGTAATCTTTTCTGGTCATCCCTCAGCTTTAATGCTTCGAAGATTTTCTTAGCCGAACGAATCCAAGCTTGTGTTCTCATAATAGATTCTTCGCCCGAGAACGGCTTTCCACCCAAATTCCTATATTTCATATATAGGGCTTCGATATCCGGGTCAGTATTACTTCTGCTGTTTCTGGCACTCATTTTCTAGTTCTTCTGCAAATGGCAGATCAAGTGTCAGGTCACAGAAAAGATATTTTAAAATATAGAAACAAATACTTCAAATGTAAATGTGTCTATCGAGGTGTAGTTTCATTCTGCTTTACTCATACTAGGATATTGCTGATCCTATCTGTATAGATTTACCCGTCCTAGAACACTACTGATTCTATTTCTGACGAGTTCGTTAATATGTTATATTCCAGAACTAAGCTTAACCAAAGCTCTGATACCAAATGAGACGACCCCAAACCCCGTACTGACGGCGGCAAGGGTAATCCGTGGAATATAACACAGAAACAGATAATAGCAGAACAGAAATAAATAAATACACCAGATAATGAACAATAGAATATACTGGATAAAAATAATCACCAGAGTTACACAATATACAGGATCTTACTTAGTACAAATACAGTTCAGCTATACATAAATGTCTACAGCGGAAAACAATAAAATATGTACAATAGGAGCTGAATAGCATAAAAAGAGATAAATGATAGAATCCATCTTCAGCTCCAGTTATCCAGAGAAAGCCAGCTAAACCTGAATACAAGGCTGCCCGTGTAGAAAAAGGGGCACCCGAGTTTGAAAGTGAAACAAACTACGAGTCAGTCATGGGACTGGTATGAGAAATCTATTCAACACATTTAATATATGGCTAATCACAGGACCACGCCACTTTCGTGGAACGGGTTTACTCATCGGATTGCCAGTGCTTTAAAACAAATCTTTCTTTTAAACAACGCAATGCATTTTATAAAAATGAAGCCATTATAAGACTCAGTTACCATCACACAATGCAACGCAAACCGGAGGATAGAGTTTTTACCTTATAACGGCCAAGATATGCTTGATATGAATAAAACAAAGGCATTTGATATTATTGCTAGTGTTTATATGTTTTGAAAACAATTTCAAATCATAACTATCAATCATAGACGGCATTAATGCCCCATACCACTATGTCTCCATATATAGGTATACAATCAAAACCGCACAGTCACGTATTTGGAAATTGGATTTCCGTCATGAACCAAGGCAAAAGATAGTCCTTACCGAATTCGAGACAATCTAGCCCATGTCTCAGACAAGTACTCAGTCAAGCCTTTGGAGCGACAAGGTCGGTCCACCGATGTGGATTAAAATGCCTGAACAATACGTTTCCCCGCCCTTTGGGGCGTAAACGAGCCAACGAGTGACTCCATCGGACCCGGATCGTCCGATCAAACCGAGGCGTCTCGCAACAGCAACAACCACACAGGTGAAAAGTATATAAATGTCAGGGCTGGTAGGTCACTGACACCACCCTAGCTAGAAAGAAACGCATGCCCTCCCCGAGGTCCTTCTCCCATTTCTGGTTCATACCGAGGTGTGAGGCTCGCGAATTCACATTATACACAAAGCTACGCCACACAGGCGGTGCTTTGATCATCACCACAAGACTTTGCTTTTCAACAGAAGCCTTGATCATTTGCCACTTAGGCATGCCACACTAGCAATTCATGCCGTGCGACTGATGTCCATCGATATACAACCTCTGAGCTCGTGCGTTTCAGAGAAGGGCGTTAAGCAAAAGAATAAATTCTTCGCCGCCAAACAGATGTATATTTAATAGAGATCAATCAACACAGAATAAAATCCAATGTCAGACACACAGTCCATTTACAAGTCCGTTCTGGGTCTGAACGAAACCGGAGGCACTAAATACCTCGAAAACCCATCGATCACCACGTACGTCTGGACGATCACCACTCATTATCCATATTTCGGGATGCCTCCCAATCAGGACCTCGGTTACCATCCAAACGAGGTGAAGATCTCCGATCTTCGACCACCGTCTTTATCTTCGATTTCTTATCGTCGATTCAGTTATTCAGAATGGGATAAACCTGGTCTTTCTGAACAACTCGCGTATATAATAAACAAGTGCAACACTAAACTACACACACATCATTTCAATTCATTAGTCACTAACCGTCAATCAGTAAGAGAACGATTTCCCAAATATTAACCCCGAAGGCCGAAACAAACATCAGATCAATACCCAAGAAACCATTCGACTTAGCCAACCTTCAGTTAATTTCTAAATTTGCATCCATATCGTTTATAATATTTTATAATGATTTATCGCTATTTTTATTTATTTTAAAATAGCTATTTTATTCAAAACGACGCTTCGGGCCATAACGCGACCGTGGCGCTGTTTTTCTTCAGTTTTGATTTACATATATCTGAAAATCTAACCGTTGGATCTTCGCAAAATTTACATCATTAGAAAGATCTTTTCAAAATGAATCCAACGGTTCCAGTTTCGAGAAAATCCGACGGTCGGATCTCCCGGTACAATCGTTTGAAGTTTCGATTTCAAAATACGAACTACAGCGTCGTTATTCGATTAAATATAATTATATATATATATAATCGATTCTGGCGCTGTTTTTCTTCAGATTTGAATTAAACATTCCAGACAATCCAACCGTTGGATTTTTACAAAGTTGGTGCCATTGGAAAGATATTTCCAAGGCGAACCCAACGGTTGCGGTTTCAGGAAAATCCGATGGTCGGATCTCCCGTACTAATCGTTTGAAATCACGGTTTCAAAATACGAACTGCACGACCACGTTTCATTTTAATTTTATTTATATTTATATATTTATATAAATATAGTTCATTCAAAAATTCCTATACTGTTTCCACTTCTAATATTTCACTAACGCCTTTAAATTTTGGAAAATTTCGCCATAACCTCCTTTGTACGGGAGGGGCTGGGAAAATTCCCAAATAGCCACACGGGCGTCTCATGTCAAAAAGAAAAAGAAAAAGCCAAGCGGCTAGCCAACAGGCTCATAAAATCATCACCCAAACAAAACAGTAAATGTGTACCTATTTGTCGGGCACAAAATTTTATTCCTCTTCTCTAGCCCCTTTGCTATAACCTGTTCAATAAATATGCATGTACATATATACAGTTCTTATCACTTATCATTTTCCATACAACTTCATATTTGATTCCATTTGGTTTAAAAACACCATTCATTCGAATGTTGCATGCATAGGCAAAAAAAATCATATCACTAGCTAATTAATGAATATTTCAACTCAGGCATATTTATTTGAACGAGCGGCTATTTTTAACACTTCACATTTCAACAATTCGTGTATATAATAAAAATGTGATTTTTTTATTGTAAAACAATTCATTTCAAAACACTATTATTTCGTATAGTTAATATAGGTGATAAAAATAGGATTTTTATTATAAAACAATTTATTTCAAAACGAGATTATATTACATAGTCCATATAGTTGATAAAAGGTGATTTTTATTATGAAACAATTTATTTCAAAATATGAATACCATTCAACACATGAATTTAAATTCAACGAATGAATATCGATTCAACACATGAAGGTTTTCTATAGTTTCTATATATAGACAAAAATGTGATTTTTATATTTAAAACACGAATACCATTCAACACATGAATTTCTAATCAACGAATGAATATCGATTCAACACATGAAGGTTTTCTATACAACGAATAAATATAGTTTCAGCAAATGAAAATAATTCAAACACATGAATATTATTCAAAATTTCGGCAGCATAACGGTAGGGTAGTTAAAACCGGGACCATCCCTAGTACGGCTCCTCGCTCTACCTTAAAACCTCGCGGTTTTTGACAATGGGGATCATGCATCTAGTTCGCACGCAGGCGGCATGTATATATTTATTTCATTTCCACAAACTAATCCTATGTGGTTTCAACCAAATATTTCTCAACCACAAATGGGTATTTTTCAACCACAATCAATCAATATCAACCACAAACAATCCCAATCAACCATTCGCTATCAATCAATTTTCACACCAATCACAACCAATAAATATCGTCCATGGTTTGTAGACGAGGGGCGTATATATATATATATATATATATATATATATATATATATATATATATATATATATATATAGCAATTCACTTCTATTTCAACACATATATAATTTTTACAACGCATATATAACTTATACATCGAACGTACAACTTATACAACGTTTATACAAGAGGTGTTCAACGCTTATATAACTCATACATCGACTATATAATTTATACATCGTCGTTTTCCATATCGTTTATAAATTAGAAATCTCACATTGGGTTCCACTCCACCAAAAATAGCAGAAGGCTCAAAAAAATATGTGGTCTCTTCTAAAATGCAGAAGACGTCCACACGAGTCCACTGTCTCTTGTTTCACTGAATTTCGACCACATAGCAAAAAGATATGATTTTTACAAGGTTTGCAACGCTTTATAGTGTGAAAATCAGTTTAAAATAGATAAACCCGTACCTCAGTTCATGGGTTCGAAACTAGGTTTGAAGATTGCGATCCAACGGAGTAGTGGTTCGAGGATCGGGTTGCGCTGCAGCGAAGGGAGGAGGCTGGTGCACGTGCGCATGGGGGTCCGGTCATGTTCGGTGGCGCCTGGCGGTTGGGGCGGTGGCTCAAAGCCGGCGACTTTGAGGAGGTGATTCTCCTCCTACAGGCCACGATAAATCACGAAATGGGTATGGATTCGAAGAGGAGATCGAGAGCTTCGATATGGATCCAACCTCGCTCGATTTCGTTGAGAAACGAGAGAGAAATCTGGCCGGAAAGATTTGAATACCTTTCCGTCGTCGATCGCAGCTGTTACGGGTGGGGGGGGGGGGGGTTTGATTTATTTATTTATTTTTAAATTAATGAATTGAATTTCGTGATTGGTCGATATATATTTAATTTAAAAATAGGGTTTTTCTTAAACGAACTCTTTTTCAAACCCAACGACTGTCGCCCTTAGCGTTTTACCCCCATCCCGGACACAATGGGATATGTTTCGAAGGCCCATTCGAATGTTTCAGTCAGTTTTCCTTCAAATTAAAATATAAAACATTCAATATTTAATTTGAACGTACATTTCAATTTGCCAGGGCCACAAACTGATTCGAAAAATTCCAGAAAAATAAATCTAGCTAAGTTTTGACGATACGGTCCCAACAAAACTAGTTTCGTCGAATTCTGAGACCGTTTGCAAAAAGGCCCATTTTTGGTCGATCCAATTTAACTGTAATTGACCAAAACACGTTTTCCTTTGCCACGCTCACATACTAGCTTCAAAAATTATGAAATTTGAAACCTAGCAATAACTTCACATCCCGGATCCAACAAAAGTGGTTTCGTCGAATTCCGAGGTCGTATGCAAAATGGCCAATTTCACGGGCTATATAAATTCCATAGCGACCTTTCTGAAAATTCATTTGGCCATAACTTTTGCTTTCCTCTATGAAAATTCGATTTTTCAGATTCGTTAGAAAGGTATTCACTAACAGATTTAAATATTTTTGGTTTCACTAAAATCCGTTTTGTTTTGCACCCGGTACAGTCCGACAAAGTTCGAATTCAATTTTTGAAACTGCAGCACCATTTCAGGCCTTGTTTATAATTAAAATTAATTATATTCGTTTTCAATTGTCGATTCAAACTCCGTTTTCATTGCTATTATTTAAAATATTTATTTTAAATATTCAAAATCTATTATTTTAGCCAATTTAAAATTTTTAAATTAGTTCAGATTTTTTGGGTCGTTACAGTCCGATTGAAACAGAAAATTATAAGCGCCTGAAGTGTATTCATAAATGAATATTAGTATCATACAAGGGAGGCATTTTAAATAAGAAAGCACGCCTGAAGCATGAAAATGCACATGAAATTTTAAAAGAAGAAAAAACTCCATTAAGATGTATTTATAAGCAATTTGAGTTACTGAAAGAAGAATACGAATTCAAAGGAAATTTAAAATCAGGGGGAGCATCCATAAGTATGATATAATGCACTCTTTTTCCTTAACTAAGTTTTTCCCCATTGGGTTTTCTTAGTAAGGTTTTAATGAGGCATGGGTCATGATCCAAAAGTATCAACCCAAAAGTAACATACAAAAATAAGTTATAATGTTTTCTTTTTCCTTATTTAAGATTTTTCCCACTGGGTTTTTCTTAATAAGGTTTTAATGAGGCATGGGTCATAATCCAGAAGTATCAACCCAAAAGTAACATACAAAAATAAGTTATAATGTACTCTTTTTCCTTATTTAAGATTTTTCCCACTGGGTTTTCTTAATAAGGTTTTAACGAGGCATAACATTAATCAAGAAGAATCATACTACTTTTGACGTAGTAAATATGACATTGTATATTGTACTCTTTTCCTTCACTAAGATTTTTCCCATCGGGTTTTTCTTAGTAAGGTTTTAACGAGGAAACATTTTGATCCAGAAGCATCAAACATCTTTTGATGCAGTAGTCTGTTATTTATGAAGAAGACAAGGCAATTTGCATGGCTCAGATTCAAGTGAATTATATCAAGGGTGATAGGATGGAGCACATTTCTTCTAAATTTCCCTTCACACATGAATGAAATGATAAAAAGAAAGAGGAGAAACAAATTCAGTTCAAGAAAAGCGGGTAGATCTATTCTCAAAGGAAATTTCCAAATCAACATTCCAGAAGATGATATACAAAATTGGCATGCGTCGACTACATCAATAGACTAATTGAATAATGAGTTATAAATAAGGGGGAGCATATAAAATTATGCTATAATGTACTCTTTTCCTTCACTAATATTTTTCCCACTGGGTTTTTGTTAGTAAGGTTTTTAGTGAGGCATTATCTTGATCCTGAAGTATCAACCCTTACCGTAACATTGTACTACATGTTACCTAAAGAGGAAATAAATTTGCACTCTTTTCCTTGTTTATGATTTTTCCAACATGGTTTTTCATAAAAAGGTTTTTAATGAGGCATTGTTTTGATCCTGAAGAATCAAACTCTTTGAGGAATATCATTTTAATATGATATTCACAATGTCAGACGTTGTACTCTTTTTCTCGTTCAAGGCTTTTCCCATTGGGTTTTCCAGATAGAGTTTTGAAGGCAACAGACAATAGTTGTATCGATTGAACGGATATATGCAAGAAGGATAACAATAAAGGGAGCAATCATCATATATGTTTTAAAAGGGATAACTTCAAGTTAGCAGAGCATTCAAGTTTTTGAAGACGCATATTCAAGGGGGAGTGTTGTAATATATATACATATATGTGTGTGTGAATGTTGTGAATATGCTTTTATTAGTTCTATGTTTAGTCCCACATCATGGTAATAAGCTAAAGATCGGCTCCAAAAGCCAATATATAAAGGAGCCAATGTAATAGAAAAAATACACATCTGAATGAATAGAAATGTTCTCTCTCCCTTATTTCTTCTGTTCTGTGTTCGTTTTATAACAATTGAAAAGTTATAGCCAAAAGATTCTTTAATGTAAAATACAAATTTCCTAAATTACATTGTGTAATATAAAAATTTTGTCTCATACATTAAATAGTAAAATATCAATATATTTCTAACTATATTAGTCCACATGCCTAAAATCAATATTTGTGTAAATTTAATTCTAGAAAGGTCAGAAATTAGTTTAAAAAAGGAAAACCTAAATCATAACGTTCCTTCTTTAGATTTCTCACCTTGAATGGGAGATATAATTTTAGGTTATGCATGATTTTGTGAATGAGGCATTAGTTAATGGAGGTGAAGGAGCTAAAAGAAAAGGATGAATGCGTAATGAGGAAGGGAAATCGAGAAAGATCGTCGATTTGCTTGTGTACATTTGTTCGTGAAATATATTCGAAATGATAATGGGAAAGTGGGACATCATTGCAGTAAGGAAGAGATAGAGTTAATATACGTTGCCATTGTTGCTGGCATGGACATATTATAAACAATATCTTGGTAGGTGGAATTGTATCTTGTAATAGGTAGAAGTATAGAAGTATAAGATCTTCATTTCTTATAAATCAAAGTTAGTATAAAACATAATAATAAACAAATTATAGTTGTATTTATATATTCGATCTATATAATCGATAACCGTTGAAAAGTAGTATATCAAATCGTAACGCTGTAGCAAAACCAATAAATCCAAAATTGGTATTAACAAATAGCCATGAAAGATAAAAAGGAGAACAATGCAAGAAAATTTGTGTGGGAAGTAGATAAAGTGCCATTCGATAAAATAAATGCGAGGAGATTGTGGTCATCGTGTGAAAAAATCCCATGCACAAACTGGAGCCGCGAGAAAAAAAATCTCAGTCTCTCTTTATCTTTTAATAACTAACCAATGTTTTTCATTTTATAGATTAAATCTTCCAATTGGACGAATTATGATTGAATTGTATACTATTATTTTTTTCTTTTTAAAATGGGAAGAATAACCACAATAATATAAAATACTATACAAGATTTGTTAAACATCATTTATTTCCTACAAATGATAATTTATAAGAATGTTAGTTATATTTTTTTATGTTAGCTTATATTAGTATTGTAAATGTTCAAAAAATAAATCATTTTAGATTAGTTTTAGTCTGTACAATAGTTACACTCATATTAAATACCTTTCTTTTGTCGTCGTTTTCCATTGAAAATTGATACCGGAAAAAAACCAATATTTAATAGTTAAATTTTTTTCCTTGATAGTATATCACTCAATTATGTGAGTTCTTTCCTTTTTTTAGTTTAGTTTTTTCTATTAAGCATGGTAGGTTTTTGAAGTGGTTATAATTTATTTATTTTACTAATATTATTTTAAGTGGTTGAGTAGAGAGTTTTGGTAGGTTCAAATAGCGTCATCCATATTTTTGTGAGAAATTATTATGTTCCTTTTACATGTTTACCCTCTCCTTCTATCTTATAGTTTTTTTTGTTTTTTTCCATGCTCGAACTGATAAACCGTTGGTCCTCTCGATCTATTAGCCACCCAACCTCTCTTTAATGAATTTTCTCATTCTTGATCTTTCACTTTATGTAAACTCAAGCTCACCATATATTATTTTCTTTTTTTTCTTTATCAATTTAAAATTTTCAAAAAAATTATTCCTAAATTGTAATTGTAAATGTCTAGAACAAAACTGCAGATTTTCTTTCCCCGTAGTAGTAAAAATAATTAAAAGAATAAACTACAGGCATTAAGAGTGAATTTACGATGAAGAAAAAAGAAAAATAATTGTACATAGAAGAATTTTTATTGGAGGAAAACAATTACTAAAATTAGAGATTGAGGGTGGTCATTAGATCCAATTGGACGGTTTTTAGGTGAAAAATATCAAATCGAACCAAATTTAAAAAAGTTCGTAATCTTATTTAATTAAGTTAACTTTGCCTGATTCGGTTGGTAATCGATTTCACCAAAAAGGAAAAGTTTGATATTATTCAAATTGATCGATTTACCAAAAAAACATAAATATGTGTTTGAAGAGATTTCATCAAGTACTATTTATGTTTATAAGAAATACTAACCTATTTGAATAGATAAAATTTGCTTTTATAACTAAATCAAATATTAAAATTATTAGATTATTGTAAATTTAGATATTATAAAAAAAGATTTGGTTATTTTGGTTAAATGGAAACCTGAGTTTATATTTTATAAATCAAATTAATGTTATTTTAGGTTCTAATCTTTTATCATTCATTCTATGATTGGTTAACATGTCACTTCCTTCTATTTTTCTATGTTTAGAAGCACTAAACTGATTCTCCTTCTCGATTTTGTTTTGAATAAAAATGTTTATCTTTTTATTCTCATCTGCTAAAATTATGGTCATTTTAACGATGTCAAATTCTACTCGTGCTTGCTAAACTATACCCATATAAAAAGATTGTAACAAGACAAATTATATCTACTTTTATGCAACTTACGCTGAGGTAAATACATATTTTTACCTTTTCTTTACCTTCCATCTTTTTAAATGTGATTTTCGTGCAAGATTTAATTATAGAAAATTCAACAATATATGTTTGGGTAAATTTTTATTTTTGTGTTAAGACATCAAACAACATTTGTTTGGAATACCGGATTTAATTTAATTTCACAACTGAATTATTATAGTTTGTTTTGTCTTTGTAAAGCTTATGGGTTCAATCTACTATACTCAAAAAATAGCTATCATTATAGCATTAAGGAAAATGGTTCTAAAAATTACTATAAAGAATAACAAATTTTTTGCCTCTTCATGTTAAATTATATGGTTTTGAGCCTGCATTTTTGTTGGTTGATCCCCGCTATTAATGATTTGTCTTTTTTATCAAATCCATTCGATTGTAGTTTTCGATGGATCATCGTTTTTTCTTTTTCATCAGGCTACTGTCAAGTTTTTTTTAATGAGGGTAAAGTGGTAAATAATTTGATTTGGTTTCATTTAACATTCTTCTCATAACAATTTCATTTTACAAGTACCTTATCTAAACCAGTTAAGACGATTGGATATGGTGTAAGAGGTAACGGGTTCGACTACCGTCTTTTGGGGTCGAACCTTGAAACGACCATCCTACACTTTCGTTACTTCAACGTAAGGTGACCATTTAGGAAGAAGAGAACTAAAACTACATAGAACCTGTCGTATATCTCACGGCACATGGAATACATATAATAATAAAACATACTAATATAAACGGTCAAGACAGTAAATAACTAAAATGAATCCCAGAAATCTGAGTAACATATTCAAAACAACAAACCACAATGTCACAGAGTTATATAAAGGAAATGACTCCAACAGAAACTATCTCTAAGAAGAATGATAAAAATATTACCGAGCCCCACAGTAGTGAACAACAAAATGGGATAGATAGCATATTCTAACACGTGGATAGCCTCTTGCTCGTCTCCCAATCAGCTACTCGTGCTCCCTCCTAACCTGCCTCTAATCTGCATATGATAGAGCACCTAGAGTAATAAGAAGCAAAGCATAAAACCCTAGGTCAGACAAATTCTGGTGTGAGCGATAAAATATGAAGTATAGAAAATAAATGAAACATACAATATGGTAAACCATACCTGACCTGTTCCTGCATCCAAAAAGTTAGCACATAGAAGTATATACTACTTAATAAAATCAGTAATATGAATGTACTTTACGTCTGAGCACTGGGGTGTCTAAACGTCTGCATCATCACTACCTATATATGTGTTAATTCCTCCTATATCTAGTGACATCCATGTTAGAGTGCGTGCCATATAGCCAATCCATTTGATACGAATAATGACATTATTGATGTTATATTGAATAAAATCATTCTCCTATGTTATATTTACTGCATAATATAAATATTAACATAATAGAAGTCCTTAGAATAATAATACAAAATTATGTAGTTTAAGTAAGTGACTTGAACATGAGATTATATAATATAATAATAAGTATTGTAATTCTTAAATGTCCCTGGTCAAGTTTTGTTGTATATAGGACAACACTAAAACATTGAGACTAGTATGATAATTGACTAGTGATCATATCTCAATGATCATTAATATACATGATATTAATGTCAATACATAAATATGTATTGGAAAATAGCGTATTGGGCTGGCTCAACTTAAGAAAACTTCATGGAGCATATTTATAGTATCATAAATAATTCTCAAAGTGGCAGTGATGTAATGGTCCTCAGACCTGAAATCATTATAATTTTATTCGAGGATATTTGTGTTTTGATATCGTCAAAAGTTACTTTTAACCGAGTAGATGATAAGGTGATTATCAAATACATCTCGAATCGGTTGAAATTATGAATGATTTAAATGGAATTTAACCTTAAAATATAAGTAGTGATATTCATGGGCCTCTTGATTGAGTGATACTATGAAATACATGGTTGTGCTCAAATATTGATTTGTTTTATATAGTCTACTCATTGATCAAGATAAGAAATATTAAATTATAAAGAGAATGATACGTTTCATCCCTCAATAACGCATCAATAAAATATGTACAAGAATCATAGTACATATATATAACAATTCACAACAACTACTGTTGCTGCATACCCAACAAGATAAAGAAACGGATATCGCCCAACAGCTACCAGCAAAGTTAAACTTTACACTTGCTCCAAAAAGAAAAGATAATAAAAAGACGTAAAGAGCACCCTATTCTCTATACCCCACCGCGTAACCATCTTCCCCAAAAAAGGAAAAAACACTAGAAGCCTCCTCAACTGTTCAAACACCACGAAGCCGCTCTAGCCTCCATCCAAGAGGTCAATACCCCATCTTTCTAAGATTATTCTGTGATTCTGGTCCAAATCTCTTCCTCTCTTTTATTTGGTAAGCTGGTACTTTATATCATTCTCAATCAAGGTCCAACGTCTAAATTTATCGCAATAACTGTTTTGATGTAGTCTACTGTTTCGTCCCATCTAGCAATGATAAACCACTGTAACTATAGCGCAGAAAGCCACGTCCTGAATAACATCCTTTCCACCGTGCACACAAAAGAGATAATCCATTTCCTCCATAATTTGGAGCGGTCCGACGTCAGATGGGGGAAGGCCGAACTTCAATCTGCATCTCGTCCAAAGATACGCCGAGTATGGACATTGAAAGAAAAGGTGGTCCCTCGACTCCGCATCAGCGGAGCATAGCGCACAGGTAATATCTACTTCATAACCCCAACTAGCAATTATATCGTTAGTGCTAAGCCTGTTAAGCACTGCTTTATAAGCGCGAGTGGACATCTTGGGGCTGTTAATATAGTGCTAGACAATTTTGCACCAGTTAGGTTTATGATAATGAACATGCGCAAGATCCCATGCTGAAAGTAAAGAGTACCCCTTAGCGTTGTTATTCCAACTCCAATAATCGTTTTCTTGCTCTGTGTGTACTCTAATATTATTTATACGAGCTGATAGCAGCCTGGTAGTAGGGAGGAAATTTGTATTAAATTCCCCGTTACGAATAACTCAGTTAACAGTAAGATCATCACCACCAAATATACTAAGTTGATCCCAACCTAATAATTTTACCATTATTAATCCACGGATCAAACATAAGGAGGTATTATTCCCATTAACTATGCATCTATTAATCACTTTAAGGCCCAAAATCCTATGTCGTAGAACAGCTTTCCAAGTACACGATGCATTATTATCCACCTGCATAACCCAAAAAGAGTTATCATCACAATATCTCATGTCCATCCACTTTTTCCATAAGCTAGAACCATTTGCAAAGTGCCACAATAACTTGAGACCAGCAGCTGTCTTAATATCTCTAAAATTACGTAACCCGACTCCCCCCTTAGCTTTAGGAGTACAAATAGTGTCCCATGAAATTTTATGCTTTTTACCTACCCAAATAAAATTAGCACATAACTTGTTTATTTTTGCAATAGTAGCCTCTAGAAGTTGATACGTAAGCATCCAATACATCACCATCGGGGTAATAACAGACCGAATTAACTCTATTTTGCCTGCCATAGATAAAAGCCTGCAATCCCAGCTATCCATACGTTTTCTAATCCTTTCAAAGAGTTCACCACAATCTGAAAAATGCAAGTAACTTTTTGATAAGGGGACACCAAGATATTTAACAGGGAGCTTTCCTTCTATCATATTTAGGATTTGCAGAACCCTGACTCTTATTTATAGCTCCCCTGCTAAAAAAGGCCTTAGATATTAGATTATTGATTTTAAGACCTGCCCAATCTTTCATAAGCTCCAAAATATTTTTAATTTCCATGGCACCTTTTATATTAGATTTGCAGAAGATCATCAAATCATCAGCATAAATCAGGTGAGTTATGTTAGGATCTTGCTTATAAATAGGTTGAACACAGTTGGATATAGCAGCTTTGTCAAACAAAGTAGACAAATACTCACAAAACAAATATGGGGAAAGGGGGTCCCCATGTCTCAGACCTTGATTACTAGAAATGTATCCTTTTGGGCTTCCTTGAACTAAAACAGAAAAGTTTGGCGTAGTGATACATTTTTCAATAATCCGCACTAGGTGTCTAGGAAATCCCATCATGCAAAGCATGTGACACACAAATTTTCTATTCACAATATCATAAGCTTTCTTTAAGTCAATTTTGATGTAGACATTACTACCACCTTTCCTATTAAAACTTCTTATATGTTCATGTGTGTGACGGCCCGCCCCGCACACACCGACATTTACTCCAAAAGTGCGCTGTACACATGTCCAGTTAGCACGGGACGGTCGTTAGAATAAAAGAAAGAAGACGAAGAATCAACAAAGAACCTGTAGAATGTCTCACAGCGCATAGAATAGAATATAATAATAACATACTTGACATAAAACAGGTGAGACAGTGCATAAGCTGAAACAACTAACATAGCAGCGGAAAATATAAGTACAGCTTATGATCCAAAGTTAAACATTATTACAACTTTTCAAACTGTCTCAAAGCAAAAGCAAGATAAAGGAGGTACACTACCAATGCCCAAGTAGCGACCACCAACGACACAGGGAGAATATCTATATATCATACGTGGAAGCCTCCTGCTCGCCTCCGAATCAGCTACTCGCGCATCACCAGCTAACCATAACCTGTCTCTAGTCTGCTCGTGTGAGCACCCAGAGTAATAAGAGGAGACATAAAACTCTGGGTCAGACATAAAGCCTAGTATGAGCGATAAGCATCTAAACAGAATAATAACAGGTATAATCCAATCATACCTGAACCTGGACTTGCAACCAAAGAGTTAGCACTACATACCGTACAATACTCTAAGGTGCCACTAACATACTGTGTAAGAGATACGGGGGTGGGGTGTGCATGTCATAGTGGTGTCAAACAATCAAGCATAGCAATCATCCTCACGTCCCTCACTCAGTGCGTAGAGCATACGACATCCACTACTTTGGTCACCTAATACTTTGGGCCATGACGAAATCCAATCCCGTGTAACTATCACTACAAGGCCACCATCCATCTCTCAGTGATGAACCAAAGTTATGAATACCGACAACCCCTTTGCACACGTCCCGCAACAAAGCTCAATCATGAAGTGAACTCATTGGTTCCCAACTGGGTCCGGGATCCTGAGCTCTAACTTCCATTTGGACTACCTTTGCATCTCGGGTTTTAGTCATCATCCTCCGGATCGGTCTTCATTCAGTTCATAGCCTCCTGGTTCGGTTCGCAGTCACCATACTGGTTCGGGTCGAGTTCCTCCATTCGGATCGGGTCGCACCATCAACTCGTGGTCCTTCAGCGCCATCGGATCGGTTCGAGTACCCTTCAGCGGATCGGGTCGGGGTCTATAAGTCCATCGCCACGGATCGGTTCGTGACAAGCTCCTTCGGGTCGGGTCGTGCTTCCTTCTGGCGATCGGAGCTGCTAGCGGATCGTGAAGGTGGATCGTGGTGGAGGGCTCGGATTGGATCACATCGTCGGATCGTGGTCTTCAAGCATCAGCGGATCGGGTCGCGCCATCGGTTCGGATCGCCTTTGCTTCCACCGATCCGGTCCGGTTCGGGCTGATTTCCTGCAGTTCTTCCAGCGAGCAGTTTACGCCATTCGACGGCGTTTTCGACCATTCTAACTATTCTAAACAATCACAAGTCATACCAAACAGTCATAACAACATATATTATCGACCACAAGCATCAAAACAACGACTTGATAGGATAAGATGGATCAAACATACCCAAAACCCCATATTTTCCCTTAAGCATGTTTGGGTGATCTATGATATGATTAGCAAAACTTAACCAAATTATCCCAAATTCACATCAGAGGTCTAAAACAATATTTCAGAATTTATGAATATTTTTCCAGATTTTTAACAGGCACAAATTCGCTAATTATCACTAATTACCCCTTAATCCCCCAAATTCTGGGATTTGCAAAATTAGTCGAAATTAACCCAAATTCATATCAGAGGCATAAAATAATGTTTTAGAGTTCTGGGAATTTTTCTAGATTTTTCTGAGCCATAATTTCGCTAATCTTCGCTAATTACCATAATTAGTGAGGAACTATGCAAATCACTCACCTTAGCCACAAACAAACTTTAGATCTGAAATAATCTCTGATTTGGATCCAATCCCTATGTGTTCCAGCAGCTCTCTCGCTAACTTGGTGAAGATCTTCTTTGATTTGATGTAGATTAGGCCAAAACTTGATTAGAAAGTGATTAGAGATGATTTGGGATGAAATTAGAAGGTGGAGGCCATTGCTAGAGCTTGAAGGAGGTAAGTGGCGGCTGGAAAAATGAGTCTAAAACCGAAATCCTAACCCTAGCAGCCCTTAAATACCCCAAATCCCGAAATCTCCCATTGGGCCTAGTTGCTAATCACCCGGTTAAGCCCGATTAGCTGTTTTTCACCTTCTAAACCTTGTTTCAGCCATATCTCCCAAACGGTAAGTCCGTTTGGCTAATGTAACCACTCTACGGAAAGAGAAACCATCATTCGAATCCAATGGAAGTGGTTTCAGGTCAAAATTCCTTTCCAGTCAAAAGTTATGGCCAAAACAGTACCAATTAGGGGCAAAACGGTCATTTAAAAATCGACAAAAATCATGAACATGGGAAATGACCCCAATAATCGTCTCCCAAAGTTACATGACCATACGACTTCATATGTGAAAGAAATAAATATTCCACGATCCTATGATGCGTAGAATGCGGGTCGTTACACTCTTCCCCCCTTAAGAAATTTCGCCCCCGAAATTCCCTAACCAAAACACAAAAAGGGTTCTGCATGCCTATCAACCATAAACAACAATCAACATGCAAAACAAGTCTATCCTAGCATGCGGTTTACTAACAAGGGAAGAAACTATCACTACCAAAACCTTACTAGGCAAAGAGTTCTGGATACTTCTTCCTTATATCCTCCTCTGTTTCCCAAGTACAGTCTTTCTCATTCTCACCCCACTGGACTTTGACTAGTTTCACCGCCTTCCTTCGAAGCTGCTTCGTATCGTTCCCAACAATACGCATAGACTAGCGGTTCCCAACCGCCTCTAGTTCAACTTCGATGTTATCCAACTGATCAGGTGAAATAGCCACACTAGGGTCGTGTACGAATTTCCTTAACTGGGAAACATGAAATACGTTGTGAACTCCCGCCATCTTGTCAGGTAGCTCTACCTCATACGCCAAATTCCCTACTTGCTCGAGGACTGGGAATGGGCCAACAAATCTTGGTGCTAACTTACCTCTCCAACCGATCCGAATCACATTCTTAATGGAGAGATCCTGACGAACACCAAGTCGTTAACGAAGAATTCCAAATCCCTTCGTCTCTTATCGAGATAAGCCTTCTGCCTATCTTTATCCCTTCCCAGTAGTATATCTGCTCTATGTCTCAATGCATCTTGTTACCACTGGGATGTATAGTCAATTTCGAGTGATGATATGCTCTAAGCACTTCACCTCTCAGTCCATCTACGTTGGGTACAACTAGTCCCTTATTCTTTCGAAGCCACCCTTCTCGATTAAATTCTTACTTGATCATTCTCTTTCCATCGATACCCATCTCTACCCTAGAGATGGTTCCCAATAGATTAGGATCGTCCTTCTAACTGGAAACAATCCTCTCAATCAAAATCGATCTAATCGTCAAGCTTACTAGCGTTTCTGAATCCAATTCAGTCTTGGGTCTGAAATCATATCCTGTGACATACTCTAGTTGCTTCCATCCTAGAAACAAAACCCCTAAACTGGCATGTCTCCTATTCAATGCAACTAGTACTACACCCACATCATTTACTATGATAACTCTGCCCCATGGAGTCATGGCGACTCCACTGCACTGATCCATAGTCACTAGTCCTTTGCTATGTCCACACTGCCCCATGAAGTCATAACAACTCCACTGCACTGGCTCATAGCCTTACTAATCCTTTACTATATCCACTTTGCCCCTCGAGTCATGACGACTCTACTGCACTGGCTCATAGTCCTACTACAATCACTTTGTTCCCCATTGCTGGAACCCTACAGGTGATAGTTTACTCAAGAGAAGAAAGATAGGAGCAAACATAACAACCATAACATCCATCAAACAAATCCTATCTATCACCTGCTAAAGTCATAAACACATCGACACCTACATGATTGGTCTAACCAATCCCAGTATGTCGATTCTAGAATGTCTGGTCCAACCAACATCACTAACTAATGGAAGCCCAGCCCCCATACATACACCGATGCCTACTTGACTGGTCCAACCAATCCCAGGCTAATGGAAGCCCCGCCTCCCAACTAACTATCGTACGTCCAACGCACGTTTATCCTCCAAGGATAATTAAACTAATGGAAGCCCAGTCTCCAATCGGACTACCGTACGTCCAACGTACGTTTATCCTCCAAGGATAACTAGATCACGTCCAACGGATCCAAGGTAACGGGCATCCCCAGATACCCCTGCTTTTTAGTCCTCCTAAAATACTCGAGTCCAACCCAAGTCTATCCATTATCTTGCTGCCCTCTCGAGTCCAACTCGAGCTGAATCCAATTCCTTGCAGCCTTCTCGAGTCCAACTAGAGTCAATCTATAACTCAGACCCGGTCTTGAGTACCGACAAACTCTAGTCCAACGTGAGTCGTCTCCCTATTCGTTGCATCTCCAAGATCAACGAACACCTATTTTCTTTTACGAGTTCAAGTCCAACTTGAATCGCTCTAATCTTCGTTGTATCTTCCATGATCAACGAACACATCCTATTCCTTCAAAGTTCTACTATCCAATAGAGAACATCAACATAGGGTCCTAAACAATCCATTACTTTGCATCTTTCTCGAGTCCCACTCGAGCAATCTCATAACCCTATCGAGTCCAACCCTGGGCAGTCTATACCATTGAACAGTCTTATCATGTTCCGTCTGCCCGTCACTCTTCGAGTGAACCAAGATATCATCCAACGAAAATCGCAACGTCTACTTATCCCTCACGCAAACCATCCTAGTCAAACTCGACATTCCCAAAGCACAAGCCCCAAAGGCCTAAACCAATATCAGACAAGCACCCAAGGAACATCTCCTCCGAGTTCAGACAATCCACATGAGGTGATAGTAGCAAAACAATCTAGCACTGGAGTACTCATTTGCCTCCCAGAGACAACTAGAACTTATTACAACGATAACCTCTTAGCTTCCTTAACTCCAGTTACTATCGCCATCACTAGGTAGGTACCTAATACCACCCTATTCCTTTGGAGTAGATCGACTCCCCAAAGTAATGCTAAACCCAGTAAAGCCTAAAACAAAGCAATCACAAGGAAACATACATCCATGACTCGATAAGACCACATTAACTAATCATACCAAAACTAGTCGAACCACCAATCGGGTTCGTCACTACTAAAGGTCTATCGACTAACTCAGGTTTCTCAAACAAAACCCGATCAAAACATCTTAAATAGAAAGCATACCTCGAATAACGACACCTTTTTCCTTCTGCGCCGCAGTTGGGGGCATTTGACGAAGAAGGAACAGCGTTGATAGCATACGCTTTCACAATCTGCTTCTCCCTAGGAGGTTGTGGGCAATCATCCTTGTGATGTCCCGCCTGGCCGCAGTTAAAGCACTTCCTTTCCCCAGGCTTTTCTCGACAATCTCTGGCGTAATGGCCCTTCTGGCCACAACTAAAGCATTCGCCATCTTTCTTATTTTTCTTATTCTGACCATCCTTGGTCGGATTCTGCTTCCTCTTGTTCTGAGAATTCTTCTTGCCTTCACCGCCTGCTTGCGGCTTTGGCTCCTCTACAGATGCCGTAGCAACCTCAGTCTTCGACTTAGGGAAAAGGCTCTCTGACCTTAATGCCTTTCCTACAATAGACTCGAACGTCTCATCGATATGGTTTATAAGTCTTTCCCCCAAGTACCCATCCAAGCCAGTTATGAACTTCTCGTTCTTCTTTTCGACTGTATCGATAAGGGACCATCCATATTTCGATAAAGTGTCAAATTCAGCGATATACTCCGAGACTGCTCTACCGTTCTGCTTAAGCTCCAAGAACTTCCTGAACAGTTCTGATTTATGAGCAGCTGGAATAAACTTATCACAAAAGCGAGTCTTAAACTGATTCCAAGTAACTTGATCTTCTAGAGTAGCTGTTCTAATGGCATTCCACCAATTCATCGCTCGCCCTTGCAGCTGACGAGACGCTAGCCTTCTCTTCATCGCATCCTCAAGACCCAAGTCATCAAAGATACGATCACAGCTATCCAACCAGTCCTGAACATCTGTGGCCGACTCTGTTCCGTGGAACGGCTTCCCACCAAGATTAGTGTAATCCTTGCACAACTTGGCGAAATCGACCCTAGGCGCCTGCACTACTGGACCACCACCATTTCCGGGATTGGGAACTTCTCCCTGAACATCTCTAAGCATGTCTCTCATGAAGTTAGTGAACATTGTCCTCATGTCAGGAGCATTCCCATGGTTGGTCCCTCTACCAGCACCTCTAGGATATCGGCTCATCGTTAATCTGTAAAAGGGGAAACGATTAACGACCCCATAGTGGTGCTAGTGCAGTACAACTTCATTCTTATACTACCAATAGTATATATATATAGCTTTTGAAAACCAAAGTAATCACAAATACGCGCTCTCATATACGTACTATCTCTCCCTAGTGTCTTTCCCTAGGTTAACTATGCAACCTAGAGCTCTGATACCAAGTGTGACAGCCCACCCCGCACCAACCGACATTTACTCCAAAAGTGCGTTGTACACATGTCCAGTTAGCACGAGACAGTCGTCAGAAGAAAAGAAAGAAGACGAAGAATCAACAAAGAACCTGTAGAATGTCTCACAGCGCATAGAATAAAATATAATAATAACATACTTGACATAAAACAGGTGAGACAGTGCATAAGCTGAAACAACTAACATAGCAGCGGAAAATATAAGTACAGCTTATGATCCAAAGTTAAACATTATTACAACTTTTCAAACTGTCTCAAAGCAAAAGCAAGATAAAGGAGGTACACTACTAATGCCCAAGTAGCGACCACCAACGACACAGGGAGAATATCTATATATCATACGTGGAAGCCTCCTGCTCGCCTCCGAATCAGCTACTCGCGCATCACCAGTTAACCATAACCTGTCTCTAGTCTGCTCGTGTGAGCACCTAGAGTAATAAGAGGAGATATAAAACTCTGGGTCAGACATAAAGCCTGGTATGAGCGATAAGCATCTAAACAGAATAATAACAGGTATAATCCAATCATACCTAAACCTGGACCTGCAACCAAAGAGTTAGCACTACATACCGTACAATACTCTAAGGTGCCACTAACATATTGTGTAAGAGATACGGGGGTGGGGTGTGCATGTCATAGTGGTGTCAAACAATCAAGCATATCAATCATCCTCACGTCCCTCACTCAGTGCGTAGAGCATACGACATCCACTACTTTGGTCACCTAATACTTTGGGCCATGACGGAATCCAATCCCGTGTAACTATCACTACAAGCCCACCATCCATCTCTCAGTGATGAACCAAAGTTATGAATACCGACAACCCCTTTGCACACGTCCCGCAGCAAAGCCCAATCATGAAGTGAACTCATTGGTTCCCAACTGGGTCCGGGATCCTGAGCTCTAACTTCCTTTTGAACTACCTTTGCATCTCGGGTTTTAGTCATCATCCTCCGGATCGGTCTTCATTCAGTTCATAGCCTCCTGGTTCGGTTCGCAGTCACCATACTGGTTCGGGTCGAGTTCCTCCATTCGGATCGGGTCGCACCATCAACTCGTGGTCCTTCTGCGCCATCGGATCGGTTCGAGTACCCTTCAGCGGATCGGGTCGGGGTCTATAAGTCTATCGCCACGGATCGATTTGTGACAAGCTCCTTCGGGTCGGGTCGTGCTTCCTTCTGGCGATCGGAGCTACTAGCGGATCGTGAAGGTGGATCGTGGTGGAGGGCTTGGATCGGATCACATCGTCGGATCGTGGTCTTCAAGCATCAGCGGATCGGGTCGCGCCATCGGTTCGGATCGCCTTTGCTTCCACCGATCCGGTCCGGTTCGGGCTGATTTCCTGCAGTTCTTCCAGCAAGCAGTTTACGCCATTCGACGGCGTTTTCGACCATTCTAACTATTCTAAACAATCACAAGTCATATCAAACAGTCATAACAACATATATTATCGACCACAAGCATCAAAACAACGACTTGATAGGATAAGATGGATCAAACATACCCAAAACCCCATATTTTCCCTTAAGCATGTTTGGGTGACCCATGATATGATTAGCAAAACTTAACCAAATTATCCCAAATTCACATCAGAAGTCTAAAACAATATTTCAGAATTTATGAATATTTTTCCAGATTTTTAACAGGCACAAATTCGCTAATTATCACTAATTACCCCTTAATCCCCCAAATTCCGGGATTTGCAAAATTAGTCGAAATTAACCCAAATTCATATCAGAGGCATAAAATGATGTTTTAGAGTTTTGGGAATTTTTCTAGATTTTTCTGAGCTATAATTTCGCTAATCTTCGCTAATTACCATAATTAGCCATAATTAGTGAGGAACTATGCAAATCACTCACCTTAGCCACAAACAAACTTTAGATCTGAAATAATCTCTGATTTGGATCCAATCCCTATGTGTTCCAGCAGCTCTTTCGCTAACTTGGTGAAGATCTTCTTTGATTTGATGTAGATTAGGCCAAAACTTGATTAGAAAGTGATTAGAGATGATTTGGGATGAAATTAGAAGGTGGAGGCCATTGCTAGAGCTTGAAGGAGGTGAGTGGCGGTTGGGAAAATGAGTCTAAAACCGAAATCCTAACCCTAGCAGCCCTTAAATACCCCAAATCCCGAAATCTCCCATTGGGCCTAGTTGCTAATAACCCGGTTAAGCCCGATTAGCTGTTTTTCACCTTCTAAACCTTGTTTCAGCCATATCTCCCAAACGGTAAGTCCGCTTGGCTAATGTAACCACTCCCAAAAAGAGAAACCATCATTCGAATCCAATGGAAGTGGTTTCAGGTCAAAATTCCTTTCCAGTCAAAAGTTATGGCCAAAACAGTACCAACTAGGGGCAAAACAGTCATTTAAAAATCGACAAAAATCATGAACATGGGAAATGACCCCAATAATCGTCTCCCAAACTTACATGACCATACGACTTCATATGTGAAAGAAATAAATATTCCACGATCCTATGATGCGTAGAATGCGGGTCGTTACAATGTGCTAGTAAAATATTCTCGATAATAAATCTTCCTGGAATGAAGGCAGATTGATTCTTAGAAATCAGAAGTCTAAGGTATGGCTTGATTCTATTACAGATAACTTTAGAAATGAATTTATAAATGACGTTGCAACACAAAATAGGTCTGTAATCTGCAATTATAGAAGGATTATCAATTTTAGGCAGTAGAGTAATGAAAGTGTGATTGATACCTTTGGCGAGTTTTCCAGTGTTGATAACTTCTTGAATCATCTCTAGCAAGTAATTATTAACCACCTCCCAATGAGTTTTATAGAACTTTGCATTGAATCCATCTGGCCCTGGGCTCTTATCATCTTGGATAGAAAACACTGCTTTGCGTACCTCCTCCATCGTTATACCTGTGGACAAGTGCATCCGTCCTCTGTCATTTATACACACTTTACAATTGATGTCCAGAAACACATCAGGTAAAGGAATCTCAGAATTAAAAATCTCTTTATAATATTTAATAGCTTCGTTTGCAGTGATTTCAGCATCTTGAACAATTTCTCCATTGCTCCTTGTAATACTGCTCCAATTATTCACATGCTTTCTCAATGACATTTTGGCATGAAAAAATCGTGTGCACCCATCACCTTCAGTAAGCCACGCAATTTTTGCTTTCTCCATAGCGTTTCTCGCTTTGCTAAGGTCCTTCCAATTTTTATATGCTTCATATAATTTATCATATAGAAACATATTCGTTGGATTCTCATCAATCTGATTCAAGAGACAATTATACTCATTTTCCAAAGCCTTTAGCAAATCACCATTCTTCATGTTATCATGATTCCACCTTTTAAAAAGAACTTTACATAATTTATGGAATTACTGGAAAGTGAATATTTTTGAAACATTCATATTAGGTGTGAACATAGCAATAGCCCTATTGAAACATTCCATGTAACCAGCTTTACAGGTCCATGAATTAACATACCTGAAAGGCACATTTTTCTTGAGAGCAGAGCCAATATTAAGACTAATACATACCGGAACATGATCACTAATTGAATTGGCCACGCTAAAACAAACAATGTCAGGGAAGCTTCTTAAGAAAATATCATTACAGAAAACTTTGTCAATTTTTGTAGCCATTCCCCAGGTATATTTAAAACCCCAAATTTGAATTTCTAAAAGGCCAGACACAACAATACATTCAATGAAACCTGACATATATCTAAATGGTACCACTGATCCCTTTTTTTTATCATTATGAGAAATTATATTATTAAAATCACCGAGAACCAACCACGGTATATTGACAGTAGCAGCCCCTTTGGAAATTTCTGTCCATAGTTTTTCCCAATGTAGAATAAAATTACTGGCATAAATATAAGTTATTCTACATATCATACCCCCTTTGTTCACTGCAAGACAAGATATATGTCGATAGGATTTGGATACCACAGTAATTGTCCAAATATGTGTATCCCAGAAAACAAGAATCCTCCCTTTACATCCACATTCATTGTTGTCAACAGTAACCCAATTGATTTGAATTTTATATTTAAATTTCATCATCATGTCACTAGAAAACTTATTCTCTAATAGGCTAACCAGCGAGGGCCAATACTTGTTAAAGAATTTAAATGCTTCAAATAATTTATTTGGAGCATTCAATCCTCTAACATTCCAAACAGTAAGACTCATTTGATTTACTTTGGCTCCTTGTCGCGACTTTAGGAGGAGCAGGAGGTACATTCTTCATATTCCCTTTCTTTTTGTTGAACTTACTAATAGCATCAATTTCTTCAATAAATTTTTGGTTTTTCTCAACATTATCTAACACGTCCATTTCTTATGCAGGTTTCCCCGGATCATCATCAAGTACTATCATATAACCGATCATATCCCCATCCTCGGACTCACTCCAGTCTTCGTCCAGTCCTTCGGCTATGTTGTCTTGCTGGCCACATGCTCGATTCAAGTCTATCTTTGCCAGCAGTGCTACTGTCTGTGCTCTATTGTTGTTATTGCACTTTCCTTGATTCAAACTTTCACGTTCATTAATCTCTTTTATACTGTTTAGTGCCGAATATGTATTATTTTCATGTTGAGATAAGACCTGTTGAGAAGTGACATTGCTATTTGCTGTAACAATATTATTCAAAGCATTTTCATTTGTAAGTGATAAACCTCCCTCTGATTCAAGAGTTTGTGTAGATGTTCTTTCATCCTGCAAATTATTTGTATGCAATGTATTATCACCTGGTTCATCACCTGAACCACTATTTGACATCCCATTATCTTGAATAGTGCTCTGCTCGTCACTAGTTGTGATGTCCCATATACCTTGATGATCCACTCCTTCATTTTCGATTGTATAACTCTCAACCGATTTACTTTTGTTCGTGGGAACCCAGACACTCTCACTTTTGGATTTGCATTGATCCATAGAGTGACTATATACCTTGCACCTGTTACAGCTTAGTGGTTTATATAAATATTCAACATGAACCTTTAGCTCCTTGCCCGTGTGCATAACAATATCTACCTCCTTGGGGAAGTTAGAATCGGCACTCATTTCAACCAAATTTTTTGCAAATGCCACCCTGGACTCATCAGCCGTTATTTTGTCCATTTCGATAGGTATTCCCATAACACTTGCAATAGCACTTAGGGTTTCTCTGCCCCACATTTCTAATTCCAGATTAGATAATTTAACCTAAAGAGGCATCGTTGATATTAGATCTTTTTTAAATCGCATCCCCATCTTCCATTCTTTGAGAATAATGATTCTATTATCAAATAAATAGGGCCCCCCTTCAAAATCTGTTCACAGTCTTTGCTATTTTCAAATCGATAATAAAAAACCATTATCTTTTGATAACAGTTGAAATTCCCTTCTGGTTTCCACGATCTTTCAATGTATCGTTTTAAATGAACGTGGTACGGTTTAGATCCGTACACATAAAAAATTATTGAATTTATCCACTTGTCAACAGAACGTAACGCTGCAATTTCAGGACTGCATGCTTTCTTAAC
This sequence comes from Allium sativum, assembly GCA_030737875.1. Taxonomy (NCBI): domain Eukaryota; kingdom Viridiplantae; phylum Streptophyta; class Magnoliopsida; order Asparagales; family Amaryllidaceae; genus Allium; species Allium sativum. Next base: position 277,724,003 of record CM060910.1, on the reverse strand, counting down.
ATTATTTATCATCGTTGGTTCGATATAGCTCAGATCTACAAAAGCATCCACAGTTTGATCTACCCCTCCTGCTGCTGCCTGAACCCAAGATTTAACTCCTCCCTTCGCGATCTCAAATTGGATAGATTTCCAATTTTTGTTATAGAACGATGAATACACTCTTCAATCTCTATGGACCATCGGATTCCCAGCATTAGATCGAGCATTCGCTACCCCCAAGGTCGTAGATCCAGGGTGACGAACCACGCCTGGCGCAGTATTATGTGCTTCCGAAGCCCCGTCATTCCTCTGGCCATATCGATAGAAGTAAGAGCATTCACCAGACACCCTACCTGATCCTGCCGATGGGTTACGAACATCATTTCGCGAATGTGAAAATACACGGTTGAATGCGGCTTCCTTCCCTTTCTTTCTATCAGGAGGTCTTCCTTGATCAAGATTTCCTCCATATTTTTATTGCGTTTAAAAGAAGCTTTCCGTCCGCCATTTGATAATAACTAATTTTTATAGTAAATTATTATTACAAACTTTTACCTTTTTAAGACAAATTTCGATTTCAAATCAAGACACTTGACTATATTTTGATTTCAGATCAAGACTAGTTTATTTGAATAATTGTTTGAATTTTTTCATATATACAAAAAAATAACCGAATAAATGGCGTCCTCGTTTATGGGGTGTAACCCTAATTCAAATTCTTCCAAGTCTGAAAACGCCTGGCAAGAGATAAATTATAGGAAAACTAAAACATTTATGGATGCTGTTACTGTATCTACACGAACAAATAAAGAAGAGGAATTTAGAAATCACCGAAAACGACAAGAAGCACCAAAATTTATACCAGGTATCAGATCCTGGTCACAAGCGGTGGCAGGAAACACGAAAATTGAAGGGGACGTGGATTTTTTTTGAGACCACGAATGATGTTGATGGCTGTTATACAGATCTGGACGATGAAGTGTTTGCCAAAGCGAATTCTATGTGGAATAATTCAACTTATATCTATCTTGAGGAACATTGACCTTATTATGTGCATTTAAACACATACATCGGATGTGAATGGAAACCCACTGGTAGATGGGACCTGTTTGATCGAGAAAATGGATTTTATTTGATAAAATTTCCAAACGAAATCGATTGCAAAAAGGTGTTAGATGTTGGTCCATGGTTCATGGATAGTAAGCTTATTTTCATAAAAAAGTGGGAACCTGATCTAAGACTGGAATGAGACATGCTTGATTCTCAACCTGTTTGGGTGAAATTGCACAATTAAGATATGTCTTTATGGAATGCGAGAGGCATAAGCAAAATTGCAAGTTTAATTGGTACCCCTCTTGTCAAGGATGACTATACGAGAAACGGTAAAAGATTGAAATATGCAAGAGTGCTTATTGACATTAAAGCTACAAATCCACTTGTTAAACAAGTATGTGCTAAAGATAAGCATGGCAATGTATACATACAAAATGTTGAGATAAGTATGTACCTCCTGTGTGTACAACTTGTAAATGCTTTGGGGATTCGATTGATCAATGTGTCACTATGGTGAAACCTATTAGTCAAGTTTGGCAAGCTAAACCTAGTAATTCACAATCGATTAATTCTTCCGATTCCCCATATATAATTATATCACCAAAAAAAACCCAACAACAACTGGGTAATTTAGAAGCAATTCGGTCTAGTGCTTACATTACTACACTACCCAAAACACATATATCTACAAATGAAGTGGTTATACTACCTAATTCTACATTTACAATCCCACGAACTTCAGATGTTTCTACTGCTGTAACCCAAAAGAAAACTCAGATAGAGACTGCGAAGCAGACTGAGACTCTGCTTGCTGTGATGTCCCCACATGTCCCTCAATATGCATCTTCTTCACTTGATGTCCCTGCAAATGATGATCAATTGAACATAAATGACATCAATCTTTCGCATGATGATGAGATGATGAGTCTGAAGTTAAGTCCTCATCAAATCTCACTAAAGGTAATAAGAAGTATGACATGCAATTCACAAAAAAACAAACGGATGCTAAAAATAAAGATGTGGTATGCTCCTCACACATGACTTTGAGGATCAAGGTACCACAAAACAAATGACCATCATTTCTTGGAATGTTAGAGGCCTTAACAATGACACTCGTTAGTTAGACCTCTACAACATTAGAAGGACTTATGTTCCTTCTATTCTATGTATTTTAGAGAACAAGTTTACGGCTAATAATATGAATTATTTCCTTAACTCGTTTGGTGATGAACGGGATCATACAATAATAATTATACTGGATATAAAGGCGGGATTCTCATAGTATGGTATAAATCTATATGGAAAATGAATGTAATTGACAAAGATACTCAACAAGTTACTGTTAGTGCTAAAAATAGTGGGGGACTTCACATTACTATTACTGCTGTATATGCAAGCAATTTTTCTCATGACAAAAGTGTTTTGTGGAATAAGTTAAAAGCTAAATCAAAGAACATAAATAGTCCTTGGATTGTGACTAGAGATTTCAATGTTGTACTTTACAAAGAAGATAAAATGAGAGGAGTGCCACTTCGTGTTGTTTAACTTACCGAGTTCAATAATTGCATTTCTGGAGCTGGGTTAATGGAACCAGTGCAAAATGGACTAAAATTCACATGGAGAAGTGGTGAAAGTAAGCATATTTCATGCAAATTGGATAGAGTACTTGTTAATTCTAAGTGCATCATTACTATGCCAGATATCAAAGTGGAAATTCTTTCCACTTTCACGAGTGATCACAGTCCTATTCTCATTCAATTTTTGGAAATGCAATGCAACTCCAAGGGTAAAACCATTTCAATATGTAAATGCTTGGAAAAAATAGATGGGTATGATAATGTTATCAACTTCAATTTATGCGAGATGCAAAATGGTTGTGCAGGTTACAAAATCATTCAGATTCTAAAATTTGCCAAGGATTATCTTAAAGAATGGAAAAAATGCAGACCAAAGGATACAGATGCTATTAATCAAGTGCAAAAGGATTGTGCTATGTTTTTACAGATGACTGACAATGGTGATAATTCTGATGAAGTTTGGAGTAAATATCATACAACCCAAAGAGATATAAAGAAAGCACTTGAATATAAAGGCATGGAACTAAAACAAAAAGCTAAAGTGAAGTGGCTTATGGAAGGGGATGAATGCACCAAAATTTTCTATACTAAAATGTCCATTCGAAAGCATATTAACAGTAGTTTTCATATGACTAATGATCATGGGAACTTATGTAATGATTATCAAAAACTTGACAGTGATACTATTGCTCACTTTAATTCTCTTTATAATGATGAAGGTGAAACTAACTTACATGTTATTCAATGTAGGCGTATAGTGAACGCCAGAGGAAAAAGATTGTTGACCAGTCAAGTTATTCATGATGAAGTGCGGCTGGCTCTCAAATCCATCAGCGTGGACTCCAGTCCAGGCCCAAATCGGAAGTGGGCTGGGTTCTTCATAAAACACTGGCAACACCTGGAAGATCATGTAACACATGCCATTCAAGAAGCATTTATATCTAGTAAAATAATCAAAGAAATGAATCACACTTTTATTTGTCTTATTCCAAAAATTGAAAATCCCACCATACTAGAAGAATTCAGACCTATATCTTGCTGCAATGTTCTATACAAAATTCCCAACAAGATAATATGCAACAGAATGAAACAGATATTATTAGACATCATCTCTGAGTGTCAGAGTGCATTCATTAAAGGACAAAATATTTAGAGAACTCGTTGTTGGCTCATGAACTTGCTAGAAATTTCAATAGACCTGGTGCTGACAAATTATGTTTAAAAGTTGATCTGCATGAAGCATATGATAAGATAAATAGTCATTTTATTATTCATATGTTATATTGTATGGGGTTCCTAATAAGTTTGTCATGTTTATTAACGAGTGCTATCTACCCCTACCTTCTCTATACTGATCAATAGTATCCCTAAGGGATTCATTGGATCAAATAGGGGGATAAGACATGGAGATCCATTGTCTCCTTACTTGTTTGTAGTTGCAGTGGAGTACTTTTCTCTCCAGATGGAATTGCCGATGCGCAAAAGACTTATTCAAACAGTGTACAATTTCCAATCTAAGATAAGCCACCTCTTATATGCCGATGACCTGAAAATATGCATTAAATCAAATGAAACTGCAGCTAGAACTATCAAAAGTAATTTTCAATTATTTGAGAAGTATGTTGGCTTGAAAGTGAGTGAGAATAAAACTAAATGTTACTTTAAAAAAAATTGTGATCATAGAAATTATATTCTTGGAATTCTTGGTGTGACTAAAGGCACCCTACCAGTTAAATATTTGGGAGCGCCACTTTCTACGAAGAAAATTACTAATAGAAAATGTGTTGAATTGATTAGCAAAATAAAGGACAAGTTGCAAGGGTGGAGCTCAAAGACGTTATCGTTAGCGGGTCGAATTGAACTGATGCATACAGTTATTCAAGCGAAGGTGAATTTTTAACTACAAACTTTTCAAATTCCTGTTGCATTCATTGAAAAGATTGAACGTTTTTGTGCTGATTTCATATTGAGTGATGGATATCACAAAATTAAATTCCCTGATCTTCGTAGACCGAAGGAGGAAGGTGGTGTTGGCCTAAGGAATCTCAAAGATATGAAATATTTTTTCACTCCCAAACAAGGTTGGAAAATCATAACAAGTAATGGCCTCTAGGCTAGGTGGATGAGACAACGTTGCATTAAAGGCAATTTCTGGCAAATGGCAATGGATATTAATGCATCACCAAACTAGAAAGCTATTCTAAGATTAAGAGATAAACTTGTTGAGAACTGAACCCGTGAATTTACGAATGGTAAAGATACAAATTTTTGAAAAGACCCTTGGATTTTGGGTAAATCTATGATTGGCATTGTAGGATGGGATACTTATTCTGCTTTTGCTTACCCTGACATTGATTTTGATTCAATAATTGAACACCAATCGTGGAAGTGTGAATATTTTCCATGTAATAGGACTACCACTCAGCAAATCAAAGTTGTGCCTATTTACACAGGTAGAAAAAATGATATATGGGCATGGAATAATTCTAATGGTGAATTTTTATCAAGGCAGCACGAAATGCAATTCGAGTTAAACATGAAAACAAACTCTAGAGTAAAATTATTTAGGATAAAGCTATCTGTCCTAAACATTCACTTACTGCATATAAAGCAATTATGCAACGTCTTCCTACATGTGACAGATTATTTAAATGGGGAATAAACGAAGAGAGACTTTGTGTCCTATGTTAGGAATTTTTGTAGGATCTCTACATAATTAGATTTTAGAAGAGATAAGAAGTGAAGAGAAAAAAAAATCACAAACAAATTCCTCCAAACAATTTTTTTATTAATTCACCAAAATGATTACAAGAGAAAGCCTAAAAAATTGAGAATGTATCTCAATTTCAAACAAAAAGAAAATAATGTTTTCCCTTACAATGCAAATAATCCAAACCTATAATCTACTTGTATAGGCAAGTAGAAGACCTAATCAAATATTCTAATTGGACCTTAAAAATCTTCAAAATATAACTACTATTTCTTTCCATTGTAAAATCAATCAATTAAAAATAGATATCTTTCCTCTTTTGTACCTCACTGATTAATTGATTGATTGGCAATGTAATCAATATCTTTCCTCTCATACAAATCAAATTAATTGATTGATGAAATCAATTAATTGATTACTTTCCTCTTCAAACAATATTTGAATCTACAATTTCAACACTCTACCTTGATTCAAATATCATACATCTCCAACGATCATCAATCTCAAAACAAAACAACAAACTCAACTATCGCCTGCAAAAGTGCATCTTTCTTATTAGATGTACCACCAAAAAAATGATCTCAAAAGTGCTTGTAATGCCACAATGGCCTCCATGCAGTTTTTGTGGCTTTACGTTGCTGGCTCTGCCTTAATTGAGATAAATTTCTTCCTTCATCCATATAATAAGAACTTTCCTCGTTCTCCACCGTCTTTCCAAGTATTTTATAAATGTTGTTGCTATCTCTCTTAGTGCGCAACACCTCCCTATCACCTTTCAAAATCTTTGTTACTCCACCTCGAGTTGAAAAGTTGCACCCTTTTACTTCTAATTGTCCTACAGATACAAGATTTTTGGTAATTTCTGGAATATACCTGACTTCTGTGAGTTTCAGCACCCTTCCATCATGTATCTTCAGTCTAACAGAACCTATCCCTTTAACACAACTTTTCGCCATTAGCGGATTCCACATTAGCATCTTGCTCTTTATATTCAATGAATGCATTCTTTTGATTACATATATGGAAACATGCACCAGAGTCAAGGACCTAACTTTTGTTCTTGCCTTCATTGACACAAAAGACGTCGCCCTCAATTTCCTCATCAAGATTCACCTCATCATTGATAATATTATTTTGTTCATCTGTCTCTTCTTCTAAAGCCTTCATCTTCTCCTTGTCCTATTTAAGCTTATTGCAAAATCTCAGCTGATGACCAGGTTTCTCACAATAATAGCAACTGAATTCCTTTTTCATATTCAGCGTATTTGACTGCCTTTGTATGTTTCGATGAGTAACCCTTTTTGCAAAATAAGCCTCTTCAATTGGAGTTCTATTCTTTGTTGTCTCCTTATCATTTCCTTCCACGAGGTTTGTCCTCCGCATCTCCTCATTAATTAAGCTGCTAACCACGGATCCCATTGAAATGACTCCATCCAATTTTGAGTTATTTAATGCAACAACAAGCATTTCCCAACTCTCTAGTAATGAACTCATTAACATCAAAGCATGTGTCTCATCATCCACCTTGAAATTCACGGCAGCCAATTGATTCACAATTGCCCTAAAATCATTAAGATGTTCTCCAATTGATCCACCTTCCTTAAGCTTAAGATTCACCAATCTTCTCATAAGAAGAGCCTTGTTTGTTGCAGAGTTCTTTGCATAAAATCCTTCCAATTTCTTCCATATTACATAAGCAGATGTTTCATTAGCAACAATATGAAACACTGGATTATCCAAAAAAACACCGAATAGACGCACCAGCCTTCCTATCTAATCTCTTCCATTTTGATTCAGATAAACTGCTAGGTTTTTCCTCATTGTTCTCTAGTGGTTGGTGAAGATCATTAAGATAGAGAAAATCTTCCATCTTCGCCTTCCATAATCCCCAATTTCTCCCATTAAGCTTTTCAACAATTATTTTCTCCATATTCAAACTCTCTTCAAAAAAATTATGTAGTAGGCTCCGATATCAATCTGTTAGGAAATTTTGTAGGATCTTTACACAACTAGATTTTAGAAGAGATAAGAAGTGAAGAGAAAAAAAATCACAAACAAATTCCTCCAAACAATTTTTTTATTAATTCACCAAAATGATTACAAGAGAAAGCCTAAAAAAATTGAGAATATATCTCAATCCCAAACAAAAAGAAAATAACCTTTTCCCACAATGCAAATAATCCAAACCTATAATGTACTTATATAGGCAAGTAGAAGACCTAATCAAATATTCTAATTGGACCTTAAAAACCTTCAAAATATAACTACTATTTCTTTCCATTGTAAAATCAATCAATTAAAAATAGATATCTTTCCTCTTTTTTACCTCACTTATTAGTTGATTGATTGGCAATAAAATTAATATCTTTCCTCTCATACAAATCAAATTAATTGATTGATGAAATCAATTAATTGATTACTTTCCTCTTCAAACAATATTTGAATATACAGTTTCAACATTCTATGTGGTACATATGAAGAAACACATGAACATTTATTCTTTGCATGCATATTTTCTAAGACCATTGCTAGAAATTGTAATGTTGTGGTTGATCCAAGAAATCAAATCTATGAATTACATGAAATTACAACATACCGGGCCAGGAACCCAAGTCACGAATACCAGGTAGCCAAATTGAATAAAAATTCCTTGGCATATGTTATTGCAATGATTTGTAGAGAGAGGAATGCATGAATTTTCAAAGCAAGGAAGAGAACAATAAAGGTGGTTAGTCGATTTGCCCTCGTTGATATTAGCCTAAGTGGACGAAAAAATAAAGGGAGTAGACTCACCGATAACTAGGAACCGTCAGACTCTGTAGTGTCAGATAAGGATCTATTGGTTGTGTTGGCACAAATTCCATGAACCAGTAGACAGTTTGACCCGCCATGACTTGAAGAAGACGCTGAATGTTGAAGAAGGAAGACGAAATGAGCGTATTTAGGGAATGTTCTAGTTCGAACTGATTGATGTAATTGTAACTGGGTTCTACATTTAATCTTGCCTTGTTTTGATATGTGGGCCTATGTATTGGGAAGCTCATGTAATCACCTCTATTTGGGCTGTTTGCATAATAAATTGTTTACCCAGTTAAAAAAAGACTAGTTTATTTGATCATAGAACCTGAATTAGAAATTTATACATAAATTTCCATGATTTTTCATATACATTATATTGATAATGACTAGAATAAGTTCAAGTCATAAAAAATGTATTATGATTTGTTCATTCTATAAAATTTATATGTGATGTAATTTTAGAAGCATATGTGATTTAACATATATGTACTTGACATGTATGTAAAGGTGCACTTGGATTATAATCTACTAATCCCATATTTATAATGATAAATAAATATATGAGGTAATTAGGGAAAAGGACAAACTTTGCCGAAAAATTAGGCTGAAGGACACCAAGTTTTATTTTTAGTCTGAAGGACAAACTTTAAACCAAAATTAAGCTGAAGGAAAATGCTAAATGTAATTAGCATTATATTCGGTTTTTTACACTACACGAAAATGCTAGTTTTAACTAGCATTATTCAGTTTTACACTGTAGAAAATGATAATTATATTTAGCATTGTCCTTCAGCCTATTTTTTTCTTCAAAGTTTGTCTTTCAGCCTAAAAATAAAACTTGACGTCCTTCAGACTAATTTTTTTCCAAAGTTTGTCCTTATGCTTATTTTCCACTAAATATATATATATATATATATATAATGTAATCTTATTTTAAAAGCTATAGGAAATATGATTTGTTGTTTGATTTATACTATTTGTATAAATAACTGTATCAAGGTAAAAAATCATTTTATATGTTGTTGCAAAGGATATACTACTAGAAAATATAATTCTCCTGTACATATTACATGGACTGCATGCTCAAAATGCAATAAATATGACTTGCTATGTTGAATGTTAGAACCACAATCATTGTATGTTCTAAGTATCATAAATCTTCTTGCAAGTTTATTAATGGCTGCTTTATAAGATTAGTCACCTAAAACCCTGACATATATATATATATATATATATATATATATATATATATATATATATATATATATATATATATATATATATATATATCCATACATGATTTGCTACAAAATCCTCAATTACGTAATACCTGCTACATATATACACTGCATAAATATGTATCAATATTAAGATACCGAGTTGGTTTTAGAAACAAATAACACATGATTGCATGGACCATAAAACATTGATGAATGTTTTGATGCAGTATTATGTGAATATATATATACTATGTTTTGAACCATCCTGAACATGATTATATACCAATTTGCTTGAGAAAGTATAGTCTACATGTAGGTTTGTAGATTAACAAAAGACATGTATTGATCATATACTTTAAACTGCTGTCTAAATTGATATATATATATATATATATATATATGCACACATATGTTGTAAAAAACGAATAGGAACGGATTGATGGTGAGGCAAAACAAACAAAGATAGTCACCAGCAAAACAATCACAGATCTAGTAATAAAAGAAATAACACAGGAGGTTTATAGTGGTTCCACTAACGTCTTGTTAGTGTACGTCCACTTGGGGAGAGGAGATTTTATTACTTTTCTCAATAAGAAAAGTTACAAGACTGATAGTAGGGAAGAAGAAGAACTCTTAGAGATGACACACCTCACATTTTTGAGATGATAATACATTCACCTAATCCCTATCCTTATATAAGGATTAATGCTTGGGGTTGAAGTAATTGATTTATGATATATTTCAATGCCTAATTAATTCTCCAATTCTCCTGATAGGCTTCCTTGTTTAACCAACCAATTAGGGAATTAATTCCTTACTTCACTATCCCAAAAAGAAACCTTCTTCAAATCCTTCCACTTATGTAGGTAATTTATTGCCTATCCCTTTTACAAATAAAAGAGCAATAAATTTCTGATATATTACAAATCTTCTGTAGTTGGAAATATTATATTCTCAAATTAAAATATTTCCCAATTCTTCTCTAATTGGAAATATTCTATCACCATAATCAATAATATCTTCCAATCTTCAGCAAATGGAAATATTGTATCACAAATTCTAGCAATCTCCACCTTGATACTATATTTCCTTGAAAGCATACCAACTCCACCTACATCCTCTTACTCTAAGCATCTTCTCAGACAAGACACCATGGTTACTTCCCAATGAGCTTCGGCATGGCCATCACCCATTGCACTTTGTTAACAAACTCCGGCAACGCCACTGCCTGCTAACAAAGTGTACAAAGTAACACCTTCAAGTAAGACCTATCAATCTTCACCATGAAAACAAACGTCTCCATGAACCATCTCAACCCTCTCCCCACACCGTGCCATCACGTGGCACCTAGCATTTCGATAAGCGATTCCAGTTCGAGCAACGCCCGAACTTAGCAGTCTGCAAAGACTTATGCATTTCCACTGCTTTCTCCTTTGATCTCTGACCAACTTCAGATGATCCCTTCTTCCACTTATCAAGAACACCCTCTTGGCAAAATCCCACCTTGTTGAATCTTTCCCCTTTGATCATATTCTGCCTATGCAGAAACTCAAAGTCCCTTCTCGTATGCCTAGCTTTGACATCTTTCCACGAGAACTGTAGGCTCCAACCCTTGACTCTCCAAGTACAGTGCTTCCCATCTCTTGACTTTATTTTCTTCTTCTTCCCTCTCTCCATACCAGCTAATAAGGCTTCCGTAGTACTTTCTCCTCTACCTTCACTCAACCCCTTCATCTAATCCCTTAAGTCCTCAGATAGAAGACCTGCCTTCACATCATCTACTGTTAGTGTATCTCTGGCATAGATAAGACTGTTAGCGAAACCTGTGTATCGCTCCGGAAGAGAACACAAAAGAATCATTGCTTTTCGCTCCTCATCCACTTTCAAGTCAACAGTCTTCATCTTCATCACGAGATCATCAAAGAAGCTTAGATGTACCTTCACTGAAGTATCCTCTCTCATCTGCATGGTGAAAAGCATCTTCAGCAAAATGAGACGGTTGGTTCGTGACTTCTTTAGATAGAGTTTTTCTAGCTTGGTCCAAATGTCTTTAGCAGTGGTCTCATCGCTAATCTCTGAAATGACATTTTCTCCCATTGCTAATTGTAAAGTAGTAAATGCCCATAGCTCCATCTCCTTTCTTTCCACGGCTGAAATATCATCCATCAACTTCTTAGGAGCAAATACCATAGGATGAACATTATTCCTCATCAAAACAACTTTCATCCTCCATTGCCACTTCTCGAAGTCTTTATTCCCATTCCATCTTTCTATTTCTAACTGAGATCTCGCTGCCATGTATGTCCCTTTGACATATGGCCTTGATACAATTGTTGAATTCTCCTTATCTCCTGCTATAATGCCTAACACCCTTTCTCAATCAACCTCGTAGCTCTGATACCAATTGTTATGAAAAAAACCGAATAGGAACTGTGACGACCCTAAACTTCCCCACAGAGGAAAGCCTGGATTGCTTTGAGAACAACACACATCAGAACATAAACTAAAGAACATTTTATTGCTGATTACAACAATTACATCAGAGTACAATAATACAACAAAGTATGAATACTTATAACACAATAAAAATACAATAATAGCAGAGATTTACGTTACATTTAAATAGCAGCGGAAAAATAATACAAATACACAACTGAAAGGAATACACGGATACAGAGCTTTCCGAACATCGCTTCAACTGTAAACCAGGATCCTGTAAATATATCTGCAAAAAGCTACTCGACTGCCCGTGTGGAAAATATGGGCACCCGAGTTTTCCAGTGAAACAAACTATTGGTCAGTCATGAGACTGGTATGAGAAATCTTAACTTAACTAATCTAATAATAAGGCGAATCACAGGACCACGCCGCTAACACGGAACGGGTTTACTCCATTGGATTGCCAGTGCATGAAATAAAGTAAAACGTTAAACAATGCAATGCTCTTCAGAAAAATGAAACCATTATAAGACTCAAGTCCCATCATACAATGCAACGCAAACCGAAGGATAGAGTTTTACCTTATAATGGTCAAAAATGCTTGATACGATAAAAATGGATTTGATATTATCATTAGTGTATATATGTTTTCAAAAACAATTTCAGTCATAATGTATTAATCATAGACAGCATGGGTACCATATATCATGTCGCCATACTAGTTCTAAAATCAAAACCGCATGGAGTCATATTGGAAGTTGGTTTTCCATCATGAAATCGAGGCTAGGGATCGTCCTCTCCGATTCGAGACACTCTAGCAAATGCCTCAGGATCACACCTATGGGCAACCCTTGGAGCAGTAGGGCCGGTCCCCACCTAACGGTAGTGGATTAGTTATGCCTGAACACACGCTTCCCGGTTCCTTTGAACCTATAGTATGACCACTAACGGCCTATAAAATTCCGAGGCGCCTCAAAATCCATCATCCACATAAGTAAAATGCCAGCCAGTTTAAGCACTGACACTACCACTAGCTAGAAAGAAATGTATGCACTCCCTACGGTCCATATCCCGTTTTTTACTCATACCGGGGTGTGAGGCTCGTGAAGTCACGATATACACAAAGTTATGCCGTAATAGGCTATACTTTGATCATCCCACAAGGCCCTGCTTTTCAACAAAAGCCTTGATCAATTGCATCTTGGCTTGCCACATTGACAATTCACGCCATGCGATCAATCACTATTAATATATGCCAGGGTGTTAAGCAGAGAATAAATTCTCCACCACCAATCAGATATACATTAATAAAAATCAATTTAATTCACATGGAACGAAATCCAATGTCAGACACGCATCCATTTACAAGTCCGTTCTGGGTCTGAACGAAACCGGAGACACCTGAGAGGTCCTCGCATATCCGAAACAATCAACAATAGTCCGGACGGCTACCACTGAAACCCCTTCAAGGTAGTTACTCCCATCATGGGTCTCAGTAGCAACACATCCATTCGATGGGAAGATCATCGGTCTTCAACTACCGTCTTCATCTTCGACTCTTTATCGTCGTAGTAATTATTCGGAATGGGTTAAACCCGGTCTTGCCGAATAATTCGCGTATTTTTATAATTAATAATCAAGCACTATAAAAACACATCCAATGCCTCATTCCAATTCAGAATATTTTTTTAAATAAAATATTCACATTATCTTAACAAAGATAAATTCTTCAAATTTATTCTTTAAATCTTTCTTTTAAAGATTTATTCAAACCCCAATTTGGATTTAAATATCAAAAATCATTATTCAATGATTATTTAAATTTAAGAAATTAATCTTATCTTTAACTGGGTTAAAGAACTAATGTCATTTAAAAAACATAATTCACGGTAAACCCAAAATCATCTTCCAGGAAATATGGAATCTTTACAGAAATCAAATCAATATATAATCGTTAAAGATTTCTGTATCCGACCAATAATATAAATGGAATAACGGCAAAGCCTCTTAAATTCCATATGTAGTATCGGTCTTCTTTTACAGAAGCTTATCTCGGTTATTATTAATTCGAATTCCATTCAACTCCAATTTAATATATTAAATTGGAAAACTTTACTTTTGGAAAAATTTCTATTTAAATCTTAATAAAGGATTTATAAATTCCAAATCATATTTTCACTGTCAGTTGGGTTAAAGAACAAATGTCACTTAAAAACACGGTTCACAATAAACCTAACTCACATTTCATCTTATTTCAATTACTAAATATAATCGAAAACTTTAATAATCTAAATTAAAAGATTATTCTTTTCATATGGGGTTTAAGAACAGTGTTATTTAAGACACTATTCACGACAAACCCAAAATCCAATTTATTTAATTTAACTTCAATTAAATATTAACAAATTGGAAAAACTTCATTAAATCTTAATTCAATGATTTATTCTGGTTGGTAACTAGTTCATTTCAAATAAAATATATTTTTCTAAAATATATTCTTTTTCTAAGATGTGTTCTAAAGTAATCTTTTTCTAGAATATTCTTTATTGGAATGTGACTCAATCAACAACCATATATTGCATGTAATGAATAATCATGATAAATAATTATCAAACATCTAAATAACAACCAGAGTGGATTCTACAACTAAATATTGGGATTAGTGTAAATCAAATATCATCCCAACACCCGTGTGGGGTTTCATCCAACAAACAAATAATAAATTATTTGTGCACTTGGGCGATGTGTAAAAATTATCGACCCAATCACATAAACAAGTCGGATGACTTGTAAATGGAAGTGTAATATTCATTTTGAATATACTAACAATATATTTAGACATCAAACATTTCAACATCACAGACATATATTCCAAGCCATCGCTAATATCATATTTATAACATATGATCTTTTTATTGTAACTAATCGACAATAAAGATATTAACTTTTATTTCTAAACTTTTTGTGTAATCCCTTTTAATGACCAAAACGTAAATTTGGTGTAACTCTTTTTAATGACCAAAATGACTATTTTGGTTAAACTCTTTTTTTTTAATGTAAACAAAACTATATATATTTTAATCTACTCCCATTTAATGTACACAAATGTTGATTGTTGTTTAATCCTTTTTAATACACAAAAATATTCATTTTCATTTCATTCCTTTAAAAGTGATAAGAATGTCTCTTTTTATTCTAATTCTTTTAAAGTGACAAAATTTTGTAATCTTGTCTAATTTCTTTTAATGTACAAAATATGATACTTTTGTCTAATCCTTTTAGCGTAACAAAATGTGATTATTTTGTCTAATATTTTCAATGTAACAAAATAAGATAACTTTGGATAATCTTTTTAATTAAACAAAATATGATAAATTTATCTAATCTTTTCAATGTAACAAAATAGGATAACTTTGGCTAATCTTTTTAATTAAACAAAATATGATAAATTTATCTAATCTTTTCAATGTAACAAAATATGATGATTTTGGCTAATCTTTTCAGTGTAATAAAATATGATGGTTTTGGCTAATCTTTTCAGCATAATAAAATATGATGATTTTGGCTAATCTTTTAAAGTAAACAAAAATGTCATTTTTGTCTTCATTCTTTTAAAGTAAACAAAAATGCTAACTTTTCTTTAATCCTTTTAATTGATCAAAATGTAATCTTTCTTCTTAATGAAAAAAAATGTATTTTTGTTTTAATCCTTGTTAATGATCAAAATGTGTATTTTTACTTCATCCTTTTTAATGTGACAAAAATGTCCATTTCTAATTCATTCTTTTTAATGTATAAAAAAAATACATTTCTAATTCATTCCTTTTTTATGTATAAAAATATACATTTCATATTCATTACTTTATAATGTATAAAAATATACATTTCATATTCATTACTTTTTAATGTAACCAAAACTGAAATTTTGTTATAATCCCCTTTAATGTAAACAAAATGTAAACTTTGTTTAATCCTTTTAATGAGTAAAAAGGTTCATTTTCTATTTCACTAACATGTTCTAATTACCAAAAATGTTAATTTTGCTTAACCAATCTATATAAAAAATAATAATCTTGTTTAACATATCCTTATTAACAAACGTTAATTTTGTTTACCATATCTAATTAACAAGAAATGTTAATTTTGTCTAACATATTCTTATTAACAAAAACAAATGTTAATTTTGTTTATCGTATCTAATTAACAAGAAATGTTAATTTTGTCTAACATATTCTTATTAACAAAAACAAATGTTAATTTTGTTTATCATATCTAATTAACAAGAAATGTTAATTTTGTCTAACATATTCTTATTAACAAAAACAAATGCTAATTTTGTTTATCATATCTAATTAACAAGAAATGTTAATTTTATCTAGCATATTCTTATTAACAAAAACAAATGTTAATTTTGTTTATCATATCTAGTTAACAAGAAATGCGAATACTAATTTAACAAAAAGTGACAATTTTGTATGTCAATTCTAATTTTAGCAAAAGTGACAAATTTATACTAATGCAACATTTTAACTAAAATGTTCTTTTATTCTAAGGCGACATTACTAACAAAAATTGTGTTTTATTTCCAATGCGACAATACTATTTCTAACTTCATCTTTCATACCAAAATGATGTTTTTATGCTGAAGTCACATTTCATACCAAGGTGATGTTTTTATGCTAAAAATGTTATTTTTGTTTACACAAAAATATTCTAGATTAACGCTTCTAACAAAGATGACCTTTTTATTTTAATATCACAATTCTAACACATCAAAAATGATATTTTCTTTTGATCTAACATGATCAACAAAGTTACATTTCTACGTTAATGTAATTCAGCAAATCACACAACCATACGATTCAACAAATCATCACAAACACAATCAGTATAGAAATAAATATA
Source organism: Allium sativum (assembly GCA_030737875.1). NCBI lineage: Eukaryota > Viridiplantae > Streptophyta > Magnoliopsida > Asparagales > Amaryllidaceae > Allium > Allium sativum. The sequence continues at coordinate 277,707,321 of CM060910.1, read as the reverse complement.
CGTATATTATAATGACCCGAAAATCTGGTCCAATTTGAGCTGACCAAAAACACAAGTCCAACCCCAAATTAACCTGAAAATCAGGAAATTAATAGAAAGAAAACAGAGGGTGAGAATAGATAAGATAGAAACTTAGAATAGAAGAAGAAGAAGAACACAACATCAGAGTAACACGAACCTCACAGCGGAACGAATAACATATAATATATATAACATAACTTGAAATATACATCTGTACTTGAATATACATCACTATCAAAATACAATACTTACAACACAGCGGAAATAACTATAGCTATATAATCCTGAAGCCTCCTGCTCCAAGCTCTTCCAGTATATCTGTAAATCCTGACTACTTGACTGCCCGTACAAAATTGGGCACCCAAGAGTTTAGGGAAAACAACAAAATAAACTCCGGGTCAGTCATGGGACTGGTATGAGTAAAGCAGTTTAAAACAGGTTGAACAAGTAAACGATATCTCATAAGACCACGCCGTATAACGGAACGAGTTTTTCCCTTATGAGAATCTAAATTATCTTTATATCAAAAACCTTTTGATATTATAATAACGTCTATCAACCACAATATAATAATCATCTAGTAGAAACGCTTTCATCTCACGTTCTATATATAGAGTATACAATCAAAACCGCACGCACGTATTGGGTAATGGATTTCCAACTATGATAAGGTATGGAACCACCTTTCGCTAGTGTACCTCTAGAAAGGAATACACTGGGTTCAACAAGAACATCTTGCAACCCGGCCACTCATGACCGACCACTCATTTCGCTTGAGTGTATCGAATGTATATCACCAACGGTTGGGATCAGCAACCGTTTCCTGAATGGGACAGTATCGACAATAAATTTTTTGAAATAAATGAAACTCTAGATCAGGTGATTATACACCCTACTTCGGAGCGACCGACTTAGCCATGCTGCTTGCCTGATTTCTGTCATTTACCGGATGTGAGGCTTAAAGCTACGCTTTATCATCATACCAGATTCACTTTGAATGCCACATCATCAAATCCATCCAACCACCGTTTGACGTCCTCAACAATACATTATGTGTTAGCTAAAAGAAGTTTCCTTCTTCGCTTCCACTCTTGGTATGGTTGGAGAAATCAATATACGTGATCGTCTGGAAATACTCTGTCAGACATCCGTCCATACAAGTCATCCAGGAACAGGATGAACCGAAGGCACTATTCAGTACATCCATCTTAGGCACTGTTATCTAAGACTTATACAATAGCCCTTTCACTTTACTCCGTCTTCAATTATCTTTGGCATATATGATTCGCAATGCTTATGCCAATACAGAGTGGTTCTTTGGATAATAATCCAACCGATCTCTCCATATTAACAACGTTAAAATGGGTAAAAATTCAATAGTCTGTGATTTAACTATCGAAGAAAAACACATATGCAAACAACGATATTATTTCCAGATGGAAATTCTATCAATCAAACATCATTTAACATTTTCTCCTTAGTTCATTTTTCATCCCCTGTTTCCCTATATTCAACATTTTCCATTTTCTAAATTTAGAAAATATATCTTATTAACACTGGAAAACATTTCCATTTCTTGTTTTCTATGTTAGAAAACATTTTTGGTTCTTGTTTGGAAACATTTCCAAAACTCCTACGTTTTGATTTAGCAGATGTTTAGATAAAACATCGCTATGCCAACTCAAACCATCATACTTATTCACTTAACCATCCTTTACTGCCGAACCTTAACCATTCCTTAGTTAAAAACGAAGCCAATCAAGTTGGGGTAGAACTACCTCTCAGACCTTAACTGAACAACATTTCTAACCTTGAAATAGTCAAAGTTCACTTTAAATTTCTTTAACTAACTTCCTTACTTAACCTTTCTTTCGAATAACTATATTCGATTAACTCTTTTCACTTAACTCTGTTCGATTAACTCCTTTGGATTAACACTATTGGATTAAATCTATTTGATTTAACTCCTTTGGATTAACACTATTGGATTAACTCTATTTTATTTAACTCTATTCGAATAACTAATATTCGATAACTCTATTTAACTCTTCTTCGAATAACTAATATTCGATAACTCCTTTTACTTTATTCGAATTACTAATATTCGATTAACTCAATTTAACTCTTTTTCGAATAACTAATATTTGATAACTCCTTTTACTTTATTCGAATTACTAATATTCGATTAACTCAATTTAACTCTTCTTCAAATAACAAATATTCAATAACTCCTTTGGATTAACACAATTCGAATAATCTATATTCGATAACTACTTTCAAATAACTGTATTTGATAACTCCTTTCGAATAACTAGATTCGATAACTCCTTTCGATTAAACTAAAATCGATAACTCCTTCGATTAACTAATAATCGATAACTCCTTTTACTTTATTCGAATAAACTAATATTCGATAAACACCATTTGAATAACTCTAGTTCGATTTAACTCTAACTGGTTATCTCTAACTGATTTACTCTAACTGATTTACTCTAACTAGTTAACTCTAACTGGTTAACTCTAACTGATTTACTCTAACTGGTTAACTCTAACTGGTTTAACTCTAACTGGTTAACTCTAACTAGTTAACTCTAACTGGTTTAACTCTAAATGGTTAACTCTAACTGATTTACTCTAACTGGTTAACTCTACCTGGTTTAACTCTTATTCGAATAACCAATATTCGATTAACTCTATTCAGCTAACTCGACTTGACTAACCCCTTTCGAATAACTAATTCGATATACTAACTTTTGAATACCATATTCGATTTAACTCCCTTCGAATAACTTATTCGATTAACTCCTTTTCGAATAAACTATTCATTTATAAAGATTTACTTTTAGTAACGGTTCTTCACTTTACAAATGATTTCCTTTTCTATTATTCTATTTGCAAATGGTTTGCGAATATTTCCTTTTCAAATCTATTCTTCGATTTTATAATTCCCCTTTATAAATATTTCTCATTTATAAATATTCCATTTATAAATATTTTATTTTCAAATATCACTTTGAAAATATTCCCTTATCAACATTTCGGTATGTTATGGTATTCAACATATCAAATCATGATGATCAGTATCGTTCAAACACATAAATCGACAATAGATTTTATATCACATCATATATCACAATATATGAAAAACAGTAAAATAAATGTTGAGGAACCCAGTTGGATTCCTCCAACCTGTTTCCCTGCATCACAGATGTTAAACAATATAGATAACATCACTTTCAGTTCCATATTATATATTATGTTAAACAGAATCAATATAGAAATTCAACTAATTGACTAGCAGTTCAATCAAACAATCAACACACAGTCAATCAGCCAACATTTAACAGTTCTAAAAATACGACATGAAATTATAAACTGTTCAAAGTTAGTGAGATTTACTCACTTTGGCAGTTCATCGTTAAAGAACGATAAACTGTTTGTTTGATTTGAATCAAACAATTTATTTCGCCATAAATTCAAACTAGCACCAATCTACTCCCAGTCAGCTCCATTGGGTAGTGTCCGTCCATACGATCCCAACTCAACTTACGGTTCGTCAATCTGATATCGTATGATCAAGTTATTGGATTAACAAGTTTTAACTATTTAAATTAAATTTAAACTCAATTAAATTCGGGTTTAACCTTTTAATACACGACCCACTTCACATTCCAAAGCCCACCGACCCGTTTGAAGTCCTTCTTCCTCCAACGATACTCTCGGTACCTACTCCTCAACATCTCTCCATTACCGAAATCTTTGATACTTCCTATCTCCTCCTTCTTCTACTGTTATGCCAAATTAACAATACCAATGAACTTCTCATCTGAGTCTCTCTCCTCTCCACCCTTTAATGCCACACTCGACGTCCTCCTTTACGTCTGTCGTCCCCACGGTACTAGTACAGCAACGAACCAAAAAGGGACCAAACTTGCTCAAAACGTTGCACCAGATGTGACCTCTCTTCTTGATCCCAAAACCAACCTAAAAAACTCAAATTGATTCATGTATTTTCCCAAAATCACAAACCCTAAACTCACGGCAACTCGCTGGAAAACTTCCGCAAACCCAAACAGCAATTGAACCATATGAAACCAGTACTAGATCGAAGATGGTTAACTCAGGAATCCATATCCACCACTCTTTTGATTTTAGGATTTTTGTTTGTTTTGATTTTGATTTTCAAAGTGGAGTTCATAACATTTTTATTTATTTTGGTAGCGGCGGATAATTTGTTGACTGTTGAATGAGGGGTTTAGGGTTAGGGATAGTTAAGGGTATTATATAGGTAGGTTAGATATTTTTCTTTTGACTGTTGTATTAATTTATAATCAACCGTTGTATGTAAATGTTCTTTAAAAATTCCCGTGATCACATATGATACCCAAAATTCAGGAAACTGGACATGTTGCTAGAGTTCGACATCACGGACCCAATGAAACTGGTTTCGTCGAATTCCGACTCCGTTTGCTCACACAGCGTACTTTTAACTATCAAAATACTGACTGTTTCTCACTCTAAAATCCGTACGACCACACAGTGACTCTAAAAATCATGAAACTGGAAATCTAACAACTATTTGACATTGCGGATCCAACAAAATTAGTTTCGTCGAATTCCGATGTCGTTTGCAAAAGTGGCTTATTTTTACAGCTTTGAATGACCCATTTAAATATAAATAAATTTATATTATCGTACATATTCACAGTGGAATACCATATAGCTTCAGAAAAATCCTATATGAATTTCTAGCTTGATATTTCAAATCTGGTATGAATCGATATTCGATTTATAATGAAATCCCTTTTTAAAATATAAATAATTCCTTTATAAATTATAAAGGAATTCCACATCGACTTTTCTAAATTTTGATTTGGACATAAATCAAAATCTACACGACAAAATCCAGATTTTTCTCTTCCACTAGAAAGATATACTCCACTAGCTCCACATATTTCTTGTTTCACAGAAATCCGATTTAAAATGAGTCATGTACATTCAGTTGAAGTTCGAATCGCCAATTTACGAACTGCAGCGCCATTTCGAGCTCGATTTTAATTATAATATAATTATACGTTCAAACTGTCGTTCAAATAATATATTTTTTATTCTAATTCAATTCTAAACTGAATTAAATATCACAGATGATCTAGTTCACACCATATCGCCATTTCAGCCAATTCTGATTATTTCAGAATTAAATATATATTTTAATTTATTATTTTAATTCAATATTCACCATTATTTAATTCCACGACCATTAAATTCTCTATATCACTATTTATATAATTAAATAAATTAATTATAATATCTCTGCCAATGCGGGTCATTACAATCTTCCCCACTTAAAATAATTTCGTCCTCGAAATTGCTAGAATGTAGAGGACGACCCTATCTACTGGTTAGAACATATTTGTTCACTTCTTAACTTCAGTTTCCAACTGGACTAATTTAATTTCAATTAAATATTAATTAATTCTTATCAACGAAAATTTTCAAAAATCCTGAAAATTTTCTAACACCTTAACTTTATTGAAAAATTTCGCCAGCACCTCCTTTTTACTAGTCAATCGGTCAAACCACCACTCGCCTCTCTGGGCCGTCTCCATTCCAAAAGAAAATCAAACAGCCAAGTGGCTTGCCAATTCGGCTCATAAATCTTATATCCAATAGAAATATAAACTTGTACCTTTTGTCATCATATCATTATATCCTTTTCACCTGTTATCAATTCAGCCGATACAAGGGTCATCCCAATCAAATTCCAATCTGCTTTTATCCACGACACAACCATTTGCTTATATTCGAGCCAATTATCATTTCAACTCGATTTTCTTCTCGATTCCCAACTCTTAACTTGATTATCACATTACACTTCAAATTTGAATCTCACAATCCAATTTGTCTTGATATCATTCTATTTCAATCTCAGTTACCACTTTACTGGCTTTACTTTAATTCAAATTTGCTTTCACAAATTTCTGTTAAATTTGTTTTTAATTCAAATAGTTTCTTCCTGGGAGTTTTCAAACAGTTTACTCTTTTCAAAAATCAAATTTTCCTTTTGAACATGTCACTGAGCCCTTAATTAATATTCCATTAGTTAAATCAATTCTCTATTATTTGTTAACCAAATATTTTTAATAACCATATTGGCCTTTTACGTTATTTGGAAAACATTTCCGAATATCGCCTTCCTTTATTTTCTAAACTTTAGAAAATATATGCTATTTATAATTGGAAAATATTCCAATTACTTATCTCTTTTCCGATCTCGTTTATTTCTATACTTAGGAAATATTCTTTATTATATTTCCAAGCTTACACTTATTTGGGTTAAAACGGATGTTGTGTAAAACATAGTTACGACAGCCCAAATACTATATTCAACTAACTCTTATTCAACGTTGATCTTCGAGCCTGAAATCTTACTATTTATTTGTTAATAATGAAATCAATCAAGTTGGGGTATAACTACCTCTCAGACCTTGACTGAATAACATTTATAACGTCAAAACAGATATGACTACTTACTCGAATAATCAATACCATACAACTACTTATTCACTTTTAAACACGTATACGCTTCCTCTTTCTATTCTTACTAGATTTTATTCTTAGTCTTCCTTTTTGATTTTACTATTCTATTTCTAAGTTCGTTTCCTTATCGACCTCTCTCTCTCTATATATATATCGATATATAGATTCTAGTTATCAGATTTTCTTAAAAATATCCTAACTCCTTAAATTCCCGGAAAAATTCGCCATAACCTCCTTTGTACTAGGAGCATCGAGATATTTCAAATAGCCTCCCATGGACCTCACTAATCCAAAAGAAAAAGAAAAAGCCAAGCGGCTAGCCGATACGGCGCATAAAATCTCATATGTGAATTAAATACATACCTTTTCGTCGAGCATTCTATTTATATACCTTCTTACCTTATCCATACCTATCTCATGTATATTTATACATGCCCAATCTATTTTAACTATACCTGATCGTTTTAACTCAATTCGTTAATTAGTTTGTTAATTAACTCTTTAGTCTATTTCACTTTTATATTTGAACATGACATGTTCAAATATATTTTAATTTGCTTATTAACTAATTTGAATCCAAATTTCAAATTTAAGTTCTATATTCGATTTCAAATATCCATTTACAAATCCAATTCACCTTTCAAAGTTCAACTTCAAATTCAAAACACGATTAACTAATTCCTCTTCGACTTAGTTAATTCTATTCAATTTTTATTCAAATTTCTATATTATAAATCCCATTTGAATTTCTATATTCAAATTCTATATTATAGATCCTATTTTGAAATTCAACACAACTTGTCTTTCCCAAAACGAATTCAAAACAGTATCTCTGGTAGTAATTCGTCACTTACAACTCGAAAATGAATATTGATGATGCAGCTGTCATTATCAGAATCTATTTTCCAGCGATCGAAGTGAGTTCAATACTATAAAACTATTTCTAAACATTTCCACTTTGAAATTCATTTCAAAATATAATTCACACTTCTTGTAAAACAATTTATATCTCCCAAGATCTTTAATTTTCCTTATTTTTAATCCAAATCCATTTACAAACACTTATCCAATTCTCTAGAGTTTTAACTCAATTTCTGGTTTAAAATTTCAGATTCAACTCATCTGGTTTCACGTATTTCACTTATATGAATTCTGATTGGTTATTTACATAACCATTTACTTATAATCTTATTCGATTATAATAATAACCAATATATCCAATATATATCAAAATATACGTTGGGTAAACTATTTTCATTTACCCTCTTTTCAAAACATATCGTGCCGACACATCGTATTTGAGTGTTTATAAATTCCTACCAATACAGTGGATCAAACTGATCGATTAGAACTCATAAACGACTCAACCAATAAATCTCCACAATATAAAACAAATTTTTATATCAATAACAGATACATTCACTCGTATATATACACTCAACTCAATCTAGGGTATTATTAACCCCATCTCTACTGAGTCACGCCATAGAGCCAAGGTAATTCACTTAACTTAAGCTCTGATACCAACTGTAATGACCCGAAAATCCGGTCCAATTTGAGATGACCAAAAAAACAAGTCCAACTCCAAATTAAACTGAAAAATCAGGAAATTAATAGAAAGAAAACAGAGGGTGAGAATAGATAAGATAGAAACTTAGAATAGAAGAAGAAGAAGAACACAACATCAGAGTAACACGAACCTCACAGCGGAACGAATAACATATAATATATATAACATAACTTGAAATATACATCTGTACTTGAATATACATCACTATCAAAGTACAACACTTACAACACAGCGGAAATAACTATAGCTATATAATCCTGAAGCCTCCTGCTCCAAGCTCTTCCATTATATCTGTAAATCCTGACTACTTGACTGCCCGTACAAAATTGGGCACCCAAGAGTTTAGGGAAAACAACAAAATAAACTCCGGGTCAGTCATGGGACTGGTATGAGTAAAACAGTTTAAAACAGGTTGAACAAGTAAACGATATCTCATAAGACCACGCCATATAACGGAACGGGGTTTTCCCTTATGAGAATCCAAATTATCTTTATATCAAAAACCTTTTGGTATTATAATAATGTCTATCAACCACAATATAATAATCATCTAGCAGAAACTCTTTCATCCCACGTTCTACATATATATTATACAATCAAAACCGCAAGCACGTATTGGGTAATAGATTTCCAACTATGACAAGGGATGGAACCACCTTTCGCTAGTGTACCTCTAGAAAGGAATACACTGGGTTCAACAAGAACATCTTGCAACCCGGCCACATATAACCGACCACTCATTTCGCTTGAGTGTATCGAATGTATATCACCAACGGTTGGGATCAGCAACCGTTTCCCGAATGGGATAGTATCGACAATAGATTTTTAGAAATAAATGAAACTCTAGATCAGGTGATTATACACCCTACTTCGGAGCGACCGACTTAGCCATGCTGCCTGCCCGATTTCTGTCATTTACCGGATGTGAGGCTAAAAGGTACGCTTTATCATCATACTAGATTCACTTTGAATGCCACATCATCAAATCCATCCAATCACCGATTGACGTCCTCAACAATACATTATGTGTTAGCTAAAAGAAGTTTCCTTCTCCGCTTCCACTCTTGGTACGGTTGGAGAAATCAATATACGTGATCGTCTGGAAATACTCTGTCAGACATCCTTCCATACAAGTCACCCAGGAACAGGATGAACATAAGGCACTATTCAGTACATCCATCTTAGGCACTGTTATCTAAGACTTATACAATAGCCCTTGCACTTTACTTCGTCTTCAATTATCTTTGGCATATATGATTCGCAACGCTTATGCCAATACAGAGTGTTCTTTGGATAATAATCCAATCGGTCTCTCCATATTAACAACGTTAGAATGGTTAAAAACTTCGATAGTCTGTGATTTAACTATCGAAGAAAAACACGTATGCAAACAACGATATTATTTCCAGATGGAAATTCTATCAATCAAACATCATTTAACATTTTCTCCTTAGTTCAGTTTTCATCCCCTATTTCCCTATATTCAACATTTGCCATTTTCTAAATTTAGAAAATATATCTTATTAACACTGGAAAACATTTCCATTTCTTGTTTTCTATGTTAGAAAACATTTCTGGTTCTTGTTTGGAAACATTTCCAAAACTCCCACGTTTTGATTTAGCAGATGTTTAGATAAAACATCGCTATGCCAACTCAAACCATCATACTTATTCACTTAACCATCCTTCACTGTCGAACCTTAACCATTCCTTAGTTAAAAACGAAGCCAATCAAGTTGGGGTAGAACTACCTCTCAGACCTTAACTGAACAACATTTCTAACCTTGAAATAGTCAAAGTTTACTTTATGTTTCTTTAACTAACTTCCTTACTTAACCTTTCTTTCGAATAACTATATTCGATTAACTCTTTTCACTTAACTCTGTTCGATTAACTCCTTTGGATTAACACTATTGGATTAAATCTATTTGATTTAACTCCTTTGGATTAACACTATTGGATTAACTCTATTTGATTTAACTCTATTCGAATAACTAATATTCGATAACTCTATTTAAATCTTCTTCGAATAACTAATATTCGATAACTCCTTTTACTTTATTCGAATTACTAATATTCGATTAACTCAATTTAACTCTTTTTCGAATAACTAATATTTGATAACTCCTTTTACTTTATTCGAATTACTTATATTCGATTAACTCGATTTAACTCTTCTTCAAATAACAAATATTCAATAACTCCTTTGGATTAACACAATTCGAATAATCTATATTCGATAACTACTTTCAAATAACTAGATTTGATAACTCCTTTTGAATAACTAGATTCGATAACTCCTTTCGATTAAACTAAAATCGATAACTCCTTCGATTAACTAATAATCGATAACCCCTTTTACTTTATTCGAATAAACTAATATTCGATAAACTCCATTTGAATAACTCTAGTTCGATTTAACTCTAACTGGTTAACTCTAACTGATTTACTCTAACTGATTTACTCTAACTGGTTTAACTCTAACTGGTTAACTCTAACTGGTTAACTCTAACTGATTTACTTTAACTGGTTAACTCTAACTGGTTTAACTCTAACTGGTTAACTCTAACTGGTTAACTCTAACTGGTTTAACTCTAACTGGTTAATTCTAACTGATTTAGTCTAACTGGTTAACTCTACCTGGTTTAACTCTTATTCGAATAATCAATATTCGATTAACTCTATTCAGCTAACTCAACTTGACTAACCCCTTTCGAATAACTAATTCGATTTACTAACTTTCGAATACCATATTCGATTTAACTCCCTTCAAATAACTTATTCGATTAACTCCTTTTCGAATAAACTATTCATTTATAAAGATTTACTTTTAGTAACGGTTCTTCACTTTACAAATGATTTCCATTTCTATTATTCTATTTGCAAATGGTTTGCGAATATTTCCTTTTCAAATCTATTCTTTGATTTTATAATTCCCCTTTATAAATATTTCTCATTTATAAATATTCCATTTATATATATTTTATTTTCAAATATCACTTTGAAAATATTCCCTTATCAACATTTCGGTATGTTATGGTATTCAACATATCAAATCACGATGATTAGTATCGTTCAAATACATAAATTGAAAACAGATTTTATATCACATCATATATCACAATATATGAAAAACAGTAAATAAATGTTGAGGAACCCAGTTGGATTCCTCCAACCTGTTTCCCTGCATCAAAGATGTTAAACAATATAGATAACATCACTTTCAGTTCCATATGATATATTCTGTTAAACAAAATCAAAATAGAAATTCAACTAATTGACTAGCAGTTCAATCAAACAATCAACACACAGTTAATCAGCCAACATTTAACAGTTCTAAAAATACAACATGAAATTATAAACTGTTCAAAGTTAGTGAGATTTACTCACTTTGGCAGTTCATCCTTAAAGAACGATAAACTGTTAGTTTGATTTGAATCAAACAATTTATTTCGCCATAAATTCAAACTAGCACCAATCCACTCCCAGTCAGCTCCATTGGGTAGTGTCCGTCCATACGATCCCAACTCAACTTACGGTTCGTCAATCTAATATTGTATGATCAAGTTATTGGATTAACAAGTTTTAACTATTTAAATTAACTTTAAACTCAATTAAATTCGGGCTTAACCTTTTAATACATGACCCACTTCACATTCCAAAGCCCACCGACCCGTTTGAAGTCCTTCTTCCTCCAACGATACTCACGGTACCTGCTCCTCAACATCTCTCCATTACCGAAATCTTTGATACTTCCTATCTCCTCCTTCTTCTACTGTTATGCCAAATTAACAATACCAATGAACTTCTCATCTGAGTCTCTCTCCTCTCCACCCCTTAATGCCACACTCGACGTCCTCCTTTACGTCCGTCGTCCCCATAGTACCAATACAGCAACGAACCAAAAAGGGACCGAACTTGCTCAAAACGTTGCACCAGATGCGGCATCTCTTCTTGATCCCAAAACCAACCTCAAAAACTCAAATTGATTCATGTATTTTCCCAAAATCACGAACCCTAAACTCACGGCAACTTGCTGGAAAACTTCCGCAAACCCAAATAGCAACTGAACCATATGAAACCAGTACTAGATCGAAGATGGTTAACTTAGGAATCCATATCCACCACTCTTTCGATTTTAGGATTTTTGTTTGTTTTGATTTTGATTTTCAAAGTGGAGTTCATCACATTTTTATTTATTTTGGTAGCGGCGGATAATTTGTTGACTGCTGAATAAGGGGTTTAGGGTTAGGGATAGTTAAGGGTATTATATAGGTAGGTTAGATATTTTTCTTTTGATTATTATTAATTTATAATCAATCGTTGTATGTATATGTTCTTTTAAAATTCCCATGATCACATATGATACCCAAAAATCACGAAACTGGACATGTTGCTAGAGTTCGATATCACGGACCCAACGAAACTGGTTTCGTCGAATTCCGACTCCGTTTGCTCACACAGTGTATTTTTACCTGTCAAAACACTGATTGTTTCTCACTCTAAAAATCCGTACGACCACACAGTGACTCTAAAAATCACGAAACTGGAAATCTAACAACTATTTGACATTGCGGATCCAACAAAATTAGTTGCATCGAATTCCGACTTCGTTTGCAAAAGTGGCTTATTTTTACAGCTCTGAATGACCCATTTAAATATAATTAAATTAAATATAAATAAATTTATATTATCGTATATATTCATAGTGGAATACCATACAGCTTCAGAAAAATCCTATATGAATTTCTGGCTTGATATTTCAAATCTGATATAAATCGATATTCGATTTATAATGAAATCCCTTTTTAAAATATAAATAATTCCTTTATAAATTATAAAGGAATTCCATAGCTACTTTTCTAAAATTTGATTTGAACATAAATCAAAATCTACATGACGAAATCCTGATTTTTCTCTTCCACTAGAAAGATATACTCCACCAGCTCCACATGTTTCTTGTTTCACAGAAATCCGATTTAAAACGAGTCCTGTACATTCAGTTGAAGTTCGAATCGCCAATTTACGAACTACAGCGCCATTTCGAGCTTGATTTTAATTATAATATAATTATATGTTCAAACTGTCATTCAAATAATATATTCTTATTCAATTCTAAAATGAATTAAATATCACAGATGATCTTGTTCACCACATATCGCCATTTCAGCCAATTCTGATTATTTCAGAATTAAATATATATTTTAATTTACTATTTTAATTAAATATTCACCATTATTTAATTCCACGATCATTAAATTCTCTATATCACTATTTATATAATTAAATTAATTAATTATAATACCTCTGCCAATGCGGGTCATTACATATATTTTAAATTTCAAATCGAGAAATCTCACAGTGTGTTTAATTCTAATAATTCAAATCTGAAATTCCTCTGAATTTTGATTTGCTCCTTTTCAGATCTCGTCAATGTCATGTTGTAGATCTCGTCAATTCGGTTCTAACGAACCTGAAATCATCGAATTCCGATTTGATTTGAATGAGATATGATCGTTTTTATTTTAATACAATTTAATTAGGATTAAATTAAATTAATTACACTTAACAAAGCGTTGTTGCCCATCCTCCTTTCTTTCTTCATCGTGACCTTCAGGAGTAAAACCAAACCCAACCTTGCTTTTAAACTTCACTGATTCTCCTCCCTTCCTCGCACCGGAGTACGATCGGAGCACCCCCCATCAACTGCCTCCGCGTCAGCACCTGGCGCCCCCCTCCATCGATCAGCTCGGTGGCCTTAGGTGGCTCGAAGTCGGCCAGGAACTCGACGTGTTTGAGTACCGAAATCCACTCGTCCGCATCAGTAAACTCCATCATCACCGTACAAAATCAGAGAGCAAAGAAATCTCTTCGATTTGAGTATTGATTTCTTGATTAATTCGAAAAGATGAGGGAGAGATTAAGGATCAAAATCTGGAGTTTTCATCCATTGAAATCATGAAGTGCCGGCTGACAAAAGGGTTAGGGTTGGACCGTATTCCAACCATATATACACTATATTATTTATTTTAATTAATTATTTAATTAAGAAAATAGCCTGTTAATCTATTCCAGCTCCAATTCCAACCCAACGAGTGTCGCCCGTACCTAATAACCCTTGTTCCGGACACGATGGTACATGTTTCGTAACCCAGTTCGGCTGTTACGATGTGTTTTTCTTTAAATCAAGTTATAAATCATTTAATTATTAAATTCAAACATACATTTTAAATTACCGGGGCCACATGCTGACTCTAAAAATTACAGAAAATTATTTCTAGCTTTGTTTTGACGATACGGTTCTAACAAGACTAATTTCGTCGAATTCTGAGACCGTTTGAAAAATGGCCATTTTCAAGCCGATCTGATTCTGGAAAATTAAAATTAACAATAATTCGACATTCTGGTTCCAACAAAAATGGTTTCGTCGAAAACAGAGGTCGTTTGTAAAATGGCTATTTTCAAGGGCTATATTTTATATTAAAATATAATTAAATTCTACAGCGACTTTTCTAAATTTTAAACTGGACATATCTTTCTATTTTCAAAGTGAAATTTCAGTTTCTTATATTCGTTAGAAAGGTATGATCAAACAGATTTAAATACTTTGGTTTCACTCTATTCTGATTTAAAATGAATCTTGTATAGTCAGTTAAAGTTCAAATTCAAAATTTCAAACTACAGTGCTGTTTTAAACTCCTTTTAGAATTAAATTAAATTAATTCGTTTTAACTTCAATAAAAATAAATTTTAGTCATTATTATTTAAAATAAATGTATTTAAATATTTAAAATTTCTAAAATAAAATTTGTAAATTGGCCACAAAATTCCGGGTTGTTACAGGAACGGATTGATGGTGAGGCAAAACAAACAAAGATAGTCACCAGCAAAACAATCACAGATCTAGCAATAAAAGTAATAACACAAGAGATTTATAGTGGTTCCACTAACGTCTTGTTAGTGTACGTCCACTTGGGGAGAGGAGAATTTATTACTTTTCTCAATAAGAAAAATTACAAGACTGATAGCAGGGAAGAAGAAGAACTCTTAGAGATGACACACCTCACATTTTTGAGATGATAATACATTCACCTAATCCCTATCCTTATATAAGGATTAATGCTTGGGGTTGAAGTAATTGATTCATGATATAAATCAATGCCTAATTAATCCTCCAATTCTCCTGATAGGCTTCCTTGTTTAACCAACCAATTAGGGAATTAATTCCTTACTTCACTATCCCAAAAGGAAACCTTCTTCAAATCCTTCCACTTATGTAGGTAATTTATTGCCTATCCCTTTTACAAATAAAAGAGCAATAAATTTCTGATATCTTCCAAATCTTCTGCAGTTGGAAATATTATATTCCCAAATTAAAATATTTCCCAAATCTTCTCTAATTGGAAATATTCTATCACTATAATCAACAATATCTTCCAATCTTCAGCAAATGGAAATATTGTATCACAAATTCTAACATCATATACATGAAATTTCATCTTATTTCTAACCAGATTGACTATGTATGCATAGTTAGATAATATGTGCATATCCACTTAGCATATAAATAGTTAAACATGTTGTATCCAGATGTGTGCATCACTATTAAACTCATATTAGTCCTATTTGCCAAGCACAGTTGAATGTTGTAGTATGTTTTTGCCTAGTAGACTGTCCAGATGAACCTGGTAGTATATACATACACATAGACACACACACACACACACACACACAGATATATATATATATACATATATGTATATATATATACATATACATATATATGCTCACTGCAGGCTATAGTCACCTCCTTATATCTTGGTTATATTTATGTTATATATATTTCAATTGGATGTGCATTCTAGAATGCCTGGTACAACAAATTAGTGTTGCGGTGCAAATTTGCATATGTTTATATATATTAGAATTTTATGTTAATAGTAAGTTTTGAGGCTTGATAACGATACTATGTTAGATGTGTTTAACTTTGTTAATTGCTTTACACATATCAAACTGTTATGGTAGAAATGTTCATATAGATGTATATGTAACATTCCTGGAACATGCCTTGTTCTAAATAATATGCTACTGATTCATACCATAAATGGGTTTTCAAAATGAGGTTATATGTTAATAATATTTTCATACTATATGATTGGAATCTGGAATTATGCTGGGTCTTGAAATCTAATTATATGTAATATAATATGGTCTATGCTTATTTAAATTACTGGAATCTACGCCTTGAGTACATATATTAATGAACACCCTATATGTATAGGAGTATACATGAATATTGAAGCATGCCATGGTCGTCTTTTTCTTAGTTTTGACTCTGTAAGTAAATACCAAATGCATATAATGCATCAATGAATATATACTGCAACCATATCCTGCTTTACTATATATCCATTTATTAGCAATTTATGATAATACTGAAAGTTATGACTGGAAATAGTATTAGATATTTTTAAATATGTTAAATGCTTTACACAATTCAATGTATAGCATACGAAATTTTTATATAGTGGCACATGAATAATCCATGAACATGCCATCTAGAAGTTTATGTTTATGCATACACATATATATGCATTAATTTCTCTTAATAAATTAAGTGGGAATATGTTCATAAGCATTGACTGATATGTTTAAAATCTGCATAGTGTATACATATTATAAACCAAGAATCCCATATATACACCCACACATATACATACACACATATGCAAAGTATGATACCATGTGATGGTCACTCTGATGTGCATAGTGTCTGTGTAAGATTAGAATGTTATAATATGCTATTTAAACTTCTAGGTTGTATAAATACTTGTAAAGATTTACCGCTCAGTTTCTTTTAGTTCTGTAAATCAAATTAGGCATTGAGATATATTGGGCTTGGGTTTCATATTATTCCGGAGACAAAAGACTGGTTTATATTTATTTGTTGCAGGGATCAGTATGACAGATTCACATTGATGAAAAAAAAAATCTGATTTGCATTTTCAATTTATGGATGGATTATAATCTATAATTACTATTAAAATTATGCAACAAAAGGAACTGCGGTTTCTTATATAGATATAATGCAGTGAATGTAAAATTACTTCAGTTTGTATTTTTTTATTTAGACATGTTTATATATACATATGTAATATGTTTCTGAAATTATGGCTCTAGGATTGTGGCTTATGTACCATATCTTGTTATCTGTATGATCATACGATGTCCTTATATTATGGGATTTTTTTTGATTCGGCCACCTTTTATGAACTTATAACACTTTTAGCCTAGTTTCAAAACTTATTACGGCCGTAGCCTGGCTTATGTCACATCAGCTCAAAACTGTTATTAACACTAGCGGCATTTGAGATGATGCTAACCGCGGCATCCTAAATGATGCTTAAACGTGAGTTATATGTGTCATCTCAAATAACGTTCCATGCGTCATCTCAAATGCCGCTAGTGTTAATAAGGTTTTGAGCTGATGTGACATAAACCAGGCTACGTCCGTAATAAGTTTTGAAACTAGGCTAAAAGTGTTATAAGTTCATAAAAGGTGGCCGAATCGGAAAAAAATCCTATATTATGGCTAGTATTTGTGTTTAGTTGAAACCGAACCTTTATTATTGGGTTATATGATAGTTAACAAAAGTTTGTATGATATTTCATGGGCCAATTTGAATGTTGCAAAAGGTTTTAATATAATTTTGTGGCTTACGATGCTTTCAAAGTCTTTGCACAATACATCGTTGCCTATTATGTTAATAAAAAATTATATAATATGCCGTGGCCTACTTGATGTCTACAAAAGTTTATTCATTGATTTTGATAACCTGAAATGTTCAAAACAAAATATATCGGCATTTTTTCCAAATGTGACAATGTTCATATGCTATAGTTTATTATTGCATTTATATGCAATCAATATTACCAATATAAAATACTTATATTTTGAAATGTACAAATACCACTAATATGACTTGCCGCTTCGAATTATAAAACCCCTTTAAGTTAATAATTTATATTAAGTCATGGTGACATCTTCCAATAAACACACTCATCAATACCAGAATCAATAGATGCAGGTAATGCCAAAGCATAAGTGCACTATTTATTTTGGTTATATGTGATAGAGTAAATGTGATACTCGACTATATTATTAGGTATGACTTAACTAGACTTCCATGGTAAGATTATGGACTTAGAGACAAAGAGCATGAAATATTCAATATTTAAAATGAATAAAATTGTTCATCATGTTATCCGGGAATTATATATGAAATATAATTGACATAAGATCTCTACCTAAAAGATTGTGTTTTGGGGATTAGCCAAAGTTAACACAAGGTATGATTAAATATGGATCATGGATCACTAATATATATATATATATATATATATATATGTATACGTATATATAAAGAGAGAGGGGGATGTTGATTTGAGTGGGAGCATATTTTAGTTTAAATTATACATTTATATAAATATGCAATATTCTACACAATTTTGATTGCCAAAATTTGTATATATATTGCAAACCTTTTATCATTGTTTTATTATTTATTATATAATGTAGATATTAAATAGTAAAAAATTTAATAATTTAATTACTAAAATTGATCCTTGAGAAGGATAAACTGAATTAAACCTAATTTCTTGACTAACATCGAAATTTGAGGATTGTCCTCAAACAAAATTGAAACGTAATTGTTTTATAAATGTAGATCTAAGAGGGAAAATTTAAGTGTGACTTCAACCAAATAAGGTATAAATGTTATAACAATCTACTTATACATCTATATTATTAGGTACTAGATACGAATCACATATATGTATGTGAATTTGCAGGAATGGCAAAACGAGTAGAAATCTGACAAAAGGATAAGTGGACTTACGATTGGAAATAAAACAAACGATGTTGCATTATCCAAATGAAGCATTTCTTGATCTAACCACTGGCTTAATTGAAGAATTAAAATTTTATTATTATGAAATTTCCATTTAAAATAAATGTTATCATGTATTTGTTTAGACAAATTTGAATTTCATTTGTAATAAAAGGGCAATTGTTGTTCATTTTATTTAAATGAAATATCTTATGGAAATACAGAACTATTTTACAATTTTACGAATCCTTAAATTTAATATGCTTGATTGTAACATAAATAATGGGTGAATTAAATCTAATGATCCAACATAACTTGACATTGTCGGTTAGGTCATATAAAGAAGAAAAGCATATCAAAACTCCGTAATGATGGAATTTTGAGGTTATATGATTTCAAATCATACGAAGAATGCAAATCTTGTTTATTAGGTAAAATGCTACAACACCTTTCACTTGACACAGTGAACGAGCTAGTATGTATTAGGCCTCGTACATAATGACGTATGTGGAACAATGAATATGTGATCTAAAGGTAGGTTTTAATACTTCATTGCATTTACTAATGATGTCAGTAGATATAGTTGTGTGTATCTTATGAATCACGAGTCGGAATCCTTTGAAAAGTTCAAAGAATTCAAGAATGAAGTTCAAGACCAATTTTGAAGAATATAAAGACTCTTTGAACAGACCGAGGAGACTAATTAAGCCAATAATTCAATGACTATCTAAAAAATGTGTAGAATTGTCTCACAACTCACTTCACCTAGAACGCCACATTGGAATGATGTCTCCGAAAGGAGAAGTCGCACCTTATAAGATAAGGTACGATCAATGATAAGTCATGTAGATATTCCAATAAAATTTGGGGACATATCCTTGAAACAAATTGCAGTCATATTTAATTGTAATCCTACTAGAATAACTCTATAGACGACATATAAGATATGGACTGGGAAAAGTTCTAGTATGTCTTTTATGAAGATTTGGGAAGTGAGGCGTTTGTTAAATGTCTTGCCTTTGACTACTTCGGACCCAAATCCGATAAGTATTATTTTGTGGAATATCCAAAAGAAGCAAAAGGATATCATTTCTATAAATCCTGCGAGAATAAAATGTTTACTGCTCAAATTGGTACCCTTTTAAAAGGACAACTAGTCTTTGAAATACTGATGGGAATAAAATAGAACTCGAAACATCTCGGGAACCGCAAAATACCATTGAACCTTGTATGGACAAGGAATTGAGTGGGAGTGACACAATAATTCTAATGTTATATATTGATAACATATTACTTATTATGAATGATGTTAGTTTAAAATAAGAAATAGATACAGGTTCTACAAAGGAGGGTATTTGGATTAAGAAGTTCATTATTGAATTTAATCTATTGTTGATCCAATGATTTTACATTGTGATAACAATGGAGTTATTGATCAGGCCTAGAAACCTTGATCTCATTATAGATCCAAACATATATTTAAGAAATATGATTTCATCTGTGAAATTGTTCACATAAGAGATATACATATATGCAAAGCACCATACGTTACAAACCCACTAACTAAAACTCTATCGCAGCAAAAGAATGATAGTTACACTAGTTTCATAGGTATACGATACATGATTGATTGACTCTAGTGCAAGTGGGAGATTATTAGAGTTTGTGCCCTAGATCTAATCGATTTGATGTAAATAATGAAATTGTTGAAGTTATATTGAATAGAATTATTCTGTTATATTATGTTTACTGCATGGTATAATATTAACATAATACAAGTCCTTAGAATAATAATACAGAATTATATAGTTTAAGTAAGTGACTTGAGCATGAGATTATATAATATAATAAAAAGTATTATAACTCTTAAATGTCCCTAGTCAAGTTTTTTGTATATACGACAACAACAAAACATTGAGACTAGTATATTGATTGATTGATGATCCTATCTCACTAATCATTAATATACGTGATATTAATGTCAATACATAAATATGTATTGGAAAATAGCATATTTGGTTGGCCCAACTTGAGAAAACTTCATGGAGCATATTTATAGTATCATAAGTAATCTCAAAGTGACGGTGATGTAATGGTCCTCAGGCTTGAAATAATTATAATTTTATTTGAGGATATTTGGGTTTTGGTATCATCAAAAGTAACTTTTGACCGAGTAGACGATAAAGGAGATTATCAGATACTGTAAGGGATGCAGAATGCAGATCTTAAGGAAAAATTAACACTAGAGGGGGGGGGGGGTGAATAGTGTTTATAAGAAATATAAAGAAATCTTAAATAATCTTGAATTACTATAAAAATCACACAATGATTATCACACCAGAAATTATTACAAACATAGAAACAATCACAGACACAGATATAAGTAAATATAAAATGCAGAAAAAGAAAGAACACACCGATTATATTAGCTCGGATTACTCCTGCGTCTAGTCCCACGCAATGCTGGATTGCGCAGAGTTTTATTATTATCAATATCTAAGTACTACACCCTTGATTTCATGGCTACACGGTTAACACCGATTCTACACCCCCCTTGATTTCGCAGCTACAAGGTTAACATCACTTTCTTTCCTTTATTTCAGGGATATAAGGAACACATCCTTTCCCAAACAATTCCAAAATGATTAAAATAGCCCTAGAACTCTTCAATAGTACTTCCAAATAGATAGTGGTTGACAGAGAATGAAAAGAGAAAGAGAATGGTATGATTTTTGTTGAATCCGACGGAGTATAAGTGTAGAAATCAAGAAATTTATGTATATTAATGGTGGTAAGTAAATGAGTGAAGACGGAGAAGAAAGAATAATTAAAAATTCGAAATTAACCCATATTTGTAGTGTATGAAGGGTTGCAATGTTTCCAAAACGTTCCAAATGGTGAAAAGACACTTCCTTTGAAATTAGAAAATATACGGTTATATGTCGACATGCTCAAAAATGTATGTCGACATATGTCTTTTAATTTTGAAATTTAAACTATTTTTCAAGTGATTAAACCTATATATATGTTTTGGAAATTATTGAATCAAAAACTAGTGTTTAAAATAAATTTTATAAAGTATAAAACATATGAAAACATAGTACAATATTATACAAACATATTTATAAAATTATTTGATATAAAACTATAAAACATTTATAAACATATATATATTACAAAACTTTATAAACTATATATATATTTGAAATCATAAGTAAGATTCAATCTATTTATAAAAGAGTTCGAAATAATTTGAAAAAGGAAATTTAAAGAATAAGATTTTATAATAGAATTTGAGTTTTGAAAATAGAATTTGAAATTTGAAAATTAGAATTTGAAAATGAAATGTTATTTAGAGTTTTACATATGATCTAGACTTAATTACTATATTGTTCTTGAACTCTCGAAATATTGATACTCATGAGTTTTGAATCTCCTTTGAATTCTACATCTCTTGGAACTCTAAAACTGTATACTCTTCCGTATTTAAATTCTATATACAAACTTTGCATATATATATATATATATATATATATTCTAAATAACGATGTTAGTATATATTTTATAATCAATTAATAATGATAATTGAAACATGGTTGTTGTCATCAAAACTCGTTTTCCAACATATACATCTCGAATTGATTGAAAATTATGAATGATCTATATGGAATTAAACCCTCCCATATAAGTAGTGATATCCATGAGCCTCTTGATTGAGTGAGACTATGAAATGCATGGCCGTGCTCAAACATTGCTTTGTTTTATATAGTCTACTCATCGATCAAGATAAAAAGAACTAAATTATGAAGAAGATGATATGTTCCATACCTCGAGTTAAATCTTGGATATATTGGTTAAAAGGATTAAATCACATTGAAAGACTGGTCACAGAAAAGGTTGTACCGAATCGTTGATTTTATTATAACTTGGGTAGCAGCGATCTATTACTAGATGTCGTTCACTGTTTGTAACAAGTGAGTGGTTCGTGCTACGCATACTGGCAGCTGTGGAATCATGAAGTGTATACCATTTTTTCATGTTGTTAGCTTCCTTTTATTTACACTTCCGTTTGCTCAACCCCTGTGTAGTCTTATTTTTTTTTACCATAACATATTTTTTCTTATGTGACGTAAAGAAAAGGTGGTTATAGCTTGAACGCTGGATGAATTAAAAAGTACATTTATAGTGAAGTTGATACCATAGAGGAGAACAATATTGAAATGTATCTTAGATGATGCAAGTAAAGTCTACGCTATCTCTCATTACTAAATCATACACGATATAATTATCATGATAAATTGATACATAGTTATACATTTCAATCCAACAACGCCACATTTAACTGAAAGAGCATAAGATTGTTCCATTGATATAAACTAAATGTTACTCGATAGGAGGTACAATCTAATAAGATGGTTCATAAAGATCATCACGTAAAAGCCTGTACATGCACCGGTTTTGGTAGACAAACTCATAGTTTGTTTGCCATCTAGCATTTGTTATTCCTCTTTTAAAGGATCAAACTGTAATGACCCGCATTTTCCAGGGGTATAATTAATTTATTTAATTGTTTAAAATAGTGATATAGGAAATTTAATCGTCGTTAATTAAATAATATGGAATATTCAATTAATTTAATAATTAAATAATATATTTAATTCAGAAATAATCAAAAATATTGGAAATCACAATATAATGTGAACAGGGTCATCCCCAAGATTTAATTCAGCTTAGAGTTGAATCATATTGACGAATATATTCAATCGACGTCAGTTTGAACGTATAATTATATTATAATTAAAACAGAGCTTGAAATGGCGCGGCAGTTCGCTAATTGGCGATTCGAACTTCAACTGAATGTACAGGATTCGTTTTAAGCCGGATTTCTGTGAAACAAGAAACGTGTGGAGCTGGTGAAGGATATTTTTCTAGTGGAAGAGAAAAAAATCGGGATTTCGTCGTGTAGATTTTGATGTACATCCAAATCAAATTTCAGAAAAGTCGCTGTAGAATTCCTTTATAATTTGCGACGCTTTATATATGTTATAAATAGATTTTCAGTATAAACTGAATACTGAGATAATCTGGAATCTGAAATATCAAGCTGTGAATTCTGATATGATATTCTGGAGCTGTACGATATCATATGTGAAGATATACGATAATATAAATATATTTATATTTAATTTAATTATATTTAAATATATTTATATATTTAAATGGGTCATCCAGAGCTTTAAAAATACGATGTGTTTGCAAACGAAGTCGGAATTCGACGAAACTAATTTTGTTGGATCCGCAATGTTAAATTATTGCTAAATGTCAATTTCCGTGATTTTTAGAGTCACTGTGTGGCCGTACGGATTTTTAGAGTGAGAAACAGTTAGTATTTTGATAGTTAAAAATACGCCGTGTGAGCATACGGAGTCGGAATTCGACGAAACCAGTTTCGTTGGACCGTAATGTCGAACTCTAGCTACATGTCCAGTTTCGTGATTTTTGGGTATTGTGTGTGATCACACGAATTTTGAGAAGTCAAAATTGAATATATAAATGAGAATATACTGGGAATATTCCTCTATAAAATATCTAGATGTTTGTTTTCCCTATAAATACACCACCCTTAACACCTCTAACCTAATTCTTTTTCCTCCTTCTGGTCAAAGGAAAATCACGCCGTCGGCTATTCCTTCCAAACCCCTTTCATGATCTTTCAAAAACGAAATCAAATCAAAGTAAAACCTATAAATCTCTAAACCTATGTATTTGAGTTCCTGCAATCATCCTCTTCTTGCTCATATAAGTTTTCAAAGGATCGAACTCATTGGTTTTTACCGCTGCGAATCTAGGGTTCGTTATTTTGGGGAGTTGGGTTCGTTGTAGGGAATTCGAATGTGAGATCGGGGTTTAGCGAGAAGAGCAGCACTCAATGGGGGTATTTTTGTGGGATTCGGTTCTTAAAAGTGTCGAGACACTTGTGTGGGCGTGGGGTTTTCCTGGAGGACGGAATTTGCATCAGAAGCTCGAATGAAAGGTGATGCATACGAGGATGGAGAGGAAGCTAAGAGTGGATTTTTGGTGAAGTTGTTGGAATTATCGTTGAGCAGAAAGGTGGTTGATGGCCTGGAAATTTGCGAACTGATTTGGTGTGCGAGATGATCAAAACGATGTTGAGGTTGTAGTGTTTCTGCTGGGAAGGTTAGTGGTGAATTTGAGGTGGTTAGAAGGAGATTTTGATAGAGAATGGAGTGATGGTCTTTGTTTGGATTCTCGTGGTGGATTGGGAAAGAAAGTGGCTTGCGAAGGAGTTGCAATGGCCATCGAACCAGTTCTGGAGCATCAATTCTGTTAAGGGAAGAAGAGGTTCAGGGAGGCGGGCTTTTTGTGGTAGTTAGGCTCAAGTTTGAAAAGTTAAGGCCCATTTGTTTTAAAAAGGAATTATAATCATTTCTAATTTAAATACTTCAAACCTGTAAACTGAATAACTTCGTCGTGTGTTAACGGAATTCAGCGAAACAAGATCCGACAGGATCGTATGGACGGACACTACAACATGGAGTTGACTGGGAGTGGATCCGAGCTCGTTACTATTTATGGTGAAATAAATTGTCCGACTGAATCAAATAACGCAAACCGTTATTTAACGGCTAACGCGCAAATGTGAGTTAAACTCACCAATTTTGAACAGTTATATTTTTATAATGTATTTTTAGAACTGTTAATCATCTGTTGATTTGCTGTGTGTTGGTTGATTGATTGAACTGCTAGTCAGTTAGTGAAAATTATATATATGTAATTATATATATATATAAACCGTTAAATATTTATATATTGATTCTGCTATCAGAATAATTTATATTGAATTGAAAGTGATGATAATCATATTGTGTAACATCTGTGGATGCAGGGAGACAGGTTGGAGGAATCCGACTGGATTCCTCAACAGTTATTTTATTGTTTTTCATATTTTTATATGTTGTGATATAAAATCTGTGGGCGATTATATGTGCTTGGACGATATTGAACATCGTGATTTGATATGATTGAATACCATAACATACCAAAATGTTGATAAGGGGATTTTCAAAGTGATATTGAAAATAGAATATTTACAAAGCGGAATATTTATAAATAAGAAATGTTTATAAATTGGAATATTTATAAATAGGAGATATTCAAAAAGGAAATAATTACAAACCATTTTCTTTTTGAATGGAAAGGCCTGTGTGGCGGGTTTGGGGATTTTCCCGATGCTCCCGTTACAAAGGACGTTATGGCGAATTTTTCAGAGAATTTAAGGAGTTAGAATATTTCAAGAATAAATTTGAAAAGGAAATATTTGTAAACCATTTACAAATAGAAATGAAAAGGAAACTTTATAAAAAGGAAATTATTTTTAAAGTGTAGAACCTTTATTTAAAAGTAAATCTTTTCAAATGATTAAAACGTTGTTAAAAAGGAAATCTTTATAAAGTGAATAAAGTAAATCGAATATGGTATTCGAAAGGAGTTAAATCGAATATGGTATTCGAAGGGAGTAAATCGAATATGGTATTCGAAGGTTAGAAAAACGAATATGCTATTCAAAAGGGGTTAGTCGAGTCGAGTTAGTTGAATAGAGTTAACTAGTTCAGTAGAGTTAACTAGTTCAATAGAGTTAACCAGTTCAATAGAGTTAACCAGTTGGGTTATGTAAGTCAAGTTAACCAGTTGGGTTAAGTAAGTCAAGCTAACCAGTGAGTTAAGCAAGTCAAGCTAACCAGTGAGTTAAGCAAGTCAAGCTAACCAGTCAGGTAAGTAAGTTAAGTTAACCAGTGAGTTAAGTAAGTCAAGTTAACCAGTTGAGTTAAGTAAGTCGAGTTAATCAAGTCGAGTTGATCGAGTTAGAGTTACTCAGTTAGAGTTAATCGATTAGAGTTAAAACGAACTAGAGTTAATCAAATATAGTTATTTGAGACAGAGTTAGTCAAACATAGTATTCAGGGTAAGTTTCCATCTCGTACGACTGCTAGCGTAATTCGCAGGGCTGTAAATAGCCTAAGGCGGTCGGATGTTTCCTGAGGGAGTCAGACGTAACCATTGTGATCGCTGCGATCTAGAGTCAAGCGAATGGAGTTAAATCGAATATTAGTTATTCGATAGGAGTTAATCAACTTGAGTTAGATTATCGAGATAAGTTAATCGAGTTAAGTTCTTGAGTTAGATTATCGAGATAAGTGAGTCGAGTTAAGTTTGTCGAGTTAAATTAATCGATGTTAGTTTCATCGAAAGGAGTATCGATGTTAGTTTCATCGAAAGGAGTTCCGATGTTAGTTTCATCGAAAGGAGTATCGATGTTAGTTTCATCGAAAGGAGTATCGATGTTAGTTTCATCGAAAGGAGTTCCGATGTTAGTTTCATCGAAAGGAGTATCGATGTTAGTTTCATCGAAAGGAGAAAGGAGTATCGATGTTAGTTTCATTGAAAGGAGTATCGATGTTAGTTTCATCGAAAGGAGTATCGATGTTAGTTTCATCGAAAGGAGGATCGATGTTAGTTTCATCGAAAGGAGTATCAATGTTAGTTTCATCGAAAGGAGTATCGATGTTAGTTTCATCGAAAGGAGTATCGATGTTAATTTCATCGAAAGGAGTATCGATGTTAGTTTCATCGAAGGGAGTTATCGATTATTAGTTAATCGAAGTGAGTTATAGAATATTAGTTAAATCGAAGGAGTTATCGAATATAGTTTATTCGAATCGAGTTAAAGGAGTTAATCGAATATAGTTTATTCAAATAGAGTTAAAGGAGTTATCGAATATATTTTATTCGAATAGAGTCAAAGAGTTATCGAATATAGTTTATTCGATAGGAGTTAAGTGAAAAAGAATAAGTCGATTAGAGTTAAATCAATTAGAGTTAATCCAATAGGGTCAGTCCAATAGAGTTAATTGAAAAGAGTTAATCGAATATAGTTATTCGAAAGGAAGGTTAAGTAAGGAAGTTAGTTAAAGAAATATAAAGTGAACTTTTCCTAATTCAAGGTTAGAAATGATGTTCAGTTAAGGTCTGAGAGGTAGTACTACCCTAACTTGATTGGCTTCGTTTTAACTAAGGAATGGTTAAGGTTCGGCAGAAAGGATGGTAAAGTAAATTTACAATTAAAGGAAATGGTTGAGTTGGCATAGCGATGTTTTATCTAAACATCTGCTTAATCCAAACGTAGGAGTTTTGGAAAGGTTTTCCAAACAAGAATCCGAATTGGTTTCTAATACAGAAAACAAGAGTTGGAAATGTTTTCCAGTGTTAATAAATATATTTTTCTAAATTTAGAAAATAGCAAATGTTGAATATAGGGAAACAGGAGATGTAAAATGAACCAAAGAGATTAATGTTAAATGATGTTTGTTCGATATAATTTCCATCTGGAAATAATATCGTTGTTTGCACACTTGTTTTTCTTTGATGGTTAAATCACAGACTATCGAAGTTTTGACCATTTTAACGTTGTTAATATGGAGAGACCGGTTGGATTATTATCCAAAGAACCACTCTGTATTGGCATAAGCGTTGCGAATCATATATGCCAAAGATAATTGAAGACGGAGTAAAATGCAAGGGCTGTTGTATAAGTCTTAGATAACAGTGACTAAGATGGATATACTGAATAGTGCCTTCGGTTTGTCCAGTCCTAGGACAACTTGTATGGACGAAGGTCTGACAGAGTATATCTAATAAATCGCGTAAGTTGATCTGTTCAAACGTTTTCACGTTTGGTGGCGGAGGAATTCGTTTCTCTTAGCTGTATACCCGTGTTATTTTTGGATAAGTCAATTTGTGATTTGGTGGGTATGACGATGTGACATTCTAAGGGAATGAAGATGTGTGGTATGTGAAAAGATAAGCGTAGCTTCTAGCCTCACATCCGGTAAATGACAGAAATCGGGCAGGCAGCATGGCTAAGTCGGTCGCACCGAAGTAGGGTGTATAATCACCTATCTAGAGAATATTCATTTTCTTCTTTAATCTATCAATGCTGTCCCATATATATATACGAGAACGGTTGCTGATCCGAACCGTTGGTGATGTACATTCGATACACTCAAGCGAAATGAGTGGTCGGTCATGTATGGCTGAGTTGCAAGATGATCTTGTTGAATTCCGGTGTATCATTCCTAGAGTACACTGATCGGAAGGTGGTTCCATACCTTGTCATAGTTGGAAATCCATTACCCAAATACGTGCTTGCGGTTTTGATTGTATACTATATGTAGAACGTGAGATGAAAGCGTTTCTGCTAGATGGTTATTATATTGTGGTTGATAGACATTATTATAATATCAAAAGGTTTTTGATATAAAGATATTTTGGATTCTCATAAGGGAAAAACCCGTTCCGTTCTGCGGCGTGGTCTTATGAGATATCGTTTACTTGTTCATATACCTGTTTAAACTGTTTTACTCACACCAGTCCCATGACTGACCCGGAGTTTATTTTGTTGTTTTCCCTAAACTCTTGGGTGTCTGAATTTGTACGGGCAGTCAAGTAGTCAGGAATTTACAGATATACTTGGAGAGCTGGAGCAGGAGGCTTCTGGATCATATAGCTATAGTTTATTTCCGCTGTGTTGTAAGTGCTGTACTCTGATAAGTGCTATTGTATACATAACTATTATATTTCAAAGTTATGTTATATATTATATGTTATTCGTTCCGCTGTGAGGTTCGTGTTACTCTGATGTTGTGTTCATCATCTTCTTCTATTCTAAGTTTCTATCTTATCTATCCTCACCCTCTAATTTCTTTCATTAATTACCAGGATTTTTCGATGTTTTGGTTATCGACATCGAGTTTATGTCGATAACCAAAGCCGCTCAAAATCCGGGTCGTTACATGTCATCATAGTTTGATCAGTCACGTAATTATGCTAATAATTGCATCAACTGGTCAAGCCATAATCATACATGTCATTGAACTAATTTTAATTTATGGAAACAGACTCAATTGTATTATCAAGTCATAAACCGTGAATTGTTTCCCAAAAGCCTTATAATAAATCTAGGGCATATGTAATGCTCAAAACTAATTCTGCTTAATATTCTCATATTGCTCCCTCTTTAACTTTAAGCATATATATATGCCACTGATCGTTGGTACAATCATATTCAGAATCATAAAATGGTAAATGACCTACAATATATCTATTGAATTTGCTTTAAAATTAATTATGACCATAGATTTGTATTTTACTCTCCATTCTAACATATATAAACCATGGAGCATTAGTATCACTATACAGAGAATATGCAATGCTCATATGTTGTGTGCACACGAACATAACATAATAATGTGTGGGTGTTGTGAATGCATTTGTATCTACGTACGTATGTACATGAGCATGTATGTACATTCATTCGCGCACACATAGAGAGAGAGAAAGTGCAATTTGAGAATTATATATGTTTGGAGCATTAATGTATAATCTTATACAACTTAATAACCACTTTGCATTCACTATATTATCTTAGGAAGCATACACATAACATGTTTTATTATTAATATACAGTAAAATTTATATAAAACTAATTTTTCTCAAATTCATGTTTTATGTTTATACTTAAAATATTGATATTAGCATGTCCAAAAAAAATTAATCCAGAACTGCTAAACATGACGTATATAACATTTGTAAAGATGAAAAATATATATTTTATAGAGCATTTTACACATCACCTAATACATAATGTGTACGCGTGTTGGTCCATGCTTGAATGAGCATATACTGAATATCAAAGTCAATGGCAATTAACTCAACTGTTAAAATAGATAGAATATGATAGTCATAAGAGCTTATCGACTTAAGAATATTAAATTTTAATTATTCATGCATATTGCATTTGCTGATTGTAGCACCATTTCCATAAATTTATGTCCCAATTGTGCTATCTCATTAAACGGTTGGATCTTTCAATCGGTGAAAGCTCAGAAACATAAAGCTATCCAATTAGCTTTGAATTGTTCAAATAATTACAGAGTTACTATGAAAGATCAGGGATGAGATTTCATCATTCATACATGTGCGTGAACACACATGGTCACATGAAAGCCTTTAATCAGTTTAGAGGTGCTTAGAGAACTGAGAAGTCCCGTAAACTGAAAATTTCAATAGTACGGCTTCACGAGGAAGCAAATAAATTTTATAGTTCTAAACCATAACCTAAGAGGACATGTTTTAATTATAACTGCCAAAAAAAATTAAGTTCAACTATTGCACAATATTTAGAAGATACATTTTCTCAAAATAACAGTGAATACATCATCTATTTAATGACCATATTCTTTGAAATAACAGTGAATACATCGTTATTTTTTGAAATTACCGCGAATTGATATATTTGATGACCTTTGAATTAAATTCTACTGCAAATCCATATTTTTTTGAGTCTAGACAATTTTTATGTCATCTATTATCTGTAGAATGAAAATATAACCAAAAGCAAAATTTGGAAAAAAAATTGGCAAGTAAATAGGGGATGTGCAAAATTAGGGTATGGAAGGAAATTGACAGGGTTCAGATAGAATCAACTAACTGAGAATAGTAGAGTGAACCTTTTGATTGGGATGTCCAACTTGGCAATGTGATGCAGAGTGGAGCTGATAAATTCCTGCACACAATAATTACCTGTAAAAATTATATAAAATCCTCCTAAGAAAAGAAGTTAAATATCATACCTTGATTTGATCGTCACAAACAATAGGAATATTTGGACAGTCTAAATACTCCTTCGTAAAAACTTTATGGAGGGCCTTAATAACTTTAATTGGTAAGCCAAACTTGTTAGAATTATAAATGAGTATGAAGCAGGAAATAAGGTATATCTTGCACTGATTAATTTCCTATTTTGGGAAATAAAACTATTTTATTGTGCACATGACAATTGCGTTAAACAACCATATTTTAAACAATATATGTTCACCCTCTTAACAGAACAAAATAATTTCAAAGCAAACAGTGAACTTTTATGACAAAAAAAATATAAATGATCTGTACTTACAGTGAAAAAAAAACTTACCATAAAAATAGTTTAATTACTTCAGCTAAAATCCCCTTCCATTGCTTCCAAAACTGGAAAACTGTTTACATATATTATTCCATAAACATGGTCGCACAAATTGAGTTTGCAGTTTACATGAATAAACACCCATTTTGGAGCAGGTTCCTCCAATGTATACATTCATCCAAAATCCACATATCGAAATCTATACATTTCTCTCTTAATTGAATCATACTTGCATTATTGTGTGCGTTTTGTTAAAAATATTCTAGAATTGACCATTAACCTAATAAACCTTTTTTCATATAAGTGAATATTGTCATCTGTGTAATCATTGAGAAAATTTCATCAACACCCAATCATTGAGTACAAATATTATGAAATATAGAAACTAAATCAGCATCAGAATAAGAAATTATTGAAAATAATGAAATCATGATATAAGTGAAGTAAATGGAACATTCTGAATCAATAATTCACTCATCCCTATAAAAGATATATATTCTCAGTAAGAAAAGTGAAACAAAATTTTAATTTGAAAGCTCCTGTTAGCCAAGAAAGTATAGATGACTTTGAATGAACGAAAAATACATTAAGGAAAATGTTATGGGTTGAAAAATTAATGATTCCTGAAGATAAATACACCAATTTCCAATACTACACCAGTTCTAAATTACTCAAGGATAATTTTAAGTATAGAATATTATTGTGCGTACCTTAGTTGGGGACATCACACATATTGCTATCATCCAAATGCAACGCATGGGATGTTGATCAAGCATGATGTGAAAAAAAGTTACTTGCAAAAAAACAACAGATATGGAAAATTAGTAGATTGAAGTATGTTGTATTATAGTTATTGATTCATTAAAGATTTTCATATAAACAGAGTGAAGAGGACGGAGATAAAGAGGAGCCCGAAAGAATTATGATGGTAAAAGCGAATAACTGAAAGTGAAATGGAGGAAGTAGCAACAAACATTGTGAATGCGTGATAATAAATGGCCATAGAATACAGCAATAAGGTACAGTAAAAATAAGACAAATAAAGATTGAAATTTACATGTGGAATGTCCTCATATTTGTGGTTTTTCCTTATTTATTTAAATACTTAATGCATGGAAGAACATAAAGGTGGAAAGTAATGTGGCAGGTGGATCACCTTTAAATATGTGTAAGGCGAAATTTTCCCCATACTAAAATCAAGAAACTGTATCCTCATGGATTCTTATCACCAGAATGCTAAACAGAGCATTATAGTTCTGTAAGCAATAATCATGATAAAAAAACAATAAGAACAAAAGAACAATCAAAGTTTATTGAAAAATTTGGTGTTCTGTAGCATAGCCCAGAAAATTATTTCGTATTTATAAGGGGACAACAAATTTAAAATTACAAGGTAATTGTTGTGTTGTCATTCAATTATCTATGTTGATGAATAAATAAACATAGATAATAAAAATGAACATAATATTTTGTTTTCCAACATTCCAGAATAAGTTTCACAATATTTGATTAAGTTTCGTCCACTTTTTCCTTCATATTTGCACATAAATCTCATGGAGTTCCACTTAGATATTTATCAACGAAATACGTCTAAGTATATTTACATGAAAAAACATATTTTCAGATGGAAAAAGCAGTTTGAGCATAAATTAAACAGGGTTGAATGCATTGAAACATTTATAGTATCTTGGATAACTATTTACATGACAAAATATATTTTCGAATGTAAGCACATATTGAGGACAGCTTTAGCAAAGATCTCATAATAACTTATAATCATATCCCTGTTTAAATCAATTAACTTTTGTGGATGAAATTCAGGAATTGAACACGTTGAAACATTTAAAGTATTAAAATGAACATGTATTGGTCTTGCCCAAAAAAGTAGAACATGTATTAATTAGGGGCACTATATTAAAAGTTAAGTTGAAAATAAATACACAAATGAAAATTACATAAATGGTAACATGAAGAAGATAAAAACAAATTATCTTAACTCTTTCCCAAATTAGTCGCATTCATGGAAATAGACATTTGTTTAAATATCCACATGTTGAACATCACATAATTGCAGTCGAAACTTCATAAAAATAGTCAAAAACAACAATTTGTGGTTTTTTCATTAGTTTTTTCAAATGATTAAATTAAAGAAACCAATTAGAAATAACATCCACAGATTACCCAACGTCGAAATAAGCTAACAAAATAAATGGAAAAAAGTGGAGAAATTTACCATTCAGAAAAGGAAATGGAACTTTGCACCATGAGATGGCGAGAGGCCGACATTTGAGGAGGAGGTTCAGCCATTGACATAATTGTCACTGTCACCCATAAATCTTTAATAATAGTTGGAATCGGTTTGGTGTCACACTTTTTTGGTGTACACGCAAACTACCGAAAATGCCCCTTAAAATATTTGGAAAACAATCATATTGACTTCGTAATATATTGCATCAGCGACATAATAGGTCAATTTAACATAATATTGCATCGACAATAATTACTCCATCTTATTCAAGAATAACATAACCAGCATACTAGAATTTGTTTCCTTTATGCACTATTATCAGACTTTAAATCCTTTACGCATTTAACATAATATTAACATTACCAGTATTATTCACTGCCATCTATTACCTTCTAATTAAAATTATTTTAAAAAATATGTGTTTATAAATAAATGTTTAACGTTTATAAATAGGCAATTAATAAATAGCCAATTAATATAAATTTTTCATTGAATGTTTCACTGCTTATTCTGTTAGCCATAAATATAAAACCTTGACGTTTTATATTAACATTACCAATATTATTCACTGCCATCTATTACCCTCTAATTAAAATTATTTTAAAAAAAATATGCATTTATAAATAAGTGTTGTAACGTTTATGAATATGAAATTAATAAATAGGCAATTAATATCTTTAATAATAGTTGGAATAGGTTTGGTGTCACACTTTTTTGGTGTACACGCAAACTACCGAAAATCTTTAATAATAGTTGGAATAGGTTTGGTGTCACACTTTTTTGGTGTACACGCAAACTACCGAAAATGCCCCTTAAAATATTTGGAAAACAATCATATTGACTTCGTAATATATTGCATCAGCGACATAATAGGTCAATTTAACATAATATTGCATCGGCAATAATTACTCCATCTTATTCAAGAATACCATAACCAGCATACTAGAATTTGTTTCCTTTATGCACTATTACCAGACTTTAAATCCTTTACGCATTTAACATAATATTAACATTACCAATATTATTCACTGCCATGATCATGCGCGAAGCGCGTGCCGTGATGCTCGTGTTACATAATCGCCTCATAAAGGTTATAGGCTTTAATCGAAGTTGATGGTGGCTAGGTTAATCTGTAGGACATCACACAGAAGAACATTTACCCATTAGCCTTCGTAAACTGTGCGGTAGAAAGGAGTTAAGTTGGATAGAGGAGCGGTTATGAGTTTGTGCAAAAGTGGGTAGAACAGTACCATGTTTCTAAATAATGGTTTAATACAAATTTTGAAGAAGATACGTCAATCCGAGTGACCAAATTGACGCCCTATGTCCTATTGAACATATATTCATTGTAGAGTAATTTAAATGATTTATTATTTTATGCCTTAAAAATCATCATTGGATAAGCAGGTAGGGAAAAATAAATAGTTAATAGTACAAAATTATTAAGAAGAATTCGGATTTGTCATATATGCTACTTACTAAATGGATTGTAATATCTATTTAAATTTAGTCATGTGGAACTGATGCTTGTGTTCCAATAACATGTTAAAAGATGTTA
This sequence comes from Allium sativum, assembly GCA_030737875.1. Lineage (NCBI taxonomy): Eukaryota > Viridiplantae > Streptophyta > Magnoliopsida > Asparagales > Amaryllidaceae > Allium > Allium sativum. The sequence goes on along the minus strand of CM060910.1, from coordinate 277,671,456 downwards.
ATTTGATCAGCAAATACCAGACAAACACGGCGTGCAAGTTGGATTGGGTCTGGAATAGCACATATATTGTCTGAACACTTAATGAGCGTACCTAAAATCAGTAAAAGCAAATCTTATAAGTACAAACTTTGATTTTTGGATGCATGGATTGAATATGTTTAGTTGTTGTGGTCTTTATTAAAAATATGTGCATATATTTGTTTCATTAAAAAATGATAAATTTCAAATTTTACAGATAATATGTACAACAAAACATTGCTGAAATCTTTTGAAAAGGTAAATCACTGGAAATAATGAGATGATAAATGGAAACTAAATAATAAAGTGAAGCAAAAATGTACATATCCATATAAAAAGTATTATGTTCATTAATATTTCAAAATTGAGTCAGAACATCTTAGAGTCTTCAAAGAGAAAAAACCTAAGATAAAATTCACAGTTTACATTATTTGTGATCATAACCTACCATAGTTAGCATATGTCAACTGTTCTATTCCAATCATGCATTAGATTGGCATATTTCCTTCTTTATCTGAATACAGCATTGATATGTGCATTATATCAATTACTAAAAGTGCTAACTAATTTACCATTCTACTATAAATATATGAAATGTAGTAAATATATACAAAGTTCATAACTATAGTATATCTCAAAAGAACAATGATTGGTCCAAATATCTATATCATGCTAAAGACAGAACCCACATTACTGATGAATTAGACATATTATATGTAAATTCAATACATATTAAAGTTCGAACGCAAATAAGGAATAATTTTTCGCCTATTTAATGTATTGGTTAAACATCAAGATATCATTATTTGATTAACAAATATTTCATCTCTCTATTTACTGTCACTTGTAATTTGGATACCCAGATTATGTTTAATGAAACAGTAGGGAAACTTAGGTACCTTTTTGTACTAAACTTCAACAATGAAACATATTTAAATGAATTATCAAAAATCAGTCAATTAGAAAACAATGTGTATACAGTAAAAGGTTACAATGAAATAGCAAATGAAAACGATAAGTTTAGTTTGTTACCTTACGGGAGTTTAAGTAGAAAGAGCAATATGTTTTGTCTTCTTCTCCTTGCAACAGGTTCCCGAATTTTTTGCATAGTACAAAAAGTGAGAAAAAGTCAGGAAATTGATCAAAATTAAGTCAATTAGCAAGTGGATTATCTGGTCCAACGAAATGGGGCTTTGTAGGTGGGGAATAATGGCTACGTACTGTCGTCGGCTGGTTTGTTATGGCATAGAGGGATGTAAAATTGGACAGGAATGAAGGGGAAGAAATCGATGTGGAAGACGATACTGTACGAGGAGGAGAGGGAACAGAATGGAGGGGAGTTCGAAGATGGAGGAGTTATATTATCAGACGTTAGTTTAGTGCCAGTAAATTGGAATTTGTAGTAGAGGAGCATCAATGATCGATAAGCTGGTTGTGTAGGATGTTTAATTTGGGTGAAAACGGCGATAATATGGTCACGGAAGAACGGAACGTCGAGAGACAGGAATGGCAAGGGGTTCAACTATCAGTTAAGAAAGGAAAAGGTGGGTAGAAAGATGAGGGAAAAAGAGAAAGGACAGATGTCACGACAGAAAAGATTTGGTTCCTTCTTTCGAGTATAAGTAATAGATTTTAAATATGATTTAAAATTATTGCCAGAGTAACCTATAGGGTCACATGCTTAGAACGTTATAAAGGGAAAACCATTCATTGGATAAAACAAAATATCAATCTGTTGATATTTTATTTAGCATTGAAAATGGATGTCGGTCGGTTCCTTAGTTTATGGTACGCATTTAATTTTAAACAGGGTTATTTCATTCCTTTAAAAATTAACATACACATGAACCAACATTGATATCAGATCAAAAAATAAGAAACCCGACCATAAACCCTTTTCAAAGAAAACCAAAAATGCCGGCTAGTACTAATTCCCTTTTTTTCCTTTTTGATTCGATCGAAGAAAAAATTCATTCGTGTGGATACCAATAGTGTTACCCACCAAATTCACATAGCATTGGATCGGGCCTTTCATGTAGTTTTGGATCGATTTGAATCGAATAGAAGCACTCTGGAATGGTCCGAGAAGCAGCTAAATCGTCCTGCTTGTATGATGCTGAATCTTCCTGCTTGTATGATGGTGAATCGCCTACCTCGTAGTAAAGTGGATCGGCCTCAGCTGATTTGGATCGGACCGGGCTGTTGCAGTGTGATTTGAATTGGCTCGAGATGAACTGGATCGGGCTGAAGTGCGCTACACTGGCTCGAGACGAGCCGGACCGGGTTGAAGCACGTTACATTGGCTCGAGAGGTTTTGTATCGGGTAGAGGTATGTTGAATCAGCTCAAGATGAACTGGATCGGGCAGAATCACTTTGGATCGGATCGGAAGCTTGGAAACTGGAAATTAACCTCAGTGGCATTTCCGTAAATACTTGACATACCAATCCAAAACCTGAAAACTATATTACACTCATCCCTCACTCCTATAAATAGAGCTTCACATCCACTTTAATGGTGGAGGGGGGGGGGCTTTTTGGATAATCCCGAAGGGCTTTCAAACTCAATTCTCAACTTCTTTTAAGTAATTTGATCATCTCAAACACTTCAATTCAAAGATCCATCTTCGAATTCATTACAAAGATATCAAGATTCATAAAAACTTGTGAGAGAGTTCAGATTGATTCCATCGACATCCATTCTTGGAGGATCTCAACCATTTCTCATAGGAATTTCACTATGTATAAGAGTGAAAAAAGTGAGGTGGATTATGGATGTATTGAGAGAGTATGTTTGTTTTGTAATCTAAAAGGTAATATTGGAATCATTTGATAAAATGGACGTAGATCACGCTTGATCGAACCATTATAAAACTTTGTGTCTTTCCTTACTTGTATCTTCCTAGTTTTCGGCTCTATTTTTACTATTATAGAGAATATTGTGAAGTGCACCTTGCATCTTTGGTGTTGACTCAAGTTTTGAGATCAACATTTGGCGCCCACCGTGGGGCCGATTCAATCCTCCGTCTTCTCTCATTCCTCCATAAGTTTTAAAGCCTTGCATTAGAAAAGATACAATCCTATTTCACTACAATCTACTCCAAGCCTTTGCCTAAGCTATGGGTAAACCAGGTAAACCACCAAAGAGGCCCACGGATCAAAATGTCGAGAATGGTGATAATATCGTCGATCGTGAAACTACTCCTCCTACCACCTGATTTGAGGTTGGAGAAGGTTCCAGGGCTGGAGCCGCCATAACAAAACGAGAGTTAGATGAAGTGGCCGCAACTTTAACTAACCAGATGATATTGCAAATGAGGCCATGATGAAGAGACTCGAAACATTTTTCACCATGCAAGCCGCTACGGCAAAAGTCACCATGAAGACCGCCCATGCTAAATCTATACAGACTCTGCATATAGAAAACACTAGTTCCTCTTCTTCAAGCCCAATCTGAGAAAATTCTGTCCAAGAGATGATGAATCCTAAGCATAAGGAAGCAAAGCTGCCCGCTCGCGACCATCCTGATAAAGCGACTTCTCAACCAGTGCTTGGTTCCGCCAAAGGGGAACCTCTCCAAGCGGGAGGTTCAGGGCCTCAAAATCCGAACTGTAACCATCTTCTTAGGCAGACATCCGATAAGGAAGACGGCGTCCGCCCTGCGGACCAACACAATGAGGAGGAGCGAATATCAGAAATGATCCATAAAATCATGGAGAGAAATCAGAAGAAGCAGGATGATGAAAAAGAATGGGGATTTGCTCCCACAAAAACTCCGCTCACCGAAAGAATCAAAATGGCACCATATCCAAAAAAATTCAAGCCTCCAGTAGTGCAAGCTTATAATGGGACGACTGATCCAAATGTGTTTCTGTTCAAGTGCGACCAACACATGGATTGGGCTCGTGCCACTGATGAGTTGAAGTGTTTGTACTTTCGACTTACCTTGAGGGAGTGGCGTCGCTTTGGTTCACCAAATTTGCCACCGAGGTCAGTGGACAATTTCGCTACCCTGGCCAAGTTGTTCAGAGAGAAATTCAGACTTCAAGCCACAAAAGTGCAAGATGTTATGGAATTGAATGAACTCGAGCAAAGACCAAGAGAATCCATTAGGGCCTTCCTTACTCGCTTTAATACCGCTGCAGCTGAAGTGGGAAACTATGACCCTCGCCTGGCTTCAATGGCCTTAAAGGGGGCTATAAGTAAGAAAACTAAGCTCGGACGGTGGATTAAAAAGAAAAAACTGAGTCCTCTAGAGGAGTTGTTTGATAAGGCTGAGGAATACATAGGTGTGGATGAGCATCCTGCCTATGCTATGGATATCCCAGAAAGCAACATACAATCTGAAAAGAAGAATAATGATGCACCAAGCGATCAGAAAAACCCTGGTGGTCAAAAACAGGGTAATGATGGTAAGGATAATCGAGTCAATAAAAAATTCCACTTCTTCAAGAACTCGGAGTTGACTCCATTAAACGAAACAGTACAGAATATTTTCATGGCCACTAAGGAGACTGAAGCATTACCAAAGAAGATAAGGGTTAGCGATGTCGCCATAAAATCCGGGAGATTTTGTCGGTTTCATAACCAGCCCGGCCATAGCACGAATGAGTGTAGGCACCTAAAGAGTCTAATCGAGGAATTAATAAGGAAGAACAGACTTCAGCAATACATAAAGGATCCGCAAAATACTCAAGCTTCACAAGGTCAAGGAACTTCTACAGGACAAACAAAGCAAAGTGAAAATGCCGCAAACGCTGTCGTGCCAAGGCTGATCATTAACACCATTTCAGGGATCCACATCCTACTGGGAAAAGCTAGGGGGATATTGTGAAATATGCTAACGAGATGAAAGACCTTCCGAGAGGAGAAGAACTAATGATTACGGATGAAGCCTCTTTAGCAAGGATACCTAGGTCTCCCTGGGATGACTTTGTGTTCAAGGATCGAGACTCGGAGGGATTGATAACTCCAACCGAAGATCCAATGGTAATAACTGTAGGCTTGGGTCCTGCCATTGTTAGAAGAGTTCTAGTTGACAGTGGAGCATCCGTTAATGTTATTTTTGTCAGTGCATTCCAAGGGATGAAGCTCTCCATGAAGGATGCGAAAGCTTGTCAAAGCAAAATTCATGGTTTCATAGGACAAGTTGTTCAGCCAATCGGAGTCATCAATCTACTTGTTGAGCTCGTGGAAGGGGAAAACAAGGCAACACAGAAGCAAGATTTTGTCGTAGTCGATGAGTGGTCCATTTATAATGCTTTCCTTGGAAGACCAACCCTTGCGGCTTTCAGAATAACGATGGCGCCATGGTGCCTAACAATGAAATTTCCCATTGAAAACGGGGTTGGAGTGGTCAAGGGCAACTAGCAAACAACAAGGGAATGCTACCTGTTTGAACTTGCTGAGGCGAGGAAAAAAGAAGTGGGAAAGGATGCGGAGCTCCCGCCCCGCATTCATCGATCCCCCTTATAGAAATTAAGGCGGGGCCCCATACTGGTGAACATAGTGGGGCCCACAAGGAAATCGATCTGAGGAAAACCAGCATGGGGGAAGACGGAGCAACATCGACTGAAGATACCATTTCCATTTCAGTATATGATAAAGACCTTGACCGAGTCTTAAAGATAGGTTCTCAGTTGGGCCAAAAGCTGCAGAAGGACTTGATACTGTTTTCAAAGCAAATTTAGATGTCTTTGCTTGGACACACTCAGACATGTGTCGAATATCAACAGATGTAATTATTCATAAATTGAATATTAATTCCAATTTAACTCGTGTAAAACAGAAATGACGAACTCGGGGACCTGGAAGATCAATGGCATTAAAAGAAGAAGTAGATAAACTTTTCAAGAATAATTTTATACGAACATCTACGTATCCCGATTGGGTCTCGAATCCAGTTCTCGTCAAAAAGTCTAATGGCAAGTGGAGAGTATGCATACACTACTCGGACCTTAACAAAGCATGTCCCAAGGATAGTTTCCCTCTACCTAGAATCAATCAACTTGTCGATGCAACTGCGGGGCATGCACTATTATCTTTCATGGATGTGTACTCTGGATACAATCAAATTATGATACGCGAACCGGATCAGGAGAACACAAGTTTTATAATTGACAGGGGCTTGTACTGTTATAAGGTTATGCCATTCAGACTAAAGAATGCAGGAGCAACATACCTGCGTCTTGTGAACTTCATGTTCAAAACCCAGATTGGGAACACTATGGAGGTTTACGTCGATGACATGTTAGTAAAGTCCAAAAAGGGTGAAGATCTCCTAGAGGATCTAGTAGGGATGTTCCATATCCTTAGAAAATTCGGCATGAAGTTAAATCCTTTGAAATGCTCATTTGGGGTTTCTTCAGGGAAATTTCTTAGATTCATAGTCAATGGCAGGGGCATCGAGGCAAATCCTTCCCAAGTCACGGCATTACGAGAAATGCGAGCGTCAAAAACGATAAAGGAGCTTCAGAGCTTGAATGGGAAGATTGCCGCCCTTAATCGCTTCATTTCTAAAGCAACGGATCGATGCATTCCCCTTTTTGACGCTTTAAGGAAAGGAAAGAAAGACTTCCACTGGATCCCGGAATGTCAAATGGCTTTTGAAGAATTGATCAAACATATGGAGTCTCTGCCAATGCTTTTGAAGCCTAAAGATGGAGAAGAGCTATTCCTATATTTATCCATTTCCTCGCATGCTCTAAGTGCGGCACTTGTACGGGAAGAAGCCAAGGTTCAATTGCCAGTTTATTACTTAAGTAAGCGGTTCAATGGGGCAGAATTGAAATATCCGAAGCTGGAAAAGTTAGCATACTGCCTACTCATTGCCTCACAAAAATTGAGACCGTTCTTCCAATCTCATCCGATAAAGGTTCTCATTGATCAGCCGCTAAGGCAAATTCTCTTCCGTCCGCAAACTTTTGGAAGGGTATTGAAATGGAATATTGAGCTTAGTCAATATGACATCACCTATCACCCTCGAAGAGCTATCAATGGGCAAGCTTTAGCAGATTTCATCGCCGAGTTCATAGACAAAGGAGATGGAATTGAAGAACCAACAAGGTTGGTCGCTAGCTGGAAGCTATACATTGATGGCTCAAGGAATGACTTCTGTTCAGGGGCCGGAATTGTCTTAGAAACTCCAGAAGACCATTCCTTGTGTTATGCATTAATGTTGGAATTTCCATCAACCAATAACGAGGCCGAATACGAAGCATTGATAAACGGGTTAAGACTAGCAAAAGAACTGAATCTAAAAACCGTGCAGATCTTCAGTGATTCCCAATTGGTAGTAAGTCAGATTCTTGGGGAATTCCAAGCCAAAGTTGGAAATCTACCTTCCTATTTTATAAAAGCTATGGAACTTCTCAACAACCTCGATCATTACACCATATCTCACATTCCAAGAGAGGAAAATGCAAAGGCGGATTCATTCGCTAAATATGCTAGTTCTTCTAATGCACATTTGCTCGGGTTAATACTTATTGAAGTCCTTACAACCCCGGCCATTGAAGAGGTAGATGTTGACTGGATTATGGAAACAGTTGAAGAACTTATGTCCTAGATGACACCGATTAAGGAATATATCCTCAACGAAACACTTCAGAAGGAACCAAAAAAGCGGAGGAAAATACTGCGCAAAGCTCCGTTATATCTTGTCCCGGACGGGAGGTTGTATAGACGGGGATTCTCTATGCCATTACTACGATGTGTGTCCAAGGAAGAATCGAAAGCAATTTTGGCCGAATTACACGAGAGAGACTGTGGGGTTCACGTTGGTGGTCAGACGTTAGGCAAAAAAGTTCTGCGATACGGCTATTTTTGGCCTGATGTGAACTTGGACACAATGACTTATGCCAAAAGATGTGATAAGTGTCAAAGATATGCAAAAATCCCGAAAGCACCACTAACCGAGTTGACCTAGATGGTCAGTTCATGGTCATTTGCTGTCTGGGGCATAGATTTGATTGGGGCACTACCCACTACAAAATCAAATATGAAGTACGCAATAGTGGCGGTCGATTATTTTGCTAAATGGGCTGAAGCAGAGCCACTATTACTTCGAAGAAGGTGATCAACTTTGTCTTGAAAAACATCATACGCAGGTTTGGCATTCCGTAGAAAATAATTACTGATAATGGGACTCAATTTGAGAGAGCCGAGTTTTTGGACTTTTATGCCAAGTACAAGATCAAGAAAAGTTTTTCGGTCGTTGCCCATCTGCACGCTAATGGGAAAGTTAAAGCAATCAACAACATCCTAAAGTCAACCATCAAAAAACAACTTGAGAAAGCCAAGGGTAGTTGGGTTGATGAGCTTCCGCTTGCATTATGGGCATATCGTACTACTCATAAAACGGCAACAGGGCACACTCCGTTTTCCCTTGCATTTGGATCCGAGGCGATGATCCCGGTTGTGTTTGAGGTCCCGACTTATTGAAGGATCTACTTCAACCAAGCGGAAAATGAAAAACTTCAACTCGAAGCACTTGACTTACTTGAGAAAAGAAGAAAGGAATCAGAACTTATAATTATTGCACATCAGAGAAGAATAGCTCGTCATTTTAATGCTCAAGTTAGGCAAAGGACCTTCCAAGTTGGGGATTTATTTCTTAAGAGAATCATGACAGGAACCGGAGTACTGGGACCCAACTGGGAGGGGCCATATGTGATAGGCAAAAAATTCTCGGATGTACATTTGAACTAAAGACGGATCCCAAGAGCATGGAATGCTATACATCTCCGTCGCTACTTCTTTTAATGTTTCTTTCGTAGTATTTGTAAATAACATGCATTGTACATACCATGCAACACTATTGCAAGTTTTGTAAATATAAATCGAGTTACTTGCCTAAATCGTACATTTGCAAATCACTCGCTAAAGATCGATTTTGATTGCAGGTCCTCTAAAAGATACATTGATATCACTATAACCTAATTAGTCCTTGAGGCTATTGGATCATCGGTTAATGCTCAAAAACATCACTCGCAACTAGTTCGGTGACATGGAAAGCATAGCGGTGCAAGTACAAGACACCAAGGTTAGGTATGTCAAACGACATGACGCTTAAATCACAAATAAAACTGCAAGTTTCGCCAAAGGGGCACCTTCTTAATTGCAAGGCCTCATGCCCTAGTTCTAACAAATCGTGGTAAAACCTGATAAAAGAACTAGTGTCTTCCCCGTGGAACAGCGCAGCCAATAAACCAAAGTCCTTCCCGAGGGGCACCTAGTCAATCGCTAGTACCATTAATACATGGTCCAGCTGCGACATATACTGGGTCTTTAAACCAAAGACCTCCCCGAGGGGCACTCGGTTCATTGTCAATGCCATTAGTACATGGTTGGATAGCGTTATAAACACTGGGTTCAAAAAGACCTCTTCGGGGGCATCCGTTCAAATGTTGGATCTTTCAAATCCAACTATCAATTCTGGGTCTTCCAAATCCAGTTACTGACGGATTATAAAGACCCCTACTGGGGCATCCGATCATATGTCGGGTCCTCCAAATTCGGTTAGTGACGGACCCAAAGTCCTTCTTGGAAGGCGCCCTACAAATTCTACAAGTGACTGAGTTATTCGATCACAACGAATAACGGGTTTACAAGTACTACCTCGGGAAAAGGAAATGCCATGCTCAACCATTAAATTCAGACAAAATTTTGGTATAAGGACATTCCACGTTAAAGGAATTCAATGGTTTTCACTTCCTTATATATACCATAAACTCATCATGACTTTAACGTTAAAGGGTTAGCGTTTACAAAGATTAACTCGATCAACGGAATGGAAATCCGATATGACAAGGACAAAATCGGTAGCTCCAATACTGTGATAAGTGCAGAAGTGGTTGTTCATGGAATTGCAAAATTGCCTTGGTCGAATCGGCTAAACACAAATCCAAACTGAAAACCAACCGATTCAAAAAAGATCCGTCAGACCGACCCAGATTGAACCAATCATGACCGGTCCAGATTGGAGCGACCTTGAATGGTCCATATCGAATCGATCAGGACTAATCTAAGGTGAATCAGTAATGACCAGTCCACATTGGGTCAATCATGGCCAATCTGTGCAAGTCAATACGTTGTTCAAAGGTGATATCACTGTAGAGCTAATGCAAATTGAAAAGTATATCAAAGAAAACAGGCTATGAACTAAATAACCTAGCTAATCAGGCATTGATCATCATGACCAATATACCACTACCAACCAGACAAGTAAACCGACAGCACAGCCACAAAAATCAAAGTGTACCAACACAAACTAACTTAAGGGTTAAAGGCGAGGACCGAAACTCGCTTAAATACAACCGGTCTAAAAATAAAGTTCATTAAGCCAAAAGTCATCAAACACTTAGAGAAAAGAGCTAGGCATACTGGTACTTCCTAGGTCATCCCACCTTCCTCTTCACTGGAGCCAAACCAGACGGAGAAGCATCAGAAGTTGGCCTCTTGCTAGATGAGCCCACTAATTTGATATTCCACTTAGGAAAAGCAGCAATAACAGCATCTCGATTCCTCAAAGCACGAATCAATTTCACTTTATCGTCCTACAGAACAGCGATACGCTCAAGATTCTCCTGATGAAGCCTTTGCAAATGCCCCGTCAGTGTATGCCGGTCCTGAAGCTTTTTAGCAGTCTGATCTTTAAGCAGGTCCATCTGCCTCTCGAGCTGATGCAAGGTGTCCTTCATGTGACTAAGTATCCTAGATTTGGCAATAACTATATCGCTAAAAGTCACTTGACGACCAGTGTGAGACACATCCAAATTAAGGGGGATCCCTTGCAAGTTCCAACCTGGGAGTCATCTAGCGAGCTTGGCATTACAAGTTCCCAGAGCATAGTGAGGCTTGTTCACAAATGTCTGTATCTCTGGGTAAGTAGGGCCAACAAGTAAGGGAGAATTCACTGAAGGTTGGACAATTGTCTCATCGTCCAGATCAAAGAACCTTTTTATCCTGAATTCTTCAGAAGTTGGATCCATCCTGCACGAAAAAGGAAGTATTCAAATATTGTTTGTTAGCTTCCTTATCGTTAAGATGAACAAGGACAAGAAGGTAGCTAAACGGTGTACGGAAGCCACTGATCCATACTGGATCGGTAATAGCCGATTTATCTCAGATTAGTCAGGCACGAATCAAAATGGATCGATTATGACTGATCCATACCGGATCAGTCAAGAACGATCCACGCTGGGTCAATCACAACTGATCCATACTGGTTCGGTCGAGACCGATCCGAAATAGATTAATTGTGACCGAGCCATTCTGAATCGGTTGAAACCAATTCATATTGATCAAAATGACCTAACAAAGATCGGTCATAGCCGATTCGGATTGAATTGGTCTGAGTCATCCAATTGGCCGAACAAATAAACCCTAGTGGTCTCGACTAGTTGTCAAAGTTACTTCTAACCTTTTTGTTTACCTCATAAACATTTAACATGTAAGTAATTACAATATGAGACTTGAGATCTTCGTTTTCAGGGGATAAACGGAACTTGTGTTACATATTATTGGTCAAATTCATCTAAAAATTAAGGTTTTGAAAAAATCTTACTACTTGCTACTAACGAATTGTGCAGATAACCAAACATGCAAAATCAAAGTCTTTAGTAAAATTTTGCATGAAGCGGGCATACAAAACTTGGGAATACGAAAGCAAATCAAAGTCAATCACTAGCTTAGTCAGTGATATGATCAAAGCCTTTTACCATAACCTAATCCCATGCTAAATAACAGATACAATAATCATCAAACAAGTGCAATGGATCGACGAAGGTATTTCAAGAGAGATTAACGAAAATAAAGACAAAAAATAATAAAGAACCTGGCAACCGAGGAGTTCTACCCAAAGTTCAAGGGAAGAAGATGGGTTAACAGAGAATTTGGAAAAGAAAGAAAGCTTCGTTCTTGATCTTCCTTATTCAAAATGCGTCTACCATGGATTTTTCTTAAGAAGGAAAGCTAAACAATGAAGGAATTCCCATTCAAGGGATCGTATTATGTAAGGGGGGCATTGGGAAACTCAATCGATATGAGAGAGAAAAGTCACATCGGTCAAATCACCTTGGTCATCGAGCCAGATCGAATTGGTCACAACCAATCCAAATTGGATCGGTCACAATCGAGACAATATTGAATCGTCAAGGCAGGTCCAAAATGGATCAGCCCAGACCGATCTAGATTGAATTGGTCAAGGTAGGTCCAAAATGGATTAGCCCAAACCGATTCAGATTGAATTGGTTAAGGCAGATCAGCCCAGACTGACCCAGACTGAATCGGTCATAGCCGATCCAAATTGGATCTGTCATGACCAATCCCTATTGGATTGTCCCGGACTGATCCAAGCTGGATCGTCCATAGCCGGTTTAATATTATCCCGATTCATGAGCAACTTCCTGGTTCAAACCATTTCAACACAAAAATTTGTAAACTAAAGCCCTATGATTCTGAGAACTAAACTGAGTTGGCAACCCATAAACCCATCGAATCCATTCCAATTCGATTCCAAAATCAAAAGAAATCACCAAAAGAAGGCAAAATACCTGCAATTGTGCGGATGTAAAGGCGAATTTGAATTTGTAAAGATACGAGTTTGAAATTCTAGGTTCTCGGCTCGAACTGATCGAAGGGAAGCAATTTGGATAAAAATTGAAGGAAGAAATTGGATCGGATACCCGAAGTTGAGGTAATTTGTTTTAAAAAGGAGATGCCGCCATTGAAAGCTTTCAGCCGAAGTGAAATAAAAATGGGGGAGTAAAGGGTCAAGAGGATTATATATAGTACGCACGAGCTGTACCGATCCAAACTTCTCTTAAGCCAATCCAAGCCACGGAGGCAGCATGTCCGATCCAAAGTCAAAGCTCACAATAAAAGACCAATAATCCATCAAAATGTCGTGGATTTGGAATGTTTCGAAGCCCACACTTTTCATAAATGAAATTGTGAACTCCGAGAGGCAAAATATTATCCACCAAATTCACATAGCATTGGATCGGGCCTTCCATGTAGTTTTGGATCAGTCTGAATCGAATAAAAGCACTCTGGAATGGTCCGAGAAGCAGCTGAATCGGCCTACTTGTATGATGCTGAATCGGCCTGCTTGTATGATGGTGAATCGGCCTACCTCGTAGTAAAGTGGATCAGCCTCAGTTGATCTGGATCGAACCGGGCTGTTGCAGTGGGATTTGAATTAGCTCGAGATGAACTGGATTGGGCTGAAGCACGCTACACTGGCTCGAGACGAGCTGGACTGGGTTGAAGTGCGTTACACTAGCTCGAGAGGTTCTGGATCGGGTAGAGATATGTTGAATCGGCTCGAGATGAACTGGATCGGGCAGAATCACTCTGGATTGGATCGGAAGCTTGGAAACTGGAAATTAACCTCAGTGGCATTTCCGTAAATACTTAACATACCGATCCAAAACCTGAAAACTATATTGCATTCATCCCTCACTCCTATAAATAGAGCTTTACATCCACTTTAATGGGGGGCTTTTTGGATAATCCCGAAGAGCTTTCAAACTCAATTCTCAACTTCTTTTAAGTAATTTGATCATCTCAAACACTTTAATTTAAAGATCCATCTCCTAATTCATTACAAAATATAATGATTCATTAAAACTTGTGAGAGAGTTCAGATTGATTCCGTCGACATCCATTCTTGGAGGATCTCAACCATTTCTCATAGGAATTTCACTAAGTATAAGAGTGAGAAAAGTGAGGTGGATTATGGATGTATTGAGAGAGTATGTTTGTTTTGTAATCCAAAAGGTAATAATGGAATCATTTGATAAAGTGGATGTAGATCATGCTTGCTCGAACCACTATAAAACTCTGTGTCTTTCCTTACTTGTATCTTCCTAGTTTTCGGCTCCATTTTTACTATTCTAGAGAATATTGTGAAGTGCACCTTGCATCTTTGGTGTTGACTCGAGTTTTGAGATCAACAGATAGAGGCCCAACATATGTTGTGCTTTCGATTCAATCCTTCTACACTCCTTCGAGGTTCGTCTATTTCATCATGGATTCATCACAACAATTATTAAACCCTAACCAAAATGAATTTTGATTTACTATTCTTGCATAGATCCTTGTTTTAAATTGTTTAAAACATGGGTATCGATTAGATCGAACAAACCTTACAATCCCTTGGGTGATAAATGATTTAAACAAGCATAGAAAAACATTATTCTTTCGCACATTCACTCACTTAATGTATTGGATATATAGTACGTTTATTTTGTCGTAGTTGTACCTTATCTGAGCTGAAACAGTTTGTGTCAGACTAACAACCTTTGCCTGGATGAGAATGAGCATAAGTGGTATTTATGAGTCCCCCAGGATTATGCACTTATATCCAACGGACAACCTCTGCACTGGCCTATAACCCATATCAGGTTGAAGACTCAATAGACGCTCAAGCCTCAACTACTCAAGCACCCGCCCAAACCTATGTACTAATGATCCCTTTGTATATGTGTCCCTACTGCAGAGAAACTCTGGAACTGTATCCCTACTCCGTCCAATGTTCTATGGTCGGGAATTATCTAGACAACCATATCTGTCATTCAACCATGTTCCCTAACCTTATCTTGACAACTTTCCAATTGTGACTCATGGCCTACTATCTACTTTGATAGTTTGACTAGTCGTTATTGGACCATATTAGACCATAGATTTGAATTATCCAACGTATGCCACTCCAAAATTCTCAAATATGATGTTTTTCCTATTCTAATTTACTCTCTTCCAAAATGTAGAGCTCATCGCCACGATACCAATGCAAAAAACCGTATTCAAAAAACTTCATACGAAAAAGTTATGTCCATTTGAAGTTGACTCGAAGATAGTACATCGATTCGGATTTTAAGGAGCGCCAATCCGGATTTTAAGGAAGGCCAACATGGATTTAGGGAAGGTCGATTCAGAATTTAAAGACGGCAGAACCAAAATATAAGGAAGGACGAACTGGAATTTAAGGATGGTCGACTCGGATTTAAGGAATACTGAAGTGAACTTGTTTTCTCTATATCCCCTTCATTTATAATCCAAATGACTTGAAATTTAAAACCTAGGCTACTAAGGGAATATTCTAGCTCCCATAAAAACTCCATCCAATTCAGGAATCTTTTGAATTTTCAGATTTAAGGAAGGCCGAGTCGGATTTAAAGAATGTCAATCCGGACTATGCCAAACCAAATTTCTTTTCTCCATATATCCTTCATTTTTGATCCAATTGACTTGAAATTTGAAATGTGGGCTCATCTAGATATCCTCTAGCTTCAATATAAATTTCATCCAATTCTTAGCACTTTTGAAGTTTGGTCGATCAGAACATATTCGACCATAACTCTGCTGTATGAACTCCAAATGACCCCAAATTTCTAACACAACCTCTAGAGACCTTCCAGCTCATCTCCTCCAAATTTATTGTACTTCTAAGCAATTTTGATTTATAGACTTTTTCTCAAAATCCTAATTCTAGATCGTCATTTGTAGGCGTTTTTCGAACATTCGAGCCACAACGAACTAAACATAAAATCACACAAAATGACATACAATAATAACCAATTAATCCAACTATTCTATATGGTCTATATTTGAAATAAAAATTGTAGATTTGCACAGATGTGCAAGTGTTTTCATAGGAAACATTGTCATGTATTCCTTCCTTTTTAAATTTATAGTTTGAATCCAAAGTTGTAAATTCCTAACATGTTTAACTTTTCCAGAATTACCTTAAGATTAGGAAATTTAGAGTTTTGTAAATAAGATTAAATCACTTAGTTATGTCTATAAAATCTCAAATCTGATAGAAACTATAGAATCTGAATAGATCTCCCCTCCTAGAAGTCACATATATGTTTGTTTAGTCTGGATCTATCAACCTCTATATTTAGATTTTTAGTTTTAGATGAGGAAAATTTTGTTGTAATGCAAGTAGAAGCCTTGAGGAAGAAGGCAAGGGAAATGAAATGACAGAAAATGAGTTGCAGTAAATCATTCTAGCCCTTTATCTTCCTAATCCTGAAGTCCACACCATACCTACCTGAAAATAGGTCCAGATGGCTATAAATGAGTGATTTGCGTCCTAAAAATAATCACACTGCCATATCTCCCAAACAGTGTATCCATTTTTGACATTAACCACTCTACAGAAAGGGAAACCATCGTCCCGATCCAATGGCAGTGGTTTCGAATAAAAATTCCACTCTAGTCAAAAGTTATGGATAAAATAAGGTTTCGTCAAGGGGACAATGTTCATAGAAAAATTCGAGAAAAATCTCAAAAATGAGAAATGTCTTTAATTGCCATCTCTCAAAATATGGAATGATATGACATGATATAAAAATAATATCTCGTATTTATGCGTTAATAACGTGTAAAACTATGGGTCATTACATTCTTCCCCCTTAAGAATTTCACACTCGAAACTCCATATACGAGTCAGCAAGGGTAACCTCGCATGCCTAACAATCATGGAATAATCAAAAGTCAAACATGCATCCATAGCATCCAAAAAGGAGAAAAAACCAATCCTGCCCTAATATACAGGATTCTATACTAAGGCACATTAATCACATCTCTTATGAAAGTAAGAATGATAACCGAAAATCTTACTAAGTAAAGAGCTCCGGATACAACTTCATCATGCTCTCCTCGGTCTCTCTAGTGCAATCTTTCTCTCCACCGAACCTTCACTAACTACATCACTTTCCTCCTTAATTGCTTCACATCGTGTCCAATAATACGAATTAGTCTACAAGGTCTCGAAGCTTCTGGTTCACTTTCAATGTCATCCAATTTATCTGGTGCAGTGGTTGTATTAGGGTCATGCACGAATTTCTACAACTGAGAAACAAAGAAGACATTATGCACTCCTACCATTTTTTGAGGTAAGTCTATTATGTAAGTAAGGTTCCCAATCCTCTCTAAGATCGAAAAAGGACCCATAAACCTTGGTGCTAACTTTCCTCTCCTAGCGAATCGAACAACGTTCTTAAAGGAGAAACCTTGACAAACACTGCATCACCGACAGTGAATTCCAAATCTCTATGCCTCTTATCGGCATAGAATTTTTTTTATCTTGGGCAACCTTCATCCGCTGCCCAATAAGCTCAATTTTCTCAAAAGTCTCCTTCACCATCTCTAGCCTAAGTATCAATTTCTCACCTACCTCCAGCCAATATGAGGGAGCGTTACCCTATCGTCCATACAATGCCTCAAATGGTGTCATAACAATGCTTAACTGATAATTATTACTATATGCGAATTCCATAAGGTACAAATGATCGTCCCATGAGCCCCTAAAGTCTATTATGCAAGCATGTAGAAGATCTCTTAAGATACGATTCACTCTCTCGGTTTAACTATCGGTCTGAGGGTGATAAGATGTACTAAGGTGTAGCTCAGCCCCTAGTGCCTCTTGTAAGCTTCTACAAAACCCACTTGTTAATAACATGTCTCGATCACTCACAATACGCTTCGGTATACCATGTAATCATACTATGCATTTCACATACAAATTGACTAGTTTGGTTGTCGTCTTACTTGACTTAACAGGTATAAATATAACGCTCTTGGTCAACCGATCAACTATGACCCAAATGTTGTTGTACCCTTGTTGGGCTCTCGGCAGCACATCAATACCTATTCTCATTTCCACTCGGGAACATCAAATGTTCGCATGAAACCACTAGGCTTTTTATGCTCTGCCTTAACCAGCTGGCAATTCATGCACTTAAAGATGAATAATCCAACTTCCTTCTTCATTCCTTCCCAATAATATGTCTGCTTCGTATCTCAGTACATCTTATTACCACCAGAATGTATAGTCAATCTTGAGTGGTGACACTCTCGAAGCACTTCATCTCTTGAACCATCCACCTCTAGGATAATCATCCTTCTTTCTTATGGAACCTACTACTTCGATCAAATCTGTACCGCTTATATCCTTTGACTCAGCCCCAGATTTGACTTTAGCGATGATCCCATCTAACTTGCGATCACGCTTTTGACTATTTCTAATTCTCTCGATCAAATTAGGTGTAACGACCTGTATTTTATGTATCGACCAATCGTAAAATAATTATATTTTATTCCCTAGTGGTTGGATCATTCTCCGGTTTTGATACGTTGTTCATGGGGATGAGAGACTTGTCCGTAATTTTTATCAAATTCAGGTATGTCAAATTTTCCCTTAAGTTTATTGTTTGGGCAATAAATTTTGATAGGAAGCGAATTAGGTGCTGGGATCAATTTCATTGGACTGGAATGGTTGTTTATGATTCTGTAGAGCAGCTACATAAAGGATTTGGTTAAGCGGTTTGGGAGGAATCGTTGTTTTAAGTTTCAGCTTCTGTTAGGCTGACTGGTCAGCAAATAATAGGTTGATTAGTCAGACCTATTAGACCTGTTGTTGAATAACAAGATTTTGATCGATGCCAACGAATAAAGCTACTATGAGAATCGAATCATAAAGATAAGGTTTATATATACACACACATTGAGTCGTGTTAGAATTATGTTAAAATCTATCCTCATGTATACATGAATTTGCTAATCAAACTTATATATATATATATGTTTTTAAACCTTCAAAAGCCAAATATGTGCAGAAACTAGCCTACCAGTTGACTGGTAGGAAATGGACCAGTTGACTGGCAAGCTGTTTCTGCACATAACATCTAGTTTTGACAAAAAATATATTTATACGATTTAATTTTACCAGTCAACTGACGATTTCTAACCAGTCGACTGATTCGATCTAGAAACTATTGTGTGAAGAATCACCATACTTCATAAAGAGATTCTTCTTCATTAATTAAAGCAAATGGACATAACTTTTTATAGAAACTATTCGTGAAGGAATGCTACTCTTATACTACTATATCAACAAGTTCAATCATGTTTTACAATCATCGATTTTAACCGAATTATACTGATTTTTCTGATCATCATTCTACTCTCTCCATTTATATTCTTTGCAATTAAAAGCTCTCCAATTCAAATACTTGTTGACTCCTTGAATCAATTTAATATCATTTGATTCAACAAGCAATCTTCTTCCTTAAATCTTCGCATTCAAATCATATACTTGAGGATCAGATTATAGGAAGGTTGTACTTAAAATATTGGCTATCCGTGTTGATTCAGGAACACAAATCAGAAGTTAAACACTTGTAATTATTGAAGACATGTGTAGTTACTCAGGCGAGAGGCATCCTTGTTGGGACACGGGTGTACTGACCTATTCCTCCGGGTTAAGAGAAGGCGTTGTTAGTGAATTCCGAAGAGGAGCTTCAGGACTGGACGTAGGGCGCAAAGTCTGAACCAGTATAAAAATTCCTGGTGTCACTTTACTTTATTTTCCGCATTTCCTTTGTTTGTGATATATCTCGGTAACTTAGATTTTATTTGCATTGCATATTGCTTAGCTAGCATATCACATATATTTTCGCTATATCCATATAGATCCTTTAAGTCGTACACATCGACTTTTCATTTGGTATCAGAGCAAGGCCATCATATAACCGTAAAACCATTATTTGATATTTAGATAGTGTGGATAATAACAGTAGCACTCGCAATAGCACCGGATATTGTGAAGGCCAATCAACTGCTAGACCACCCTTCTTTAATGGCATGAATTATAGTAACTGGGCTACACGAATGAGAATATTCATGCAAGCAAATAGTTATGTTGCATGGAATATTACTTATAAAAAAGTATACATCACCTACTACTACATACACTGAATGGTCAAATATTGAGAAAAATGAAGTTACTGCAAATGCTAAGGCCATGAACATGCTACATTGTGCTCTAGATAGAAATGAGTTCAATCAGATTTGTATGTGCAATACTGCATATGAAATTTGGAGAACACTTAAGATTACTCATGAAGGCACTAACAAATTTAAACAAAGTAAAATTTCTATGCTCAAAAATCAGTTTCAAAATGAATGAAAACGAATCCATAAATGATATGTATTCACGTTTTCAAAATATTTATCATTCTTTATTAGGACTAGGAAAAAAATATTCCAACTTTGACATAGTTTAAAAAATCTTGAATTCTTTAACGGATGAATAGAAGAGAAAAGTATTAGCAATCAAAGATGTTAATGATCTCTCTGTCATGTAACCGGAAGAATTGATCAGTAATCTAATGTCTTATGAAGTGAACTTGCAGGCAAAGAAAGCACAGGTGCAAGATAAGAAAATTTTAGCTTTCCATGCAGAAAAAGAAGATTCCAATTCAGATGAAGATGATATAGCATTTGTTGCTAAGAATTTTAGAAAATTTCTAAAATATAGAAAACGTCAAAGCAAAAAGAATTCATCAAAAAAACTGATCCTGCTCTAGTAGAATGTTTCAACTGTCACAAGACCGGACACTCTCAAAAGGATTGTCCGGGGCAAAAGATAAATCACAAAAATGAAAAGTCAAAGAAACGAGCTTTTTCAGTCACTTGGAACAACTTAGATTCATCTTCTGAAAGTGATAGCGACAATAATAGTGAGCAAGCAAACGTATGCTTTATGGCTAAGGACAACAATGTTAGTGATTTTACTTTTGATGAATTAGTAGAAATTAATACTGAAATCTTAGAATCTAGGAAAATATTTAAAAGAAAATTTAAACAAGCTAATAAAGACAAAAACAAATCTGAATTTGAGAGAGGCCTTTTGAAAGATGAAAAATAAATCTTAGAAGAAGAAATTAGAAAATTACAAGATTCTCTTTCAACTACAAATCTCAAATTTCTTTGTTGAGTCAAGAAATAGAAATTTGAAAGAATAAAAATGATTTATTGGTTTCTGAAAATCTTGATTTAAATAACAATCTAAAATTATCGAGTTAGAAAACTCTAGTTTAAAAACTAAGTTATAATGTATTTCTAAAAATGTAAATAATTTTAATAAGGGTAAAGAGAATTTATCTAAAATCTTAGAAAATTCTCAATCGGTTTTTAATAAAAAAGGACCTGGATATGATAATAAAATAAATTAAAAAAGGAAATCCAATCTAAAAATTCTAATATTAAACCGAAAATTTCTATTAGTAAAATAAATATTTCTACTAAGAAAAATATATTCGGATAATATTAATATATGGATTTTGAAGGCAAATAATATTCTTATTAGGAATAAATATATTAAAAACTTTTTAGATTCTGTTCATTATAATAGTAATTATTTTTTCAAAAACGAACCTAAGCCCTATTGGGTTTGGCTTCCTAAGACTTAACCCTTAGGACCCTAATGGAGGAAGTGGGTACCATTTTATTTTTATTTTTGCAGGTACCATAAATAAATATGTTAGTCGCTTGACTAAAAAGGTGTTTCTCAACTAAGTGGCCCAATTCTATAAGTTTTTAACTAATACTTTATTTACTTAATATAGAATGTTATAAATAAACTGTTTAGTTTCTTATCCACCAATCAAGTCATCTTCTAAACAACTTATTTTATGCAATTTGTTTTATTTGGTTTAAAAGTAATGGTAAACAAAAGTGTTGCCATTTATTTAAATTACTATAATTAGCATATATAAGTATATAAATACTTAGCTCTTAAAACATATAAAACCAAAACTTTTGTTTTCTATTTTGACAAAGAAAGATAAATCTCCAACAACACCAAAATCATCTAAAACTTCATTGGATTCGGCTAACATCATAACATCTCCGACTCCAAGTGAAGAACTGACACACCAATGGCAAAACGGATACACTCCGGATTAAAAGAAAAGAAGAGAAATTGTGATTTCTCCTTCTACAAAAGAGAAAGTAGATGATATTCGATATTATCAATACGAACAAATGAGATTACAAAGAGAAATATTCTATGAGCAAAAGCAAACATCGGACAGGTTGACATTTTTGGAAACTATTGCAATTCGAGTATGTGGTAAATCAACTGTAGTTGAACAAAGACATCACTCCTTCTCTTCGGCTCCCGAATCCCTGAGACCATCTACATCGTGGAATCTATGGAGAAAATCTCCAAAAAGCAAAAAGGAATGTCCAAACTCTTGGGATAAAAATTATCAGGAAAATGAAGGAGCTAAAACACCAAGGAAATTAACTTCATTGGAGGAAAAATCGATAGGAACATTTCTTTACGTTAAATAAGACTTGCATTGATCGATAATGCAAATTCTTTCTGATATTTTGATTGACGAAGTTATATTGTATTCTCTAATTTATTAATAAATATTTTTTATCTTTTCTTTTTCATTATAACAAGTCTAAAAAACAATATACACTCAAGAAATAAATCTCAGAAATTAAAAAACAAGGTTATTGTACAAAATAACAGCAACCAACCGACTGGTATAATATCCACCAGTCGACTGGTTAATTGGAACCTGAATATCTGGTTCCAGGTATACACGCCCTTTTTTAACCCTACCTCTTCCTTTATTTCTCATTTTTCAAGCACTCTAAAAATCTAAAACCCTAGAAAACCTAAATTCCTTTCATAGTTCTCAAACGAAAACTGGATACAGGTTCTTCCTCAAGAACTTGGAAAGCAGCAGAATCCGTAATAGATCAGTGGCTTTGGAATGATTTGGCTAAGAAGAGATGGAAGATTCTATCTCAACTAAACTTCATGGCAGGTCCTTTTGTAAAGTTTGAAGATTTTAATTCCTACGGTCCACAACAACTGGCTAATCAAGGTAAATTTGAAACTCTCTTGGATTATAATCAAAATAACATCAAAATTAATGTCACCATGGTCAAGCTATACTTAGCAAATATGATTTTTGATCATCAAAGTCCTAGTAATTCACATAATTATGTATGGAGTCTTGTGTGTGGACAATCTATTTTTATCACTATTGATAGACTTGGAGAAGTTATGAATTCACCAATGGATGGAATTGCCTTGTGAATATGGAGTAAGGGATGAAGTTAGTCATCTATTCATAGATGATGATTCATACGGAACTAAAACTAAGGGACTATGACCCAATGCGAGGGTACTTCATCATATTCTTACTCGAACAATACTTCCAAGGTCTGGAACTCACGACCTTGTGTACTCGGACACTTTCAGGGCCTTATATGCAACTTTTGGTAATATAAAAATTAATTGGACGCAAAATATTATGGATCATCTTCTCCTTTATACACAAGGAATCACCACATACTTTTATTATGGAGAATATTTAATGAGAATCTTTGAGAGTGCAAAAATTCCAAAACCAAACTCGGAAATGATTGAAATTAAAATACTTGACAAGAAAATTTTAAAGCAAATGCATATGCCTCCTCCACATGTCCGGATCATGAGTTTAGAAGATTGGAGAAATAGGAATTCGGATCAACCATCATCGAGTACCATTTAAGCTAATCTGGAAGATGTCCGACTCACGGAACCAAATCAAACATCAAAGTAAGTAATTGACGTAATTGCACGCAATCAACTCCTCCTAGAAGCAAGGCTCAAAAGGATGGATAAGAAAGTAGACAAAAAGTTTGATAAGATTAAAGATTTTCTAGGAAGGATGTGGAAATCTATCTCATGTTCTCTTGCGCAACTGGTCACATAACGGATCCGGAAAAGCGACCAATTTCACCTCTTAATTGGACCTCTTTTGAAGAAACCGAATCTGATGAAAATTAAGTATGAAGTATGTAGGAAGATTTATTTGCTTTAGTATCTTTTCAAAATTCTTATTTTTGCTGTGTAATAATGTTTTCAAAACTCTTATTTTGGTTGTGTAATAATGTTCTTATTTTGGTTTTGACATTCTTAGCTTGGTTTTTTAATGATTTTCTTAGTATGGTTGTGTAATGACTTTATATTTTGGTTATGTAATAATCTTTGTTTGGGATTTCAAAGTTTTTTGATTATGTTGAACATCATGCAATCTGAAAATGATTATTTTTAGCATAAGTCTCTTCTTCGATTATCATATGCTTATAATGTCTAAATCTCTTTTTAATCGATGACAAATGGGGAGAAATATTTCTCATGATTATACCATTTTTCCATGTTATTGTGTTCTTATACTTTCCAGACTATTGGAAAATTGTACTAACATTTGTGAATGCAGGAATCAAATGGTAAGGATATATGATTATGAACTAACAAATTTTTACAGAAATCAGGGGAGCTATACATTTAGGAAGAGAAAATCCAAAGTGTTGTCATCAATTAAAAAGGGGGAGAATGTTGAATAACAAGATTTTGATCGATGCTAACGAATGAAGCTACTATGAGAATCGAACCATAAAGATAAGGTTTATGTGTATATATACACACACACACACACACACACTGAGTCATATTAGAATTATGTTAAAATCTATGCTCAAGTATACACGAATGTGCTAATCAAAGTTATATATATATGTGTGTGTGTGTGTATGGGTGTGTTTTTAAACCTTCGAAAGCCAGATATGTGCAAAAATTGGCCTACCAATCGACTGGTAAGAAATGGACCAATCGATTAGTCAAGCTGTTTCTGCATATAACAGCTAGTTCTAATAAAAAAAATATTTATACGATTTAATTTTACCAGTCAACTGATGATTTCTAACTAGTCGACTGATTCGACCCAGAAACTATTTTGTGAAGAGTCACCATCCTTCATGAAGAGATTCCTCTTCATTAATCAAAGGAAATTGACATAACTTTTTATAGAAACTATTCATAAAGGAATACTGTTCTTATACTACTATATAAACAAGTTCAATCATGTTTTACAATCACCGATTTTAACCGAATCATACTGATTTTTCTGA
Organism: Allium sativum; assembly: GCA_030737875.1. Taxonomy (NCBI): domain Eukaryota; kingdom Viridiplantae; phylum Streptophyta; class Magnoliopsida; order Asparagales; family Amaryllidaceae; genus Allium; species Allium sativum. Next base: position 277,646,666 of record CM060910.1, on the reverse strand, counting down.
TCATCATACTATTCTCTCCACTTATATTCTTTACAATTAAAAACTCTCCAATTCAAATACTTGTTGAATTTTTGAATCAGTTTAATATCATTTGATTCAACAATCAATCTTCTTCCTTAAATCTTCGCATTCAAATCATATACTAGAGGATCAGATTATAAGAAGGTTGTACTTAAAATATTGGCTATCCGTGTTGATTCAAGAACATAAATCAGAAGTCAAACACTTGTAATTGTTGAAGACCTGTATAGTTGCTCAGGCGAGAGGCATCCTTGTTGGGACTCGGGTGTACTGACATATTCCTCCGGGTTAAGAGAGGGCGTTGTTAGTGAACTCCGAAGAGGAGTTTCAGGACTGGACGTAGGGCGGGAAGTCCAAACCAGTATAAAAATTCCTGGTGTCACTTTACTTTATTTTCCGCCTTTACTTTGTTTGTGATATATCTTAGTAACTTATATTTTATTTGCATTGCATATTACTTAGCTAGCATATCATATATATTTCCGCTATATCCATATAGATCCTTTAAGTCGTACACATCGACTTTTCACCTGTGACCTACAGATATAAATATGGGCGTTTGGGGGGAGAGAACTAAGGTTACTCTATTCACTCTAATTTTAGGTTGGGTGACTGTGATTCTCCGGTTCAACCTAAAACCCTAGTTCTCCATCTTCTTCATTCATACTCATAGTAAATTGCATCTAGAAGATAGATTCATCATCCAGGGAAGTTAGCTAACATCAAAATTGCATCAAATTTAGGAACTTAATTGTTGTTCAGATCTGAATTCACAAAGTTTGCATTGGATCTAGAAATTAGCAAGTGATAAATATCTCTCACACAAGAGCAAAGGGTTGTATGGATTAGATCTATAGTAATTTCATTCATATGTGATGTAATCACCTTAGATTTGATCATATATCTTTTCAATTCATATTAGAAACCCCAAGAAAAACTAATTTGATCGTATTAACCGGATAGATGTTAGACTAATCATGTTTATACATTTGTTTAGATCTAAATCGTGTTAGACTCATGTTTATGATATGTTTATGCTTTAACTATGATTTGTTTATGTTTGTATGATTTTGTATTACTGAATTGATGTTTGTTTTGGTTGAATTGATTGCATTGCTTGAGTTGTATGTTAGATTGTTTGTCGTAGAAACATAAGATTGAAGAATAGAGCAAACTAGAGGTTCAGACAATCGGATTCAGACGAAACTTAACGGAAGCACGCTGGAGAATGGGGAAATGGAGCATGTAGATTTTGGTGCAAAAAAGCACTAAGTGCATGGGCCGGCACGGACACATGATAGGTCGGACCCATCATTGAGGGTCGGATGGTCTTATAACTTCGTGGCGAGCATCATGATGACAGTGCGAGGCTACTAGTAAATTTTTAGATTATTCGAAATTGGTTTGGATTGGGTCGAAGACTGATTGCTCGAGATTTGGATAGACTGATAGAAGTTGCTACAGAAAGGTCGGAATGTATGGGAAATGGATTGGTGGGATACGCTCAAAGCAAGGATGGATAGTGGCCAACTACTTATCCTAGATTGGCTAAGTAGATGGGTAGGCACCGACCCATGTGGAAGGCAGATGGGAGTCGAGTTTTGGAGGGTTGGATTGTGATGACTTCTTGAGGTTGCCATTGAAGTTTGGACTGAAATAGACATCAGATAATTGATGTGTGACTCAAAGATGGATGGTGCTTCGATTGTGAACTCACATTAGAGTGATCAGAGCTAGATTGATGTGACACTAGCCATGATGCGATATACGATCCAGTATGATGATGGGTTGAAATAATAGAGGCCAATCATGGATAATAATGGAGTGGTTCGAGAAATGGAGTATTTCGCCGAGATGAAAGGATTGACAAGTTTGAAGCGCCAAGGAATCATCGGTTGTCGAAGTATTCTAGCAGACTCAAAGTAGGTGTATTATGAGGACGCCTGTTCGGATCAGATTCGATAGATCATATACCCTAGGCAGACATGATGGGCCTAGTTATCGAGAATGGGAAAGACAAATATACGAGTCACAATGGCGTATAGTATTTTGGCTAGAACCGGTGTTTTTTCATTAGTCCTTTTGATCGTTGAACGCAAGTTCGATTATCGATGGATTCAAGGCTGTAGGCGGTGATTGCTAGGATATTGGATGCTATGGATGTTATGGTTGATTTTGTATGTTTTCTTCTCCATTAGGCTATCATCATAGGATGTCAGATGGAAGCGGAACTGGGGTGTTCTCGTCCTATTCAGTAATATCGTGTGATGAATGGTTTTCGCATGTAAACTTGTTGATTGTTGGGATGATCGGATGGTTGATCCACCTTCACTCATATTATCCTGTGTAACTATTGTTAGCTATTTTATCGTTCACTAAAACTGTTGTCTGACTCCAGGTTTTATGTTTCCCTCTTGTTACCTTGGGCTATTCATCAATGTTGTTGATGAGCAGACTAAGCAGCAGGTAGCGAGTTTGGTGTCGTTGATGCTGTGCGGTGACGAGCAAGAGGCTGGCGTATTATTACTATCTATTTAGTATTTCTTTTCTATTTCCGTTGTATGTTGATGTTATTGAGACTCTGAGAGATGTATTGAGGCATATTGTATTCGTAGATTCATGTACTAAGATGTATTGTACTTGATATTTTATGGAAAATTAATTTTCTGTTCAATTATGCTTCATTACATTATCCAGTTGTATATTTTATTATTACATATTATTCGTGCGTTGTGAGTTATATGACAAATCCATTTCGAGTTATCCTTATCGTCCTGTATCGGCCCTTGCACGTCACACAACGTACCCTTTCCTTAGTTCGGTGTAGGAGGTACTGGGTGGTCATCACATTTGGTATCAGAGCTTTGGTTAATCAATTTTACCTAAAGTTTATGAGTGCAAATGCATATGACAGATGTATTTGTAATTTTATTTGGATGATTACTATGTTATGTACGTATATAGTATAATATAGTAGGTTAGTAAGCATTTGAACACCAATGCATCTTTCTCTAATGTGGACTGACTCTCATTTCAAAGTAAGGATGAGTCAATGAACTTTGAGATACGCTGCTAGGGATGATTCTACGACTGAAGGGGTAGACGACGATAGCCAGTCGAGAGTTGCAGGTGATATGCCCAATTATCCTGTTATGTTCGAGGCCATGATGGCAGCGATCACGAGGAGGATCCTCACTCTAGGAGTGGTAGTAGATAGTGGTGTTCCTATGAACGCACATAGGGAAGTGATTTTCGCTAAGTTGTGTAAAGGCTAGACTTCTCTAGGTGACAAGACATTTGTTTGGACAGAACCGGCGGTTGAAATTCAGAATTGGTTAGATACATGTGCTTGAATCTTTGGATACTTAGGAATTGACGACACAACTAAGAGGAAGCTTGCATCGAAACAGCTGTAAGGTTGAGCGATGGATTGGTTCAACTTTGTTATTCTTGAGACTCCAGAGAACCAGATTACTTCGGGTCAATTTAGGACTAAATTTAAGGAGAAGTTCATTTCTACGGTCCAGAAATCAGTGTTATTCAAGAAGTTTGTTGAGATTAAGCAAGGTGGTTGACCAGAGTTTGAATATGTGGCGAGTTTGAAGCTCTATCTAATTATGTTCGTTCATATATTGAGACTCCCTACCAAAAGAAAGAGAAATTTATTTTGGGATTAGATGGGAATATTGGAAAGCAACTGATCGACCACATTAATGATTCTTTTGACAAGTTAGTGAAAAAACATTGAGAAAGGAAAGATTGTTTCCTCAGAAGGTTGAGGCTGTTGTTAAGAATAGAATAGAGGACTCGAAACCACAACAAGGTGGCTATAATAAGAAAACGTGGAATGATAATAGGAAACAACAACAAGGGAAGAATGACCAGAAGAAACTGAAGGGTGAGGTTACTTGCTAAAACTGCCAACAGAAGGGCCATCTTTCCAGGGATTGTAAGAATTCTAAGGTGGAAAAGAAGTGTTTTAACTGTGATAAGCCCGGGCATATGAAGAAGAATTGTTTGGAACCACCAAAAGATAAGGAGGTTGTGAGAGCGTATGCTTTGGATGTTGTGCTATCTTCCTCGAGGGATCCAACTACGGAGGAGAAAGGGAAGAGTGTTATTGTGAAAGGTACTCTTTCTATTAGAGGTGTTTCAGTTCGAGTTTTGTTTGATACTAGAGCATCACATTCTTTTGTTTGTAATAAGCTTGTTTGCAGGTTTGGTTTAGAACATGAAATTGTTGATAGACAGTTAGTCGTGACTAATCCAGTAGCGGGTTCGTCTTGATTTGTTTTGTCGTGGTCTAGTTTTATCGAGTCATGGTTGCTCTTTTCTGTGTGATTGTTTTGTTTTGAACTTTGCTGGGTTTGGGATTATCTTGGGTATGGACTAGCTTAAGAAGTATACAGCCGTTGTGGATTGCGAGAGGCTCGAGGTGACAATCAGGAATGTGGAAGGGAGAACGATAATGATACGTTATTTACCAGAGGATATAGTTCTGGTTAGATTTTTATATTCGCTTGTAATTCCACGGGAAGGGTTGTCATTTGTACCCATCGTACGAGAGTTTTCTGATGTGTTTGACGAAGTCAGAAGGTTGATGCTGCATCGAGAGATCGAGTTTCGGATTTATTTAGTGGATAGAGTTAGACCTTTTATTATGCCTCTTAGGCGGATGGCGCCTAAGGAACAACAAGAGTTAAAGGTGCAAGTGAGTGATTTTCTGAGTAAGGGATTCATTTGGAGAAGCGCATTCGAATGGGGTGCACCAGTCGTGCTTGTAACCAAGGCTAATGTATCATTGTGATTATGTGTGGATTATCATGAGCTGAATAAGGTGACCAAGAAGAACAAGTATCCATTACCAAGAATAGATGACTTGTTTGATCAGCTTCAGGAAGTAAAGGTGTTTTCTCAAATGTATTTGACGGCGGGATTTCACCAGTTGAGAGTGGCTAAGGATAGTGTGTCGAAGATTGCATTTAGAACACCGTCTGGATTTTAATGAGTGGCTAGTGTTGCCATTTGTATTGGCTAACGTGCTAGAATGTTTTTTGGATCTTACGAATCATGTCTTCAGAGATCAGTTGGGAAAGTTCGTATTTGTGTTCGTGGACGATATATTGGTTTATTCGAAGACCGAGGAGGAACATAAGACGCACCTGAGAATTGTTTTGGAAATCTTGCGAAAACATCATTTGAGATCTAAGTTTTTGAAGTGTCACTTTTGCAAGGAAGAAGTAAGATTTTAGGCTATGTCGTATCGAGACAAGGAAAAGCAATGGATCCCGCTAAGGTAGCGGCAATACAGGATTGGGATCGACCCAAGAATGCGGCGGATGTTAGAAATTTCCTTGGTTTAGTCAGATACTATCGATGATTTATCGAGGATTTATCTAAGATAGCAGCACCATTAACCGGATTGACGAAGAAGAATCGGTTCTTTGCATGGGATGTGAAGTGTAAGAAAGCCTTTGGAATTTTGAAAGAAATTATAACAAGTGTACCTATTTTGACTATTCCAAGTGGCAATGAGGAGATGGTATTATATATCGATGCATGTAGCACTGGACTTGGGGTAGTGCTAAAGCAAAAGGATAAAGTTATGGAGTCGACAACGAAGCTGCACGAAAGGAATTACCCGACTCACGGTTTTGAGTTAGTGGCGATAAAATTTTCTGTAAAGATTTGGAGACATTATTTGTTGGGAGTTAGATTTGAGTTATTCACGGATCATAAGTCGTTGAAGTATCTTTTCTCCCAGAAGGATTTAAATCTTCATCAGCAGCGATGGTTGGAGTTTTTGGCGTCATATGACTTCGGTATAGCCTATATTTTGGGAAAAGGTAACGCAGTAGCCAATGCATTAAGTAGAAGGCATGCGAGTTTGGGAACGTATGGAAACATCTTGAGTATTTAGCCGGATTTTATTTTAGACCTCATTGTGAGTTAGAGCCCGAGATGTTTGCAAGCTTGTCAGTTAAGCCAACTCTCATCAAAAGGATTGGTGAAAGCCGAAGCGAGATGATAAGATTTCAGAAATCATTCGAGGTTAAAGATGAGAGTGGAACCGAGGGATTTAAGGATTACGAAGTCAATCGAAATAGTTGGCTTCAAAGAATGGACGTTGTTCCTAGTTTGGACGGGTTAAAGGATGAAGTTTTAAGGGAATGTCACCACTCTAGATTGACAATTTATCCTGGTGGTAATAAGATGTATCAGGATATGAAACGAGTTTACTACTAGGAAGGTATGAAAGGATGTCGGGAAATTCATATCTAGATGTATGAATTTCCAGTTGGTTAAGACGACAAGAAATAGCCAAGTGGGTTGTTATAACCATTGGAAGTTCCTATGTGGAAATGGGAGTAAGTGTCGATGGATTTTATTGATGGATTACCTAGGACAAGGGCAGGGAATGATGGTATTTGGGTTATCGTTGATTGCTTGACCAAAAGCATAAAGTTTATTCCTGCCAGATCGACAGGATTGCATCAAAGTTGGCTGAGTTATGTCTTATGTGGATTGTTAAATTCCATGGGATTCCAAGAGTATAGTTAGCGATCGAGATCCGTTATTCACCAGCGGATTCTGGAAAAGCTTACAAGAGAGATTGGGAACAGAGCAATGTATGAGTACGACTTATTGTCCCCAAACAGATGGCCAAACTGAAAGGGTTAATCGAGTATTGAAAGATCTTCTTAGAGCTTGTGTGCTAGATTTTGGAGGACCGTGGGAAGATCATCTGCATTTAGTCGAGTTTGCTTACAATAACAACTACCAGTTGAGTATTGGAATGGCACTGTATGAGGCATTGTAAGGCAGGCCATGTAATTCTCCATCTAGTTGGTTAGAAACTGGCTAGAAGTTGGTACTTAGGCCAGAGATGATAAGAGAGACATCAGATAATATTGAGATCATTCGACAACGAATGAAGGAAACCCTAGATCCTTAGAAGAGTTATGCAAATAAGCGACAAAAGGATATGGATTTTTCAGTTAAAGATTTGGAATTCGTTAAGATTTCAACTCTATGGAATATGGTTCGTTTTGGAAAGAAAGGAAAGTTAGCACCAAGGCTTGTTGGTCTGTTTTTGATTATTGAGCATATTAGGAAGCTCGCTTATAGATTGGATTTACTTGAGAAGATGGCGAGTGTGCATAATATTTTTTATATATCATTTCTATGGAAGTTCGTGCATGACTCAAATGTAACGGTATCTCCTTATCAGCTTGAAGATTTTGAAGTCGAGCCCGAAGTTTCTAGAACTCATATGTTGCTTCGCATCGTAGGGAATTAAACGAAACAACTTAGGTGGAAGGTTATTAAACTAGTAAAGGTATAATGAAGCGAGGATGGTAACTATTGTACGTGGGAAATGGAAGGCAATATGAAGTCGACTCATCGAGAAATCTTTGAGTGGTATATCCCAGATATCATGTCTTACTTGTACCATTATGTTTTGCATTGTTAGAAGTTCCACAAGCTGGCATAGGATTTTGAATGCATGGGTTATTGATGCTAGATTGCATGGTATGTTGGCTACTCATGGTTGGTAGGCATGCGAAATACCTTGTTTGCTCATGTTTTCTTGGAATTTCGGAGGCGAAATTCCTAAAGTACGGTGGAGGGACAATGTAATGACCCGTATTTTACGTGTCGCATGATCGTAAAATAATAATATTGTATTCCTAGTCATCAGATCGTTCTGATATTTTGATATGTTGTTCATGGGGATGTGAGACATATCCATGATTTTTACCAAATTCAGGTATGACCATTTTGCCTTTGAGTTTATCATTTGGGCTATAACTTTTGATAGGAATCGAGTTAGGTGCTGAGATTGATTTCATTGGATCAAAATGGTGGTTTACAATTCTGTAGAGTGGTTACATGAAGTATTTGATTCAGCGGTTTGGGAGGAATCGCCATTTTAAGTTTCAATTTGTGTAAGCAGGCTAGTCAGCAGCTGATGTGTTGATTAGCCAGACACATTAGACATGTGACTTGCATATATAAATAGGGGTGTTATGGGGAGAGAACTAGGGTGTAACAACCCGTAAAATCTGGGCCAGTTTAAAATTTTTATTTTGGCAATTTTAGCGAATTTTGATTATTTAAAATGAATTATTTTAAATAATATTGACGAGAAATTTGTTTTGAATATAATTCGAACGTTTATATTATATACGTCGTCGTTAGAATATAAATATTTATATATAATTATAAATAGAATTGAAAATGGCGCGGTAGTTCGATAATTCGATTTCAAACTTCAATTGAATGTACCGGGTGCAAAACAATCCGGATTTTAGTGAAACCAAAAATAATGGAATCGAATGGTGAATATCTTTCCAACGAATCCGAAAAATTAAAAGTTCGTAGCGGGAATCAAAAGATATGTCCAGTTGAAAATTCTGAATAGTCGCTATGGAATTCAGGCCCTTAAAAATAGACATTTTGCAAACGACCTCGGATTTCGACGAAACCAGTTTTGTTGGGTCCGCAGTGTCAAATTATTGTTAGATTCCAAATTTCATATTTTTTCAAATCAATATGTGAGCGTGGCAAAGGAAAACGCGTTTGACCATTTTAGTTGATTTTAATCGACTGGAAATTGGCCATTTTTCAAACGGTCTCAGAATTCGACGAAACTAGTTTTGTTAGGACCGTATCGTCAATACGAAGCTAGAAAATATTTTTCGAGAATTTTTAGAGTTAGTATGTGGCCCCGGTAATTTGAAATGTACGTTTAAAATTCAATAAAGTGATTTAAATGTAAATTTAACAGAAACTGATTGTAACAGCCGAATCAGCTGACGATACATATCCCATTGTGTTCGGAATGGGGGTACTTAGCTAGGGGCGACAGTCGGTGGGCTTGATTTCGGGTTAAAACGGAAAGTCAACTTTAAATTGAATTAAATAATTAAATAAAATAAAAAAAAATAAAAAAAAATATAACCCTTCTCCTTAAAACACTCTGGCCCCCCCGTTTCATTCGAACGGATGAAAATAGAAAAAAAAAAAAAAAAAGGGGGACGACGCGCTGAAGACCGCCGATGCTCCGACCACCGTTCTATCGCCAGCACCCCCCCCATCGTCGACGCTCCACCTTAGTTCCCTCCTGCCTCGTCAGCAACGTGCGAGACCCAACCCCCAAATCAATTTGAAACCCTTAGCCGCCACCCCCGTTGGCCACCAACGCGCCCAAATCCGAACCACCATCCGCCCCCACTGCTCCGGCGAGCTTCTTCCCCCCCCCCTCAAACGCCCTGAAGATTTGACAGTAAGTTTTTTTATTATTTATTTTAATCTGAGTTTTTATATATATATATATATGCCTTTATCAAATCAGAGCTTTATTCATATAATGTTGTTTTAAAAATATAGTTTTTATGTGAATTAATATAGCTTTTATACATATAAAGTTATCATTTTTATTTCATTAAAGATTTGATTTTTGAATGGTAGAAAGATTATACTTTTAATCGAAGAAAGGTTATATCTTTGTGAGTAGAAAGGTATGATTTTTGAATATAGGAAAGATACATTTTAACTAAGTAAAAATGTGATAGTTATCTAATCAAGATATGATTTTTAAATTATAAAAGTATAATTTTATACATGAAGCGATATTAAAAAAAAAATTCGATTTTTATATGTTGAACTTTGAAATAAAAATTCGATTTTTATATGTTGAACTTTGAAATAAAAATTCGATTTTTATATGTTGAACTTTGAAATAAAAATTCGATTTTTATATGTTGAACTTTGAAATAAAAATTCGATTTTTATATGTTGAACTTTGAAATAAAAATTCGATTTTTATATGTTGAACTTTGAAATAAAAATTCGATTTTTATATGTTGAACTTTGAAATAAAAATTCGATTTTTATATGTTGAACTTTGAAATAAAAATTCGATTTTTATATGTTGAACTTTGAAATAAAAATTCGATTTTTATATGTTGAACTTTGAAATAAAAATTCGATTTTTATATGTTGAACTTTGAAATAAAAATTTGATTTTTAAATAGTGACCTTCGAAATAAAAATATGATTTTTATATATAGAATAGCGAAGTAAAAATTCGATTTTTATGAATGTAGTGGCTACGGGCGACGAAGCTGACAAAGATGCGAAAACAATGAAGATTTCTATCAATGAAGTGCCGTGGAGCTAGGATAGCTATAAGTGAGAATTTCTCACCTCTCAATTTCTTTTCTAGTTTTATATATATACTAGGATGCAGACGGTGCTTAGTAGCACCCGACACAATCGTCCACAGACCATGGACTTGTTTGTTTGGTTGCATAGATTAGTTGAATTATTTGTTTGAATTGAATTGTTTGGTGAGATGAAATTGATTTGATTGATGTGTGAATGGCGTGGGCCTTCACTAGACCGGGGATAAGGCTAGGCCTTGTCCCGTTTCTAGTATCGTGCCGTTATGCCGCCGAAATTTTCTAAAATATGTTAGAAAAATAAAAATGTCATTTATTGAATAAATGAACTGAAAAGAAAATTCATGTGTTAGAATAAATATTTTATCGTTAAAAATATAGTTTTTAACGTGAATGTGAATAAAATAAATATTCATTTACAAACCGGACGGTTTGTTTATGTACACCTATTTGAAGGATATTGATTGGGACGATAAATTTTACACATCGCCCAACAGCACAAATAAAATATGTGTTTGACTGTTTGAAACCCCACACGGGTGTTGGGATGAAATTTAAAGTTCACTCATCCTGATTGATTGAATATGTCGATCGATTGATTGACAGGCTGTTATAAGCGTTAGATATCTATATTTGATGCTTATACAGTGTAGTGCACTTTGGTTGATGGTTGATTATTTTCAATGCTATTATATACATGTGTTGTATGAAAATCCATATAATTAATTTTATATGGTAATTGATTGGGCCTCATTCCAGTTTAGAAAAAGAAATATTTGAAAAAGAAATATTTGAAAAAGAAATATTTGAAAAAGAAATATTTGAAATAGAATATTTGAAAATAAAGGAATATATGAAGCCGTGTTGATTAGATTGACGCCATTTTGACGTGAACGATATTTATATCGATTTTAAAAACGATTTCGAAATGAATTGAATTGAAAACGATTTCGAAATGAATTGAATTGAAAACGATTTCGAAATGAATTGAATTGAAAACGATTTCGAAATGAATTGAATTGAAAACGATTTCGAAATGAATTGAATTGAAAACGATTTCGAAATGAATTGAATTGAAAACGATTTCGAAATGAATTGAATTGAAAACGATTTCGAAATGAATTGAATTGAAAACGATTTCGAAATGAATTGAATTGAAAACGATTTCGAAATGAATTGAATTGAAAACGATTTCGAAATGAATTGAATTGAAAACGAATTCAAATTGAATTGAAATTTGAATTGAATAGAAATGGATTTTAAAACGAATTTATAAAGAAGAATTCAATTTTGATTTGAATTGAAATGGAAGTTGAAAATGTTTTGAAACGAATTTAAAACTATTTATATAATTCGTTTTAAATAGAAATCGACGAAGTATATATTATATATATAATATAATGGCCTGAATAGAACGCGCCGCGCCGCGGCAGTTCGTGAATTTCGACCATTTATTTCAAATGGACATTGCGGGAGATCCGACCGTCGGATTCTCCTAAAACCGGAACCGTTGGGTTCGTATCGAAAAGAGCTTTCTAACGAATATTAGAAATTAGAAATCTAATGGTTGGATTTGGAGATACGTCCAAATCAAATTCGAAAAAGGTCGCTGTAAGTGCAGTTCGATGGCCGTTGATGGAAATCGACTGTACGGGCCTTGATAAAATTATTAAAAATAGTAATAATTTGTGTAAAATCATAAGAAATGATTTAGAAAGAATTGGGATGAAAAACTCCATACTTGAAAAGATAAAAATAGATTTTTATCGAAATGAACTAGTTTTGAACTAGAATTATAATTCTATTTATTTTTAAATAAATAAATTGAATTCGAAAAGGGTTTTAGAAATAACCAAAATTTCCAATGATTGCATTGGAATGTATTTGAATCGAAATTGTCTTCGGAATATTTCGATGTTGGAATTCGTGATTATACAGATGTGGTTATGGAAATTTGAAAGATATATATTTATATCGTTATTTCCAATACGACATTTGTTAGTCGTAGAATTCGATATTGAATATAAGCCGATATATTTTCTATTCAGAGCCTTGTATTGAATATCGAATGTGATTTGGGTTTGTCGTGAATGGTGTCTTCACTAACACTGTTCTTGAACCCAGTTGAGAAAAGATTAAATCTTTTTATTTAGATTTAATGAAGTGTACCAATTAAATAATATTTAATTGGAATTGAATTGATATTGATTTTTGGGTTTATCGTGAACAGTGTTTTAAATAACACTTGTTCTTTAACCCGATAATTAATGAATGTGATTTGGGTTTGTCGTGAATGGTGTCTTCACTAACACTGTTCTTGAACCCAGTTGAGAAAAGATTAAATCTTTTTATTTAGATTTAATGAAGTGTACCAATTAAATAATATTTAATTGGAATTGAATTGATATTGATTTTTGGGTTTATCGTGAACAGTGTTTTAAATAACACTTGTTCTTTAACCCGATAATTAATGAATGTGATTTGGGTTTGTCGTGAATGGTGTCTTCACTAACACTGTTCTTGAACCCAGTTGAGAAAAGATTAAATCTTTTTATTTAGATTTAATGAAGTGTACCAATTAAATAAAATTTAATTGGAATTGAATGGATATTGATTTTTGGGTTTATCGTGAACAGTGTTTTAAATAACACTTGTTCTTTAACCCGATAATTAATGGGATGTGACTTTGGGTTTATCGTGAACCGTGTTTTAAATGACACTGATTCTTTAACCCAGTCACAGATTAAAACTAAGTGGAGTTTTAATGAATCTTTAATTAGATTGAAAAGATCGAGAATGGAGTATCACCAGTTTTGCTCCAGGCGATAGTTAAATCTTTAATTAGATTTGAACGTGAAATTTAGAAACTAACTGTCGGTTAGCTAAGTAGAATGGTTTTCTGGATATTGATCTGATGTTGGTTTCGGCCTTCGGGGTTAATATTTGGGGAATTATTCTCTTGATTAATTTACGGTTAATGACTAATGAGTTGGAATGAGGCGTATGTTGTGTTTGTGTAACACTTTTATAATATATACGCGAGTTATTCGGAAAGACCGGGTTTATCCCATTCTGAATAACTGATACGACGATAAGTCAAAGATGAAGACGATGGTCGAAGACCGGAGGTCTTCACGTCGTTTGGGTGATAACTGATGATCTTGATTGGGCTGTACACCCAAGAAGATGGAAACAGTTAGTGATCGTCCAGACGTACTTGGAGATCGATGGATATGCGGGGTACTAGGTGCCTCCGGTTTCGTTCAGGCCCAGAACGGACTTGTAAATGGACTGTGTGTCTGACATTGGATTTCATTCTGTGTGACTGATATCGGTTGCATAGAGTGGTTTGCCTGTGTGGCATGCTAAGATGCAAATGATCAAGGCTTCTGTTGAAAAGCAAAGTCTTGTGGTGATGATCAAAGCACGGCCTTTGTGGCGTAGCTTTGTGTAACGTTTACTTCGCGAGTTTCACACCCGGTATGAACCAAAAACGGGAGGGACATCAGGGAGGACTTGCGTTTCTTTCTAGCTAGAAGTGGCGTCAGTGGTTTTACACGCCCTGACGAGTTTGACTTATGTGGTTGTTGCGGTTGCGAGGCGCCTCGGTTATATCGGTTTCGGCCGAATGCATTCTGGTCGGCTGACGGACCAGACTTACACCCCATAGGGTGGGGGGACGTATTGTTCAGGCATAATAATCCACTCCGTGTGGACCGGCCCTGACGATCTAAAGGGTTGATGCGTTCTGATCCTGTGGCTCGGGCTACAGAGTCACGAATCGGTTGAGGACTATCTTTTGCCTCGGTTCATAGATGGAAATCCAATTTCCAAATACGTGACATTTGCGGTTTTAGTTGTAATCCTATATATGGCGACATAGTGGGATGGGGCGCTCATGCCGCCTATGATTGATACTTATGATTTGAAGTTGTTTTATACACTATGCACTTATAATAGTATCAAATGATTTGTTTTAAAACGTATCAAGCATTCTTTGGCTGTTATAAGGGAAAACCCTATCCCCCGGCTTGCGTTGCATTGTGTGATAGGACCTGGGTCTTATAACAGCTTCATTTTTCTTTATTTAGCATTGCGCTGTTTGTTTTATGCACTGGTATTCTTGGGAGGAAACCCGTTCCGTGTTATACGGCGTGGTCCCTTGATTTACCTAACTTGAAAATAAAGAATTAATAACTGTTTTAGTTCTCACACCAGTCACATGACTGACCTGGAGTTTATTGTTTTAACCTAAACTCTGGGTGCCCCTATTTCGACACGGGCAGCTAGTAGTTTTGGTTTTGCAGATTTATATTCACAGGATCCTGGTTTACAGCTGGAACGATATCCGGAAAGCTTTGTATCCGTATATCTACTTCTAGTTGTGTATTGTATTATTTCCCGCTGCTATGTATTTAAATGTAATTTAAATCTCTGATATTTCTGTGTAATATTCATTCATACTCTGTATATTCTTGTAATCTGATGCATTGTTGTTATATACAATGAAATGTCCTTTTGTATGCGTTCTGTTTTGTCCTGTTCTCAAACGATAGGGCGTTTCGAACGGCCTGAATCGGTTTAGCGACTGGTTCGGACCGAGCGAAATTCCTTGCCGTCACAGTTGGTATCAGAGCTTTGGTTTACAAAGCTCAGAGAACAAGGCACATTAGAACCATACGAAAGAATTCATCAGATATTGGATTAGTAATATCCAACGAGAATGACTCGTTAGAGATAGGATCAGTAGTATCCTAGAACGAGTGTGAAGAGTATATTTTTGAAAATGAAAACAAATTTTTGTTTTGAAAATTTAAATCACTTATTCGTATTTGATTATTTAATTATATTGGTTTGGACAATGCAGTATATAAAAATTTTGGGTATACGTCTGATCCACGTGTATTCGAAGTTTTAATATATTGGATAGATATAGCATCACACTCTAGTCGCCCGGAGATGATTCTACTGATGACTATATAGCATCAGTAGTGTGTGTTCGAGTTTCGAAGGTGTGATTTTCTATATATTTCCATTAGGCTGGTGTGAGAACCAAAACTTATATATAGCTAGAATTCATTGTTGTGATTTGGCATCAAAACATGATTTTTTGTATATGTATCAAAATTATGAATTTAAAACGTTAATCCACTAATTGATTGATGTTTGTGTTGTTTGTTTATTTGTTTGCCAATTTTTAACCATTTATGCCTAATTGAACCGAATATTGAATTGCATTGAAAATTGGTCGCATTTGTTTGCATATACATATATATCATTGAACAGGTCATAGCAAGGAGGCTAGAGCAGAGAATAAAATTTGTTTGCCCGACAAATAGGTACATGTTTACTACATAATTTCCTGTTTTGTTTGGGTGATGATGATTTTGTGAGCCTATTGGCTAGCCGCTTGGCTTTTTCTTTTTCTTTTTGAGATCTGAAGGACCGGGGAAGCTATTTGAAATTCCCCGATGCTCCCGGTGCAGGGGAGGTTATGGCGAAATTTTTCAAAAATTTAGGGTGTTAGCCAAATTTTTGAAATTTTGAAAATTCTCAGAAACAAAAAAAGTTGGAGAATGAAAGCCAGATCGAACGTAGAGTTGATTAATCAAACCACTTTCGACTTTGTTCCTTTTCGAGGACGAAAAGTTTTAAGTGGGGGAGATTGTAACAACCCGTAAAATCTGGGCCAGTTTAAAATTTTTATTTTGGCAATTTTAGCGAATTTTGATTATTTAAAATGAATTATTTTAAATAATATTGACGAGAAATTTGTTTTGAATATAATTCGAACGTTTATATTATATACGTCGTCGTTAGAATATAAATATTTATATATAATTATAAATAGAATTGAAAATGGCGCGGTAGTTCGATAATTCGATTTCAAACTTCAATTGAATGTACCGGGTGCAAAACAATCCGGATTTTAGTGAAACCAAAAATAATGGAATCGAATGGTGAATATCTTTCCAACGAATCCGAAAAATTAAAAGTTCGTAGCGGGAATCAAAAGATATGTCCAGTTGAAAATTCTGAATAGTCGCTATGGAATTCAGGCCCTTAAAAATAGACATTTTGCAAACGACCTCGGATTTCGACGAAACCAGTTTTGTTGGGTCCGCAGTGTCAAATTATTGTTAGATTCCAAATTTCATATTTTTTCAAATCAATATGTGAGCGTGGCAAAGGAAAACGCGTTTGACCATTTTAGTTGATTTTAATCGACTGGAAATTGGCCATTTTTCAAACGGTCTCAGAATTCGACGAAACTAGTTTTGTTAGGACCGTATCGTCAATACGAAGCTAGAAAATATTTTTCGAGAATTTTTAGAGTTAGTATGTGGCCCCGGTAATTTGAAATGTACGTTTAAAATTCAATAAAGTGATTTAAATGTAAATTTAACAGAAACTGATTGTAACAGCCGAATCAGCTGACGATACATATCCCATTGTGTTCGGAATGGGGGTACTTAGCTAGGGGCGATAGTCGGTGGGCTTGATTTCGGGTTAAAACGGAAAGTCAACTTTAAATTGAATTAAATAATTAAATAAAATAAAATAAAATAAAAAAAATAATATAACCCTTCTCCTTAAAACACTCTGGCCCCCCCGTTTCATTCGAACGGATGAAAATAGAAAAAAAAATAAAAAAAAAAAGGGGGACGACGCGCTGAAGACCGCCGAT
The DNA here is from genome assembly GCA_030737875.1 of Allium sativum. NCBI lineage: Eukaryota > Viridiplantae > Streptophyta > Magnoliopsida > Asparagales > Amaryllidaceae > Allium > Allium sativum. Next base: position 277,629,770 of record CM060910.1, on the reverse strand, counting down.
GCTCCGACCACCGTTCTATCGCCAGCACCCCCCCCATCGTCGACGCTCCACCTTAGTTCCCTCCTGCCTCGTCAGCAACGTGCGAGACCCAACCCCCAAATCAATTTGAAACCCTTAGCCGCCACCCCCGTTGGCCACCAACGCGCCCAAATCCGAACCACCATCCGCCCCCACTGCTCCGGCGAGCTTCTTCCCCCCCCCCTCAAACGCCCTGAAGATTTGACAGTAAGTTTTTTTATTATTTATTTTAATCTGAGTTTTTATATATATATATATATGCCTTTATCAAATCAGAGCTTTATTCATATAATGTTGTTTTAAAAATATAGTTTTTATGTGAATTAATATAGCTTTTATACATATAAAGTTATCATTTTTATTTCATTAAAGATTTGATTTTTGAATGGTAGAAAGATTATACTTTTAATCGAAGAAAGGTTATATCTTTGTGAGTAGAAAGGTATGATTTTTGAATATAGGAAAGATACATTTTAACTAAGTAAAAATGTGATAGTTATCTAATCAAGATATGATTTTTAAATTATAAAAGTATAATTTTATACATGAAGCGATATTAAAAAAAAAATTCGATTTTTATATGTTGAACTTTGAAATAAAAATTCGATTTTTATATGTTGAACTTTGAAATAAAAATTCGATTTTTATATGTTGAACTTTGAAATAAAAATTCGATTTTTATATGTTGAACTTTGAAATAAAAATTCGATTTTTATATGTTGAACTTTGAAATAAAAATTCGATTTTTATATGTTGAACTTTGAAATAAAAATTCGATTTTTATATGTTGAACTTTGAAATAAAAATTCGATTTTTATATGTTGAACTTTGAAATAAAAATTCGATTTTTATATGTTGAACTTTGAAATAAAAATTCGATTTTTATATGTTGAACTTTGAAATAAAAATTCGATTTTTATATGTTGAACTTTGAAATAAAAATTTGATTTTTAAATAGTGACCTTCGAAATAAAAATATGATTTTTATATATAGAATAGCGAAGTAAAAATTCGATTTTTATGAATGTAGTGGCTACGGGCGACGAAGCTGACAAAGATGCGAAAACAATGAAGATTTCTATCAATGAAGTGCCGTGGAGCTAGGATAGCTATAAGTGAGAATTTCTCACCTCTCAATTTCTTTTCTAGTTTTATATATATACTAGGATGCAGACGGTGCTTAGTAGCACCCGACACAATCGTCCACAGACCATGGACTTGTTTGTTTGGTTGCATAGATTAGTTGAATTATTTGTTTGAATTGAATTGTTTGGTGAGATGAAATTGATTTGATTGATGTGTGAATGGCGTGGGCCTTCACTAGACCGGGGATAAGGCTAGGCCTTGTCCCGTTTCTAGTATCGTGCCGTTATGCCGCCGAAATTTTCTAAAATATGTTAGAAAAATAAAAATGTCATTTATTGAATAAATGAACTGAAAAGAAAATTCATGTGTTAGAATAAATATTTTATCGTTAAAAATATAGTTTTTAACGTGAATGTGAATAAAATAAATATTCATTTACAAACCGGACGGTTTGTTTATGTACACCTATTTGAAGGATATTGATTGGGACGATAAATTTTACACATCGCCCAACAGCACAAATAAAATATGTGTTTGACTGTTTGAAACCCCACACGGGTGTTGGGATGAAATTTAAAGTTCACTCATCCTGATTGATTGAATATGTCGATCGATTGATTGACAGGCTGTTATAAGCGTTAGATATCTATATTTGATGCTTATACAGTGTAGTGCACTTTGGTTGATGGTTGATTATTTTCAATGCTATTATATACATGTGTTGTATGAAAATCCATATAATTAATTTTATATGGTAATTGATTGGGCCTCATTCCAGTTTAGAAAAAGAAATATTTGAAAAAGAAATATTTGAAAAAGAAATATTTGAAAAAGAAATATTTGAAATAGAATATTTGAAAATAAAGGAATATATGAAGCCGTGTTGATTAGATTGACGCCATTTTGACGTGAACGATATTTATATCGATTTTAAAAACGATTTCGAAATGAATTGAATTGAAAACGATTTCGAAATGAATTGAATTGAAAATGATTTCGAAATGAATTGAATTGAAAACGATTTCGAAATGAATTGAATTGAAAACGATTTCGAAATGAATTGAATTGAAAACGATTTCGAAATGAATTGAATTGAAAACGATTTCGAAATGAATTGAATTGAAAACGATTTCGAAATGAATTGAATTGAAAACGATTTCGAAATGAATTGAATTGAAAACGATTTCGAAATGAATTGAATTGAAAACGAATTCAAATTGAATTGAAATTTGAATTGAATAGAAATGGATTTTAAAACGAATTTATAAAGAAGAATTCAATTTTGATTTGAATTGAAATGGAAGTTGAAAATGTTTTGAAACGAATTTAAAACTATTTATATAATTCGTTTTAAATAGAAATCGACGAAGTATATATTATATATATAATATAATGGCCTGAATAGAACGCGCCGCGCCGCGGCAGTTCGTGAATTTCGACCATTTATTTCAAATGGACATTGCGGGAGATCCGACCGTCGGATTCTCCTAAAACCGGAACCGTTGGGTTCGTATCGAAAAGAGCTTTCTAACGAATATTAGAAATTAGAAATCTAACGGTTGGATTTGGAGATACGTCCAAATCAAATTCGAAAAAGGTCGCTGTAAGTGCAGTTCGATGGCCGTTGATGGAAATCGACTGTACGGGCCTTGATAAAATTATTAAAAATAGTAATAATTTGTGTAAAATCATAAGAAATGATTTAGAAAGAATTGGGATGAAAAACTCCATACTTGAAAAGATAAAAATAGATTTTTATCGAAATGAACTAGTTTTGAACTAGAATTATAATTCTATTTATTTTTAAATAAATAAATTGAATTCGAAAAGGGTTTTAGAAATAACCAAAATTTCCAATGATTGCATTGGAATGGATTTGAATCGAAATTGTCTTCGGAATATTTCGATGTTGGAATTCGTGATTATACAGATGTGGTTATGGAAATTTGAAAGATATATATTTATATCGTTATTTCCAATACGACATTTGTTAGTCGTAGAATTCGATATTGAATATAAGCCGATATATTTTCTATTCAGAGCCTTGTATTGAATATCGAATGTGATTTGGGTTTGTCGTGAATGGTGTCTTCACTAACACTGTTCTTGAACCCAGTTGAGAAAAGATTAAATCTTTTTATTTAGATTTAATGAAGTGTACCAATTAAATAATATTTAATTGGAATTGAATTGATATTGATTTTTGGGTTTATCGTGAACAGTGTTTTAAATAACACTTGTTCTTTAACCCGATAATTAATGAATGTGATTTGGGTTTGTCGTGAATGGTGTCTTCACTAACACTGTTCTTGAACCCAGTTGAGAAAAGATTAAATCTTTTTATTTAGATTTAATGAAGTGTACCAATTAAATAATATTTAATTGGAATTGAATTGATATTGATTTTTGGGTTTATCGTGAACAGTGTTTTAAATAACACTTGTTCTTTAACCCGATAATTAATGAATGTGATTTGGGTTTGTCGTGAATGGTGTCTTCACTAACACTGTTCTTGAACCCAGTTGAGAAAAGATTAAATCTTTTTATTTAGATTTAATGAAGTGTACCAATTAAATAAAATTTAATTGGAATTGAATGGATATTGATTTTTGGGTTTATCGTGAACAGTGTTTTAAATAACACTTGTTCTTTAACCCGATAATTAATGGGATGTGACTTTGGGTTTATCGTGAACCGTGTTTTAAATGACACTGATTCTTTAACCCAGTCACAGATTAAAACTAAGTGGAGTTTTAATGAATCTTTAATTAGATTGAAAAGATCGAGAATGGAGTATCACCAGTTTTGCTCCAGGCGATAGTTAAATCTTTAATTAGATTTGAACGTGAAATTTAGAAACTAACTGTCGGTTAGCTAAGTAGAATGGTTTTCTGGATATTGATCTGATGTTGGTTTCGGCCTTCGGGGTTAATATTTGGGGAATTATTCTCTTGATTAATTTACGGTTAATGACTAATGAGTTGGAATGAGGCGTATGTTGTGTTTGTGTAACACTTTTATAATATATACGCGAGTTATTCGGAAAGACCGGGTTTATCCCATTCTGAATAACTGATACGACGATAAGTCAAAGATGAAGACGATGGTCGAAGACCGGAGGTCTTCACGTCGTTTGGGTGATAACTGATGATCTTGATTGGGCTGTACACCCAAGAAGATGGAAACAGTTAGTGATCGTCCAGACGTACTTGGAGATCGATGGATATGCGGGGTACTAGGTGCCTCCGGTTTCGTTCAGGCCCAGAACGGACTTGTAAATGGACTGTGTGTCTGACATTGGATTTCATTCTGTGTGACTGATATCGGTTGCATAGAGTGGTTTGCCTGTGTGGCATGCTAAGATGCAAATGATCAAGGCTTCTGTTGAAAAGCAAAGTCTTGTGGTGATGATCAAAGCACGGCCTTTGTGGCGTAGCTTTGTGTAACGTTTACTTCGCGAGTTTCACACCCGGTATGAACCAAAAACGGGAGGGACATCAGGGAGGACTTGCGTTTCTTTCTAGCTAGAAGTGGCGTCAGTGGTTTTACACGCCCTGACGAGTTTGACTTATGTGGTTGTTGCGGTTGCGAGGCGCCTCGGTTATATCGGTTTCGGCCGAATGCATTCTGGTCGGCTGACGGACCAGACTTACACCCCATAGGGTGGGGGGACGTATTGTTCAGGCATAATAATCCACTCCGTGTGGACCGGCCCTGACGATCTAAAGGGTTGATGCGTTCTGATCCTGTGGCTCGGGCTACAGAGTCACGAATCGGTTGAGGACTATCTTTTGCCTCGGTTCATAGATGGAAATCCAATTTCCAAATACGTGACATTTGCGGTTTTAGTTGTAATCCTATATATGGCGACATAGTGGGATGGGGCGCTCATGCCGCCTATGATTGATACTTATGATTTGAAGTTGTTTTATACACTATGCACTTATAATAGTATCAAATGATTTGTTTTAAAACGTATCAAGCATTCTTTGGCTGTTATAAGGGAAAACCCTATCCCCCGGCTTGCGTTGCATTGTGTGATAGGACCTGGGTCTTATAACAGCTTCATTTTTCTTTATTTAGCATTGCGCTGTTTGTTTTATGCACTGGTATTCTTGGGAGGAAACCCGTTCCGTGTTATACGGCGTGGTCCCTTGATTTACCTAACTTGAAAATAAAGAATTAATAACTGTTTTAGTTCTCACACCAGTCACATGACTGACCTGGAGTTTATTGTTTTAACCTAAACTCTGGGTGCCCCTATTTCGACACGGGCAGCTAGTAGTTTTGGTTTTGCAGATTTATATTCACAGGATCCTGGTTTACAGCTGGAACGATATCCGGAAAGCTTTGTATCCGTATATCTACTTCTAGTTGTGTATTGTATTATTTCCCGCTGCTATGTATTTAAATGTAATTTAAATCTCTGATATTTCTGTGTAATATTCATTCATACTCTGTATATTCTTGTAATCTGATGCATTGTTGTTATATACAATGAAATGTCCTTTTGTATGCGTTCTGTTTTGTCCTGTTCTCAAACGATAGGGCGTTTCGAACGGCCTGAATCGGTTTAGCGACTGGTTCGGACCGAGCGAAATTCCTTGCCGTCACATAGGGTTACTCACTTCATTCTAATTTTAGGTTGGATGAATGTGATTCTCCGGTTCAACCTAAAGCCCTAATTCTCCATCTTCTTCATTCATACTCATAGTAGATTGCATCTAGAAGATAGATCATCTCAAGGGAGGTTAAATCAAATCAAAATTGCATTAAATTTGGGGAACTCCATTGCTGTCCAAATTTGAATTCACTAAGTTTACATTGGATCTAGAAATTAGTGAGTGATAGATATCTCTCACATAGGAGCAAAGGATTGTATGGGTTAGATCTATATTAATTTCATTTATATGTGTTGTAATAATCTTAGATCTGATCATATATGTTTAATTCAGATTTAGAAACTATAGAAAAACCTAATTTGATCATATTAACCGGATATATGTTAGATTAATCATGTTTATATATATATATATATATATATATGTTTAGAACCAAATCATGTTAGATCTCATTTTATGTTATGTTTATGCTTTAATTGTAATTTGTCCATGTTAGTATGATTTTGTACTGTTGAATTGATGTTTGTTTTGGTTGAATCGATGTCCATGTTAGAAACGTATGATTGATGAACAGAGCAAATCAGAGGTTCAGACGACTGGATTCAGACCAAACTTGGCGGAAGCGCTCCAGAGGATGGGGGAATGAAGAATATATTTTTTTGTTCAAAAATGCACTAAGTGCATGGGTTGGCACCGACCCATCGTCAAGGGTTGGATGGTCGTAAAACTTCATGAGAGCATCATGATGACAAGGCGAGGCTACCGGTGAACTTTTAGATCATTCGGAGTTGGTTTGGATTGGTTCGTAGACTGACTGCTCGAGATACGGATAGACCGACAGAAGTTGCTACAAGAAGGTCGGAATGTTTGGAAAATGGCTCGGAGGGATACACTTGAAGCAAGGATGGATAGTGTCCAACTATTTAGCCAAGATCGACTAAGTAGATGGGTCGTCATCAACCCATGGGGAGGGCAGATGGGGGGTCCAGTTTTGGAGGGTTGGACTGTGATGACTTCCTGATGTTACAGGTGAAGTTTGGATTGAAATGGACTTCAAATGATTGATGTCCGACTCAAAGATGGATAGTGCTTCGATTGTGAACTCACATTGGAGTGGTCGGAGCCAGATTGTTATGACACCGGTTGCGGTGCGATATACGATCCAATATGACGATGGATTGACAGAATGGAGTCAATCATGGATGATAATGGAATGGATTGAAAAATGGATTAAGTCGCCGATATGAAAGGCTTGACATGTTTGAAGTGCTAAGGAATCGTCGGTAATTGAAGTGTTCTAGTAGACTCAAAGTAGAGGTATTTTGGGGGACACCAGTTCGGATTAGATTCGATAGATCGTATACCCTGAGCAGTCATGATGGGTCTAGTTGTCGAGAATGGAAAAGACAAATATAAAAGTCACGATTGTGTATGGTAGTTTGGCTAGAACCGTGGTCTCTCCATTAGCTATTTTGATTGTTGATAGCAAGTTTGATTATCAATGGATTCAAGTCTATAGGCGCGGATAACTAGGATATTGGATGTTATGGATGTTACAGTTGATTTTGTGTGTTTTCTTCTCTATTAGGCTATCACCATAGGATGTCCGAGAGAAGCGGGATTGAGATGTTCCCTTCCTATTCTGTAATAACATGTGAATGATGGTTTTCACATGTTAACTTGTTAGTTGTTCGGATGATCGAATGGTTGATCCGCCTTTACTCATATTATCTTGTATAATTGTTGTTAGCTATTTTATCATTTACTAAGATTGTTGTCTAACTCAAGGTTTTTTTCCCTCTTATTATTTTGGGTTGTTCATTAGTGTTGATGATGAGCAGACTGAGTAGCAGGTAGCAGGCTTGGTGTTGTTGATGCTATGCGGTGAGGAGCATGAGTCTGGCATATTATTGCTGGTGGAAATTAGGTTAAGGCCCCTATTACTGTACATAATATAAACCGCATCCAATGTAAGTTTAAACTATAAAGCGGGTCCTTATTTTCCATGTTACGTGTTTTGCAAAAGAAAAAATGCATAGGTGTATAAAAAAAATCAAAAAGTTGCAAATATTCCGAGAATGATTCGGAGAAAACAAAAAAATGCATATATGTATGCAACTATTCATGCAACGTTTTCTATTGAAAATCTACATGAATACTTGCATACTTGTATGCAACTATTCTGATTTATTGCATACAAGTATGCAACAATTCATGAAGATTTTATGTTGAAAAATCAGCATGAATATTCGCATACAAGTATGCAACTATTCTATTTTATCGCATACATGTATGCAAATAAAGATAAACTAAAATTTATGCCTACGAATTGTTGCATACATATATGCATTTATTCTGAATAACTGCATACATATATGCATTTATTCTGAATAACTGCATACATGTATGCAAATAAACCTGAACTAATGTCTACGAATTATTGCATACATATATGCATTTATTCTGAATTACATGCATACATGTATGCAGAAATGTCAAAACAGATGCATAACTTAATTAGTTGCATACATGTATGCAAGAATTTCAAATGTATGCATCTTTTGATGCAACTAACTGTAGTTTCGCTATTTTTTTTGGTGTGTTTTTTGATTGTTTTAACACCTGAATTTTTTGATGTCTACGTGATTTTACGTGATTTTTTTTATTTTTTTGATGAATTTTCAGAAAATAGGGATGTAATTTATAATAAGTTTTGGACCGGATGTGAGCCTAATTTTGAAACTTAATAAGGACCTTAGCCAAGCGCACCCTTATTACTATCTATTTAGTATTTATTTTCTATTTTCAATGTATGTTGATGTTATTGAGACCGAGGGATGTAGTGAGGCATATTGTATTCAGAGATTCATTAACTGAGATGTATTATACTTGAGATCCATGGTTTTATGGAGATTTGATTTTCTGTTCAGTTATGCTTCACTACTATATCCTGTTGTATATTTTGTTATATATATTATCCATGTGCTGTGAGTTATACGATAGGTTCATTTCAAGTTATTCTTCCTAGATGATCATCGTGTATCAGCCTAGCATGTCATACAGCGCACCCTTTCCTTAGTTCTGTACAAGAGGTACGAGGTGGTCGTCATAGTAGGTCTGATTGTCTAGCTTGCCAACTGCTTTGCCTCGAAATCACATCTTGATTAGAAATCGTAACAAATAATATATTCCTATTGCTTCCACTCAACGAACATGGCCCTAAACTGGCACGTCTTCGGCTCAAAGCATCAGCGGATGCATTATTTTTCTCTGTTGTATACGCTATTCCAAAGTTATATGAAACTAAAAACTCTATCCACCTCTGTTGACAAAGGTCAAGATCCTTTCGTGAAAAGAGGTACTTTAACAAGTTGTGATCGGTAAACAAATCAAACCTCTCTATTAGAAGAGAGTGCCTCCATATCTTAAGCGCAAACACAATCACTGCTAACTCTAAGTCATAGGTGAGATAGTTCTTCTCATGCGGTTTTAACTATCTGTTAGCATAAGCTACCATCTTACCTTTCTTTATCGGTACCGCTCCCAATATGATACCATAAGAACATGTATATACCATCATCTCCTCGTTCCCACCGGAATAACTAATACTGGTGCACTTGTCAAATTTTTCTTCAGACCCATAAACGCATGCTCAGATCTAGCATCCCAAGTAAAAGCCAGATTCTTCTTAGCTAAGTTGGTCAATGGTGCTGCAATCTTTGAGAAGTCTTGGATGAATTTCTGATAATATCCTACCAATCCTAAGAAACTCTTTACATCCGTAGCATTCTTTTGGTGTAGTCCAATCTTGGACCGCCACGACCTTCACGGGATCTACCGCGATTCCTTGTTTTGAAACAACATGACTGGAGAATCTCATCTCCCTCCCCCAGAAGTGACATTTAGAAAATGTTGTCTTTAACAGGTGTTCCTTCAACACCTCACGAACAATCCTCAAATGTGTCTTATGTTCCTCCTCCAACTAAGAATAGACTAAGATGGCATTCACGAACACAAGCACAAACTTATTTAACTAATCTCTGAAGATATGACTCATAAGATCTGCAAAGAAGGCACGTGCATTGTTAGCCCGTATGATGGTACTAACTACTCAAAAAATCCAGATGGCCTTTGAAACACCATTATTGACACACTTTCTCTAGCCACTCTAAGCTAGTGAAATCCATCAGTAAGATCCAATTGACAAAACACCTTTGCACCATGAAGCTGATTACGTGGTAGAGGATACTTATTCTTTCTCGTCACTTTATTTAGATATGGTTGTTGACAAATAATCTAAGGGAACCAATCTAAAAAAATTATCCGCCTTCATTGCGAATACTATTCCTACACCCCATTCAGATATACTCCTCTAAATGAAATCTTTCTCCAAACGATTTTTCACTTGTATCTCAAGCTCTCTTTGCTATCTGGGTGCCATCCTCCTCAAAGGCATCACTATTAGTCTGGTGTCCTTTGTTAGGTCAATACGGGATTCAATCTTTATGTTAGGTGGAAGTTCAGTCTCTTTTTTGTATACCTCCGGATACTCCCTAACTATTGGTAAAGTCAACAACTCATCTTTTGGAACCTCGAGCGACTATAGATAAATGCCTATAACCTCCTCAATTGGTAAGCAGCCTACTAATACCCTTCGCTCGGCATCCGTCCCCATTATCCCTACATCCTCTCGTAATCTAATACTACAACGTACTTACTCAGCCAGTCCATCCCAATTATTATACCAAAGCCTATAAACCCCAAAACAAAGCAATCACAAATAAAAGAGCATCCATGACTTGATAAAACAAGATTATGACAAACCATATTGAGTTTGTCAGGGCTTCCAACTAGGTTCAATACTACTATAGGTTTATCAATGATTCCGGATTCCAATCCTAATTTATCTACTAAGTCTCTAGATATAAAGGAATATGAAGCCCCAGTATCAAACAAAATGCGAATTGGATCATTCTAAATGGAAAGCATACCTTGAATGACAACACCTTTCCCTTTTCCTTCGCCGAAGGGGAATTCGATGAACAAGGGAGTTGATAGCGTATGCTTTCACAACATGCTTGGCTGCCTCATGGCATTCCTTCTTGAGTTGTTCAGTCTTGTGATAGAGATAGCACTTCCGCTCGCCATCAGGACACTGATTCTTATAATGGACCTCCTCTCCGTAGTTAAAGCAATTTACGCCGTACTTGGTCTTCTTCTCCTTTCCTCCTTTACTCTTAGGTGGCTTCCTCATGTTGTTTTCTAGCAGTTTTGGCTCTTAATTGGGAACAACATCAGCTACAGTCTTTGATTTGGGATATCTAATCTCATGACTTAGCATTGCCAACTACTGACTCAAAAGCCTCTTCAACATGATACAAGAGCTTCTCTCCTAAATGATCTTCCAAGCCAAGAATAAACTTCTCATTCTTCTTTGGTACGGTGTCGATAAGAGACATCCCGTACATAGATAAAGTATCAAATTTAGCCACATACTTGAAGACAATCATGTCGCCTTGCCTCAACTCCAAAAATTTCCTAAATAAAGCTTACTTATAGGCAGTTGGAATAAACTTCTCCATAAAATGAGTCTTGAACTGATCCCAAGTGAGCTCATCCCCCGATGTAGCAACCTTCACCGCATTCAACCAGTTTATCACTCACTATAGGAGTTGACGTGAGGCCAACTTTCTTTTCATAGCATCTTTCTGGTTAAGTTCAACAAAGATTCGCTTGCAAGTGTCGAGCCAATCCCAAACCTCTACCACCGACTATGTTCTCATAAAAGGTTTGGCTCCCAAGTTGGCAAAGTACTAACTAAGCTTCACAAAGTCAGCTCCGAGCGCTTGCATTCGAGCACTGTTCCCTGTGGTAGCATTAGGAGAAGTTGTTTAAGCATTCTTTAGCATACTCCTTATGAAAGTATTGAACATGGTTCGCAAGTCGGGATCAGCAGCTTCCGGACCATTTCCTTCTTCAACCACTGGATTCTAATTCCTTGCAGCATTCCTCGTCTGGCGATTAATCCTTTAGTTAAGGATAAAGATGATTAGCCTTATTGCAAGGACTCGTACTTGACTAGTTCTCGTGCAATGCTACATATACTATATATTATTATATAGTTTTCAAAACCAACATATCTTTACTAGTACGCGTTCACGTATATAAATATATACTCTCAATTCATCCTCTAGGTTAAACAACACAATCTATGTAGAGATGCCAAATGAAATGACCACCCTACACCTTCGATACTCCGGGCAATGTAATGTGACCATTTAGGAAGAAGATAACTAAAACTACAAAGAACTCGTCGTATATCTCATAGCGCATGGAATAGTAATTTTGGAATTTTGAAAAAAAAAGAAATAAGTTTCACAATTTTTGGACTTATTAGTAATCAAAACCTAGAAAACAGTTTCTAACTCTAAAATTCTTTGTTAATTTAGGACGGTAGACCGCTTAGTGTTAGGCAATACTTAGCTCAGTTTACAACTAGAGACGATAGTAGTAGCTATGAATCTAATTCAGAGCGTTGGATGTTTGAACCACTGAGTGATGCTGAGTCGAGAGACATACATCCAGAGGCTTCAACACTCCAAGTGGCTGAGCAGCCTGACGATCCAACACCGACCGATGACATTGTAGATCACCCTGCTAGTGATGAGAGTTATGACTCAGACATTAATAAGCATATAGTTTGGGAGATGGGCACTCCTTTTAGCTAGATGGGATGAGAGATTCTGGAGAGGATGCACAATTTTAGCAGGATGATGATTTAGAGATGTTCTAGGATGAGAATATTCCCTAGGACGCAATGACGATTGATCAGCGGGATGACTTTGAGGAGCATATCGATGAGTTTGATGGTATAGCTTAGTTTGGTGTACAGATTCCAGATGGTTTAAATGATGAGGTAGTTGACGAGGTTTGGCATGAGGTCCTCGATGAGTTAGGTGAGCAAGTTGTTGATCACATAGAGCTTATTCCAAATGACAAGGGTCCCGAGTGAGATCCAATAGCTGAGTTTGATGAGGATGATGACAGTGAGGTTATAGACGAGGATGGATACTTAGTATACGATGAGCCGATGGATGAAGACGACGACGATGATTTTACAGAAGACGAGCCTAAGGAGTTGAGTATGTCAAAACCTTCTGATGATGGGTCAGATAGTTAAATAGTTGGTCGTTATTGCTTTGGGGACAATGTAGATATTATATATATAGTTATCTTAAGTGCTTAGTTTGCACTAAGATATTTTTTGTTTAGAACATTTTTTGGTGGACTAGTATCTTGTAGATAGGTATACTTTTTGTGTTGTATATAGACCACCTCAAGTACGTAGTACATACTCAGATCGGTAGGGTGACACTATTTTTGTACTCAGACATGGATATTTACTATGATATGACATTATTTTTGGCTGACTATAGTATAATGTTCTTTGTTGGTTTATACATATGTTAGAGTTTTTCTACCCGACATTTTCATTATAAGGATAAGATTTCCTATTTTTCAAAGATAAAGATTTAATTCAAATTTTGCTTTAAAGAATTTTTAAATCATAAGTTTGAAAATTAATAAGCTAATAAATAATGGAGATAAAATCTTACATAACCCCATTTCATTTTCGACAACGATTTTTTTTTTTTTGGGCCGGGGGGGGGGGGGGGTGAATGTAACGATGCATAATTTTTAACTAATTTAAAACCAGGATTTTGGATATAATGTTATAATTTTTGAATATAAATTGAATTTAATTTGGGGTTAAATATAAAATAATTTTTTAATTTAGTTTTAATATAAATATGTTTAAGTAATAAAAATAGATGTTTAATTTTGTCAAAATATAACAATATAATTTTGGTAAGAATTTATCAAGTTTTGTTACAACAAATTTTCCAAATATGTATTTATAAAACTATTTCTAACGTAATTTTTTTAGTTAAATAAATATATTTAAACATAGATAATTAAATTGAATAATTATTATAAAATATTAGATAAGTAGATAACATCGTTGGGATTTGATAAGGTTAATCGTTGGATGTAAAAAGGGTAAACGAAAGCCTAGAATTGATACATATAGTAGCAAATTGAAACAATAGTTGAATGTTGCTAAATTGAAACACTTCCAAAGTGTTACTAATATGTTGCATATAATATTATGGCTTATCATCCATGGTTTTCCTTTGCCATGGACTTATGCATGGTGGTTTTGGGACAACTGTCCAGATGGATAAAGACTAAATTACTCCTCTCCAATCCCATAAAACATCCTCCTCTCCATTTTCGTTCATTCCATAGTCACTCTTCTCCCTCTCCATTCCTAAGCATCTTCCTTCTTCACTTTTCTCCCTCTCCATTCCTAAGCATCTTCCTTCTTCTTGCCATGGTTTCTTAAATCCCTTTTCCCCTTCTTCTTCCCCTCCTTTTCCTTTCCCTCCTTCTCCCCCTTGGCCTCCACATTGGAACAAAATTCCGACCACCTTCCTCCCTTCCAACGCTCCTTCCCCTCTCCTACCAGCTCCCCTCCTCGGCCAAGTCCATTCCAACCACCCTCTCTATGATGACCCAGATTTTGTTAAGGAATATTAAAATTCATTTTAATACTTAAAAACGATTTATTTTAAGAATTAACAACTTGGAATTTATTTAACTTAAGGTTTGAACGTTAAATTTATAATATAATTAAAAAGGAGCTTGCAGCAACGCGATAGTTCGTAATATGACGTTTTAAACTTTAAATGAATGTATAGGATCCAATATAAGTCAGAAATCATTGAAACAAAAAACATTTGAATCTATTGAACTATATTTTACTAATAAAAGTGAAAATTTGATATTTCATCTAGTAGATTGTGAGTTATGTCAAATCAAATTTTCAGAAAGTCATTATGGAATCGTTTATAAACCATAATGTTTTCTTAGATAAAATAAAAGGATTTCCATATATACTGAATATCAATTTAACTAGAAAATCGAGGTATCGAGTTATAAATCCAAGTTTGTTTAATTTGGAGCTGTATGATATTATATTTGGATATATATGATTATATTAATTTATTAATGTTAAATCAAATTGTTTTTGAATTTAAATTATATTATATATCAATTTAATTGCATATGGAAAATAGCCATTTTGCAAACAATCTTTGATTTCGACGAAACCAATTTTTTTGGATTCATAATGATTAATTATTGTTAGATTCGGAATTTTGGATCAATCGGACTTAGTATGTGGCCGTGCGAGATATAAACATCTAATGTAAATAAGTGTGTATAATTAATTGATAATTTAAGCCCAAAACTAGAGCTATTTGAGCAAAAAGACTCAGATTTAAATGAATCAAGTTTCATTGGGACCATAATGACAAACCATAGCTGTATATCAATTTCCACCACAAATGGAATTTGTATGTTCCCATGTGAATTTATTAATGTCAATCGGGGATAATGATAGGCACATAACAATATAATAGTAGAATAGAATAATAATAAAATGGAAATATCTCATCTGTAAATACCCCTAGGATTTCCTAAACCTAAATCTGCAGTTCATTAGCCTCCAAGTTTGCAAATAAACCCCTCTGTACATTAATTTTTATCTTCCAAACGAGTGAGAATTGGAGGAAAGTTAAAACTAGGAAGTTGTAGTGTAACACCCCGTAGTTCTAAGAACATTATAATGATAAATTAAAAAATACTTAATTAAATATTTGGAATTAAGTAAAACGAACTACGCCATTGTGTTCGTCTCGGAATTTTGCTTGAGATACACTCCGAGTTTGCGTAAAACGGACATCATATGGAGAAGATACTAAGGTTTGAAGTTTACAAACATATAAGGGTTACATATATGTATATTTATTTATATATATATAATTGTTCCTAAAAATCAAAAAATCGGAGGCGGGGAAAAATGGGGGGAAATCGGACCGTTAGGGGTCGACCCCATCCCTAAAGGTGTCGACCCATGGGTCGACATCATCACAGGGGTATCTACACCCATGTCGAACCCCCGGGATCTGGGAAGATTCCTGGTTTGCACCTGGACACGGTTCTGAGCAAGATTCGTTGACCTTAGGCTATAAATAGGACCTCATTCTCATTGTTTTTACTCACCAAAAACAATGGAGACAACAAGGTGATGCCCCCAACTTAGTTTGATCTAGCCTATTCTTCTTCAACAACAAGTTATACAAATTCAAAGATCTGTGCTACATTATCTACGATTAATTCTCTGTTCTTTAGATCCAATCACGGTGAGTTTATGTTGATTCTAGATATAAACACCTAAAATGTAATATTGACATGTTTATAAGTTTGCATCTAAGCCTGTGCCTGTTAGTAACCTGAATCATAACAGATCTGCCATTACTTATATACCTAATCCATCGATTGGTGCTTGTATGCCTATTCATGATATCCCTATTATATTAGTTCGCCTAAAATTGTCATCATATGCCAGTTTTGTTTACTATGCCTATTCTTGTAATCTCCTCTCCCTTTTTCCTTTTTGTTTTTATAGCCAGGCTACCTTCAAGCCTAGGCTTATCATTGAAATATGCGAATGCACGAATTTGGGAACAACTGGGAATGATTAATTTGGGGCATAATTCATATTGTAAACATGATTGGGAAATTTGGGCATAATTTGTACCTTGAGCCAAAACTTGGGATTTGGAGGAATAATCTATATCTTGATCTAAACCTTAATTTGGGGGCATAACTTGTATTGTGAATTAGACAGGGATTTAGGGTATAATAAACATGAAAATTGGTTAGTAATGAAAATGCGTAGATTTACAGTAATTAGAAATTGTAATCACGCTTAGACACGAAGTTAGATTACACTTGTGGTAGAAGCCTGCCCGGAACCGCCCAACATATACCAGCGTCAACAAGTGGTAAATCTAATGTGAGGGGTCTAAGTGCATAAACACGAAACGGGGCTAAGACCCGAGGTTAAGTTCGACTTGTAGGAGAAATCTGCCCGGACCCAACCGGCATATCCAGTATCCACAAGTGGCAGACTTAATGTGGGAGGTCTAGCGCATTACAACCATAAATGAATGAATGGTGATAAACTTGTAATACTTAACCTATTTGAATCCAGAAGGATTACATGAACCTGTTAACTTGAGTAGGGGTTAAGTAGACTTGCTTGAATCAGTGGTAAGGTTAAGTTAATCTTGTTAAATATGTGGGGAAGGTTATACATATAAACCCGACAAACTTAACCTGTTGGGGTTATGCAATCTTGTTAAACTAGTAGGTATAACTTGTTGAAATCCTATTAGTGGGGATGCAAGTCTATGGGGAAGCTT
Source organism: Allium sativum (assembly GCA_030737875.1). Lineage (NCBI taxonomy): Eukaryota > Viridiplantae > Streptophyta > Magnoliopsida > Asparagales > Amaryllidaceae > Allium > Allium sativum. The sequence goes on along the minus strand of CM060910.1, from coordinate 277,612,711 downwards.
GTATCATCTGGATTGTGGGAACTGTTTCAGTCAGTAACCCATCTTGGTATCAAACGGGGAATCCCGAACTAGGTCGGGGTCTAGGCATACTTACTGAGCTGATTATAAGGGGTCACTTGAGTGAGGGTGTTGACAGTGTGTTCCAATGGAGCAATGTGCGTGCATGGGTCGGCTTCCTAGGGAACATAATGCATTATGACATCAATAGATATGTTTGTGCACATCTTGTGAACAAAGGGTTGCCACTTTAAAAAGTGATACATCCTACTGTGGAGCCAGCACAGGGTATCTATGGAGTTAGGGAGCCGATCGATTATGGGTAATAATTAGGGTACATCTAGTCTTGCTTATTTAGGAGCCCGTTATTATCATTGGGGGTAACACCCGCCAGTTCGGTTGGGCTACCAGTTATTGTATGGGGTAAAACCTCTCACTAAAAGTACACCTAAATTTACCATCTTGTACTTTTTGGGATCACCTTGTTCTTACTATACAAGTATTGGTGCAGAGAAAAGTATTAGAGAAGCGCAATACATGTTTTGTTCGGTTTATCCTGTTTACCTTATTATACCTTCCTTATGACACTGTTATCTCTCTCCAACTTATATGCAAGTCATGATGCTTTTACTTATTTGTATGCTAAAAGTAACTGGACTCATCAGACTTTTTGTCTGACCCATTTTGTTTGCTCTTCTTTCCATTTCCCCCCAGGTTCTCACGGTGGGAATACTCAAGCTTGATCAGGATTCTTCTTTTTTGCTTGGAGCTTCTTAGATGTATTGCTCGATTTCGTATTTCCTCTACTATGGCTATATTTTGGGGATTATGCTCTTTTTATGTATTATTGTACTCTGATGATGATTTTTGTACAACGCAGAAGTTTTATGTTTTAAGTATTCCAGACTTATCATGTAATTGGGTTTGAACCATGAAGCTTTTCTATTTAATAAAGTTTTAATTCCGTTGTTATTTTATATATGTCTTGTAATGTTTCTGTTTCTGTTTACCTATAACGCTTCATGAAACTTAATGCATTCTAATAAAGAGTGACATTAACGGACATGGGGTGTCACATTTGGCATCAGAGCTAAAGGTTACCAGATCGGATAAAAGATTTTGAAAATTATTTTCAAAAAGGTTTTAAAAGAAATCATTTTCAAAAGAAAAGTCTGTTATGGAAAACATATTCCCTACGCTATATGAAATATCTTTTGATTCTCTATTTGAATCCCTTTTTCCTTTTCTTTTCAGCATGTTTGGGGAACCTATTATTCCTGAGGGCATTCAGATATCGGCTTGGTTTCGTAGGTATCTGGAGGCTACGACACCTGCCGAGGGCCAAGCAGACGCCCCTCCCCCAGCAGCAGTGGTTGTTCCTCCTCCTCCTCCTCCATGTGCTAATAATTTCTCTAAGATATGCAAAGATTTCTGTGCTATGGGCGGGAAGCCATTCCAAGGAACCGAGACTTTCATAGAGGCACGGAATTGGCTTAAAGAGATGGAGGATTTGTTTGGAAATTTTGAAATTGACGATCGTAGGAAGATTCAGTTAGCCATTTGGCAGCTGAAAGATGAGGCTTCATTCTGGTGGGAAGTGATGCAAGCAGGGCGTCCAATGGAGACTTGGGATGATTTCCGATAGAGACTCGAAGTGAAATTTCTTTCTCAAACCGAGCAAAGTATGCAAATGGAAAGGTTTTTAGCACTTAAGCTAGGAGGAATGTTTGTTACAGAACATGTTAGTAAGTTTAATCAATTGGCAGGTTTGGTTTGGAACTAGTAGAAACCCCGCAAAAGAAAGCTTTGAGGTTTGCTAGAGGATTGAATAAACCCCTCTATGGGTTGGCTATGTCTCATATTCCGATGGGAGCAAATTTTGAGAAACTCGTTGATATGGAATTAATGCACGAGGAAGATAAAGCTGAAAAGAAAGAGGCTAGGGTTGAGGAAACACAAAATAAGAAAGTATGGCCCAAGAAAGAACAATAGCAACAAAAGAAGGGCGGTAAGAATGACGAAGCTTGAGATAAGAGGAAATGTCATCATTGCGAATGCGAGGGTCATATGATCAAGGATTGCGAGAAAAGAAAGAACGCTTGTTTCCATTGTGGAGAAATCAGACATCTTGTTATGGATTGCTCGAAAAAGCAAGGACATGGTCAAAGGGCAGGATCTTCTGGAGGGCAGCTGCATGCTCTCATGGCCAATGGGAGATGCTCCTCCCAATGGGAGAGCTCCTCCCAAGTCCCTCCAAAGTCTAGAATACACAGTCTCAATAAATCTTCAAGAACCCTATTGACTCTCTTAGTCCGTCCATCGGTATGAGGGTGATAGGCTGTGCTAAGTCGCAACTGTGTACCTAGTGTCTCTTGCAAACTCCTTCAAAACTCACTCGTGAAGATGGGGTCATGTTCATAAACAATACTAGAGGTTATTCCATGAAGTCTGTCGATTTCTCTAAGGTATACCGATGTTAACCAAGTTGTCGTCCTTTTGCTCTTGATAGGGATAAAATGAGCACTCTTAGTTAATATGTCTACTATAACCCATATACTGGTGCTGCACTTCCTTAATTTGGGCAAACCATCAATAAAATCCATAGAGATGCTCTCCCACTTCCACTGTGGAATATCTAAAAGATAAAGTAATTCACCAAGTTTCCTCTGTTCAACATTTACTTGCTAATAAGTCAAACATCAAGCCACAAACTCTGCAACATCCTTCTTTATACTAGTCAAGTGAAAATCTCTCTTAATGCCTCAATACATCTTGTCACCGCCTAAATGCATAGTCATCCAAGAGCAATGAGCCTCCTCAAGAACTAATCTCAAAAAACCACCTACTCTAGGAACACATAGTCTTCCATCTTTACGTAGCGACTCCTTCTCGTCCGCAGAATATCTAACTAGGTGACTAGAGGTTTCTCCTTCACTGAGTCTATTCAAGATGTCCACTAACTGCGGATCCTCTCGTTTTATGGATCTAATGCTCTCCATAAGAGTAGGTCGCACCTCGAATGTTGCAAACAAACCAAGTGCAAAATCTGTAGATGGTCCGAAATCAAATGACGAGATGAGCGCTTACTCTGCCTCTCTATGAATAAAGGACTCAAAGTCATCCTCTGCTTACTCAATGCGTCCACAACCACATTCCCCTTTCCTGGGGTATAAGCTATCTCAAAATCATAGGATGCAAGGAACTCCATCCAACGGTCATGTCACAAATTGAGATCCTTCTACGAGAATAAATACTTGAGTGACTTGTGATCTGTGTAAATCTCGAACCTCTCACTAAGTAAGTAGTGTCACCAAGACTTGAGTGCAAACACAATTGTTGCCAACTCCAAATCATAGGTAGGGTAGTTCTTCTCACGTACCATCAATTGTCTACTTCCATAGTAGATTACCCTACCTTATTGCATCAACACAGCACCTAAACCCATGCCACAATCATCCGTGTAAACGGTAAACATCTTGGTACCATCAGGAAGAGTCATAAACAAGGATGATGTAAGAGCCTTCTTTAACCTCTGGAATGCATCCTCGCAATCAATATCCCAAGAGAAAAAACAAATTCCTCTTCATCATATGGGTGAGTGGAGCTGAGATCCATGCAAAGTCCTTAATGGACTTTCTATAGTAACCCGCCAACCCGAAGAAGCTCCCAACCTTTGTCACATTCTTGGGGGCTTTCCATTCTTGGATTGTGACAACTTTAGCAGGGTCCACTGCTATACCTTCCTTGGAGACAACATGCCATCGTAACCTTACTTCCTACTGCCTGAATTGACACTTATAAAATTTAGCCTTAAGATGATGTGATCTAATAGTAAGGAGAACATCCCTACGACATGCTCTTTCTCGCTCCTCAAGAAGATCAGAGTTTCAACCACAAAAACTACTACAAACTTGTTCAGGTACTCCATAAACACCCAACTCATCAAATCCATGAAGTACGCAGGTGAATTGGCAGTCCAAGAGGCATGACCAGCCACTCAAAGAATCCGTCGGGAGTCCTAAAAGCATTCATGTCAATACTGTCATCTGCTACCCTCAGCTGATGAAAACCAGTGGCTAGATCAAACTGTGAGAAAACGAAGCACCTACTTTCTGGTCAAGCAAGTCATCGATCCATGGTAGTGGGTGTATATTCTTCTTGGTGAGCTCATTCGACTCCCCATAGTCCATGCATAGACGGAGAGAGCTGTATGCCTTGGTCGCAAAGATGATTAGAGCTCCCCACTCAAGAATGTTCCATCTAATAAATCCCTTCTCGAATAGCTCGCTCACTTGCATTCTTAGCTCCCTCCTCTATCTAGGAGCCAGGTGTCGCACTGGTAAAGTGACAAGTTTTGCATGCTCTATCAAATAAATCCGAAAATCTATCTCTTGTCTGGGAGGTATTCTCCTAACCTCATCAAAAACATTTGGAAAGTCTCTGAATATGGGTACTGAACGGAGATCATGAACAGAAGCATCAAGGGAATCTTGGAAACTGAGCATAACTGACCCATATAGGTCACAAGAAATCTCGAGAGTTCTACCTTGGCATGTCTGAAGCCTAACAACTCTCCTCTCACAATCTAGAATGGCCCCAATCATGGTTAGCCAATCCATTCCTAGAATAAGCCTATAACCCATAAAGCTAGGAACATATATGTTGCATTCAAACTCGACGCCCATAATATAAATTCTCAAACCCCTACATATCATGACAGGTGAGCCAAACCTCTTATGAGGTTTGAAACCACATTAAGACAAGAAATTATACAAGTGTCTAGGTGCAGATTATATACCACAGAATTGGATATGAATGAATGAGAAGCACCGCAATCAAACAGAGTCCTAATAAGAGAGTCAAAAAGATAAATCAAACCTTCCATGGTGACTTTCTTACCTCGATTTGGACTACCTGCCTGAGCTGTCTATAACGCATAAACTTGTCCTTTAGATGATCCTGCCTTCTGACCCTGCTTGTCAGGGAACTGCTTGGTGTAATGTCCAACTTGTCTGCAACTGAAACAAGCATTCTTAGTCTTCCTACAATCTCTAACAAAGTGCCCCATATTTCCACAACCATGGCACTTAACTTCTGCCTTGATTTGTGCCTTATCAGTTTTCCTCCCTTCTTAGGCCACCACTTCTTCTAATTTGAGTTATTGGAGTGGGAAGCAAGGAGAAGCACTGACCATTGAAATTGAGGGCGGCGGCTTTGGAAAATTAGATTAGGGTTTTTGATTAAGGATTAACGTATATTTATAATATTTAATTACTAGTTTTTGCAAATAAACCCGCTAAGTCTCAGTAGCTCCAATTTCAGCCCAACAAAAGTTGTGCCTACCCAGTTGCCCCCGTTCCGGACACAATGGGCTAGGTCCCGTTAGCTCAAACGATCGTTTTCAGCCTGTTTTCTTTACTTTAAAATTTAAGTCATTTATTTATTTAATTCGATCGTACATTTAAATTTACCGGGGCCACATACGGACACTGAAAATTCCCGAAAAATAAATCTAGCTATGTTTTGATGATACGATCCTAACAAAATAAATTTCGTTGAATTTGGAGATCGTTTGAAAAATGGCCCTTTTAACGGTCGATTAAATTCAACAGAAATTATCGAACATAGTTTAATTTACCACGCTTACATATTAATTCCAAAAATTCTGGAAAACTAAACTTAGTAATAATTTTGCATTCTAGATCCAACAAAAATGGTTTTGTCAAAAACGGAGGTCGTTTGTATAATGGCCATTTATATGGGCTATATATTATATTATATTCCAAAGCAACTATTCTGAATATTCAACTGGCCATAACTTTTTATTCCCGCATGAAATTTTAATTTTTTAGATTCGTTGTAAAGAAATTTTTAAACAGATTTAAATATTTTTGGTTTTACTAAAATTCGATTTATTTTGAATCCCGTACATTTGGTCAAAGTTCAGATTCAAATTCTCAAACTACCGTGCTATTTCTAACTCCTTTTAACATTAAAATAAATATATTCGTTCTAACTTCGATTTAAATAAATTTTAAAATGTAATTATTTAAAATAATTTATTTTAACTATTCAAAATTCACTACAAAAATCGACCATTAAAAGGGTCATTTTTCAAACGGTCTCCAAATTCAACGAAATTAATTTTGTTAGGATCGTATCATCAAAAAATAGCAAGATTTATTTTTTGGGAATTTTCAGGGACCGTATGTGGCCCTGGTAAATTTAAATGTACGATCGAATTAAATAAATGATTTAAATTTTAAAGTAAAGAAAACAGACTGAAAACGATCGTTTTAGCTAACGGGACCTAGCCCATTGTGTCCGGAACTGGGGCAATTGGGTAGGCACAACTTTTGTTGGGTTGAAATTGGAGCTACTGAGACTTAGCGGGTTTATTTGCAAAAACTATTAATTAAATATTATAAATATACATTAATCCTTAATAAAAAACCCTAATCTAATTTTCCGAAGCCACCGCCCTCAATTTCAATGGTCAGCGCTGCTCCTTGCTTCCCCCTCCCCCCCCCCAAATAACTCAAATTTCCTTCAACGAAATCTCTTGCCCCAGTTAAGGTTTTTGTAGTGAAGTTCTTCCTCTACGAATCCATACCAAGTTTGCATTTTTTTCATTGAGGATCCAAAGAGAACTAGCACCCCGAACCCGCCCCATTTTGAGCGCCTCCCAGCCGCCTAGGTACAATCACACCTGCTTCTGTAGGTCCTCCCGTGTGCGTCGTCCTCTCCTCTTCGACGCAGTGGTATCTGATCGTCGTCCAAGTGCTTGTAGTGTTCACGATTTGCAGACCTAGGATTGAACAAACGTGAAAAGCATCGGCCGTGTTTTGCATAGAAGAAGAAGAGGGTATATTCCTTTTCTAGTATTTAATTAATTTATTTTAAAATATTATCTACCTAAATAAATTCATAACTAATGCATACGAACTCGGAATTGAACGATTTCAGAACTGCTGCGATCGTGAGTCCGAGATCTACATTTTTGGACTGATTAGAATTGATTCAGAGCAGATCAGATTTTGGACAAAAATTTGATTCTGAATTATTCAGAATTAAAAGCACTGTGAGATTTCTGTTTTTAATAATTAATTAAAATTTAATTATTTCTCGCTATTTGAAATTCATGTACGTATGATTATAAAATCAGATCTGTGATGTTTGAGATTGGAATTTATTGTTTATGGATTATGATGGATTGTGATGTTCATGTTTTGTTAGATCTAGATCTACAATAAAAATCCTTTCTTTTATTTGAATCTTTAGCTTATTGTTAGATTTGTTTTATAGTAAAAATTTCATCTTTATTTAGATCTGTAACACCCCGTAATTCTGTTAATATTAATATTCATAAATTAAAGAATAACTAATCTCAGACGTGAGAATAGTGGGAAACGGTTTGCGCCATTGTGTTCGTCTTGGAATTTTGGTTGAAATAGAGTCCGAGTTTGCGTGATTTGGACTTCGTATGAAGAAATTATGGCCATCGGAAGTTTCAGAAAATTCAAAACAGATTTCAAAAAATTTAAATTTCAAATTCGAAGTCAACCAGGCTAAGCGGGAAATTTCCTGCCCAGCACCCAGGTCGACTGGGGAGTCGACTGGGCAGTTGACACCCCAGGGACCAGGTCGACTACGCAGTCGACCTGGTCCAGTCGGCTAGGGTTTGACTGAGCCCAATCTTGAGCTGCTGATGTGTCTTTAGGGCTGAGTTGGCAAATTAAACGGTTCAGGTTAGTTCTGAGTTGATCTGACGGCCTAAATAAATCCTAAACTCTATATATACCTAGGTGGTCTCTCACTCTAAATCACATGAAAAATAGAATAGCCGCCGTCATGCCATCGCCATGGAACTCAGTGTAGCCGCCGCCAACTAAGAAGGAAGGAAGCTAATCAAAACCCTAATTCAACTCAACTCTAAAGCAAATCAAGACTCTCTTTCTTCTCTAATTGTGAGTATGATGATCTTAACAAGATTATTAGCAAACTAATTAGATTAAGATGTGATATGGATCATAAGAAAATGATGTGAATTGTCATATATGTTGTTGTAAACCTTATGCTATCATGTATGTTGTAAATCCTATGTTATATGATGATGATATCCTATATGTTGTAAATCATGCTATGATGATATTGTATAGGTTGTTATTTTCTATGCTAAATTATGATAAATCATACATGTTATAAAGTCATGATGTTATTATATATGCTAATTAGTTCATGTTAATCAAATCATAATATTGATATTATTTGGGCTATGTTGATCTATATGACAAATCATGTATGCAAATTTAGACTGATTAGTAAAGATTATGAACATATGCCATGACATCTATTTAGCTCTAGAATTGTGCTATGACATGTGTGAGTTCTATGTGTTAGATGCTAGTTCACATCATCATTATGTTGCATAAACCACATATGCAAGTTTATACATGAATTTGGGTTATGATCATATTATGTAAGTTGTGACATTTAACCAAACAAGTTGACACCTTTAAATCCATGACATGTGTAGTTTTATGCAAGTTTCACCCCTATTATGATTAGATCTATTTTATTTGTCTATATGTTGTGATAATTTATCCTTGTGCTATGAGTTAGACTATTCGAGTCTAGCGTATGTTTTACATTAAACGTACGAACGTACAATGTGGGGTAGGGGTAAAAATTAAGGATTTAATATTGAGAAAATTGGATGCAATTGATATGATTTTGCATACCGTAAGTGGATGGCCATAATTGAGTCAATTATGGACATCATTAAAATTGGAATTAATTAATGATTTGAATAGAGATATATTTAAAACTGGGGTAAAAGATTATAAGTGTTAATCAATGCTTAAGACACGAGGTTGGACTCGTTTGTGACGTAAAACTGCCCAGACCCGCCCGAAAAATCAAGTAGTCACAAATGTCAGCCCAATGTGAGAGGTCCTAGGCCCAAATTAAAGCATAACAGTTGTAAAGACACGAGGTTAGATTCTTTTATGGTGTAAGACTGCCCGGACCCGCCCGGCAAATCCAGCTGCCATAAATGTCAGTCTAATGTGGGAGGTCTTTATAAGGTTATGGCCTTAATGAATTAAGAAATACTTAACCAGATAAACATGTGAGGTGAGACATGGGGGTTAAGTAGGTGCCTTGGGTGGCATGAGGAATCTATTGGGTGCCTTTAGTGGCATTTGAAATACGATTAGTAAGACTTAACCAAACACATGTAAATGAACATGACTAAGAAGAGGGTTAAGTGGGATATACTAGTGGGGACAAGCTTAGGTGGATAGCTTGTGGGGGGCCATTTCAACCAGTAACCCAATTGTATCTTTGTGGGCTCGACCCAAGTCGAGGACGGGACACGCATACTGGGTTTGACTATAAGAGGCCAAACGGGTTAGCGGTGGCAACGCAAGTCCAACGGGTTTCATATGCGTGTGCGGACCCGGGCTGGTAGGTAAGACATTGTTGCATCATGTAGGTATAAGCCGTGCATTCTCAAGTTGTATCGGGTTGCCACTTTAGGGGAGTGATACACCCTACTGTGGGCCAGCACGGGTATCTACGAGTAGGGAGCCGATCGAAAGTAGGTAGTGGGGTACACCTAGTGGAGATAGGGGCAGGCGGCACCTATGTAGTCAGCTAGGGGTACACGAAGCTATTTATATAATTTCTAAGTGAAGCAAGTGGGATCAACCTTTAGAGTGACTGGTGTGGTGCAGTGTAGTAATTATTCGTTAGTAATTAGGTGTTCCTTTAACATTATCTTTATCTGCTCTTCCATACCCAATAGTTCATAGACATTTCCTTGTTTTCCAGCTTATGCCTTAGTCTAGTTATTTTGACAATAGTATTGTTAGAATTATCATACTCGCCAGACTTTATATCTGACCCCCTCTATTTCTATCCTTTTTCCCCTCCAGGTCCTCAGGGTGGACGCAGCTCTAGTGGAGTCTGACTGAATTGCTTTATCTCTCTTTTGGAAAGCTTAGACCGTTGAAGTAAAGTCCAGCTTGTTATCTTCTTTAATGGCTATTTATGTAATGGGATTATGTATTTTGTTTTATCAAGATGGATATTGTACTTGACTCTGATTTATGGTTTTATGATGTAACAAACATGTTTAATTTCCGTTGCAATGAAATAAAGTTTTAGATTTCCAAGTACTACTTATTATCTGTCTTGTTGTAATTTTTCTGTTCTATATTCACTTAAAACCTCCATGGAAGTTAATGCATTCCCTTTGTGAGTGACATTAATGGACGTGGGGTGTTACACGTGGTATCAGAGCTTAAGGTTACCAGAACAGATAATTTTTTTAGAAAAACTATTTTTCTAAAGTATTTTTGGAAGAAGTGTTTTCAAAATCATGTCTTGATGAGTAATTTAAAGAGGAAAGTTTTAATGAAAAACATAATCCCCAATAGCCATATATCTTTATCTTTCGAATTCTCCATTTTGAATCTTTCTTTTTTCGTTTCAGCATGGCTGAAGATCTTAACCTTCCGGATGGTGTAACCATACCAGGATGGTATAGGAGGTTATTAGAGGCTATGGCCGCTGCAGGTCCAGCCAATGTTCCTCCACCACCAATTGTACTCGCTCCTCCTCCGCCTCCTCCTCGCGTTGATACTTTTGCAAAGACATGCAAGGATTTTAAGGCTATGGGTGGAAAACCTTTTCAAGGGTCATAAACGTTTGTGGAAGCTAGGGATTGGCTTAAGGAGGTGGAAGAATTGCTAGAAATATTTGAAGTAGAAGAAGGGAGGAAAGTCAAATTAGCAGCTTGGTTAATGAAGGGAGAGGCCTCGTTTTGGTGGGAGGTCACTAATGGGGAGCGTCCTGTTGATTCTTGGCCAGATTTCAGGTGTAGGTTTGAGGCAAAGTTTCTCTAGAGGGCAGAAGAGAATCTATATATGGAAAGGTTCTTGACATTGAAGCAAGGAAGCTCATCAGTGAAAGAATATGTCAACAAATTTAATCAGTTAGCAAGGTTTGGCTTGGACTTAGTGAACACGCCGGAAAAGAAGGATCTGAGGTTCGTTAATGGTTTGAATGAGCCATTGCAGGGGTTGGCTATGACCCACATCCCTATGGGGGCCACCTTTGAGAAGCTAGTAGACATGACACTCATGCACGAGGAGAAAGGCGCTAATGCTAATAAGGCACCTGAGAAGAAAGGGGATCAGAAGAAACCTCAACAGCAAAACAAGAAGGGTGGTAAAGACAATAACGGTAAAGGAAAGAAAAGATGCTTTAACTGTGGGACACCAGGCCATCTCAGCAAGGATTGCAGAAAGAAAAAAAAGACTGGCTGTTTTCATTGTGGTGAAGCGGGACATCTAGTGAAGGACTGCCCAAAGAAGGGGCAGAGGGCAGGGTCTACCTCGGGAGGACAGGTGCAGGCTCTTATTGCACTGAGATGACCCGATTTCCCGTTCTCACGGAAACAAGGTTATCTTTGGAATATAACACAGAAACAGATAATAGCAGAACAAAATTAAATGAATACACCAGATAATGAACAACAAAATATACTGGATAAAAGTATCATCAGAGTTACACAGTATACAGGATCTTACTTAGTACAAATACAGTTCAGCTATACATAAATATCTACAGCGGAAATAAACAAAATATGTACAATAGGAGCTGAACAGCATAAAAAGAAATAAATGATAGAATCCATCTTCAGCTCCAGCTATCCAGAAAGAACCAGTTAAACCTGAAAACAAGGCTGCCCGTGTAGAAAAAGGGGCACCCGAGTTTGAGAGTGAAACAAACTACGAGTCAGTCATGGGACTGGTATGAGAAATCCACTCAACACATATATAATTGGCTAATCACAGGACCACGCCACTTTCGTGGAACGGGTTTACTCCATTGGATTGCCAGTGCTTTACGACAAATCTTTCTTTTAAACATCGCTATGCTTTTTATAAAAATGAAGCCGTTATAAGACTCAGTTCCCATCACACAATGCAACGCAAACCGAAGGATAGAGTTTTTACCTTATAACGGCCAAGATATGCTTGATACGAATAAAACAAAGGCATTTGATATTATTGCTAGTGTTTATATGTTTTGAAAACAATTTCAAATCATAACTATCAATCATAGACGGCATTAATGCCCCATACCACTATGTCGCCATATATAGGTATACAATCAAAATCGCTTCGTCACGTATTTGGAAATTGGATTTCCGTCATGAACCAAGGCAAAAGATAGTCCTTACCGAATTCGTGACTCTCTAGCCCGAGCCACCGGAACAGCCGCAATTGCCCCTTGGATCGTCAGGGCCGGTCCACCGATGTGGATTATAGTGCCTGAACAATACGTTTCCCCGCCCTTTGGGGCGTAAATGAGCCAACGAATGACTCCATCGGACCCGGATCGTCCGATCAAACCGAGGCGCCTCGCAACAGCAACAACCACATAGGTGAAAAGTATATAAATGTCAGGGCTGGTAGGTCACTGACACCACCCTAGCTAGAAAGAAACGCATGTCCTCCCTGATGTCCTCTCCCGTTTTAGGTTCATACCGAGGTGTGAGGCTCGCGAATTCACGTTATACACAAAGCTATGCCACACAGGCGGGGCTTTGATCATCACCACAAGACTTTGCTTTTCAACAGAAGCCCTGATCACTGCATCTTAGCATGCCACACAGGCAATTCACGCCATGCGATTGATGTCCATCGATATACAACCTCTGAGCTCGTACGTCTCAGAGAAGGGCGTTAAGCAAGAGAATAAATTCTCCGCCGCCAAATAGATGTATATTTAACAGAGATCAATCAACACAGAATAAAATCCAATGTCGGACACACAGTCCATTTACGAGTCCGTTCTGGGTCTGAACGAAACCAGAGGCACTAAATACCTCGCAAACCCTTCGATCAACACGTACGTCTGGACGATCACCACTCATTATCCATATTTCGGGATGCCTCCCAATCAGGACCTCGGTTACCATCCAAACGAGGTGAAGATCTCCGGTCTTCGACCATCGTCTTCATCTTCGAATTTCAATAGTCGGTCGATTATTCGAAATGAGAATTAACTCGGCCTTTCCAAATAATTCACGTATATTTAGAATTTCAAATCGATTTATTTCAATGGTTAAATTATTCGACAACACCAATTGTGTTCTTTAATGTAATTTTCACACCAAACACATTCAACCATCAAAAGCCACACAAATCAAGCAAATTCAGTTTATTTCCATTCCATATCGTTTATGGTATTTTATAACTATTTATCGCTATTTTTATTTATTTTAAAATAGCCATTTTATTCAAAACGACGCTTCGGGCCATAAGGCGGCCGTGGCGCTGTTTTTCTTCAAATTTGATTTACATATATCTGAAAATCTAACCGTTGGATCTTTACAAAATTTACATCATTAGAAAGGTCTTTTCCAAACGAATCCAACGGTTCCAGTTTCGGGAAATTCCGACGGTCGGATCTCCCGGTACAATCGTTTGAACTTTCGATTTCAAAATACGAACTGCAGCGTCGTTATTCGATTAAATATAATTATATTTATATATATAAATATAATCGTTTCTGGCGCTGTTTTTCTTCAGATTTGAATTAAACATTCCAGACAATCCAACCGTTGGATTTTTACAAGGTTGGTGCCGTTGGAAAGATTATTCCAAGGCGAACCCGACGGTTGAGATTTCGGGAAAATCCAATGGTCGGATTTCCCGTACTAGTCGTTTGAAATCACGGTTTCAAAATACGAACTGCACGGCTTCGTTTAGTTTTAATTTTATTTATATTTATATATTTATATAAATATAGTTCATTCAACAATTTCAATATCGTTTTCACTTCAAAAAAAATTTCTAACACCTTAAATTTTGGAAAAATTTCGCCATAACCTCCCCTGCACCGGGAGCGTCGGGAAATCGCAAATAGCGTCCCGGTCCTTCTAATCTCAAAAAGAAAAAGAAAAAGCCAAGCGGCTAGCCAACAGGCTCAAAATCATCACCCAAACAAATCAGTAAATGTGTACCTATTTGTCGGGCACAAATTTTATTCCTCTTCTCTAGCCCCTTTGCTATAACCTGTTCAATGAATATGCATGTACATATATATACAGTCCATATCATTTATCCTTTTCTATTCGACTTCATATTTGATTTCTATTTGGTTTAAAACCCCATTCATTCTAATGTTACATAAATGGGTGCAAATCATTTCATTAGCTAATTAATGAATATTTCAACTCATATATGTTTATCTTGAACAAGTGGCTATTTTTAACACTTCACATTTTAACGATTTATGCATACAATAAAAATGTGATTTTTATTTCAAAATATGAATACCATTCAACACATGAATTTCTAAACAACGAATGAATATCAATTCAACACATGAATGTTTTCTATAGTTTTTATATATAGATAAAAATGTGATTTTTATTATCGAACAATTTATTTCAAAATATGAATACCATTCAACACATGAATTTCTAAACAACGAATGAATATCAATTCAACACATGAATGTTTTCTATATAAGGAATAAATATAGTTTAAGCATATGAAAATAATTCAAACACACAAATATTATTCAAAATTTCGGCAGCATAACGGCAGGGTAGTTACACCGGCACCGTCCCTAGTACGGCTCCTCGCTCTACCTTAAAACCTCGCGGTTTTTGACAATGGGAATCATGCATCTAGTTCGCACGCAGGCGGCATGTATATATATTTATTTCATTTCCACAAACTAATCCTATGTGGTTTCAACCAAATATTTCACAACCACCAATGGGTATTTTTCAACCACAATCAACCAATATCAATCACAAACAATCCCAACAATCATTCGCTATCAATCAATTTCACAACAATTTCAACCAATAAATATCGTCCATGGTTTGTGGACGAGGGGCGTATATATATATATAGATATTTATATATAGTTATTCACTTTCATTTCAACACATATATATAATATTTTTTAAATCAGAAATCTCACCAATAGCTATCCAACTTCATGACACTTCCTTTATAGAAATCTTCGCCTTTTGTCGCTTTCGCCCGTATTCTCTACACATGTAAAAATCGAATTTTTACGATGCTATTCAATATATAAAAATATGATTTTTACTTCGACTTTCAATATATAAAAATCTGATTTTTCCTTTAAAACAAAATCAGTTTTTATAGCTTTTTAAAATCAGTTTTTAACTTTTAAAAAAACCAAATCAGTTTTTACTTATCTAAAATAAAATCAGTTTTAATTTCTTTTCAAATCAGTTTTTACTTTTTATTAAAAACAAAAATCAGTTTTCTTTTCTAAAATAAAATCAGTTTAAAAAAAATCATTTAAAATCAGTTTATCATCTTTTTACAAAATTCAGTTTTTATTTTTAAAACTTCCAGTTTTAATACTTTTAAAAATTCCTGTTTTAATACTTTTAAAAATTCCTGTTTTAATACTTTTAAAAATTCCTGTTTTAATACTTTTTAAAAATATCCAGTTTTATACTTTTAAAAATATTCAGTTTTTATACTTTTAAAAATATTCAGTTTTTATACTTTTAAAAATATTCAGTTTTATACTTTTAACAAAATCAGTTTTGAAATCATAAAAAAAATAGTTTTGAATTCTAAAAAAAAACAGTTTGAAATCATAATAAAAAAAAACAGTCTTTAAACCTAATTAAAAACACAGTTTTTAAATTATTAAAATAAAATAACAAAATACTTACAGAGGGGGGGGGGGTCTCGCAGATCGTCGGAGGCTTCGAGGCTCGAACAGGAGGCGATGGCTACGGCGCTCGAACGGGGAGGCGGTGGCTTCGGGGCTCGTCACTGGTTCGACGAACGGGGGGGGGGGGGGAAGCGGGGTCTTCGATCGATGGAGGGGGCGAGGTCTTCGAGGCTCGAACGGGGAGGCAGGCGTCGACAGACTGGGCGGAGCGGTGGTACGGTCGGCGGTGGGAGGTTGGTGGAGGCGGTCGATTTCTAAGTTAGGTTTTTTTTTTTCTCTGTTTAACTGAATCGGGAATGAGCTAAGGGGGGGGGGGCCAGAACGAAGATAAAAGGGGGGGGAGGGAATTTTTTTTTTTTTTTAATTATTTAATTATTAAATTTTTGCAAAAAGGTTGACTTTTACATACGACCTCGAAACGAGGCCCACCGCCTGTCGTCCATAGCGTTTTACCCCCATTCCGAACACAATGGGATATGTATCGTAAGCTGATTTGATCGTTACAATCAGTTTCCTTTTGAATTTTCATTTAAATCACTATATTGAATTTTAAACGCACATTTCAAATTACCGGGGTCACATACTAACTAGAAAAATTCCAGAAAAATATTTTCTAGCTTCGTATTGACGATACGGTCCTAACAAAACTAGTTTCGTCGAATTCTGAGACCGTTTGAAAAATGGCCAATTTCCATTCGATTAAAATCAACAGAAACCGGTCAAACGCGTTTTCCTTTGCCACGCTCACATATTGATTCGAAAAATTATGAAATTTGAAACCTAGCAATAACTTGACACTGCGGATCTAACAAAAGTGGTTTCGTCCAAATCCGAGGTCATTTGCAAAATGTCCATTTTTAAGGGCCTGAATTCCATAGCGACTATTCAGAATTTTCAACTGGACATATCTTTTGATTCCCGCTACCAAATTTCGATTGGTCGGATTCGTTAGAAAGATATTCACTAACAGATTTAAATATTTTTGGTTTCACTAAAATCCGGATTGTTCTGCACCCGGTATTTTCAATTGAAGTTTGAAATCGAATTATCGAACTACCGCGCCAATTTCAATTCTATATATAATTATAATTAATTATATTTGTTTTCAATTGTCGATTTAAACTTAGTTTTCATCGTCATTATTTAAAATATTTATTTTAAATATTTAAAATCCATTATTTTAGCCAATTTAAAAATTTTAAATTGGTTCAGATTTTCTGGGTCGTTACAATCTCCCCCACTTAAAACTTTTCGTCCCCGAAAAGGAACAAAGTCGAAAGTGGTTTGATAAATCTACAATCCCACAATACAACAACCAATTTGTTTCTAATATTCAGAGTATAGAATAAACAATGCACATCCATGGGAAGAAAATAGCAACAGAATAGAGAATTAAATGGTAATGCAAAGTAGGGTAAATGTACCTTGCACCAGAGTCAATCAGAGATATCTACTCGGCATCTAGGATAAGCTTTCTGAATGCTCTCCTCAGTTTCCCAAGTACAATCTCGTGGATCTCCACTCCATTGCACTTTGACTAAGTGAACCTTCTTGTTCCTCAGCTCTTTGGTTTCTTTGCCGATAATCTTTAGCGGCTCTCGCCTCACAGCTAATTCTGGAGTAATTTCAATATCCTGCTGAGCTGCTTCTTCCACGATCAAGTCTGGATCATGAACGTGCTTTCGAAGTTGAGATATATGAAATACATCATGCACTCCAGGCAACCAGTCTGGCAATTTAACTTTATATGCGAGAGTTCCAATCCGTTCCAGAATAGGAAACGGACCAATGAATTTGGGTGCCAACTTTCCAGTTTTACCGAACCGGATAACTCCTCTCATCGGCGATACTTTCAAATATACATAGTCGCCAACTTCAAAGGATATATCTCTTCTTCTCCTATCGGCATAGCTCTTTTGTCGGCTTTGAGCGGCGAGTAATCGCTTCTTAATAAAATCGACTTTGTCGGCAGCTTCTCAAATCATATCGGGACCCAACACAAGTCTATTTCCCGGCTCGACCCAACAAGCAGGAGATCGGCACGGTCTACCATACAATGCTTCGAATGGCGACATTGTCAGACTCGCCTGATAGCTGTTGTTATAATAGAATTCAGCCAAATGCAGATGGTCTTCCCATGATCCACCGAAATCTATAACACAAGCCCGCAATAGATCTTCTAAAATGCGATTCACCCTCTCAGTCTGACCGTCTGTCTGAGGATGATAAGCGGTGCTCAAGTTTAACTTCGTTCCTAGCTCGACTTGAAATGCCTCCCAGAATTTACTAGTGAATATCGTATCTCTATCACTTACTATGCTGAGCGGCACTCCATGTAGTCTAACTATTTCCCTGAAGTATATCTGCGCCAGACTCTGAGCAGTTCTGTTTGATCTGACAGGTATGAAATGGGCGGTCTTCGTGAAACGATCTACGATCACCCAAATACTGTCATTTCCCTTTCTGGTCCTGGGCAAACCATCAATGAAATCCATAGAGATATGCTCCCACTTCCAGCCAGGAACTTCCAGTGGTTGTAATAATCCAGCCAATTTCTGCTGGTCGCTTTTAACTAGCTGGCAAGTAGGGCATCGGCTAACGTATATTGAAACGTCTCTTTTCATAGCCTTCCACCAGAATGTTCTTTTGAGATCGTTATACATTTTGGCCACGCCAGGATGGATACTCAGCTTGGACTTGTGACACTCGTCTAACACTTCCCTTTTTAGCTCGGGAACGTCAGGAACACAAATCCTTCCTTTTAACCTCAAGGTCTCGTCGTTATCTATTTGAAAACACGAGGGTTCGCCTTTCTGAATCCTTTTGATCATTTCCTTAATAAAGTTATCCTCCTTCTGAAGAATAGATATTTTGTCAATCAAGGAAGTCGTGATAATAAAGCTGGCGACCATTACATTCTTTCGACTCAGCGCATCGGCCACGACATTGGCTTTTCCTGGAGTGTATATAATTTCGAAGTCATATGCTGCAAGAAACTCCAGCCAACGTTGCTGCCTCAAGTTCAGGTCTTTCTGAGTGAACAGATACTTTAACGACTGGTGATCTGTAAACAGTTCAAATCTCTCGCCCAGAAGATAGTGTCTCCAGATTTTCAAAGAGAATATGATAGCCAATAACTCAAGATCATGAGTTACATAGTTTTTCTCGTGCGGCTTCAGTTGACGGCTAGCATAGGCAATAACTTGACCTCTTTGCATTAACACTGCTCCAAGGCCTTCTCTAGACGCATCAGTCCAGACTTTTAAATCTTGGTTGCCATCGATAATGGTTAACACTGGAGCAGTTGTCAACCTTAACTTTAGCTCCTCAAAAGCCTCCTCACTCTCTTGAGTCCATTTGAACTTAGAATGCTTCTTTGTAAGTTTCGTTAAGTGACCAGATATCTTCGAAAAGTCTTTAACGAACTTCCGGTAATAGCTAGCCAATCCGAGAAAACTGCGGACTTCAGTGGGAGTACTGGGCTGTTTCCAATTCTGAATAGCTGTGATTTTACTTGGATCCACAGCGATTCCTTCTTTAGATACAACGTGGCCCAGAAATTTCACTTCATCTTGCCAGAATATACATTTGGAAAACTTGGCTTTCAATACATTCCTTCTGAGAATTTCTAACACTTGTTCCAAATGCTTTTCATGCTCGGCCTTTGATTTAGAGAAGATTAGAATATCGTCAATAAAAACCAGAACAAATTTATTCAATACTCCTCTGAATACTCTGTTCATCAGATCGACGAAATAGGCTGGAGCGTTACATAAGCCGAACGACATTACTAACCACTCGTAGAATAAGTCGGGGCCTCTGAACGCTGTCATTGGAACACACTCTTCGGCAATTCGAAGTTGATGGAAGCCCGTAGCTAGGTCCATTCTTGAAAATACTTGTGCTCCATTTAATCGATCCAATAAATCATCAATTCGCGGCAACGGATATTTATTCTTTATTGTCTGTTTGTTCAGATCACGATAATCCACGCATAGTCGTAGAGTACCGTCAGATTTTGGGACAAATACCACTGCTGCACCCCAATCAGAGAAACTAGGCCTGATCAGACCTTTCCATACTAGTTGTCGTGTTTGATTGTCTAACTCCTCTTTCTCTTTCAAATACATTCTTCGAATAGCGTGAACTACCGGCCTTGCATTCGGAATTAACGCAATTTTGAAATCTATTTCTCTTTGCGGAGGCAAGCGAACAACTTCTTCGAACACATCCGCATAGTTCTTGACGACAGGAATATCTTTAATGAGGTCAGGAATATTCTCAGTGATCTCAGGGATATTTTCTATTTGGGCTGGAGAAACATTTAGAGCTGCCCAGAAGTCTTTTCTATTAGCATTCTGACCTTCACACGGTATGGTTATATAACTCCCTGATTTAATCCTAGCTCTAACAACTCTCTCGGCGCATCTAACCTCTGCTTCATATTTGGTTAGCCAATCCAATCCCAGAATAAGATCGAATTCATCAAAATTCATGACGACAGAGATAATAGGGAACTTATAGCAAGAAAAAGAGACGGGTACTACACAAATCCAACTGAGATTGATGGATCCTCCAACTGGATTTCGGACAGTCATTGGCTCTTTGAGCTTCTTCAAATTCAAATCTAATTTCTTGACTGCACTCTTTGCAATAAAGCTTCGTGACGCGCCAGTGTCAAACAGTACTTTAACTGGGATGTTCTTGACATTGAGCGTGCCTTCTAAAACGTCAGACCTTTCCTGGCTAGCTGAGGGCTCAGAAGTTTCTGCCACTTCATTCACTTGAACTATTTCAGTCTTTTTCAACTGCCAGCAAACTTGCTTTACGTGACCAGCCTGATGGCAAAGATTGCATTTACTATTTTCTTGAAAATTCATCCCGGATTTAGACCCATCACCCTTTCGTCTGTTCGAAGATCTATAATTTCTCATCGAATGCCCTTGCTGATTGCACTTTAGACATACAACTGCCTTTACCCTTTTCTGATTGATCTTCAGCCTCTTTTTGTCTTCAGCCTTCGTACTAGCCTCAGGCTGCTCACTTGTCTCTGGGCTATCAGCCTCAAATTTTCTTTTGCTGCTAGAGCTGATTTCTTCTTCGTCTCGCAACATGCTTTTTTTTTGGAGGTCTTCGTATTGATAAGCCATATAAATCATTTCTGGAAAAGGAAGCTTCACATGCCCCAACACTTTATTCTGATATTTCCTTTGAAGCCCGTTGATAAATCTCATATTCTTCCTCTTCGGATTTTGAATTAGATGAGGGGCAAAGTGAGAAAGTTCATTGAATTTCTTATGATATTCGGGAATTGTCATGTCTCCTTGTATCAGATAAGAAAATTCATCGCATAATCGCTCAGTTGCTTCGGGAGGAGTAAATCTTTCCAAGAAAATCACTTTGAATCTGTCCCAGGTGATATCACCTTCTGGATTACTCTCTATAACTGAATCCCACCAGAACAAAGCTTCATCTTTGAGTGCCCAGGAGGCCAGTAATCTTTTCTGGTCATCCCTAAGCTTTAATGCTTCGAAGATTTTCTCAGCCGAACGAATCCAAGCTTGTGTCTTCATAATAGATTCTTCACCAGAGAACGGTATTCCACCCAGATTTCGATATTTGATTAATAGGGCCTCAATACCCGGTTCTGCATTCCTTCTGCTTCTGACACTCATTTTTCTAGTACTTCTGCAAATGGCAGATCAAGTGTCAGGTCACAGAAAAGGTATTTTAAAATATAGAAACACATACTTCAAATGTAAATGTGTCTATCAAGGTGTAATTTCATTCTGCTTTACTCATACTAGGATATTACTGATCCTATCTGTATAGAGTTGCCCGTCCTAGAACACTACTGGTTCTATTTCTGACGAGTTCATTCAAATGTTATATTCCAGAACTAAGCTTAACCAAAGCTCTGATACCACGTTGAGACGACCCGATTTCCCGTTCTCACGGAAACAAGGTTATCTTTGGAATATAACACAGAAACAGATAATAGCAGAACAAAATTAAATAAATACACCAGATAATGAACAACAAAATATACTGGATAAAAGTATCATCAGAGTTACACAGTATACAGGATCTTACTTAGTACAAATACAGTTCAGCTATACATAAATGTCTACAGCGGAAATAAACAAAATATGTACAATAGGAGCTGAACAGCATAAAAAGAAATAAATGATAGAATCCATCTTCAGCTCCAGCTATCCAGAAAGAACCAGTTAAACCTGAAAACAAGGCTTCCCGTGTAGAAAAAGGGGCACCCGAGTTTGAGAGTGAAACAAACTACGAGTCAGTCATGGGACTGGTATGAGAAATCCACTCAACACATATATAATTGGCTAATCACAGGACCACGCCACTTTCGTGGAACGGGTTTACTCCATTGGATTGCCAGTGCTTTACGACAAATCTTTCTTTTAAACATCGCTATGCTTTTTATAAAAATGAAGCCGTTATAAGACTCAGTTCCCATCACACAATGCAACGCAAACCGAAGGATAGAGTTTTTACCTTATAACGGCCAAGATATGCTTGATACGAATAAAACAAAGGCATTTGATATTATTGCTAGTGTTTATATGTTTTGAAAACAATTTCAAATCATAACTATCAATCATAGACGGCATTAATGCCCCATACCACTATGTCGCCATATATAGGTATACAATCAAAATCGCTTCGTCACGTATTTGGAAATTGGATTTCCGTCATGAACCAAGGCAAAAGATAGTCCTTACCGAATTCGTGACTCTCTAGCCCGAGCCACCGGAACAGCCGCAACTGCCCCTTGGATCGTCAGGGCCGGTCCACCGATGTGGATTATAGTGCCTGAACAATACGTTTCCCCGCCCTTTGGGGCGTAAATGAGCCAACGAATGACTCCATCGGACCCGGATCGTCCGATCAAACCGAGGCGCCTCGCAACAGCAACAACCACATAGGTGAAAAGTATATAAATGTCAGGGCTGGTAGGTCACTGACACCACCCTAGCTAGAAAGAAACGCATGTCCTCCCTGATGTCCTCTCCCGTTTTAGGTTCATACCGAGGTGTGAGGCTCGCGAATTCACGTTATACACAAAGCTATGCCACACAGGCGGGGCTTTGATCATCACCACAAGACTTTGCTTTTCAACAGAAGCCCTGATCACTGCATCTTAGCATGCCACACAGGCAATTCACGCCATGCGATTGATGTCCATCGATATACAACCTCTGAGCTCGTACGTCTCAGAGAAGGGCGTTAAGCAAGAGAATAAATTCTCCGCCGCCAAATAGATGTATATTTAACAGAGATCAATCAACACAGAATAAAATCCAATGTCGGACACACAGTCCATTTACGAGTCCGTTCTGGGTCTGAACGAAACCGGAGGCACTAAATACCTCGCAAACCCTTCGATCAACACGTACGTCTGGACGATCACCACTCATTATCCATATTTCGAGATGCCTCCCAATCAGGACCTCGGTTACCATCCAAACGAGGTGAAGATCTCCGGTCTTCGACCATCGTCTTCATCTTCGAATTTCAATAGTCGGTCGATTATTCGAAATGAGAATTAACTCGGCCTTTCCAAATAATTCACGTATATTTAGAATTTCAAATCGATTTATTTCAATGGTTAAATTATTCGACAACACCAATTGTGTTCTTTAATGTAATTTTCACACCAAACACATTCAACCATCAAAAGCCACACAAATCAAGCAAATTCAGTTTATTTCCATTCCATATCGTTTATGGTATTTTATAACTATTTATCGCTATTTTTATTTATTTTAAAATAGCCATTTTATTCAAAACGACGCTTCGGGCCATAAGGCGGCCGTGGCGCTGTTTTTCTTCAAATTTGATTTACATATATCTGAAAATCTAACCGTTGGATCTTTACAAAATTTACATCATTAGAAAGGTCTTTTCCAAACGAATCCAACGGTTCCAGTTTCGGGAAATTCCGACGGTCGGATCTCCCGGTACAATCGTTTGAACTTTCGATTTCAAAATACGAACTGCAGCGTCGTTATTCGATTAAATATAATTATATTTATATATATATATAAATATAATCGTTTCTGGCGCTGTTTTTCTTCAGATTTGAATTAAACATTCCAGACAATCCAACCGTTGGATTTTTACAAGGTTGGTGCCGTTGGAAAGATTATTCCAAGGCGAACCCGACGGTTGAGATTTCGGGAAAATCCAATGGTCGGATTTCCCGTACTAGTCGTTTGAAATCACGGTTTCAAAATACGAACTGCACGGCTTCGTTTCGTTTTAATTTTATTTATATTTATATATTTATATAAATATAGTTCATTCAACAATTTCAATATCGTTTTCACTTCAAAAAAATTTTCTAACACCTTAAATTTTGGAAAAATTTCGCCATAACCTCCCCTGCACCGGGAGCGTCGGGAAATCGCAAATAGCGTCCCGGTCCTTCTAATCTCAAAAAGAAAAAGAAAAAGCCAAGCGGCTAGCCAACAGGCTCAAAATCATCACCCAAACAAATCAGTAAATGTGTACCTATTTGTCGGGCACAAATTTTATTCCTCTTCTCTAGCCCCTTTGCTATAACCTGTTCAATGAATATGCATGTACATATATATACAGTCCGTATCATTTATCCTTTTCTATTCGACTTCATATTTGATTTCTATTTGGTTTAAAAACCCCATTCATTCTAATGTTACATAAATGGGTGCAAATCATTTCATTAGCTAATTAATGAATATTTCAACTCATATATGTTTATCTTGAACAAGTGGCTATTTTTAACACTTCACATTTTAACGATTTATGCATACAATAAAAATGTGATTTTTATTTCAAAATATGAATACCATTCAACACATGAATTTCTAAACAACGAATGAATATCAATTCAACACATGAATGTTTTCTATAGTTTTTATATATAGATAAAAATGTGATTTTTATTATCGAACAATTTATTTCAAAATATGAATACCATTCAACACATGAATTTCTAAACAACGAATGAATATCAATTCAACACATGAATGTTTTCTATATAAGGAATAAATATAGTTTAAGCATATGAAAATAATTCAAACACACAAATATTATTCAAAATTTCGGCAGCATAACGGCAGGGTAGTTACACCGGCACCGTCCCTAGTACGGCTCCTCGCTCTACCTTAAAACCTCGCGGTTTTTGATAATGGGAATCATGCATCTAGTTCGCACGCAGGCGGCATGTATATATATTTATTTCATTTCCACAAACTAATCCTATGTGGTTTCAACCAAATATTTCACAACCACCAATGGGTATTTTTCAACCACAATCAACCAATATCAATCACAAACAATCCCAACAATCATTCACTATCAATCAATTTCACAACAATTTCAACCAATAAATATCGTCCATGGTTTGTGGACGAGGGGCGTATATATATATATATAGATAGATATTTATATATAGTTATTCACTTTCATTTCAACACATATATATAATATTTTTTAAATCAGAAATCTCACCAATAGCTATCCAACTTCACGACACTTCCTTTATAGAAATCTTCGCCTTTTGTCGCTTTCGCCCGTATTCTCTACACATGTAAAAATCGAATTTTTACGATGCTATTCAATATATAAAAATATGATTTTTACTTCGACTTTCAATATATAAAAATCTGATTTTTCCTTTAAAACAAAATTAGTTTTTATAGCTTTTTAAAATCAGTTTTTAACTTTTAAAAAAACCAAATCAGTTTTTACTTATCTAAAATAAAATCAGTTTTAATTTCTTTTCAAATCAGTTTTTACTTTTTATTAAAAACAAAAATCAGTTTTCTTTTCTAAAATAAAATCAGTTTAAAAAAAATCATTTAAAATCAGTTTATCATCTTTTTACAAAATTCAGTTTTTATTTTTAAAACTTCCAGTTTTAATACTTTTAAAAATTCCTGTTTTAATACTTTTAAAAATTCCTGTTTTAATACTTTTAAAAATTCCTGTTTTAATACTTTTAAAAATTCCTGTTTTAATACTTTTTAAAAATATCCAGTTTTATACTTTTAAAAATATTCAGTTTTTATACTTTTAAAAATATTCAGTTTTTATACTTTTAAAAATATTCAGTTTTATACTTTTAACAAAATCAGTTTTGAAATCATAAAAAAAAAATAGTTTTGAATTCTAAAAAAAAACAGTTTGAAATCATAATAAAAAAAACAGTCTTTAAACCTAATTAAAAACACAGTTTTTAAATTATTAAAATAAAATAACAAAATACTTACAGAGGGGGGGGGGGGTCTCGCAGATCGTCGGAGGCTTCGAGGCTCGAACAGGAGGCGATGGCTACGGCGCTCGAACGGGGAGGCGGTGGCTTCGGGGCTCGTCACTGGTTCGACGAACGGGGGGGGGGGGGGGAAGCGGGGTCTTCGATCGATGGAGGGGGCGAGGTCTTCGAGGCTCGAACGGGGAGGCAGGCGTCGACAGACTGGGCGGAGCGGTGGTACGGTCGGCGGTGGGAGGTTGGTGGAGGCGGTCGATTTCTAAGTTAGGTTTTTTTTTTTCTCTCTGTTTAACTGAATCGGGAATGAGCTAAGGGGGGGGGGGGCCAGAACGAAGATAAAAGGGGGGGAGGGAAATTATATATATTTTTTTTTAATTATTTAATTATTAAATTTTTGCAAAAAGGTTGACTTTTACATACGACCTCGAAACGAGGCCCACCGCCTGTCGTCCATAGCGTTTTACCCCCATTCCGAACACAATGGGATATGTATCGTAAGCTGATTTGATCGTTACAATCAGTTTCCTTTTGAATTTTCATTTAAATCACTATATTGAATTTTAAACGCACATTTCAAATTACCGGGGTCACATACTAACTAGAAAAATTCCAGAAAAATATTTTCTAGCTTCGTATTGACGATACGGTCCTAACAAAACTAGTTTCGTCGAATTCTGAGACCGTTTGAAAAATGGCCAATTTCCATTCGATTAAAATCAACAGAAACCGGTCAAACGCGTTTTCCTTTGCCACGCTCACATATTGATTCGAAAAATTATGAAATTTGAAACCTAGCAATAACTTGACACTGCGGATCTAACAAAAGTGGTTTCGTCCAAATCCGAGGTCATTTGCAAAATGTCCATTTTTAAGGGCCTGAATTCCATAGCGACTATTCAGAATTTTCAACTGGACATATCTTTTGATTCCCGCTACCAAATTTCGATTGGTCGGATTCGTTAGAAAGATATTCACTAACAGATTTAAATATTTTTGGTTTCACTAAAATCCGGATTGTTCTGCACCCGGTATTTTCAATTGAAGTTTGAAATCGAATTATCGAACTACCGCGCCAATTTCAATTCTATATATAATTATAATTAATTATATTTGTTTTCAATTGTCGATTTAAACTTAGTTTTCATCGCCATTATTTAAAATATTTATTTTAAATATTTAAAATCCATTATTTTAGCCAATTTAAAAATTTTAAATTGGTTCAGATTTTCTGGGTCGTTACAACACCGGGGTTGGCAAGGGGACAAGTTCAGGCTCTCGCGGTCCCACCGCTGCAAGAACGAGGTAGAACCATTTCTGTTGAAAGCTTAGTTTTTCTATTTGATCATCCTGTCTGTACCTTATTCGATTCGGGCGCATCGCATTCGTTTATCTCTACATCATTAGTTGAATCACTGCACTTAAACACCAGTTTAGTAGAGGATCCCTTAGTTGTTTCGAATCCAATTGGGGGCTCAGCTTATTTGTCCATGATGTGTTTGGATTTGAAAATTTCTATACTTAGCGTTGAGTTTAGATGTGATGCTTATGTTTTGGGCTTCACGGGCTATGGGCTAATTTTAGGAATGGATTGGTTATCCAGAAATGGGGCCGTTCTTGATTGTGAAAGGAGAGTAGTTAGGCTCATGACTCGCCTTGGTAACGCTCTCGAAATCTTTTGTAATCCCATAAATTCCGTTATGCTAAGTTATTTAGAATCGCTTGACACATCTTTGGAGAATCTACGATCTGTTAGAGTGGTCCGAGAATATTCGGATGTGTTTGAGAAGGTGAAGGGCTTGCCTCCGAAGCGGGATATAGATTTTCGAATATATCTTGTGGATAATGCAAAACCAGTATCTTTGCCAGTACGCCACATGGCTCCTTGTAAAAGGAGGGAACTCAATAAGCAAGTGAAGGAGTTGCTTGAGAAGGGGTTTATAAGACGAAGTATATCGTAGTGGGGTGCTCCAGTAGTATTTGCCATGAAGGCGGATGGGTCCCTTAGACTTTGCGTGGACTATAGAGAACTTAATAAGCTTACTAAGAAAAACAAACACCCACTGCCGAGGATTGACGATCTCTTCGATCAGTTAGTTGGTGCCTTAATGTTTTCGCAGTTGGACTTAGCCACTGGATTCCATCAGTTGAGAGTGGCTGAGGATAACATTGACAAAACTGCCTTTAGGACTCCAGACGGTTTCTATGAATGGCTAGTGATGCCCTTCGGTTTGACAAACGCCCCAGCATACTTTGTTGATTTGATGAGTAGGGTGTTTAGGGAGTACCTTAATAAATTCGTGGTGGTCTTTGTAGACGACATCTTGATCTTTTCTAAGAATGAAGAAGAGCATGCCCTACATCTTAGGGAAGTGTTGGAGACTCTACGAGCGCATAACCTTAAAGCTAAATTTACTAAGTGTCACTTCTGGAGAGAGGAAGTACGATTCTTAGGGCACGTGGTTTCCAAAGAAGGGATAGCTGTGGATCCCGCGAAGGTGGTGGCCATCCAAGATTGGAAGGTCCCTAAAAATGCTACTGAAGTGAGAAGTTTCTTGGGGTTGGCTGGCTACTATAGGAAGCTTATCAAAGACTTCGCAAAAATATCAGCTCCATTGACATGCCTGACGAAAAAGAACCTAGTCTACGCTTGGGACGTAGATTGTTATGATGCGTTCCAACGTTTAAAGAGAGCTTTGACCTCAGCTCCAGTCTTAGTGCTGCCAGATGGGAGTAAGCCATTTACTGTTTATACCGATGCTTGTGGGATAGGTCTAGGCGCTGTCTTAATGCAAGAGGGAAGGGTAATAGCCTATGGGGGAAGACAGTTGAGAGCGCATGAGAAAAATTATCCTACACTTGACCTAGAGTTGGCCGCTATCATTTTCGCGCTTAAGTCTAGGCGCCATTATCTTCTTGGCGAGAAATTCGAATTGTTCACTGACCACAAATCGCTAAAATACTTATTGTCTCAGAAGGACTTGAACTTAAGGCAGCAAAGGTGGATGGAGTTCTTAGCATCCTACGACTTCGAGATAGCATATACCCCTGGCAAGGGTAACGTAGTGGCAGATGCCTTAAGTAGAAAAAGATTATCCTTAAGTCCTTTGTTTGTTAAGCGGCGAAGTTTAGAGTTCATTTCTACGTTTGACTTTACACCTTCCATTGACTTCGTACCCGGTTTGCTAGCATCCTTAGAGGTTAGACCTACGCTTTTGGGACGGATTGGCGAGGCACAGCAAGACGACCCACAGTTGGTTGAGTTAGTAGAAAAGCTCAAAGGAGGGGAGTCATCGAGCCATCTCCGTACGTATACCCTAGATGATAAGGGCTGGTTACGTAGGGACGGTAGACTTTGTATACCAAAATACGATGACCTAAGGAAGACCATTCTTGATGATGCACATCGTTCGAAGATGACCATCCATCCCCGCGGGGACAAGATGTACATGGACATGAGACGAGTTTACTTTTGGGCTGACATGAAGAAAGATGTGGCTGAGTATGTCGCTAGATGCTTGGTGTGCCAACAAGTAAAAGCGGAGCAAAAGAAGCACGGTGGATTGCTTCACCCATTGGAGGTTCCACTATGGAAGTGGGAAAGTGTCTCGATGGACTTTATTGACGGATTACCAAGATCGAGGAAGGGTAATACGGGTATTTGGGTCGTGGTAGACAGACTTACTAAGAGCGTCCATTTCATTCCCGTGAAGAGTAAGAGGACTGCTCCATGGTTAGCCTCCGTATACATTCGAGAAATAGTTCGTTTGCACGGTGTTCCTTCTAGCATAGTGAGCGACCGCGATCCTATTTTCACTAGCGAATTTTGGAGAAGCTTGCAAGAGGCGGTAGGGACTCAGTTATGTTTGAGCACCGCATATCATCCTCAGACGGACAGCCAGACCGAGAGGGTGAATCATATTCTAGAGGACTTGTTGAGGTTATGTGTCTTAGATTTCGGAGGTACATGGGAGGAACATCTTCCGTTGGTAGAATTTGCATATAATAACAGCTTTCAGTCTAGCATTGGCATGGCACCATTTGAAGCTCTTTACGGACGACCGTGTCGTTCGCCACATGTTGGTGGGAAGCTACAGATAAGATCTTGCTTGGGCCCGATATGATTAGAGAGACTTCGGAAAAGATTGATTTGATCCGAAGAAGGATGAAGACGGCGCAAGATAGACAG
Organism: Allium sativum; assembly: GCA_030737875.1. NCBI lineage: Eukaryota > Viridiplantae > Streptophyta > Magnoliopsida > Asparagales > Amaryllidaceae > Allium > Allium sativum. Next base: position 277,582,493 of record CM060910.1, on the reverse strand, counting down.
AAATCTTATGCGGACAAGAGGAGGTCAGATCTTGAGTTTGAGGTTGGGGACATGGTCTTTGTCAAAGTGTCTCCATTTCGAAACGTCGTACGCTTTGGGTCCGTTGGGAAGTTAGCACCAAGGTTCGTAGGGCCGTTTCCTATTAAGGAGAAGATTGGACAGATGGCGTATAGAGTGGAGTTGCCTGAGAGACTTAGTGGTGTACACAACGTATTCCATGTATCACATTTGAGGAAGTTCCTACACGAGACCGCGGAAGTGGTAGAGCCGAGCTTGCTTAGAGCGGTGGAGATAGAGCGTGATGCGACGATTCGACGAGCTCCTACGCGCATTCTTGGGTCGGAGATCAAGAAGTTGAGGAATCGGGAGGTCGGACTAGTCAAAGTGCAATGGGGAGATGATGAGAGCAACGCTACTTGGGAGACAGAAGCGAAGATGCGTTCGTTGTACCCTTTTCTTTTTGAGGATATGTCTTTTAAATTCTCCTTTATCGCTTAGCTTATCTTATCTTTAGTATGTCCTCTCGCTAGTATCTTTGACCTTTAGTTAGGATAATCCTATGGTTGAAACATGTGTTTGAGATATGTTATGTATGATGGTTGCAAAGTGGATGCAAGAGTTTGCTAGTGGTTGCTCATGGACGCATATACACACACTATTAGGCACTAGATCGGCTCAGTCACTTCATATTGCATACTGCATATATATGGATGTATTTAGTAAAATGGATGTATGAGGATTTTTTTATCATATGGATGCTGCATTCAGATGATGATTGTGCACGCATATAGAGATAATATGTAGCATTAAGGAACTTTTGCATACATAATGGACGCATGGCACTATCATGATTTGCATTTAGGAGGTCAACTGAATCAGTGGATCGCCTGATTTTGCATTAGATATGGACATATACACACACTGTGCATTTAATCATGAAAGCATTAGAAGTCTATAAGGACAATGGATGCCTGTGTTTGATGGTTGAGTAGATGGACGATTGGATGTTAGGATATACATTCTTCTTGACTTGAAGATTTCGGGGTCGAAATCCTTTAAGGAGGGGAGAATGTAACACCCCGTAATTCTGTTAATATTAATATTCACTAATTAAATAATAACTAATCTCAGACGTGAGAATTGTGGGAAACGGGTTGCGCCATTGTGTTCGTCTCGGAATTCTGGTTGAAACAGAGTCCGAGTTTGCGTGATTTGGACTTCGTATGAAGAAGTTATGGCCATCGGAAGTTTCAGAAAATTCAAAACAGATTTCAGAAAATTTAAATTTCAAATTCGAAGTCAACCAGGCTAGGCGGGAAATTTCCCGCCCAACACCCAGGTCGACTGGGGAGTCGACTGGGCAGTCGACACCCCAGGGACCAGGTCGACTGCGCAGTCGACCTGGGTGTCGACCTGGTCCAGTCGGCTAGATTTGACTGAGCCCAATCTTGGGCTGCCGATGTGTCTTTAGGGCTGAGTTGGCAAATTAAACGGTTCAGGTTAGTTCTGAGTTGATCTGACGGCCTAAATAAATCCTAAACTCTATATATACCTAGGTAGTCTCTCACTCTAAATCACATGAAAAATAGAATAGCCGCCGTCATGCCATCGCCATGGAACTCAGTGTAGCCGCCGCCAACTAAGAAGGAAGGAAGCTAATCAAAACCCTAATTCAACTCAACTCTAAAGCAAATCAAGACTCTCTTTCTTCTCTAATTGTGAGTATGATGATCTTAACAAGATTATTAGCAAACTAATTAGATTAAGATGTGATATGGATCATAAGAAAATGATGTGAATTGTCATATATGTTGTTGTAAACCTTATGCTATCATGTATGTTGTAAATCCTATGTTATGTGATGATGATATCCTATATGTTGTAAATCATGCTATGATGATATTGTATAGGTTGTAATTTTCTATGCTAAGCTGTGATAAATCATACATGTTATAAAGTCATGATGTTATTATCTATGCTAATTAGTTTATGTTAATCAAATCATAATATTGATATTATTTGGGCTATGTTGATCTATATGACAAATCATGTATGCAAGTTTAGATTAATTAGTAAAGATTATGAACATATGTCATGACATCTATTTAGATCTAGAATTGTGCTATGACATGTGTGAGTTCTATGTGTTAGATGCTAGTTCACATCATCATTATGTTGCATAAACCACATATGCAAGTTTATACATGAATTTGGGTTATGATCATATTATGTAAGTTGTGACATTTAACCAAACAAGTTGACAATTTTAAATCCATGACATGTGTAGTTTTATGCAAGTTTCACCCCTATTATGATTAGATCTATTTTATTTGTCTATATGTTGTGATAATTTATCCTTGTGCAGTTAGACTATTCGAGTCTAGCGTATGTTTTACATTAAACGTACGAACATACAACGTGGGGTAGGGGTAAAAATTAAGGATTTAATATTGAGAAAATTGGATGCAATTGATACGATTTTGCATACCGTAAGTGGATGGTCATAATTGAGTCAATTATGGACATCATTAAAATTGGAATTAATTAATGATTTGAATAGGGATATATTTAAAACTGGGGTAAAAGATTATAAGTGTTAATCAATGATTAGGACACGAGATTGGACTCGTTTGTGACGTAAAACTGCCCGGACCCGCCCGGCAAATCCAGTAGTCACAAATGTCAGCCCAATGTGAGAGGTCCTAGGCCCAAATTAAAGCATAACAGTTGTAAAGACACGAGGTTAGACTCTTTTATGGTGTAAGACTGCCCGGACCCGCCCGGCAAATCCAGCTGCCATAAATGCCAGTCTAAAGTGGGAGGTCTTTATAAGGTTATGGCCTTAATGAATTAAGAAATACTTAACCAGATAAACATGTGAGGTGGGACATGGGGGTTAAGTAGGTGCCTTGGGTGGCATGAGGAATCTAATGGGTGCCTTTAGTGGCATTTGAAATACGATTAGTAAGATTTAACCAAACACATGTAAATGAACATGACTAAGAAGAGGGTTAAGTGGGATATACTAGTGGGGACAAGCTTAGGTGGATAGCTTGTGGGGGCCCATTTCAACCAGTAACCCAAACGTATCTTTGTGGGCTCGACCCAAGTCGAGGACGGGACACGCATACTAGGTTTGACTATAAGAGGCCAAACGGGTTAGCGGTGGCAACACAAGTCCAACGGGTTTCATATGCGTGTGTGGACCTGGGCTGGTAGGTAAGACGTTGTTGCATCGTATAGGTATAAGCCGTGCATTCTCAAGTTGTATCGGGTTTCCACTTTAGGGGAGTGATACACCCCACTGTGGGGCCAACACGGGTATCTACGAGTAGGGAGCCGATCGAAAGTGGGTAGTGGGGTACACCTAGCGGAGATAGGGGCAGGCGGCACCTATGTAGTCAGCTAGGGGTACACGAAGCTATTTATATAATTTTTAAGTGAAGCAAGTGGGATCAACCTTTAGAGTGACTGGTGTGGTGCAGTGTAGTAATTATTTGTTAGTAATTATGTGTGCCTTTAACGTTATCTTTATCTGCTCTTCCATACCCAATAGTTCATAGACATTTCCTTGTTTTCCAGCTTATGCCTTAGTCTAGTTATTTTGACAATAGTATTGTTAGAATTATCATACTCGCCAGACTTTATGTCTGACCCCCTCTATTTCTATCCTTTTTCCCCTCCAGGTCCTCAGGGTGGACCCAGCTCTTGTGGAGTCTGACTGAATTGCTTTATCTCTCTTTTGGAAAGCTTGGACCGTTGAAGTAAATTCCAGCTTGTTATCTTCTTTAATGGCTATTTATGTAATGGGATTATGTATTTTGTTTTATCAAGATGGATATTGTACTTGACTCTGATTTATGGTTTTATGATGTAACAAACATGTTTAATTTCCGCTGCAATGAAATAAAGTTTTAGATTTCCAAATACTACTTATTATCTGTCTTGTTGTAATTTTTCTGTTCTATATTCACTTAAAACCTCCATGGAAGTTAATGCATTCCCTTTGTGAGTGACATTAATGGACGTGGGGCGTTACAAGATCCGTGAACATAGATTTGTTTTTATAATAAAAATATCATCTTTATGGAATCCATGAACATTGAGATTAGGTTTAAAATAAAAATATTCATTTTTATTGAAACATGAAACATGGATTGGTTTAGATTTGATTAACAATAAAAATATTCATTTTTTAATCAAATATGGAACATGGGTTTTGATTAGATTTTGTTCAATAATAAAAATATTATTTTTATTTGAATCTATGAACATAGAATACATTAGAATTAAAAGACATATTTTTATTGTCATTTTAGCTCTAATAAAAAGAGTAGAATTAAAAGACATATTTTTATTGTCATTTAGTAACAATATAAAGAGTAGGTTTAAAAGGCATATTTTTATTGTCATTTTAGTTATAATAAAAAGAGTATAATAAAAAGACATATTTTTATGGTCATTTTAGTTACAACAAAAAGAGTAGAATAAAAAGACATATTTTTATTGTCATCTTAGTTACAATAAAAAGAGTAGATTTAAAAGACATATTTTTGTTGTCATTTTAGTTACAATAAAAAGAGTAGAATTAAAAGACATATTTTTTATTGTCATTTTAGTTACAATAAAAAGAGTAGAATTAAAAGATATATTTTTATTGTCATTTTAGCTACAATAAAAAGAGTAGATTTAAAAGACATATTTTTGTTGTCATTTTAGTTGCAATAAAAAGATTGGTTATTAAAGAACATATTTTTACCATAATTTTGTTGCAATAAAAACATTATTTATTTAAGATCATGCTTTTATTTTCACTTTGTTTAAATGAAAAAGGAGTCACATGAAAGATTATATTTTTATTGTTCATTGTTTTCAATAAAATGATTGAACATAAAAAAAATCTACATTTTAATGTAGCATTGTCTTCAATAAAAAGATTGAACATAAAAAAAATCTACATTTTTAATGTAGCATTGTTTTCAATAAAAAATTGAACATAAAAAAAATTACATTTTCAATGTAGCATTATTTTCAATAAAAAGATTGAACATAAAAAAATTACATTTTTAATGTAGCATTGTTTTCAATAAAAAGATTGAATTATAAAAATGACATTTTTAGCGTTGTCATGTTTCATTAAAGAGATTAGATAATTACCTTTTTATTTGTCGTTTGGTTTTAAATAACAGATTAGACCATGACTATTGTATTTTCATAGTATGTCTGTTACATTAAAAGGAATTAGATATTAAAATAAAGAATCATTTTTATTGTCACAACATACATTAGAATTTGTATGTTAAATAAATGAAATTGTCATTTTTAGTCATTTTGTTGAATTAGAATTGACAACAAAAATGAATAATAACTTTTAGTCATTTTGTTGAACTAGAATTGTCAACAAAAATGAATAATAACTTTTTAGTCATTTTGTTGAAATAGAATTGTCAACAAATGAATGAATTACTTTTTAATCATTATGTTGAAATAGAATTATTCATTTTTGTTGTCAATTCTAGTTCAACAAAATGACTAAAAAGTTATTATTCATTTTTGTTGACAAAATAAAAATTATTTTAAATAATTAAGATTTAAAATTATTTTATGAATTTTGAATAGTTAAAATAAATTATTTTAAATAATTATGATTAAAAATTTATTTAAATCGAAGTTAGAACGAATATATTTATTTAAATGTTAAAAGGAGTTAGAAATAGCACGGTAGTTTGAGAATTTGAATCTGAACTTTGACCAAATGTACGGGATTCAAAATAATTCGAATTTTAGTGAAACCAAAAATATTTAAATCTGTTTAAAAATTTCTTTTCAATGAATCTAAAAAATTAAAGTTTCATGCGGGAATAAAAAGTTATGGCCAGTTGAATATTCAGAATAGTCGCTATGGAATATAATATAATATATAGCCCGTATAAATGGCCTTTATACAAACGACCTCCGTTTTTTACAAAACCATTTTTGTCGGATCCGGAATGCCAAATTATTGCTAAGTTTAGTTTTCCATAATTTTTGGAATTAATATGTGAGCGTGGTAAATTAAACCGTGTTCGATAATTTCTATTGAATTTAATCGACCGTTAAAAGGGCCATTTTTCAAACGGTCTCCAAATTCAACGAAATTAATTTTTTTAGGATCGTATCATCAAAACATAGCTAGATTTATTTTTCGGGAATTTTCAGAGTCCGTATGTGGCCCTGGTAAATTTAAATGTATGACCGAAATAAATAAATAAATGATTTAAATTTTAAAGTAAAGAAAACAGGCTGAAAACGATCGTTTGAGCTAACAGGACCTAGTCCATTGTGTCCGGAACGGGGGCAGTTAGGTAGGCACAACTTTTTTTGGGCTGAAATTGGAGCTACTGAGACTTAGCGGGTTTATTTGCAAAAACTAGTAATTAAATATTATAAATATACATTAATCCTTAATCAAAAACCCTAATCTAATTTTCCAAAGCCGCCGCCCTCAATTTCAATGGTCAGCGCTGCTCCTTGCTTCCCCCTCCAATAACTCAAATTTCCTTCAACAAAATCTCTTGCCCCAGTTAAGGTTTTTGTAGTGAAGTTCTTCCTCTACGAATCCATACCAAGTTCGCATTTTTTTCATTGAGGATCCAAAGAGAACCAGCACCCCGAACCCACTCCATTTTGAGCGCCTCCCAGCCGCCTAGGTGCGATCGCACCTGCTTCCGCAGGTCCTCCTGCGTGCGTCATCCTCTCCTCTTCGACGCAGTGGTGTCCGATCGTCGTCCAAGTGCTTGTAGTGTTCACGATTTGCAGACCTAGGATTGAACAAACGTGAAAAGCATCGGCCGTGTTTTGAGATAGAAGAAGAAGAGTGTATATTCCTTTTCTAGTATTTAATTAATTTATTTTAAAATATTATCTACCTAAATAAATTCATAACTAATGCATACGAACTCGGAATTGAACGATTTCAGAACTGCTGCGATCGTGAGTCCGAGATCTACATTTCTGGACTGATTAGAACTGATTCGGAGCAGATCAGATTTTGGACAAAAATTCGATTCTGAATTATTCAGAATTAAAAGCGCTGTGAGATTTCTATTTTTAATAATTAATTAAAATTTAATTATTTCTCGCTATTTGAAATTCATGTATGTATGATTATAAAATCAGATCTGTGATGTTTGAGATTGGAATTTATTGTTTGTGGATTGTGATGTTCATGTTTTGTTAGATCTAGATCTACAATAAAAATCCTTTCTTTTATTCGAATCTTTAGCTTATTGTTAGATTTGTTTTATAGTAAAAATCTCATCTTTATTTAGATCCGTGAACATAGATTTGTCTTTATAATAAAAATATCATCTTTATGGAATCCATGAGCATTGAGATTAGGTTTAAAATAAAAATATTCATTTTTATTGAAACATGAAACATGGATTGGTTTAGATTTGATTAACAATAAAAATATTCATTTTTTTATTTAAATATGGAACATGTGTTTTGATTAGATTTTGTTCAATAATAAAAATATTATTTTTATTTGAATCTATGAACATAGAATACATTAGAATAAAAAGACATATTTTTATTGTCATTTTAGTTATAATAAAAAGAGTTTAATTAAAAGACATATTTTTATTGTTATTTAGTAACAATATAAAGAGTAGGTTTAAAAGGCATATTTTTATTGCCATTTTAGTTATAATAAAAAAGTAGAATAAAAAGACATATTTTTATGGTCATTTTAGTTACAACAAAAAGAGTAGAATAAAAAGACATATTTTTATTGTCATCTTAGTTACAATAAAAAGAGTAGATTTAAAAGACATATTTTTATTGTCATTTTAGTTACAATAAAAAGAGTAGAATAAAAAGACATATTTTTTATTGTCATTTTAGTTACAATAAAAAGAGTAGAACTAAAAGATATATTTTTATTGTCATTTTAGGTACAATAAAAAGAGTAGATTAAAAGACATATTTTTGTTGTCATTTTAGTTGCAATAAAAAGTTTGGTTATTAAAGAACATATTTTTACCATAATTTTGTTGCAATAAAAAGATTATTCATTTAAGATCATGCTTTTATTTTCACTTTTTAAATAAAAAAGGAGTAACATGAAAGATTATATTTTTATTGTTCATAGTTTTCAATAAAATGATTAAACATAAAAAAAAATCTACATTTTTAATGTAGCATTGTTTTCAATAAAAAGATTGAACATAAAAAAATCTACATTTTTAATGTAGCATTGTTTTCAATAAAAGATTGAACATTAAAAAAAAAATACATTTTCAATGTAGCATTATTTTCAATAAAAAGATTGAACATAAAAAAATTACATTTTTAATGTAGCATTGTTTTCAATAAAAAGATTAAACATAAAACAAATTACATTTTTAATGTAGCATTGTTTTCAATAAAAAGATTGAATTATAAAAATGACATTTTTAGCGTTGTCATGTTTCATTAAAGAGATTAGATAATTACCTTTTTATTTGTCGTTTGGTTTTAAATAACAGATTAGACCATGACTATTGTATTTTCATAGTATGTATGTAACATTAAAAGGAAATAGATATTAAAATAAAGAATCATTTTCATTGTCACAACATACATTAGAATTTGTATGTTAAATAAATGAAATTGTCATTTTTAGTCATTTTGTTGAATAGAATTGACAACAAAAATGAATAATAACTTTTTAGTCATTTTGTTGAACTAGAATTGTCAACAAAAATGAATAATAACTTTTTAGTCATTTTGTTGAAATAGAATTTTTAACAAATGAATGAATTACTTTTTAATCATTATGTTGAAATAGAATTGTCAACAAAATGATAATGGAATAGAATTGTCAACAAAATGAACGAATTACTTTTTGATCATTTTTTTAAAATAGAATTGTCAACAAAAGTTGTAATGACCCGCATCGTCAGCGGTATAATAATTAATTTATTTAATTATTTAAAAGGTGAATTAAAGGATTTAATGGTCGTGGAATGTAATAATAGTGAATATTTAATTAAAATAATAAATTAAATAATATATTTAATTCTGAAATAATCAGAATTGGCTGAAATGACGATATGGTGTGAACCGGATCATTTGTGATATTTAATTCAACTTGGAATTGAATTTGAATAACAAATATATTATATAAACGATAGTTTGAACGTAGAGTTATAATATAATTAAAAACGAGCTTGAAATGGCGCTGTAGTTCGTAATTTGGCGATTTGAACTTCAACTGAATGTACATGATTCGTTTTAAGCCGGATTTCTGTGAAACAAGAAACGTGTGGAGCTGGTGGAGTATATCTTTCTAGTGGAAGAGGAAAATCTGGATTTCGTCGGGTAGATTTTGTTTTACGTCCAAATAAAATTTTAGAAAAGTCGCTGTGGAATTCCTTTATATTTTATAAAGGAATTATTTATATTTTAAAAAGGAATTTCAATATAAATCGAATATCGGGTTGATCCAGAATTGAAATATCGAGTTATAAATCCCAGTAGAGCTGTATGATATTCTGTTGTGAATATAGACGATAATATTTAATTTTAAATATTAAATTTAATTATATTTAAATATATTTATATATTTAAATAGGCTATTTAGAGCTTTAAAAATAGCCACTTTTGCAAACGAAGTCGGAATTCGATGAAACTAATTTTGTTGGATCCGCAATGTCAAATAGTTGTTAGATTTCCAGTTTCATGACTTTTAGAGCCAGTTTGTGGCTGTACGTATTTTTAGAGTAAGAAACAGTCAGTATTTCGATGGTTAAAATTACGCTGTGTGAGCATACGGAGTCGGAATTCGACGAAACCAGTCTCGTTGGGACCGTTATATCGAACTCTAGCTACATGTCCAGTTTGGTGATTTTTGGGTATCGTATGTGGTCGCAGGGATTTTTGAGGACCAGAGACGAGTATTTAATCGATAAAATAAAATATAAAAATCAATTAAAAAAATATCCAACATTTTTTCTTGGACAATAGAAGAACACGCAGCATTGTATCTCAACCACAAACATCACCTACCACAACACAGCCTATAAATACAAATCGAACCGAACACAGTGAACATTTGATCAAAAGAAAAATCAATGAAAAATCAAACAAACTCTATAAATCCAAAGATCCATGTTGTTGAGTTCATAAGGGAGTTTTCAACAAGAAGGAGCAGGTTCTGGACAACTCGATGCTTTTATGCAGACGTTGGAAGTTGTACAGCAAGAACTAGGGCTGGACTTCGACGCAAATAAGGGTGGAGTTGGGTTGATCCAGGATCAGCGTGGCGTTCGTAAGGGTGAGGCACACCTATGGTGGTAAAATGGGAGGATTCAGCGACAAAGAAGTTCGCACCCTGTAGCGTCAGCTACACGGATGGCCAGGATCGGAATTCCAATAGGGGCTAGGAGGTTGAAGAGAGATTGAAGGGGAATTGATTGGTGGTGGTTGCGGCCTCGACTAGCGGACGAAGGAGGAGCAAGGACCGGTCAAAATGCGGTCAACGGGTGTAAAGGGGGATCGATTTCGCTGGTTTTAGTTTAGGAGAGAAAGGAAATAAAGGGGTCGGGTTTTTAAGTATGGAGGCGGGCCAGATCAGAGTGGGCTGTCGTGGAAAAGGTTAAGGCCCAATAGACATTTAAATTAACTTTTATTTAATTGAGGAATATGTTCAAACTTGTTAAATTAATATCTCTCTCATACGTTATCAGTTTCACAAACCGTAAGTTGCGTTGGGATCATATGGACGAGCACTACACAATGAGATTGAATAGGAGTGAATCCAAGCTCGTTACAATTTATGGCAAAATAAATTGTCAGACTGAATCAAATAACATAAACCGTTATTTAACGGCTAACGCGCAAATGTGAGTAAATCTCACTAACTCTGAACAGTTTATAATTTCATGTTGTATTTTTAGAACTGTTAAATATTGGTTGATTGACTATGTGTTGACTGTTTGATTGAACTTCTAGTCAGTTAGTTGAATTTCTATATTGATTCTATTTAACAGAATATATCATATGGAACTAAAAGTAATGTTATTTATATTGTTTAACATCTGTGGATGCAGGGAGACAGGTTGGAGGAATCTGACTGGGTTCCTCAACAGTTATTTTATTATTTTTCATATATTGTGATATATGATGTGATATATAATCTGTTGTCGATTATATGTGTTTGAACGATATTGGTCATCGTGATTTGATGTGTTAAGTACCATAGAAATACCGGAATGGAAAAAAGAGATTTTCAAAGAATATTTTGAAAATAATTTACTTATATAAAATCACTGGATTTTATATATAAAAGGAAAAAGGATTTTTAGAAAAGGAAATAAGTATAAGAATCAAAAGGGTTAAAATAATATATTTGTCAAACAAATATAAAGGAAATGGTTTGGTAAAACAAATAAAAAGGAAATATTTGTAAATCATTTACAAACATAATTGATAGGAAATATTTATAAAAATAAATAGAGTTAAAAAGGGAAAATTATTTATAACAGAATAGGACGTTATAAAAGGGAAAACGCTATAAAAAGGAAACTGTTATAAGAAGGAAATCATTTTAAAGTGGAGAACCGTTACTAAAAGTAAATCTTTAAAAATGAATAATCGATGTTAAAAAGGAGATCTTTGTAAAGCGAATAAAGGAGTTAAATCGAATATGGTATTCGAAAGGAGTTAAATCGAATATGGTATTCGAAAGTTAGTAAATCGAATTAGTTATTCGAAAGTGGTTAGTCGAGTCGAGTTAGTTGAATAGAGTTAATCGAATATTGGTTACTCGAATAAGAGTTTACTAGTTAGAGTAAAACCATTAGAGTAAATCAGTTAGAGTTAAACCAGTTAGAGTGAAACCATTAGAGTAAACCAGTTAGAGTTAAATAGTTAGTGTTAATCAATTAAAGTAAATCAATAGAGTTATATCGAACTAGAATTTATTGAATAGAGTTAAATCGAACTAGAGTTATTCAAATGGAGTTAAAAGGGGTTATCGAATATAGTTTATTCCAATAGAGTTAAAGGGGTTATTCGAATTAGTTATTCGAATAGAGTTAAATAAATAAGGGTTATTCAAATTAGTTATTCGAGTGGAGTTAAATACATAAGAGTTATCGAATTAGTTATTCGAAAGGAGTTATCGATTATAGTTTGATCGAAAGGAGTTAAGTAAAAAGAGTTAATCAAAAGGGTTAAATAAATAGAGTTAATCGAATTTAGTTTATCCGAAGAAAGGTTTTCGAATCTAGTTATTCGTAAGAGAGATTATCAAATATAGTTATTCGAAGGGAGGAGTTATCAAATAGAGATTTATTCGAACGAGAGTTACGTAAGGAAGTGTTAAAGGGTTAAAGATGAACTTAACCTATTTCGAGTTTTGAAATGTTGTTTAGTTAAGGTCTGAGAGGTAATTATACCCCAACTTGATTGGCTTCGTTTTTAATTTAGAAATGGTTAAGGTTCGAGAGTGAAAGTGATAGTGATATGTAGATAAACAAAAGGAAATGTTTTCCAGTGTTAATAACATATATTTTCTAAACATAAAAAATAAGGAAATATGAATATATATAGTTATATATATGATTGATGATTGATTGATAGAATTTCCATCTGGAAATAATATCGTTGTTTGCACACTTGTTTTTATTCAATAGTTAAATCACAGACTATCGAAGTTTTGACCATTTTAACGTTGTTAATATGGACAGACCGGTTGGATTATTATCCAAAGAACCACTCTGTATTGGCATAAGCATTGCGAATCATATATGCCAAAGATAATTGAAGACGGAGTTATGCAAGGGCTATCCTGTTTACAGAATAGTGCCTTCGGTTCATCCTGTTCCTGGATGACTTGCATGGATGGATGTCTGACAGAGTATTTCCAAACGATCACGTATATTGATTTCTCTAACCGTACCAAGAGTGAAAGCGGAGAAGGAAACTTCTTTTAGCTAACACATAATGTATGGTTGAGGACGTCAATCGGTGATTTGGTGGATTTGACGATGTGGCATTCAAAGTGAATCTGGTGTGATGATAAAGCGTAGCTTTTAGCCTCACATCCGCTAAATGACAGAAATCGGGCAGGCAGCATGGCTAAGTCGGTCGCACCGAAGTAGGGTGTATAATCACCTGATCTAGAGTTTCATTTGCTTCTAAAAATCTATTGTTGATGCTGTCCCATTCGGGAAACGGTTGTTGATCCCAACCGTTGGTGATATACATTCGATACACTCAAGCGAAATGAGTGGTCGGTCATGTGTGGCCGAGTTGCAAGATGTTCTTGTTGAACCCAGTGTATTCCTCTCTAGAGGTACACTAGCGAAAGGTGGTTCCATACCTTGTCATAGTTGGAAACCCATTACCCAATACGTGCTTGCGATTTTGATTGTATACTATATATGTAGAACGTGAGATGAAAGCGTTTCTTCTAGATGATTATTATATTGTGTTGATATACATTATTATAATATCAAAAGGTTTTTGATATAAAGATATTTGGATTCTCATAAGGGAAAAACCCGTTTCGTTATACGGCGTGGTCTTATGAGATATCATTTACCTGCTTGAACTGTTTTAAACCGTTTTACTCATACCAGTCCCATGACTGACCCGGAGTTTATTTTGTTTTGTTTTCCCTAAACTCTTGGGTGCCTAAATTTGTACGGGCAGTCAAGTAGTCGGGATTTACAGATATACTGGAAGAGCTTGGAGCAGGAGGCTTCAGGATCATATAGCTATAATTTATTCCCGCTGTGTTGTAAGTGTTGTACTTTGATAATGATGTATATTCAAGTACAGATTTGTATTTCAAAGTTATGTTATATATTATATGTTATTCGTTCCGCTGTGAGATTCGTGTTACTCTGATGTTGTGTCGTTCTTCTTCTTCTATTCTAAGTTTCTATCATATCTTTCCTCACCCTCTGTTTTTCTTTCTATAAATTTCTTGATTTTCAGTTTAATTTGGGGTTGGACTTGTGTTTTTGGTCACCTCAAATTGGACCGGATTTTCGGGTCATTACAAAAGTGAAAATATCATTTTTATTTAAATTGTATACATTAGAATTTGTATGTAATTCAAAGAATCATTGTTATTGAAAAATGCATACACTAGAATTTGTATGCAAGATAAAATATCATTTTTATTTAAAATGCATGCATTATAATTTTTATGCAATTCAAAGAATCATTTTTATTGAAAATGCATACATTAAAATTTGTATGCAAAGTTAAAATATCATTTTTATCGTCAATGCATACATTAGAATTTGTATGAAAAATTAAAATAACATTCTATATGTTATGTTATACATTGAAATTATATGTATATACAAATAAAATATTTCTTTTTATTTGTTAAAGTCAAAAATAGAAATTGCATATAAGTAATGAGAACAAAAATTAGCTTTTTATTTGTCATTAGCTCAATTGTCATGTAAATAAAATACATTTTATTTGACAATGTAGATGTCTTATGCCAATAAAATATTCTTTTATTTGGCGTGTTAAAAATGTTAGCGGAATCGTCGAATGGTTTATATTTATATATAATTACATATATAAATATAAATTAAAATTAAACGAATCACGCGCGGTAGTTCGCGTTTTGAAATCGTAACTTTAAACGATTATACAGAAAGATCCAACCGTCGATTTTCCCAAAACTCGAACCGTTAGGATAGCTTTGGGAAGATCTTTCCAATGATATAAATTTTGTTAAAATCCAACGATTAGATTTCGAGATAAGTGTAAATTAAATTTCGATAAAAACAGCGCCAGGGCCTCCTGTTGACCCGAAGTGTCGTTAAATTAATTAAGCTATTTTTATATAAATAAAAATAGCGATAAATCATTATAAAATAATATTAACGATATGAAATTGTTTAAATTATATATATGTGTGAATTATTTGAAAATACCGAGTTCAATCTCATTTCAAATAATTATACGACGATTTAAATCGAAGACATAGAAGATGGTGATTGAAGGCCGGCGATCTTCACATCAAAAGGATGACTACTGATGTCCGGCACTGGATCGCTCCTAGGAAAGGGTTAAAGTGGTAGTTGTCCGGACGTACTTGTTGATTGTCCGAATAAGCAAGCACCTCTCTTCCGTATTGGACATACGGGACAAGGAATAAGGTGTCTCCAGTTTCGTTCAGACCCAGAACAGACTTGTAAATGGATGTGTGTCTGACATTGGATTTCATTCCATGTAAACTGGTTTCTATTTAATATATATCTGATTGGTGGCGGAAAATTTATTCTTTTGCTAAACACCCTTCTCTGAGACGCACGAGCTCAGAGGTTATATTTTGGTAGTTATCGATCGCATGGCGTGGATTGTTAAAGTGGCATGCCAAGATGCAGATGATCAAGGATTTTGTTGAAAATCAGAGCCTTGTGGTTGATGATCAAAGCACAGCCTGTTTAGGCATAGCTTTGTGTATAGCGCTACTTCACGAGCCTCATACCCCGGTAAGAGTCAAAAACAGGACAAGGGAACGCAGGAAGTGCACACGTTTCTTTCTAGCTAGAAGTGGTATCAGGGTTTTTCAAGCCCTGACATTTTACTTATGTGGTTGATGGATTATGAGGTATATCGGTTATATTGGTCGATAGTGACCCATTTATGGGTTCAATAGGACCGGGAAGCGTGTGTTCAGGCATAACTAATCCACTAAAGTATTTATGGACCGGACCTGCAGGAACCAAGGGTTGCCCGTAGGTGTGATCCTGAGACATTGCTAGAGTGTCTCGAGTCGGTAAGGAGATCGTCCCTAGGCTTGACTCATGATGGGAACCCAATTTCCAATACGACATTACAGTTTTGATTGTAAATCTATATATGGCGACATAGAAGGATGGGGTACTATGCTATCTAGGATTGATACATTTACTTTGAAGTATTTTAAAACTGATTAGACACTAATAATAATATTAAAATATTATTTTCTACGTATCAAGCATGTTTGATCATTATAAGGTAAAACTATGTCTTCCGGTTTGCGTTACATTGTGTGATGGGACTTGAGTCTTATAATGATTTCATTTTTCTAAAATCATCGCGTTGTTTTAAATAAAAATTTATTTAATTTATGCACTGGCAATCCAATGGAGTAAACCCGTTCCGCGTTTGCGACGTGGTCCTATGATTAGCTATATGGTTAGATAAGTTAGGGAAGATTTATCATACCAGTCCCACGACTGACTCGTAGTTTGTTTCACTTTGCAAACTCGGGTGCCCTCTTTTTCACACGAGCAGCCAAGTGACAGGTTCAGGTTATTATGCATATATGATGGATTGGAGCATGTTTATGGACTGAAGATGAAGATCATTTTTATCTTTTTATTTCAACTTTGAGACATTTAGACATCCTTTATCTATGATGTACTTGATGGAGTTTTAGACTTATTTCTTTTTGATGAGACTTCTATTTGCTAAGTTGTATCCTATAACTATGCCACTCTGATGTTTTGATGTTGTGATGTTGATGACATTTCTATTTCTGCTGCAATGATTAATGTGTTGTGCTGTTATCTGAGATCTGCTGATGTTGTAAATATGTTATATTCCAATGATTATCCTTGCTTTCGTTCTACGGAAGTTTGGGGTCATCACATTTACTGTCAAAATCCTTTTTAAACTGAGAATAACATAGAACTCATAGAGATAAGTATTAGATCTAGAAAAGACTTTTTAAATAGTTGTAGAAGAAGAATTATCCTTTCAATCTATATTTTGACAGCACCCTAACCCTTTTCTTATTTTATTTCAGAACATAACTTAGAGGAGGAAGAAGATGTATAAATGTTTGTGTAGGAAAATAGTGAGGGTTGCTAGTTTATATATAGGTGTGCTAGGACAATATAAACCATAGGATCTTAGGTTTTAAAATCAAACTTCGGAATACGCATCATGCTAAGTCAGCATAAGGAATATAACACAAAAATACATCCAGGTTCTGGCTTTATGCCTTACTGAAGGTGGGTCGACCCACCTACTACGTGTGTCGGCACTAATATAGACCCATGTAGCGTTAGATCTCCCAGTGACTGTTTTTGGGTTATTATAGATGATGTCTTGAATAACATCATCCTTAACTCAACAAGTTAAGTTAATTCATTATCAAATATAACACTGTGTTGAAAGACGTGTTTTAATAAATCTTTTGAGAGAGTATGTAAGAAGTTTTCTGAATTTAATTAATCGGATTTGGATAGAAATGAACCTTGGATATTTGGTTTTGATTATCATTGTATGCATGTTTACTATTTTGAGGAATTTGTAAGAAGTTTATATCGTTATTCCACTTATAATATTCGTTAGTTACGAGAATTGGTGTTGAATATAAGTTGATGTAATTCTGTTTGAATTCTTATATTTAATATCAATTGGTTTGGGGTTTGTCATGAATGGTGTCTTCAATAACATCGTTCTTTAACCCAACTATGACTAAGATATGATTTGGAATAGAAAACAATGACTAATATTTTAATTAAGACTTAATGAAGCTTTTCCAAAGTTAAGTTTTCCAATTATAAATTAAATTGGAATTGTATGGGAATCGATTTAGTGATAATCGAGATCAGTCACCATGGATGAAGACCTTTACTATTTAAGGATTTTAAAAGGCTTTTCCATTATTCCGCTTATAGTATTAGTCCAATAGGGGAATTCATATTGTAACCCATTTAAAGGAAAATTGATTTTCCAATATTGTAAAAGTGAAATCTTTATTTAATTTGACTATAAAGATTTAATGAAAGAGTCTTCCCTAGAAAACTATAATGGGAAAAAGTTTAAAGATGTCTTAAAAGAAGATAAGCGTATTTTTCACGTAAGCGATTTGATTAAGAAATCATATGTGACGGCACGACCCGCACCAGCCGACATTTCCCTCGGAACCCGTTGTGCCAATGTCCAACTAGCACAGAACGGTCGTCAAAAGAAAGGGATTTGAAATTATGAATCACCAAGAACCTATAGTATATCACACAACGCATGGAATAAAATATAATAATAACATAACTTTACATAAAACAGGAAAGATAGTGCATAAGCTGAAAACTAAACCATCATAGCAGCGGAATCCAAAATACATCTTATGATCCAAACCATAATTACAACTTCGAAATACTGTCTCTGAAGCAAAATAGAAAAGGTACACTACTAATGCCCAAAGTAGTGACCAGCAACAACACAGGGAGAATATATGTAAATAGTACGTGGAAGCCTCGTGCTCGTCTCCAGACAGCTACTCGTGCATAATCACCTAACGTGTGTCTAGTCTGCTCGTTTAGGAGCACCTAGAGTAATAAGAATAGACATAAAACTCTGGGTTAGACAAAAGTCTAGTATGAGCGATAGCAGCAAAGTAAAACAAAAACAGGTATAAATAACCATACCTGAACCTTGACCTACAACCAAAGAGTTTGCACAAGATGTACAGTACTCTAAGGTAACAAAAACATAAAGTGTAAGGTGGAAGTGTGCATGTCATGGCGATAACAAATATCAAACATAACAATCAACCTCACATCCCTCACTCAATGCGTAAAGCATACGATATCCACCACTTTGATCACCAAATCCTGTGCTACAACCACTTTCCCTTGGGAGTCTTAATGACCCCATTGCGCTGGCCCATAACCACTAACCCCTTGCTACGATCACTTTGCCCTTGGGAGTCCTAATGGTCCCTTTGCACTGATCCATAGCCATGCTACGATCACTTCGCCCTTGGAAGTCTTAATGACCCCATTGCGCTGATCCATAGCCACTAATCCGTCTTTCAGTGGTGAGCCAAAGCTATAGATATCGACAACCCCTTTGCACACATCCCGCAGCAAATCCCAACTCATGAAGTTAACTCGTTGGTTCCCATCTGGATCCTAAGTAATAACTTCCCACTTGGACTTCCTTTGCATCTCGGGTTTTGGACTTCTCTAATTTGGTTTGGTCTCCATTTGGTTCGGTTCATGCTCTCTGAAGCGGTACGGGTCGTAGTGCCTCATTGTAGTCTGGTTCGTGAGTGATGCACCAGGTTGGTTTGTGATGAACATCCGGGTCGGGTCGTGGCCCTCGTGTCGGTCGTTCCCTTCCATTTGAGTTCCGGTCGCGAGTGGTTCTCCGGGTCGGGTCGAGCTCCTTCACTAGTTCGGGTCGTGCTCTTCGGGTCGGGATTGGTCCATGAACTTCTGGGTCGAGACAAGCGGTTCGTCTCGTGGTACATGCCTCACGAGTGGGTCGTGGCACCTCGGTCATGAGCCGGGTCGGTTCGGGGTTTAGGACCCAATCCGATTTCCTGCACTTCTTTCCAGCAACTGTTTACGCCACACGACGGCGTTTTCAACCATTCTAACTTTACTAAACAATCATAAGTCATCCCAAATAGTAGTAATAACATGTGCAATCAATCAAAAGCATTGAAACATCAATTACATGAATTATTTTGGATCAAACGTAACCAAAACCATGATTTTCCCCTTAATCCCTTAACCATGTTTTAACAATAGGATTAGTAAACTTAATCCAAATTAATCCAAATTTTTACTAGTGACATAAAATAATATTTCAGAATTTATGCATATTTTTTCATATTTTTCTAAGTCATGATTTCGCTAATTATCACTAATCACCCTTAATTAGCCGCAATTAGTGTAAAAACATGCTAATCACTCACCTTAGCCACAAATAAATCTCAGATCTGAAAATATCTTTGATTTGGTTCGAACCCCAATACAACGTAGTAGCTCTACCTCCAACTTATGTTAATTTGCCTTGATTTGATGTTGATTAGCTTAATATTGGATTAGAATGTGATTAAAGAGAGATTTGGAGGATAGAGGCCATTACTAGGGTTAGAGGAAGATAAGTGGCGGCTGAAAAATTGAAATGAAATGTTTTCACAAACCCTTTCAGCCCTCCCATAATCGTTATCCCGAATGGGTTATGGGCCTAGCTGCTAATCACCCTAATAAACCCGATTAAGCTGTTTTTCATCTTCCAAACCTTATTTTAGTCATATCTCCCAAATGGTAAGTCCGTTTGACAAATGTGACCACTCTACAGAAAGGTAAACCATCATCTGAATTCGATGGAAATGTTTTCAGGTCAAAACTCCTTACCAATCAAAAGTTATAGGCGAAACAAGATTTTCTAGGGGTAAAGCGGTCATTTAAACTTTGTTAAGAATCGTGAACATGGGAAATGACCCCAGTAGTCGTTCCCCAAAGTTACACAACCATACGACTTCGTATGAAAATAAAATAAATATTCTACGATCCTCCATTACGAAGAATGTGGGTCGTTACACCCTTCCCCTCTAAAGAATTTTTGCCTCGAAATTCCTTAACTAAGGAAAACAAACAAAGGTGTCCCGCATGCCTATCGGCCATTTGCAAACAATCAAACATACATAATAACACAACAAGCCTATCCTAGCATGCGGTTTACTAACAAGGGAATAACTATATCACGATTAAAACCTTACCAGACAAAGAGCTCTGGATATGACTTCCTTATGCTCTCCTCGGTTTCCCAAGTACAGTCATTCTCATTATCGCCCCACTAGACCTTGACTAGTTCCACCGTCTTCCTTCGAAGTTGCTTCGTATCATGTCCGACAATATGAATCGTTCTGTGGCTCCCAACTACCTCAAATTCCACTTCGATACCATCCAATTGATCTGGTGAAATAGTAATATCAGAATCGTGCACGAACTTCCTTAACTGGGAAACATGAAATACGTTGTGCACTCCCGCCATCTTGTCTAGTAATCCAATTTTATACGCTAAATTCCCCACTTGCTCGAGAACTGGAAATGGACCAACAAACCTAGGCGCCAACTTACCTCTTCTGCCAAAACGAATCACACTCTTAATGGAGAGATCTTGATGAATACCAGGTCGCCAACGGAGAATTTCAATTCTCTTCGTCTTTTATCAGCATAAATCTTCTGCCTATCTTAGGAAGCCTTCATTCGCTGTTGAATAACCTTGATTTTATCCGAAATCTCTCTTATTACATCTGGCCCAAGCACAAATTTCTCACCGGTTTCCAACCAACATGATGGTGAGTTGCATGGTCTTCCATACAAAGCTTCAAATGGAGTCATACCAATACTGGATCGATTACTATTACTATATGCGAATTCAACCAGATGTAAATGGTCATCCCATGACCCTCCAAATCCAATATACAAGCTCTCAAGAGATCCTCTAATACAGGATTTACCTTCTCTATTTGACCGTCAGTTTGGGGATGGTACGTGGTACTAAGTTGTAATTCTGATCCTAAAGTCTATTGTAAGCTCTTCCAAAACCCACTAGTAAATACGGATCTCGGTCACTCACAATACCTTTAGGTACTCCATGAAATCTCACTATCCATTTCATATACAGTTCTGATAACTTAGCTATCTTTCTATTCGACTTGACTGGTATAAACCTTGCACTCTTGGTTAGTCAATCCACAATCACCCAAATACTATCATGACTCGATCTAGTCCTTGGTAAATCATCAATGAAATCCATTGAGACTTGTTCCTATTTCCATTTGGGAATTCCCAACGGTTGTAACAAACCACTAGGCTTCTTTTGCTCGACTTTAACTAACTGGCAGTTCATGCACTTGGATATAAACTTCCCAACGTCTCTCTTCATCCCTTCCTAGTAGTAGGTCTGCTTCATGTCTCGGTTCATTTTGTTACCACCGGGATGTATAGTCAGTTTTGAGTGATGACATTCTCTAAGCACTTCATCTCTCAATCCTTTAGCACTGGGTACAACCAGTCTCCCATTCTTTCAAAGTCATCCATCTCTATCAAGACCATACTTGTTCATTCTCTCGTCGTTGGTATCTGTCTTTACCTTGGAGATGATTTCTAATAGATTAGGATCGTCCCTCTGGATGGAAACAATCTGCTCTATCAAAGTCAGTTTGATCGTCAAACTTGCTAACATCTCTGGATCCAATTCGCACTTAGGTCTGGAATCATATCCTGCGACATACTTTAGTTGCTTCCATTCTAGGAACATAGCCCCTAAACTGGCATGTCTCCTACTCAATGCATCAGCTACCGCATTTCCCTTCCCGGGTGTGTATGCGATATTGAAATCATATGAAGCCAAGAACTCTAACCATCTCTGCCGATGAAAATTAAATCCTTTTGAGAGAAAAGATACTTTAATGACTTATGATTGGTAAACAACTCGAATCCTTCTCCCAAGAGATAATGTCTCTACATCTTCAAAGAGAACACTATTGTTGCTAATTCCAAATCATGGGTAGGATATTTTTTCTCATGCGGTTTCAGTTACCGACTAGCATAAACTATAACCTTACATCCTTGCATCAGTACGGCACCTAGTCCGGTACCACAGGCATCCATGTATACCGTCATTTCTTCGTTCCCTTTAGGAATAACTAACACTGGTGCGCACGTTAACTTGTCCTTTAGGATCTTAAATGCATTCTCACACCTTTTGTCCCAAGAAAAACTTGATTCTTCTTGGTCAACTGAGTTGATGGTGCCGCTATCTTGGAGAAGTCTTGGATAAACTTATGATAATATCCAGCTAACCCAAGAAACTTCTTATGTCCGTTGGATTCTTGGGCATAGACAATCTTGTACCGTAGCCACCTTCGCAGGATCCACGGCAAAACCATTTTCTGAAACAGCATGACCAAAGAATCTCACTTCCCTCCTTCAGAAGTGACACTTAGAAAATTTTTCTTCCAATTGGTGTTTCCTCAACACCTCCATCACTGTCCTCAAATGTTCCTTGTGTTCTTCCTCTGTCCTCGAGTAAACCAAGATACCATCCACAAACACAAGAACAAATTTATTCAGTTTATCTCTGAAAACCCTATTAATAAGATCCACAAAATATGCGGGTGCAGTGGTCAACCCGAATGGCATGACCAACCAGTCATAGAGTCCAGACGGCGTCCGAAATGTCGTTTTAGGTATACTCTCAACTGCTACTCGGAGCTGATGAAAACCCGTCGCAAGATCCAATTGGGAGAACGCTCTTGCTCCATTTAATTGATAAAAAAAATCATCTATCCGTGGAAGAGGATACTTATTCTTCCTAGTCACCTTGTTCAGCTCACGGTAGTCTATACATAAGCGAAGGGAACCATCTGCCTTAGTGGCAAATACAACTGGTGCTCCCCACTCTGAAACACTCCTTCAGATAAATCCCTTCTTCAAAAGATCACCCACTTGCACCTCGAGCTCTCGCTGCTCTCTTGGCACCATACGATGAAGTGGCATCACTATAGGTGTGGTATCTTTCACTAAATCAATCCCAAACTCAATCTCCTAGTGTGGTGGAAGTCCGGTCACTTCCTCGAAGATGTCCAAATACTCGCCAGCAATAGGCACATCTGATAACGCATCCTACGGGATGTCGAGGGAATGTAGAAAATTAGCCATCACCTCATCACTAGGTAGGCAACCCAATACCACCCTCCACCCATCGTCTGCTCTAATGGTCACCGAAGACCCCTTACAGTCTACCACTACCCCATACCTTTGGAGTCAATCGACTCCCAAAATAATGCCAAACCAAGTAAAGCCCAAAACAAAGCAATCACAAGCAAACATACATCCATGAATCGATAAGACCATGTTATGGAAAATCATACAAAGGCTAGTCGCGCCACCGATCAGGTTCGTCGCAACTAAAAGTCTATCGACAATCTCGGGTTCCAATTCCAACCTATCTACCAGGTCACTAGATACGAAAGAATGGGAAGCCCCGGTATCAAACAACACTCAAACAGGAACATCATAAATGGAAAGCATACCTTGAGTGATGACACCCTTTCCATTCTCTGGCGTAGTAGGGGAATTCGACGAAGAAGGAACAGCGTTGATAGCATATTCTTTCAAAATCTTCTTCTCTCTTGGATGTTGTGGACATTTATCCTTGTGATGTCCCACTTGGCCGCAATTGAAGCACTTTGTGTCCGCTGGCTTTGCCCGACAATTGCTGTCATAGTGGCCCTTCTTGCCATAGCTAAAGCACTTGATTTCTTTATTATTCTTCTTTTTCTGACCATCCTTGGTATGATTCTGCTTCCTCTTATTCTAGGAATTATTCTTTCCTCCACAGCTTGCCTGCGGCTTTGGCTCCTCTGCAGATGTAACAACAACCTCGGTCTTCAACTTAAGGTAAAGGCTCTCAGATCTCAATGCTTTTCCCCCAAGTACTCATCTAGGCCAGTTATGAACCTTTCGTTCTTCTTCTCGGCAATATCGATAAGAGATAATCCATATTTCAATAAAGTATCGAATTCAACAATATATTCCGAGACTGCCCTACCATTCTGCTTAAGCTCAAAAATTTTCTAAACAATTCTGATTTCGGAGCAGCTGGAATGAACTTGTCACTAAAGCGAGTCTTAAACTGATCCCAAATAACTTGATCCTCGGGAGTAGCCACTTTAATGGCATTCTACCAATTCATAGCATGTCCTTGAAGCTGACGCGATGCTAACTTTCTCTTCATTGCATCGTCGATCCCCAAATCCTCGAAGATGCATTCACAACTATTAAGCCAATCCTGAACGTCCGTAGCCGATACCGTTCCATGGAATGGCTTTCCACCAAGATTAGTATAATGCTTGCTGAGCTTGGCAAAATCGGCCCTAGCTGTTTACACTGCTGCACCACCACCGTTACCAGCATTAGGAGCTGCTCCCTGAGTATCCCTAAGCATCTCTAACATGAAGATAGTGAACATCGTCCTCATATCAGGGACATTCCTATCATTGGCCCCTGAACCTGTACTCCTCGTATTTCTGCTCATCGTCTAATCTGTAAAGACAAAATTGTTAACCATCCCCTTAGTAGTGCTAGTGCAGTGCGACTTCTTCCTTAGATATAGTAATGGTATATATATTTATAGTTTTTGAAAACTAAAATATCACAAATACGCGCTCTCATATATATATATATACTATCTTTCCCTAATGTCTTCCCCAAGATTAACTACGCAACCTAGGCTCTGATACCAAGGGTGACGGCCCGCCCCGCACCAGCCGACATTTCCCTCGGAATGCGTTGTGCCAATGTCCAGCTAGCACGGGGCGGTCATCAAAAGAAAGGGATTTGAAACTATGAATCACCAAGAACCTGTAGTATATCTAACAATGCATGGAATAAAATATAATAATAACATAACTTGACATAAAACAGGCGAGACAGTGCATAAGCTGAAAACTAAACCATCATAGCAGCGGAATCCAAAATATAGCTTATGATCCAAACAATTATTACAACTTCGAAATACTATCTCTAAAGCAAAACGGAAAAGGTACACTACTAATGCCCAAAGTAGTGACCAACAACAACACATGGAGAATATATGTAAATAGTACGTGGAAGCCTCCTGCTCGTCTCCGGGAAGCTACTCATGCATAACCATCTAACATGTTTCTAGTCTACTTGTTTAAGAGCACCCAGAGTAATAAGAAGAGACATAAAACTCTGGGTCAGACAAAAGTCTGGTATGAGCGATAACAGCAAAGTAAAACAAAAACAGATATAAATAACCATACCTGAACCTGGACCTGCAACCAAAGAGTTAGCACAACAAGATGTACAGTGCTCTAAGGTAACACTAACATAAACTGTAAGGTGGAAATATGCATGTCATGGTGATAGCAAATATCAAACATAACAATCAACCTCACATCTCTCACTCAGTGCGTAAAGCATACGATATCCACCATTTTGATCACCAAATCCTTTGCTACGACCACTTGCCCTTGGGAGTCTTAATGACCCCATTGCATTGGTCCATAGCCACTAATCCCTTGCTACGATCACTTTGTCCTTGTGAGTCCTAATGGTCCCATTGCACTGATCCATAGCCATGCTACGATCTCTTTGCCCTTAGAAGTCTTAATGATTGCGCTGATCCATAGCCACTAATCCGTCTCTCAGTGGTGAACCAAATCTATAGATATCGATAACCCCTTTGCACAAGTCCCGCAGTAAAGCCCAACTCATGAAGTTAACTCGTTGGTTCCCATCTGGATCCTGAGTGATAACTTCCCACTTGAACTTCCTTTGCATCTCAGGTTTTGGACTTCTCTAGTTCGGTTCGGTCTCCATTTGGTTCGGTTCATGCTCCCTGAAGCAGTTCGGGTCGTAGTGCCTCATTGTAGTCCGGTTCGTGAGTGATGCATCAGGTCAGTTTGTGATGAACATCCGGGTCGAATTGTGGCCCTCAAGTCGGTCGTGCCCTTCCATTTGAGTTCCAGTCGTGAGTGATCCTCCGGGTCGGGTCATGCTCCTTCACTAGTTCGAGTCATGTTCTTAGAGTCAGGATTGGTTCGTGAACTTCTAGGTTCGAGACAAGTGGTTTGTCTCATAGTACATGCCTCATGAGTGGGTCGTGGCACCTCGGTCACGAGCCAGGTCGGTTCGGGGTTCAGGACCCGATCCGATTTCCTGCACTTCTTTCTAGTAACTGTTTACGCTACACGACGGCATTTTCAACCATTCTAACTTTACTAAATAATCATAAGGCATCCCAAATAGTAGTAATAACATGTGTAATCAATCAAAAGCATTAAAACATCAATTACATGAATTATTTTGGATCAAACGTAACCAAAACCATGATTTTCCCCTTAATCCCTTAACCATGTTTTAACAATAGGATTAGCAAACTTAATCCAAATTGACCCAAATTTTACCAGTGACATAAAATAATATTTCAGAATTTATGCATATTTTTCCATATTTTTCTAAGTCATAATTTCGCTAATTATCACCCATCACGCCTAATTAGCCGTAACTAGTGTAAAAACATGTTAATCACTCACCTTAGCCACAAATAAATCTCAGATCTGAAAATATCTCTGATTTGGTTTGAATCCCAATACAACACAACAGCTTTACCTCCAATTTGATGTTAATTTGCCTTGATTTGACGTTAATTAGCTTAATATTGGATTAGAATGTGATTAAAGAGAGATTTGGAGGATGGAGGCCATTACTAGGGTTAGAGGAAGGTAAGTGGCAGCTGAAAAACTGAAATGAAACGTTTTCCCAAACCCTTTCAGACGTTCCATAACCCTAATCCTGAAATGGGTTATGGGCCTAGCTGCTAATCACCCTGTTAAGCCCGATTAAGCTTTTTTCATCTTCTAAACCTTATTTCAGCCATATATCCCAAACGGTAAATCTGTTTGACAAAGGTGGCCACTCTATAGAAAGGTAAACCATCATCTGAATCCAATGGAAGTGGTTTTAGGTCAAAACTCCTTACCAATCAAAAGTGATATGCGAAACAAGATTCGCCAGAGGCAAAACGATCATTTAAAATTCGTTAAAAATCTTGAACATAGAAAATGACCCTAATAGTCGTTCCCCAAAGTTACACGACCATACGACTTCATATGAAAATAAAAAAAATATTCTATGATCCTTCGATTTGTAGAATGCGGATAGTTACATCATAAGTAAGATTTTGGGAAAGGGAGATGATTAAAGAAAGATAAAGTAATCTACCATATTCAATGATTAATTAATGGATTGGGTTTGGGATAAACATGTTTTCCCCGTAAAGATAGCTGAAATCTTTAATTGTAGTTGAAATGAAAGAAGGCAATTTAACTTACCAAAATTCGATGGGTATTAGATATGGGGTACCATTAGTTTTGCTCCACGGGATGAATAGGATGGAAATGGGATAATGATTTGAAAATTTACCTTTTCGTGAGGTTCGATAATCCCGATAAAGCGTAAAAATCTTGGTTTGATTAAGATTTGTGAACTGAGAATTCATAATCATTTGACTTGATTTCCAAGGATAGATTTAAACAAGAAGTTTAAAGAATGTAATTTTTTGATAAGATTTATGTAAGTAATTCCCAACGTAACGAATGATTTGAGTAAAAAAATATTCCGAAATGAATGAAACTCAAGATATGTTTATATATCAAAATTGGTTTTAAAGATGCGCTAGCTATTTCGGAAAGACTGGGTTCCAACCCATTCCACATAACTATACGACAATTATTGAAGATATTGAAGACGCTGGTTGAAGACCGGGGATCTTCACATCGTTTGGATTAATTGATGATGTCTCAATTGGGGTGTATACCTAAGACGAGGTTATAAGTAGCAGTTGTCCGGATGTACTTGTTGATTGTACGGATATGGAAGGGCCTCTCTCCTTTATTGGACGAGGAATAAGATGCCTTTAGCTTTGTTCACAACCCAGAACGAACTTGTAAATGGAATGTGTGTCTGACGTTGTACTTTATGGCATAACCAATTGGTTTATATTGATGTTATATCAGTTAGTGGTGGAGGATTTATCCTTTTAGCTTAACACCCTCCTCTGATATTTTGTACTCAGAGGGTTATATATTAATAGAACACCAATTATATGTTGTTAATTGATAATGTAGCATGCTAAGTTCTGAGTTATCGATGATCAAAGTTTTTATTGAAAAGCAGAGCTTTGTGTAAAACGTAACTTCAGCCGTACAACTAGTATTAAGCCAAAACATGATGAAGTACCATAGAGAAAAGGACTAACGTTTCCTTCTAGTTGAGAAAGTGATGTCATGGTATGGAGCCAAGTCAATTTACTTAGCAGATGATAGGCCGAGACGCCTCAGAGAATGGTCGGTAACGACAGGGGGACGTTATGTTCTGGACAAACCCGAACTACACTTGTTATATATGGGTCAGCTTTGCCATTATGGAAGGACTCATTTGTTGACTCCTGGGACATTTCCTAGAGGTGTTCCGAATGTGATTAAGGAAGATTCTTTACCTTAGTCATTGATGGATCCCAACTTCCGATATGAGCCTTATACAGTTTCAGTTGTAATCTATATATGTAAATGTAATATATGGTACCTACATCTTCTAAGATTTATGCATTTACTTTAGTAAGTAATTTCCGCACTATGCACTAGTGATGATAAAAGATATGTTCGCGTATCAAGCATATTTGGTTATCATAAGGCAAAACTTCATCCAATTAGGTTTGTGTTTGCATTGTGTGATGAGATGCAAGTCTTATGGTAGCTTTTTTTTCAACAAACATTGTATAACGACCTCAAATTTTGGAACAAATTATTTTTTTAATTTCAAGCCTAAATAATTTATATAAGAATTTTCAATCAATTCAAAATTTGATAATTCAATGTTATTTTTATAGCCTAAAAAATGGACATTTTGCAAATGATCTCGAAAATTGATGAAGCCAATTTTGTCGGTTTTGGAACGTTGAAGTATGGTAAGATTTCAAATTTCGCTCCAATCTGAGTTAGTATATGGCTGTGCGAAATTAAAATGTGAACCCATCGATAATTGGAACTCGAACCGGTGCCTTTGAGTAAACAATCTCGAAGTTCGACGAGACCTGTTCTATAGGAACCGTATCCAATAAACATAGCAGGGTTTCAAATTTCGTAAAAATCAGTATCAGTATGTGGTTGTACGAGTTGTAAACGCATAGATAGATTATACATAACATATGCTAAGCATTCGCACCTAACTAGTTATCTTGGAGTGTCTCTTCTTTGAGTTGTCACCCTAAGAAGCCTCCAATGTGTGCTTTCTCCCTACCATCTCGTGCCGACACCTTAGTGATCCAAGGCAACTCCATTTTCCTACAATTACAAGGCCTTCGTCCTCCATTTTTCACTTTACTTTTCCATTCACTTTTCTTGCTCTCCCCTCTCCTTTTCCTCCACCGAGCTCCCCCTTCAGCCCACCTACGACCAGCCACTGCTAGACCCCCTCCCCTCCATCGAGCCATTACCCTCCGGCCAACCCCAAACCCGTGGGCCCCTCCTCTTTAAAAACCCTAAACCACTTCAAAGCTTCAAAACGCCACTTCCCTATCTATTTTCACCCAAACCCACACCCTCCTCCACCATACCCGCCACCATGAACCCATCCGTGCACCAGACCATACCTGTGGGTCCCACCCCTCCAAACCCGAGCCCCTTGCACCCAAACCCCTCTCTGTTTGCTCTTAAGACCAGAAACTACGTCCACTTATTCACCCACAAAATTCTAGAATACTATAGTGTCGACTCTGCCCAAATTATTTTCAGAAAACTCCAGTGACGCTAGAAGGCTGTCGAATTTTTTCGAGATTGCTAGGACATCTTATAATCTGTGTTAGCAGGAGTGGAAACCTAGGTAAGAAACATTGAAATGAAAAGGATTAGTTAACTATTAACTATTGTTGTGAACTTGTTTGAATTATACAATGAACTATGGTGGAAAATATGGGATCATAAGATGGTTTGATAATTTTTGGGATAGGTTAATGATATGTAGTATGGAAAAGATATGATTTTTAAGTGAAGTTTATATAATCACTTAAGTATATGACACATAGAACTGATAATGTGGACATTGGAATGGGGCTGAACCTTAAATGGTCATTGAAATGAAAATTAACTTGGTATTGGCTGATTAATATGGGTATGAATCCTATTAGATCTTGGATACTTATGTTGGTTGATGATTGTGTATCGCGGTTAATCTGTTGATTGACAAAAACACATAAGTGTTAATTGTTTAATACATATATGTTATGAACTATGTCACGGTATGTGGGATTGGATGTTATCATGGTTATTGATAATATGGCATGTGATTACCATGGTTAAAAATGACCAAAAATTATGATTATTGGCTCATTGGTTAAGTCTCCATTCATTAAAATGATTTTTATGAATATTTTATTAATATAATAATAGGCGAAAAATAAAAGTTCGAATTTGATGTCCTATTTTGCACGGACATAAAGTTTAATTCATTACGATGAATATTCAAAAAGGAAGGAAATTGATTTGATATAAATTTCAGATAGTTAAGGCTGGTTCAGTTTTTATTTTAAAAATGAAGAGTAATAGGAAAAAGTGAAGTTCATTTAGGGTATCTTGGAAAAGTTTTAAAAATATTACTTTCTCAAAGTTATCTTATTTATTTTTATAATGGATGTCAGAAAAAGTTAGGTTTAAATTAATGAAGTTTGAAAAATAATATTATTTTAATGATTTAAATAATATTATAATATCTAAATAATAGAATAATTGAATTTGAAGTTTAGAATATAGTTTTCGAAAATTGTTATATATATTTACATAATTAATAAATTATTTTAGAAGCAATTCGATGTAATTTATAATATAAGTCGAAGTTTGGTTAGAATAGAACTCGTCGCGCAGCGGTAGTTCGCGAATTTCGACCCGTAATTTCAAACTGACATACCGGGAGATCCGACTGTCGGATTTTCCCAAATAGAAAATTGTTTGGTATGAAATGAAAAGAGATTTCAAATGATATGTAGAGTTTTGAAACCCAACAGTTAGGTTTTGAAATAAGTCCAAATCAAATTTGAATAAAAACAGCACCAAAGCAGCTTTATGACTAGAAATGGGATTGGACTGAGGTGACCTATTTTTAAATAATTAAAAATAGGGAAAAATATTATACATTATAATAAATGATTTGAAAGAGGTTTGAACCAAATATGTATGCTTTTGAATGATAAAAACCTGTTAAGTGGAAATAGGCTATTTTGCAACGTTGTTTTTATAACAACTTTTAAGAAACTTTTTGAGATAAGGCTATTTGATTCACAAATCGAATCTAAACCTTGGGTAAACCTTCTTATAAGGTTAATTGAATTAAAAATATGATTTTGGAAGCCTAAATAGCTTAACTAAATGTGAAAACAAATCTAATCTTATGAAATGATTTCCAATTAAAGGAGACTTAATTGGCGGATTAATAATCCAAAAAGGATTTTGTTATGATGTTAATTATTTCAAAAAGACCGGGTCTAATCCATTTCTAACAATTATACAATAAATTAAAAGTCGAAGATGGTGAAAGACCGAAAATTTACACATCGAATGGACTGCTTGCTGATGCCTTGGATATGGGTAGCTCCCGTTATGGGGTTATAGTGGAAGTTGTCCAAACGTACTTATTGATTGTCCTGATGTGCAAGGGCCTCTCTCCTTAATTGGATGAGAAATAAGGTGCCTTGTTTTCGTTCGAACCCAGAAAGGACTTGTAAATGGACGTGTGTCTGGCGTTGTATTTCAACCAATTAGTTTCTATTGATGTTATATCAGTTAGTGGTGGAGAATTTATTCTTTTGGCTTAACACCCTCCTATAAGACTTATGTACTCAAAGGGTTATATATTAATAGACATTGATTATATGTTGTGAATTGATAATGTGACATATTGACTGCTGTTGAAAAATAGATCAAAGTTTTGTTGAAAAGCAAAGCTTTGTGGAACGTTGACTAGGGCCTCACACCCGGGAATGAGCCAAAAACAGGATGATGGACAGTAAAGATAAGGACTAACATTTTCCTTTTATCTTAGATGTGATGCGATGATATGAAGGCCAGACAGGTTTACTTATGTGGATGATAGATCATGGTGCCTTAGATGACGGTCAAGTATGACCGAGGGAACGTTATGTTTAGGAAAGATTCCAATTAGCGCGTTAGTGCTGACTGGCTCTGCCGATCCAAAAGGACTCAATGGTTTACTCCTGGGACATCTTGCTAGAGGTGTTCTGAATGCGGTTAAGGAAGATCCTTTGCCTTGGTTCATTCACGGAATCCAATTTCCAATAAGCGCCTTTGCTTTTTTTTAAGATGTAAACTATGTTGCTAACATAATGGGATGAGGCATTATGCATGCTAAGATCAATACATTTATTTTCGAAAGTGATTTCCACACTTAGACATTATTAATAATATCATTATCAAAATATTCTATGTATCAAGCATGTTTGGCTATTATAAGATAAACTTTGCCCTCCGGTATTCTTTGCATTGTGTAATGGGACTTGAGTCTTATAATGTCTTCATTTTTCTAAAAAATATTGTGAAGTATTTATGCACTGGTAATCATGTGGAGTAAACTCATTCTGTATTACACGGCGTGGTCCCGTGATATGACTTACTTTTAAATATGTTAGGAATAACTGCTTAGAGTTTCTCATACCAGTCCCATGACTGACTCGTAGTTTGTTTTTCCCATGCAAACTCAAGTGCCCCTTATTTCCGCACGGGTAGGCTGGTAAATAGGTTGTTGGTTAGGACCATTTTTGGAAGCTATGTCTATTTATATATGGAAGCTATCTGGGAAAGTTGGTTTTGGATTTAGAGCAGAGGCATGATTAGGATGTTCATTTGGACTCTCTCTAAGACTCCGTCATGTCAAGTTATCGTTATTTCCGTTGTGCATCTATTTACTTATTTTCGCTGTTATGTATGACATTTGGATCTGATAGGATATATTAACTCTGATGAAACTCCTATGTAATATGTTCTACATTCTGATATTTAATGTACGTTTACTTCCCGCTGTTATATTGTATGTAATGTCCTAAAGGCCGTATGTTCTTCCGGGCACCAGGAGAACGAGTCGTTTCACATCGCGAGTTTTTATGGTTGGTATTCATGTAAGAAAACCCGTTTCATGTTATACGACGTGGTCCTGTGATTTACCCGACCTTAAAATAAAGTTAATAACTATTTTAGTTCTCACACCAGTCCCATGACTGATTCAGAGTTTATTGTTCTTTCCCTGAACTCCGGATGCCCATATTTTCCATACGGGAAGCTAGTAGATTTGGTTTGCATATAATTTTATAAAGAAGGTGTTGGATTGAAACTAAAGCTGTGTCTAGAGCATTTTATTTCTTCTGTCGAGAGATTATGTTTTCAGTTGTGCATGTAT
The DNA here is from genome assembly GCA_030737875.1 of Allium sativum. Taxonomy (NCBI): domain Eukaryota; kingdom Viridiplantae; phylum Streptophyta; class Magnoliopsida; order Asparagales; family Amaryllidaceae; genus Allium; species Allium sativum. The sequence goes on along the minus strand of CM060910.1, from coordinate 277,548,702 downwards.
TTACTGTTGTACTATGATATAAGTTGTACTCTGATGTAAAAGTTATTGCAATAATAATGAAAATGTTGTTTTGTTCAGTTCTTATGTATCGTAACCCCCAAATGACACGTCTTGTTGATGGTTTAAGTTAGTTTAATTATCGGTTTGAATCGGGCAAAAAGGCGGGTCGTCACACTCTTAGCCTCTCCCAACCCACGCTGGTCTCCCCCACCTCCACCATCGCCCACCCCTCTGTCCAACCACCTCCCCTAGCACGGTTGTGGAACCCACCCCGCCTCCACGAAGTGTAGGTCTTCCTCCTCCTTTCATATTAAAAGATATATAAAATACATATATATATATTATAATATTTTGTCAAAAGGACGGTGCATGATAATACTGTCTATTAATATTCGCTTGCGGTTAGCTAGGCTCGCCTACAGTGAAGATTTAAGGAGCAATCATGCGGGTGGGAACTCTTCACACTTATTTATTTATATATTTAGTTATAGTCGTTATATATATACATATATGTGTGTGATCTTGGGTGAATGGTTGTGTTGTTAGAAAAACACATGTGCGTACGATGATAAGCGTTAATTACCATAACGCTTGACATAGTTTATAACATTGATTGATGATACTTTTACTGGTTATTATGAATGTTCGTATGTGGTTAGTTGTTGTTTGAATATAATCACACACCTTATGGCACTGAAGTTGGCGATATAAAGGTGATTAGTTAAGTCACCATATTCCATATACATATGATTTATATTATTTTAATATTAAAATAATGACTTAAAAATGAAGTTTTGAATTTGGTGTCCAAAATGATTTAGAAATGAAACTAAACTATACAAAAATAACTTTTATAAAGGGTGGGAACGTATTTGAAACCAATTTTTACTATATATGGCATATACAAGTTCGAAATCAGTTTTGAATAATGGATTTCAAAATTTGAAGCTGAGTTAGGCATGTAAACAATGGTTTAAATTCAAACTGATTACTCCTATAGTCTTATATAATATTAATTTGATTTCTGCAAAGTTTGAAGTTCAATGGATTACTTTTTGAAAAATAATATTATTGTATTAATATAATATTAAAATTTGAATTTAAATTGAATTTGAAGTTTAAAAATTAGAAATTTTATTTTTAAATAAGTTTATATATGTTTATAAAGGTCTACAATCACATTGAAAGTAAATTCAATGAATTTTTATTATTAGTCGTAATATGATCTGAATAGGACTAGTTGCGCTGCTGTAGTTCACGAATTTTGACCATAAACTTTAATCGCTTATAAATACTGCAAATTAAATCAGATTGACATGAAACGAAAGTAGTTTACTTTCTAATAACAATAGTTTTCAATAGAAAAAAAATTTAAAATTCCAATGCATATATTTCAAGTTATGTTTAAATATATTTTTAGATAGAATCGTGGTTTTGCAGTTCGATGACCGTAATTGGAAACTGAATAAAATGACTTTATAAAAATTATTAAATATGGAAAAATTATGATAAATCATAATTAATAATTTGAAAATAGCTTGAATTGAAAATATTAAGTTTTGGATAAAGGCTACTTTGATTAAACTAGTTGTTTGGTAACGCTTTTGTATTTCTTAGAATAATAGATTTTGAAGTTTTAAATTTATTAGTTTCTATTATAATCTTAAAGAATTGTTTTAAATGATTTGCAAAGTATTTTGGGAAGTTTAAACACTTAAACATATTAGTTTAAGTATAAATCTAATTTATCTTAAAATAAAAAGGTTTTTTAATTATTAACGAAATTGAAAATGGTTGATAATAATATTCGAATGTCGATATTAAGTGGACTTATACGATACGGCGAATTTAAAAAGTTGATTTACCATTATTCCACTTACAATATCCGTTAAGTATAGGAATTGATACCGAACATGAGCAGATATTGTTTTCATCCGGTTCCTATGTTTTATGCACTACTACAAAACAGGTCATTTGCTTCAGTTGTTTACCCTCTATTGCTTCAGTTCAATAGCCGAAGCAAATGCAGATAATGGAACAGATCAAAATCTGTTACTTCGGCTGAACAACCGAAGCAAAAATCAGTTTTTTGCTTCAGTCATTGTACAACTGAAGAAAAATGTACGTCGTTGACTGAAAGAAGAATCTACTTGTTACTTCAGTTGTAAACCAAAGCAAAAAACGCTTCTTTACAAATGACTATAACTTTCAAATATTAAACAATATAAATATATATTAAAACAAATAGCTACTGCTTGCAATTAAATAATCAAATTAGATGCTGAGCAATATACATAAATATAATTCATTGATAATATTAATAGTACATACATTTAACAACAACAATATATTCATTGATACATCAATAATCCAATCTTAATAAAACAAATCCAACATAGAAATTGTACAAAGATACAACTTCAAGAAAATGAAGATAAAGCAGAATTAAAAAAATGTTGCCCCCACTAAAGACGAACTTCCAAAAACAAGTCAAACTCTCACTGAAGATGGTTCCCAGGGTGCATTATGCTTCAAAATAAACATAAAATTGTAAATTATCGATACAAGGGAAAATATAGGTGTGCATATGTATAAAATTCAAATGACTATAAATTTCCATATGCTACAGCAAGCTATAAATGGTTCTTGTAAAATAAATTCAGTTCTATCACAATTGAAAGTTTATTTCTACACTGGACTGTAAATTGCATACAAGAAATATCAATGGTTCTTGCATAATAAATTAAATGCAATGATAATTGAAAGTTTCTATGCTGAACTGTATAATGGAATACAAAAAGTTTCAATCTGCAAGTTTCAATTTGTAAAAGTCAAAATATTTTAATGCATGATAATGAAAGGTATGCCATTTGTTTATGTTACTCGTTGATCATGGTTCCGCTTTAAACCAACCAAGAGAGAAGACAATTAGTTTGAAATGTAAAAACAAAATTTTGACACAGAAAATTTGATAAAATAAGCTGAGAGACAAACATACAACAAACAAAGCACTTATCTTTATTGCTCAAATGTAAAGAGTCCAGTTTTTTTTTATTATAGCATTTGTCTTGTTAAATACCTGCAATGTAAAAAGATTATAAAGAACTGCTTAAATAAAAAGATGCAGTGCAGAATTTACTTGCACAACGTTTAGTAAGTAATATTTGAAACCATATCATAAGAAGTAAATATGAACATGGACAATGAGAGAAAATAATGGTTGGTACCAAACCAAGCCAACAAAAGATCCCTACACCACTTAAAACTACTAATTCTAGGGATCCCCATGTACAAGATACCAAGCTGACTACAACTAGTATTGTTATTTTAATAAAAAATAATGATTGACCAAATAAACAAAAAAAAGATGAAGAATTGCTTTACTCTTTAGCAAATTGTTACTACAAGCACATCATTCCAATCTCTCTTTTCCAAAGATCTGCAATATGAAAATATGGGGGTTGGTAGCATTTACAGAAAGACTGGAATGTGAAAAAGTATCATGTGTTCTTTAGTTATTCAATATATGAAGACATGTCTCAGTTTTACTAAGTTCTAAGGATAGAGGCTACTATAGAAATAGTCTGGACTGGAATGGAACTAAACATACAACACAACAACCAGATTCATTGATTGCAGAAATTAACATAAAAGTTACAGAAGTAATGGAAAATGTGGTTTTAAATCCATATTTAAACGAAGCTATTAGAGAAATACTCCTACCGAACCAACAAATTCTTATCAAAACAAGCTGTAATAACAATTATGAATGGTGCAATGGTACATATTTCACATTTAATAATAGTTTGGACTAAATATACACAATGCAATAATGAATTTTATATAACTTTCATTCACTTGATAATAAACTATCTTCAAACAATCGATATCATGATATAAAAAAAAATTGATTACAATGTTTTCGAACCCTTGTTTCTTAATTTTGCAAGATGGAAAAATATTTATGATGGTTTTCACCCATATTACAAACTTCCACTAGTTTCCACTACAATAAAAACACCATATTACAACTTTAATTTTACAACTGTGGGAAAAGCATAGTTTTAATAAATATTTTTTACAACAGTCAATTCCCTAAAGTTGTAATAAATATATTTTTACAACTTTTCATTTTGTTAGTTGTAATAGATGCCTATTACAAACTTCATGTTTATAATATCTATATTTAATAACTAATTTTATTAACATTTAATAATAATTAATAATAAACTTAGGAATCAGTAATATTTATTAATTATTATTAAATAATTAATATTTAATAAGTAGTAATTTATTTTTAATAGTTAAAGCTTTTAATAATTATTAATCGATTATAACTAAGTAGAAATAAGTAAAAGTTATATAATAACTAAGTAATATTTGATTTGGTAGTAACTATTTCGACAATTCTAATAAATATAATTTTGGCAATTTGTTTGTTCAACAGTTAACAACCGCTTATTCGTGCTTTTGATAGATTTTTTTAATTTAAATAAGTAAATAATAATAATAATTAATAATTAAAAAAATTTGTTGGGAAATAAATTATAACTAAACAAATAGAAAATTCTATTCATCCATTGTGTATAAATGAATATTGTTTTTATAAAACCATTAATATCAACAATATTTCATTTCCCCACAAGCCCGTTCTCATTCTGTACCAAAATTTTCATTTGTCACTCAAGCCCGCTTTTAGTATGGACCGAAATTTTTGTCTTTCCTCCATTCAACGAAACCCAAATTTAATTACAACGAAACCGAAAAACTCACGAGACAAGAAAAAATCCTTTCGATCTTGAATTGCAGCCTCAAAAAATTGTTAGCTCTCACGATCTCGAATTACCACATGGCATCATCCATCGGAAAGGCAACAAATTGTGCATCGCCTAATACAAAGAAACGCCGATGGAGGAAAATCTGAAGAAGAAGCAGAAGTCGTACAGTAGCGAGGCAGCAAGACACAACGAAATTGAAAAAGCGCCCACAGCTAGACACAAGAAACTGGAAGAAGAAGGCAACGATAATCACTGCTACTGACAACTCAGATCTGATCTAGGACTATTCGGATAAGAAGCGGATATAAAATTAGGGTTATTCCAAGAAGAAGGACAATTTGCGCAGCAATAGATATCATATTCAGGTTTGACTTATTTCAGGTAACCTTTCGAATTTTTAAAATTATCCTGTTTTAATTTAGAGCTCAGCCAATCGATTACCAAAAACGTTTGCAAAAACCGATCGACTCCACTTATTTTTTGTTCGCCTAATGACAACCTCTTTCATAGCTATAATCTGCTTACCATCCAAGATATAAAAGCAACAAATTTTGAGTCAAAATTCTTGATCATCTACCAGTTTTGAGTATGTCAACCTTATGTCCGTTTTTTTCATTGGATTGACATGGAAAAAATTACTATTTGAGACAAATCTTGTTTCAATAGAAAACCCCTTTTGTGATTTATTTCAAATGCACCATCTTGCATTGCAAAATTTGAATTGAATTGGATCTTTGTTGGAGGTTATAAACCTTATCTTTATAGTTATGCAGTACATCTTTCTAAAAAATCCGAGCTAAAGATTTGTGAGAAGAAGTCAAAGCAGATCTTATGTGATTTTTGATTAAGATAAAAACATCCCCGTCAAATCAAGGGATTTTCTTAGTGTACTGATGAACTAGAAAAATGGCTAGAGTTAGAAAAGAGAATCTATGAGAAGATTGGTTATTCTGGTCTTAGACTCTTAATGAATCATCGTGCTTTTGTTTTTGCATTAGATTTTAAGAAAACAAAGGGTTGTTTAAGAAAAAATTTGGACGACATTGTTGATTAAGTAAAATGTATGTTACTTCAGTTTATTACCTTATTGGCTACTGCCATTGTTATTCCTTCTATTGAGATATTTTCAATAATGAAAATGCTTGCTGAAAAACCCCAAGTTACAGATTTCACACTACTCGAATATTTTTGAGAACTATAGTATAAAACATTAAGGTTACGCACTAATTAGTATATAAAAAGTTTAACAGCAAACACATTCTAACATATGGTATATAGAGATATAGGAGAAGTCCATGTGTTTTAGCATATTGTAACATACCGTCTTTCGTCCACTTCAAGCTGGTAATTAAACCAACTCAAACCGTCCGAAATGACAGAATGTTATTAGCTTCTGAGGTAAATAGAATAAATCACAGAATCACAGACACAGAAAAACAGAATATCTTGCAGCGGAATAAATAAATTATACAATAGTAGTTCATGAAGCTACTAAATAAAATCAAAGTTTATACATAATATCAGAGTTACAAAATTAAATACAGCAGAAGTCTAAATACGAGAATTTCTAATACATAGAAGAAATAGCCAGAATCAACAGGTAGAGGTGATATCTTCAACCGTCCCCAGCTTTAAAAGGTGAAATCTCAACACTGCAATACTCGATCTGACCCGAGCAGTAATGCAAAACAAAATAACTCGGATCAGGACTGACATTCTCATGGAAGTAAACCAACTTAAATGAAATATTAAATGAAATGCATCAGTAACTTAGAGGATGTTTGGGATCACCATCCTCTAAGGATCCGTTAAACTAATATCATATAATATAATACGCTATTATAATAGTGTCTATGTTTAAATATACTATTGAAAATAGTGTAAGCGGGATTACCATTATTACCCTTACACCGTTTATACCGTTATCGTACAGTTTGCATATAACACACCAGTACGTCGGCGGATAGGGATGCGCCGTGATACGACAACGCTAAATCAAAATCGTAGGGGGCTCGATCAGGATAATATGACAAGGCACACGAGGAATACCCACGGTAGGATTCTACCGATGCACGCCCGGACCGGTGGTAACGCATAGTCGCAACTACCGCCCACCTCGAACAACACTCCCATAATCAAGGGTGGCCACCAATCAAATCACAAAGTAATAGATATGGTTCGAAGAAGTGTGTCCGATGGAGGTGCGACCTCACTTAATCACGGTATAGCACCTGTTTTAGTCATTTTAATTATGACCCGAAGGTCAAGGCTATCCATCAACGTTCTCTTTCTTCAATCCAGTAATCGCCACCAAACCATCCTACTTCATTCTGGAACTCCACCGCGTACACAGTTGTTAAAGTGGTTTTCGGTATTGGCAGAGAGTATGACAATATCCGATCCCGGTCTCTTTAACAACCAAACGTTTACATTTTTCACACCGTGGCCATTTTAATAAAATCATATCTTGAAATAAATTGATTTAAGAAATTTCTTTAATTCAAACCAAACATTTTATGAATCAATTCCATATATAGTATTATTTCAATTCATATTCATTCAATTTATAATCGAATTCATATATTCATATTAATTATAAATTCAAATTCCAATAAATTACGCAATTCACGTTCTTTTCCTGTACAGTTCAATTTTTAAGTCAACCCAAAATAGCATTTAGTTGATTTAAAATCAAATTCATTGAATCAAGTATCGTTATATAAATTTAATTCTTTAAACCTCGCATTTAAATCGCAAAATCAAAACTTATCCGCCTTTTGAGTTTATTATTAAAGTTTATAAAATATATATATAATAAGCATTGAAAATATTGTTTATGAGTTATAAATTTATATAGAAAATAACTTTATAAACATATATAGGTTTAAATTAATTCAGAAATAGGTTTAAAAAGAATAATTTATTATAATATATTAATTTAAAGTTAAAAATACATATATGATAAAATTATATGGATCTTAAATTAATATTATTACAATCAAACTTTCCAAATCATTTTAATTCGAAAACATGACCAACAGTGTCCATATATAGTTTTCTACTTTATGGTCAAGTGGTACGGATATTTATCATTTCAACCCGCAATTTATAAAATTTATACGGGTTTATCATTTCAACCCGCAATCCCAAATTCAGTAAAAATCGTTCAGGTCTATCATTTCAACCCATAAGGATTTTTCCCTAATCTAATGTCTGTTCGGGTATATATCATTTCAACCCTTAGTGATTTTCCTAAAGTAGGGGTATATACAACATAACAAACCATCACATATAGTCAATCACATCATAGTCATATATATTCAGTGTACATACATGTCATATGAATATCGTGTCACATATAAAAGTGTATATTTAAACAAACAATTTCTACTGACAATCCTATACATTTCATAATAGTTCATTTAGTTGATCTAACATCTATGAAGTAATTTGAGTCAGGTGTGAGATAAACTCACCTTTCGCGGCCCAAAATGAAATGACGACTTGTAGGCACGATTCAGAACATATTTATATCTTGATAACCGCTGGTGATATATTTTATTCTCATAAGAGGATGCTAGGGAGTTTCAAAGGATTGGTACAGTTGTTGGGTTTAGGAATGGGTTTTGGAACTCAACACTACATTTGACTCAAAAATAAACACAACCCTAGCCCAATTAAACCAAAATAAAAACACAATAATTCTTTACACAAAAAAATATTTATATATATACGTACATATAAAAAAAATCATAACATATATATGTATATATTTAAAATTCAACGCACACCGCAAACACACAACGTAAATTGTAACGTATATATTATAAATTATATAAAACACACCCAAAGCTTTATATATATATATAACTTTTTAATTAACAAATATATATATATTTAAAATTCGATGCACAAAAATATATTTTATACATTATACATTTAAATAAAACACAATGCTAATGCATACTAAATCATATACACTTATATATAATATATAATTTGAAACACACACATAAACTCACACACACACACACATACCATACACACAACACAAATTATAACAGTATATATATTATAAATTATACATAAACACACAACAAATCCTTTTTCAAAATAGTATTATATATATATAAATATATTTATTTAATATAACGTATACACAGTAAAATTAATATATACTTATATATTTAAAATTCGACACATTCCAAATCACTTATATAAATATATATATATTAAATTATATAGCACCAAACCATATTTGTTTTTAAATTACATACAACGCAAACACACCTAAATAAAATCGTAAAAATGATATATATATATATATATTTATTTATTTAAAATGAATATATATATATAAACATATTTATTTTTTTCAAAATAATTAAATTTCCGGAGCGACTCAACGCCACGCATTCAACATCGAAATATATGTTTCTTTTATATATAATCATAGATTTATAAACGCATACAACCATTTATCACACAAAACCACATATAAATATTTTATACAAATTGATGCACACAACCAAACTATATATATATATATCTATATGTTTATACATATATATTTTTAAAATAATAATTTTTTAAACAAAAATATACACACTCAACAAAAGGGGACACACACAAAATCAATCTCACGCACAAACAAGATCACTCACACCACACAGTAACACAAACACACACTGTCAACACACCACACAAACAAAATAACACATAGACATGTTAAAACTCATACCTCGACACATGAACGCACATGTAAAATCATACCCCATAAACTTTCATAGCTCACCAACTCATGCAAAGAAAAGAAAACGGCTCACACACATAAGAAAACACAGGAGGAGGGAGCAAGGCAGAGTGGAGGCTGTTGTTGGGCGTGGGCTGATGGCTAGGAGCGAGGCAAGGGAGAAGCATGGTCGGAGGGAAGAGTTGGCGCTGTGGGAAGGCTCGGTGGCATCCTTGCGTGAGAGCAGGAGGCAATGCAAAGGTTCGCATGAGAAAAACTATTATTGCTTTTCCATTTTGAAGAAATGTGAGATGCTTGATGGAAAAAGGAAAGAAGGCGGTGGGAAGATAATAATGGAAGCAGCCTTTTTGTTTGCATGAAGAAGAGTAACGTATGCATTAGGAGAAGGCAATGGAAATGATAGAGAAAAATAAATAGGCAGAAGAAAATGGGCATGAGGCATTAAAATAGTAGCAGCATTTATTCAGAAGAGAGAGAAATGAATGGAGCGATTCTCAAGCAATTGCGTGTATGAATGGAAAGGCACGACTCAATCAGAGAATGCACCATTTAATGCTGAACGTTTGGTATAAAATTTCAAAACCAAATGGTTAGGAAAGGAAACCAAAAGAATTATAAGTAAAAAAGTCTCAATGGATGATTTCACAATGAAATTAAATATATTTTCACAAATAAAAGAAAAACAGGAGATGAATGGTTTTAATTTTTGAAAATAATGAACGTGCAAGGAAAGAAATTACACTAATAAATGAATGCGTATGAACGGTTTAATTTTTTGAAAATGAGCAACGTTTAAGGAAAGAAATAATATTAATGAATGAACATTGAACTTTAAATAACAAACATTAATTGCAAATAAAAGAAAAAAAATAGATATTAAATTCGAAGGAACCCATGGTTTTTGGCAACAATTAAAATGACTAATGAGGCAGATGGAGAATAAAACGGATTTGCAAATGAAAACGATGGCTTAGAAATAAATATAAATGGGATGGGTTGGGGATTAAAGAGGTGAACCTTAGGCAATAAATAAATAATAATAAAAACAAACATTTTGAAATTCAAAACGCACAATGACTGTTTTGGGAAATGAATGGATGAGATGTTAATTCGAACGGTGCATTGAAATGGGAAGGAAAAATAAATGTCATGAGGAACCGAAAAGGAATGAATGTAGGAAAATATATGGAAGAAGATGAACGTTTTAATTTTGAAAATAACAACTAGTTAAGGAAAGGAATAATAGAAATAAATGGACGTTAAACATTATAATGTAAACAGTGTTGGCAAATAAAAGGAACCAATATAAACGTGTTTGCAAATAAATGGAAAACAGTACAAATTTTTAAATTCAAAGGACAAACGGTTTTGGCAATATATATTAACAATCGATTTTGCAAATCAAATATATAATAGATGATATTAAAAGAAAAATATATGTGACAAATAAAATTTGGTAATGTTTGCGTAACAATAATCAATACCAATTGAAATTAAATCAAAGATACAATTCCATTAATATTGAAAACGAATTGTATAATTGTACGAGTTTTAAATAATTAAATAAAAATTCAAGAATGAATCCACATAAATAACTTAATTAAAATTTACCATAAATAAGATACTAAAATACCCAATATTTATTTGTACTATTAAATTATATCTATATCAAAACACATTCATTTGTTTTATAAAATATAAAATAAATTTGGTTTTAATCAAAAATAAATATTATTTTAATAAAATCCAAACAAATAAAATAAATATAACAAAATTTAAATTAAATCATTAAATAAAATATACTAAAAATTTGAGGTTATTACACATATGAAGAGAATAAATGGGCAGTTTAGCTCTTCGTATGCTTTATAAAGATTTATTTTCATACATACCTCATTTGCTCCCTTTTTTTTGAAATATCAGTATTTAGTAAGCAAGCACAGAATTTCCTAGTGCACCTCAATAAATATGAAAGCACTTTGGTTTTCAGCTGTGAGGTCCTACATAATGAATTTAAATCTACCTCATAAAACTCTAGTAATCAATTTATAGAGTACTGCAACAAGTAATTGATATATACTTTTTAATACTTGTTGATTTGTATATAACTTGTGTTGAGCAAGTGTGGTTAAGCTATTTCAGTTGTTTTCCAGTTTGAAAAGCATTGCACATAGCTTCATGCATACTATATTAATATGAAGAGAATAAATTGGCATATGAAGATGCTTGCTGAAAGACCCCAAGTTACAGATTTCACACTACTCGAATATTTTTGAGAACTATAGTATATTCCTTCTATGACTATTTGCTTTACGAACAGAAAATGAAAATTAAAGCGAGCTACAGTATATTTTTGAGAACTATAGTATATTTAGTTGTGATGATCCCAAATTCCCGTGGTACGAAAGCAAGGATAATCATTGGAATATAACACATTTATCACAACAGCAAATTACAGATAACAACATAACATATGAAATCATAGGATAATATCATCATCATAGCAGCGGAATCATAAATGTCATCAACATCAGAGTTGCACAGACACAGGATACTACTTAGTACATAATAATTTCCAACAAATAGAAAATAAGTCTAGAACATCCTCAAATACAACATAAATAAAGTGATGTCTAAATGTCCAAAATAGAGATAAAAGATAAAGATAGTCTTCGTCTTCTGCCAAAAGAGCATACCATGCTGCGGTGCATATCCAAAATAAACCTGTTACCTATTTACTTGACTGCCTGTGTAAAAAAAATAAGGGCACCCGAGTTTGCAAGTGAAAACAAACTACGAGCCAGTCATGGGACTGGTATGAGAAATCTTACTTAACTTATCTAATAATAAGGCAGATCACAGGACCACGCCGCTAACGCGAAAAGGGTTCACTCCATAGGATTGCCAGTGCATAAAATAAGTAAATCTTTTAAAAAAACGCAATGCATTTTAGAAAAAATGAAACCGTTATAAGACTCAAGTCCCATCACACAATGCACCGCAAGCCGAGGATAGAGTTTTACCTTATAATGATCAAACATAATTTATACGTATAAACAATAATCATTTGATATTATTATTAGTGTCTAATAAGTTTAAAACACTTTCAAAATAAATGTATCAATCCTAGACAACATACCCCATCCTACTATGTCTCCATACATAGGTTTACAATCAAATTCGTAATGTCGTATTGGAAATTGGGTTTCCATCATGAGTCAAGGCTAGGAATGGTCTCCTTCCCGATTCAGGTCACTTCTAACAAGATGACCCAGGGTTCGGATGCTGGCGAACCATTGGATCCTCCAAGGTCGGTCCATAAATACTTTAGTGGATTAGTTATGCCTAAACAATACGTTTCCCGGTCCTATTAGACTTATCACTTGCCCAGTAGCGACCAATATCCGAGGTCCCTCAAAATCCATCATCCACATAAGTAAAAATGTCTGGGCTCCATACCATGAAACCACTTCTAGCTGGAAAGAAATGCATGCACTCCTTGGGTCCCTTATCCCGTTTTTGACTCCTACCGGGGTGTGAGGTTCGCGAAGTAACATTATACACAAAGCTATGCCTAAGTACAGTTGTGCTATGATCATCAACCACAAGGCTTTTGCTTTTCAACAAAAGCCTTGATCACGTGCATCTTAGCATGCCACATTGACAATCCATACCATGTAACTGATGTCTATCAATATATAACTTCTGATCTCGTACGTCTCAGAGAAGGGTGTTAAGCAAGAGAAAAAAATTCTCTGCTACCAAACAGATATATATTTAATAGAAATCAATTAACACAGAACTAAATCCAATATCAGACACACATCCATTTACAAGTCCGTTCTCAGTCTGAACGAAACCGGAGATACCTTATTCCTTGTCCCGTAAGTCCAATACGGAAGAGAGGTTCTCGCATATCCGGATAGTCAACAAGTACGTCCGGACAACTACCACTGTAACCCTTTCCTGGGAGCAAACCAATCCAGGGCATCAGTAGTCATCCACTCGATGTGAAGATCGTCGGTCTTCAACCACCGTCTTCAATATCTTCGATTTTAACTCGTATAATTTTTTGAAATGAAAGTGAACTCAGTCTTTTCAAATAATTCTCGAATATGTATAATTCAAACCATTTCATATCTTTAATATTATTTTATAATGATTTATCACTATTTTTATTTATATAAAAATAGCCCATTTAATACGAACGATGTTTTCAGGTCGTTACACGGCCCTAGTGCTGTTTTTATCCAAATTTGAATTACACATTTCTCGAAATCTAACCGTTGGACCTTAACAAATTTAATATCATTGGAAACATCTTCCCAAAGCGAACCTAATGGTTCCGGTTTTGGGAAAATCTGACGGTCGTATCTTTCGGTATAATCGTTTAAAATTACGATTCCGAAACGCGAACTACTACACGCGATTCGTTTAATTTTAATTTATATATTATATATATAAAAATATAAATCGTTCGACGATTTCACTAACATGTTAAAAGTGATGTTTTCAACAAACAAAACATATATTAACATAAAACATTTTCCAACTTTGCTAACATGTAAGTGATTACATTTTAATGAATCAAAACATGTAATTCTTTTTATCTAAACAAAACATGTTAAAAGTAACATTTTTATGGCAAATTCTATTTTAATATGTCAGTCTTTTTAATCTGAACAAACATGTAAAATGTAACATGTTAACGACAAATTCCACTTTAATATGTCATTCTTTTTAATCTAAACAAACATGTAAAATGTAACATGTTAATGACAAATTCCATTTTAATATGTCATTCTTTTTAATCTAAATGAACATGTTAAATGTTACATTTTTGATTACAAATTCTATCTTAACATGTAATCCTATTTGTCTAAATAAACATGTTAAAAGAAACATTTTTTATTACAAATCCTATTTTAACATATAATCCTTTTTATCTAAATAAACATGTAAAATGTAACATTTTTTTTATTACAAATCCTACTTTAACATGTAATCCTTTTTATCTAAATAAACATGTAAAATGTAACATTTTTTATTACAAATCCTATTTTAACATGTAATCTTTTTATATAAATAAACATGTAAAATGTAACATTTCTGATTACAAATCCTATTTTAACATGTAATCCTTTTTATCTAAATAAACATGTTAAAAGAAACATTTTTTATTACAAATCCTATTTTAACATATTATTCTTTTTATCTATTTAATCAAAACATACACTAAAAATGTCATATTTAATGTTTAAACAATTTCTAACGAACAAATCATTTTTAATGATCAAAAAATTTCTAATGAACAAATCATTTTTAATAATTAAACAATTTCAAATGAACAAATCACTTTTAATGATTAAACAATTTCTAATGAACAAATCGTTTTTAATGATTAAACAATTTCTAATGAACATGTCATTTTTAATAATAAATCATTTTTAATGAAACTAGTCATACATTAAAAATGTCCTTTTTAATGTCTATACAATTTCTAATGAACATGTCATTTTTAAAAATTAATCATTTTTAATGAAACTAATCATACATTAAAAATGTTCTTTTTGATATCTAAACAATTTCTAATGAACATGTCATTTTTAATAATGAATCATTTTTAATGAAACTAATCATACATTAAAAATGTTATTTTTTTATGTTTAACTATTTTTCTCTAAACCATGATAAATTTGTGATTCATATATATACAATAAAAAGTAAATTTTATTGTATAAACAATTATTTCCAACACGACAATTTCTATGATACATATATACAATAAAAAGGAAATTTTTATTGTATAAACAATTATGACCAATTCTATGATTCATATATACAATAAAAAGATAATTTTTATTGTATAAATATTTTTGACAAATTCTCTGTTCGCATGTACAATAAAAAGATAATTTTTATTGTATAAATAATTTTAACAATTCCTATGATTCACATGTACAATAAAAGGATAATTTTTATTGTATAAATAATTTTAACAATTCCTATGATTCACATGTACAATAAAAAGATAATTTTTATTATATAAATAATTTTAACAATTCCTATGATTCACATGTACAATAAAAAGATAATTTTTATTGTACAAATAATTTTAACAATTCCTATGATTCACATGTACAATAAAAAGATAATTTTTATTGTATAAATAACTTTAACAATTCCTATGATTCACATGTACAATAAAAAGATAATTTTTATTGTATAAATAATTTTAACAATTCCTATGATTCACGTATACAATAAAAAGATAATTTTCATTGTATAAATAATTTTAACAATCCCTATGATTCACATGTAAAATAAAAAGATAATTTTTATTGTATAAATAATTTTAACAATTCCTATGATTCACATGTACAATAAAAATATAATCTTTATTGTATAAATATTTTTAACAATTCTGATGATTCACAAGTACAGTAAAAAGATAATTTTTATTGTATAAATATTTTAACAAACATGGATAACTTATTTTCATATATACAATAAAAAATGATTTTTATTGTATGAACAATTTCTAACAAACATGAATATTTTATTTTCTAACATACACAGTTCAATCCATTCGTTCATCGCAATCACAAACAATCATCTCAAATTTTATACCACACATATATTAATTTTACGTTGAAATCAATAATAAATTTTAAGTTAAATTAGAGATCTCACAATGATTTTGAATTCTTCAAAATATTATAGATCGCCCTAAATTTCCTAGGTCGCTTCTAAAATGTAGTAGACACTGCCACGATCCCAACGATCCCTATTTCACGTGATTTCGATATCGTAGGAGCAAGTTATAAATTTTTAAAGGTTCATAGTATTTAAATTTTATTAGTAAATTAATTAATTAAAAAATATACCTATTCTTCCACCTTCAGTAAACAAGGCCGCATCCTTTTCTATTTCATTCAAAACAAGGGTCAAGTTTTTCGTGAAATCTGTTGCACGAGGAGGGAATAGGATTGCACCATGTCGGAGGGGGAGAAAGCGCGTGTTAGGTGGACCCCACGATGGCGAACTCGATCGCACCCAGGAGGCGGGGCGGCGGTGAATGCGGCGGCAGTTTGGGTGTCCAAATCGAGCAAAATACAATCCTCCAGGCGATCTTGTAACACCCCATGTCCATTAATGTCACTCACAAAGGAAATGCATCAATGTCCATGAAGCGTTATTGTTGTATAGAACAGACAAATTACAAGAATAAATAATAATAATAATAATAATAATAATACAGCGGAAGTTAAAACTTATTTCATAGCATCATAACTCAAAACGAGTTTACCTAAGTAGTCTCCAAAACCATTACAACAGGATCAATAGTTTTTTCCAAAAACACCAAAGTACATAAAGAAGCAAATACTTAAATAACATAAATGCATAAATCCCCACTGAGCATAAGCAAAGCCATAAAGATGAGAGAGTCTCAAGCGATACATCTACCTCTCTTCAAGCAACTGAAAGAAATCGGCACTAAGCTGTAGTATTCCCTCCTTGCAACCCTGAGGGGGGGGGAGGAAGAAAAGAGGTGGAAAGAAAAGGGGGGCAGACATAAAGTCTGGCGAGTGCGATAACTTAAACAATAAAATTATCAAAATAACTAGGATAAGGCAAAAGATGGAAAATAAGGAAATGACTGTGAACAATTGGGTATGGCAGAACAAACAAGGAAATAAGACGAACACAGATAACGTTAAAGGCGCGCCTAATCACTATAAGATAATTACTATACTGCACCACTACTAGTCACCCTAAAAGTTGATCACGCCTACAGAACTTAATAATGATAATGGTAGTTTAGTGTACCCCTAGCTACCTCCATAGGTGTCGTCTTCCCCTATCTCCACGAGGTGTACCCACTACCCCCCGTACAATCGGCTCCCTAATTCATAGATACCCGTGTTGGCCCCACAGTAGGGTATATCACTCCCCAAAGTGGCAACCCGATACAACCAAAATGCACGGCTTATATCTACATGATGCAACAACGTCTTACCTACCAGCCCGGGCCCATACACGCATATGAACCCGTTGGATTTGTGTTGCCACCGCTGACCTGTTTTGACCTCTTACAATCAAATCCATTATGCGTGTCCCGTCCTCGACTTGGGTCGAGCCCACAAAGATACTTAATGGGTTACTGGTTTGAAAAGGGCCCCTATGCACGACATAAGCTTTCGACCTATGCTTGGTCCCCTCTTAGGTTTTTCCCACTTAACCCCATTCTTATTCATGTCTTCTTACATGTTTCAATCTTGGCTAAGTGCATCTAATCGTATTTCAAATGCCACCCAAGGCACTCACTAAATTCCCCATGCCACCCAAGGCACCCACTTAACCCCCTCATGTCTCACTACACGTTTATCTGGTTAAGTGTTTCTTAATTCATAAAGACCGTAACCTTGTAAAGACCTCCCACATTAGGCTGGCATTTGTGGCAGCTGGATTTGTCGGGCGGGTCAGGGCAGTCTTACGCCACAAACGAGCCTAACCTCGTGTCTTTACAACTGTTACGCATTTAATTCATGCCTTTGACCTCTCACATTAGACTAGCATTTGTGGCAGCTGGATTTGCCGGGCGGGTCCGGGCAGTCTTACACCACAAACGAGTCTAACCTCGTGTCTTAGGCGATTAATTACACATAATTAATTATCCCTAATTTGAATTAATTTTCCTATTCAAATTGTCAATCAATTACAAACTTAACTACGTCCATAATTATCACTTTAATTATGTCCATTTATTTATGGTATATAAAATTATCCCAATTAACATCACATTTAAGGCATTTATGACAATTCTCAATATTAAATCTTTTAATATTATCCCATTGCCCCACGTTGTATGTTCGTTCGTTTAATGTGAAATATACGTTAGACTCGAATAGTCTAACTTATGGAATAAAGTGAAAACATCACAACATGCATAAAATAAAAAC
The DNA here is from genome assembly GCA_030737875.1 of Allium sativum. NCBI lineage: Eukaryota > Viridiplantae > Streptophyta > Magnoliopsida > Asparagales > Amaryllidaceae > Allium > Allium sativum. The sequence goes on along the minus strand of CM060910.1, from coordinate 277,530,208 downwards.
TAGATCTAAACATAAGGGGTGAACTTGCATGTGTGAATAAGGTTTTTCATCTAAAACTTGCATAAGCCAAAGTTACAAACTTGCATAAACTATGGATGTCATAGATCTAATCATAAGGTGTACACTTGCATAGGCAATAGTCACAAACTTACATTACATGATTCATACTCCCAATATATATATATATATATATATATACACACACATGCATATGTGATTTATGCAACATAAACTATGGTGTAAACTTGCATCAAACTCACACATGTCATAGCCTAACTTTAGATCCAATTTTACACATAAAATAGATGTCATGAAACATGTAAGGTTGTATATGATTCTCACTAGCTTGCATATGATTCATATCTAAATTAACATCGAAACTTGCATACATACATATGACTTAACATATGAATTAGTTTCACAAACATAACCAAACTTAGCATATGAAGCATCATTATGAATTAATTGTATATAAGCCAACAATTAACATAGATAATAACATCATAGATTTACAGCATAGATAATAACATCATAGATTTACAACATAGATAATAACATCATACATTTACAACATAGATAATAACATAACGGTCAATGATTCACAACATAACCATATAATCCAAATCATGTCTCAACCCAATTAAATTGTTAATTATCTTATTAAAGAAATCGAGTTCACAAAAAGAAGGTCTTGTGTTCTGAAATCTGAGTTTTGAAATTGATTTAGCTCGCCTTTGTAGTAGATTCGTTATTGTTTAGATTTGAGTTGAATAGAATTGAGTTGATTAGTTTTTCTTTCTCTCTAGTTGGTGGCGGCTACTCTAGGTTACAAGATGACAGCATGACGGCCATGATTCCAATTTTTATTTGATTCTAGGGTTTGAGTCTACACATGTTTATATAGAATTTAAATTTAATTATAGTCGTCGGATGACCTTAGGGTTAATCAAAACCATTCAGTCGGGATAGGGTGACACCTCAGCCCTAATGACTCAGAAAGGACTCAGCAATGAGTCACAATATGGATCAGATCACACCAGAAAGCTGTGTAGGCTTCCTGCTCGTCCTGGGCGCACTTGGCAGGTGTGCCAGTGCAATTTTTGTACTGGCGCACTTCCTAAGTGCGCCAGTGTATCTATTTTTTTTTCTTCTGGTTTTTCCACCTAACTTCGTTCGTCTATATCTCCTTCATCTGGTATCCGTTTTACGCAAACTCGGACTCTATCTCAACCAAAATTCCAAGACGAACACAATGGCGCAACCCGTTTCCCTTATTTCTCACATATGAGATTAATTATTCTTGAATTTAGTTAATTCGATCATTCAAAAATTCGGGGTGTTACATTCTCCCCTACTTAAAGGATTTCGTCCTTGAAATCTCTAAGTCAAGAAGAACGTATCATACCATCCAATCATCCATCTACTCAACCATCAACCACTAGCAACCATGGTCCTTAAAAGATTTCTAATGTTTTTCATGTACATATGCATAGTGTGTATATGTACGTATACTAATGCTAAATCAGGCGATCCACTGATTCAGTCGACCTCCTTAATGCAAATAATGATAGTGCCATGTATCCATCATGTATACAAAGAACCCTATACATATCATTACTACATGTGTGCACAACCATCCATTTAAATGCAACATCCATATGATACACACATTCAATGTACATTCATTTTACTAAATACATCCATTTATATGCAATATGCAATATGAAAGTGACTGAGCCGATCTAGTGCCTAAAGTGTGTGTATATGCATCCACGAGCAACCACTAGCAAACACTTGCATCCACATGCATCCACCATACATAACATGTCTCAAACACATGTTTCAACTATAGGACTACCCTATCTAAAAGTCAAAGATACTAGCGAGAGGACATACTAAGGATAAAGCGAGTACAAGCTAAGCCATAAAGGAGAAAGTAAAAGACATACCCTTGAAAATAAAAGGGTACAATGAACGCATCTTCTCTTCTGTCTCCCAAGTAGCGTTGCTCTCATCATCTCCCCATTGCATTTTGACTAGCTTGACCTCTCGATTCCTCAACTTCTTAATCTCCGACCCAAGAATGCAAGTAGGAGCTCGTCGAATCGTCGCATCACGCTCTATCTCCACCTCTCTAAGCAAGCTCGGCTCTACCACTTCCGCAGTCTTATGCAAGCACTTCCTCAAATGTGATACATGGAATACGTCGTGTACACCACTAAGTCTCTCGGGAAACTCCACTCTATACGCCATCTGTCCAATCCTCTCCTTAATAGGAAACGACCCTAAGAACCTTGGTGCTAACTTCCCAACGGACCCAAAGCGAACAACATTCCGTAATGGAGACACCTTGATAAAGACCATGTCCCCAATATCAAACTCAAGATCTGTCATCCTCTTGTACGCATAAGTTTTCTGCCTATCTTTCGCCGCCTTCATCCTCCTTCGAATCAAATTGGTCTTTTCCGAAGTCTCTCTAATCATATCAGGACCAAGTAAGATCTTATCCGTAGATTCCCACCAACATGTAGGTGAATGACAAGGCCTCCCATAAAGAGCCTCGAAAGGTGCTATGCCAATGCTAGACTGAAAGCTATTATTATATGCGAACTCCACCAAAGGAAGATGCTCCTCCCATGTGCCTCCGAAGTCTAAAGCACATAGCCTCAAAAGGTCCTCTAGAATACGATTCACCCTCTCGGTCTGGCCGTCCGTCTGAGGATGATACGCGGTGCTCAAACATAACTGAGTCCCTACCGCTTCTTGCAAGCTCTTCCAAAACTTGCTAGTAAAGATAGGATCGCGATCGCTCACAATGCTAGAAGGAACACCGTGCAAACGAACTATCTCTCGAATGTATACGGAGGCTAACCATGGTGCAGTCCTCTTACTCTTCACTGGAATGAAATGGGCGCTCTTAGTAAGTCTGTCTACCAGGACCCAAATCCCTGTATTACCCTTCCTCGATCTCGGTAACCCGTCAACAAAGTCCATCGAGACACTCGCCCACTTCCATTGTGGGATCTCCAATGGGTGAAGCAACCCACCGGGGTTCTTTTGCTCTGCTTTTACTTGTTGGCACACAAAGCATCTAGCGACAAACTCGGCCATGTCCTTCTTCATACCGGCCCAAAAGTAAACTCGTCTCATGTCCATGTACATCTTGTCCCCGCCGGGATGAATGGTCATCTTCGAACGATGTGCATTATCAAGAATGGTCTTCCTCAAGTTCTCATCTCGGGGTACACAAAGTCTACCGTCCCTACGTAACCAACCCTTATCATCTAGGGTATGCCTACTGAGATAGCTCGATGACTCCCCCCTTATGAGCTTCTCTACTAACTCAACCAACTGTGGGTCATCTCGCTGTGCCTTACCAATCCGTCCCAAAAGCGTAGGTCTGACCTCTAAGGATGCTAGCAAACCGGGTACAAAGTCAATGGAAGGTCTAAAATCAAACATAGAGATGAACTCTAAGCTTCGCCGCTCAACAAACAACGGATTCAAGGACAACCTTTTCCTACTTAAGGCGACTGCCACCACGTTACCCTTGCCAGGGGTATATGCTATCTCGAAATCGTAGGACGCTAAGAATTCCATCCACCTTTGATGCCTTAAGTTTAAGTCCTTCTGAGAGAACAAGTATTTTAGCGATTTGTGGTCAGTGAACAATTCGAATTTCTCGCCAAGAAGATAATGGCGTCAAGACTTAAGCGCGAAAACAATAGCAGCCAACTCTAGGTCATGCGTAGGGTAATTTCTCTCATGTACTCTCAATTGCCTTCCTCCATAGGCTATTACCCTTCCCTCTTGCATTAAGACTGTGCCTAGTCCTGTCCCACAAGCATCGGTATAAATGGTAAATGGCTTACTCCCATCTGGCAATACTAAGACTGGGGTTGTGGTCAAAGCTCTCTTTAAACGTTGGAACGCATCGTCACAATCTACGTCCCACGTAAAAACTAGGTTCTTCTTCATCAAGCGCGTTAGTGGGGCTGATATTTTTGAAAAGTCCTTGATATACTTCCTACAGTAGCCAGCCAACCCCAAGAAACTTCTCACCTCGATAGCATTTTTAGGGACCTTCCAATCTTGGATGGCCACCACCTTCGTGGGATCCACAGCTATCCCTTCTTTGGAAACCACGTGCCCTAAGAATCGCACTTCCTTCCTCCAAAAGTGACATTTAAAAAATTTAGCTTTAAGGTTATGCACTCGAAGGGTCTCCAATACTTCCCTAAGATATAGGGCATGCTCTTCCTCGCTCTTAGAAAAGACCAAGATGTCATCCACAAAGACCACCACGAATTTATTAAGGTACTCCCTAAACACCCTACTCATCAAGTCAACAAAGTATGCGGGGGCGTTTGTCAAACCGAAGGGCATCACAAGCCACTCATAGAAACCGTCCGGAGTCCTAAAGGCAGTCTTGTCTATGCTATCCTCAGCCACTCTCAACTGATGGAAACCAGTGGCTAAGTCCAACTGCGAAAACACTGAGGCGCCAACTAACTGATCGAAGAGATTGTCAATCCTCGGCAGTGGGTGCCTATTCTTCTTAGTAAGTTTATTAAGTTCTCTATAGTCCACACAAAGTCTAAGGGACCCAGCCGCCTTCATGGCAAATACTACTGGAGCACCCCACTCCGATATACTACGTCTTATGAACCCTTTCTCAAGTAACTCCCCTACTTGCTTATTGACTTCCCTCCTCTCACGAGGAGCCATGCGGCGTACTGGCAGAGATACTAGTTTTGCATTGTCTACAAGATAAATACGAAAGTCTATCTCACGTTTTGGGGGTAGACCCCTCACCTCATCGAAGACATCAACATATTCACCGACTATACGAACAGAATGTGAATCATCATTGGATGCGTCAAGTGACTCAAGATAACTAAGCATCACCGGTCCTCTAGGGTCATAAGAAATATCAAGGGTCTTTCTCCTATGAGTCAACAATTTTACTACCCTTCGTTCACAATCAAGGATGGCACCATATCTGGCTAGCCAATCCATCCCTAGAATCAACCCATAGCCTATGAAAATAAGCACAAAAGCATTACATTCAAAACCAATGCCTAAGATAGACAATTTCAAATCCCTACAAACCATGGATAAACGAGCCGACCCACCAATAGGATTTGAGACTACAATGGGATCCACAACAAGGCTAATATTCAAGTGCAGTGTTTCAACTAATGATGTAGAGATAAACGAATGTGATGCGCCAGAATCGAATAAAGTACGGACAGGATGATCAAACAGAAAAACTAAACTCTCAACGAATATTTCTTCCTCGTTCTTGCAGCGGTGGGACCGCGAGAGCCTGGACCTGCTCCCTTGCCTGCCCTGGTGCCACGAGAGCATGAACTACCCTTCAGAAGTTCTTTGCCCTTGCCCCTGTTTCCTAGGGCAGTCTTTAACTAGATGACCTGCCTCTCCATAGTGGAAACAACCAGTCTTCTTCTTTTTCCTACGGTCTTTACTCAGATGGCCTGGTGTCCCACAATTAAAGCACTTCTTCTTTCCTTTACCATTATTGTTCTTCCCGCCTTTCTTGTTTTGTTGTTGTTGCTGCGGTTTCTTTTGATCCCCTTTCTTCTCGGGTGCCTTATTAGCATTGGCGCCTTTCGCCTCTTCATGCATAAGCGCCATATCAACTAGCCTCTCAAAGGTGGCCCCAATAGGGATGTGGGTCATAGCTAACCCATGTAGTGGCTCGTTCAAACCCTTAACAAATCTTAGGGCCTTCTTTTCGGGTGTACTCACCAAGTTCAAGCCAAATCTTGCCAACTGATTGAACTTGTTGACGTGTTCTTTTACTGACAGATTCCTTTGCTTTAATGCCAAAAACCTTTCCATGTATAGATTCTCTTCAGCCCGTGAGAGAAACTTTGCCTCAAACCTACACTTGAAATCCAGCCATGTATCAACTGGACGCACTCCATTAATGACCTCCCACCAAAAAGAAGCTTCGTCCTTCATCAACCAAGCAGCCAATTGGACCTTCTTACAATCGTCCAAAACGAAAATGCCAAACAGATCCTCCACTTCTTTCATCCAATTTCTAGCTTCAACGAACGTTTCAGACCCACTAAAAGATTTTCCACCCATCGAACGAAAGTCTTTACATATCTTGGAGAAAGTATCTCCACGCGAAGGAATGACTGGAGCTGGGGGAGGATGAGGAGGAATGTTGGCCGGACCCGCGGCAACGACCCTACCCTCGAGATATTGACGAAACCAATAGGGTACATGAACACCATCTGGTATCTCAAATGCTCCAGACATGCTGAAAAGAAAAGGAAAGAGTTTTAAAACAAGGGAAGTGAAAGAAAGATGTATGGCTTACGGGGATTATGCTCTTTAAAGTAAACTTTCTTTGAAAATAGCTTCTTTAAAACAAGTTTTTGAAAATACTTTCTAGGCAAATAATACTTTTGAAAACACTTTTCAAAACTTTTTATCTGTTCTTGTAACCATAGCTCTGATACCACGTGTAACACCCCAAGTCCACTAATGTCACTCACAAAGGGAATGCATCAATGTCCATGAAGCGTTATTGTTGTATAGAACAGATAAATTAAAAGAATAAATAATAATAATAATAATAATAATAATAATAATACAGCGGAAGTTAAAACTTATTTCATAGCATCATAACTCAAAACGAGTTTATCTAAGTAGTCTCCAAAACCATTACAATAGGATTAATAATCTTTTCCAAAAACTTCAAGGTACATAAAGAAGAAAATACTTAAATAACATAAATGCATAAATCCCTACTGAGCATAAGCAAAGCCATAAAGATGAGAGAGTCCCAAGCGATACATCTACTCTCTTCAAGCAAATGAAAGAAATCAGCACTAAGTTGTAGTATTCCCTCCGTGCAAACCTGAGGGGGGAAAGGAAGAAAAGAGGTAGAAAAAAGGGGGTCAGACATAAAGTCTGGCGAGTGCGATAACTTTAACAATATAATTATCAAAATAACTAGGATAAGGCATAAGATGGAAAATAAGGAAATGAATGTGAACAATTGGGTATGACAGAACAAACAAGGAAATAAGACGAACAAAGATAACGTTAAAGGCACCCCTAATCACTATAAGATAATTACTATACCGCACCACTACTAGTCACCCTAAAAGTTGATCCCACCAAAAGAACTTAATAATGATAATCGTAGTTTAGTGTACCCCTAGCTACCTCCATAGGTGTCGTCTGCCCCTATCTCCACTAGGTGTACCCACCACCCCCATTCGATTGGCTCCCTAACTCGTAGATACCCGTGCTGGCCCCACAGTGGGGTGTATCACTCCCCAAAGTGGAAACCCGATACAACCAAAATGCACGGCTTATATCTACACGATGCAACAACGTCTTACCTACCAGCCCGGGCCCACACACGCATATGAACCCGTTGGATTTGCGTTGCCACCGCTGACCCGTTTTGATCTCTTACAATCAAATCCAGTACGCGTGTCCCGTCCTCGACTTGGGTCGAGTCCACAAAGATACTTAATGGGTTACTGGTTTGAAAAGGGCCCTCATGCATGACACAAGCTTTCCACCTATGCTTGGTCCCCTCTAAGGTTTTTCCCACTTAACCCCATTCTTATTCATGTCTTCTTACATGTTTCAATCTTGGTTAAGTGCATCTAATCGTATTTCAAATGCCACCCAAGGCACCCATTAAATTCCCCATGCCACCCAAGGCACCCACTTAAACCCTTCATGTTCCACTACATGTTTATCTGGTTAAGTGTTTCTTAATTCATTAAGAACGTAACCTTGTAAAGACCTCCCACATTAGACTGGCATTTGTGGCAGCTGGATTTGTCGGGCGGGTCCCGCAGTCTTACACCACAAACGAGTCTAACCTCGTGTCTTAGGCGATTAATTACACATAATTAATTATCCCCAATTTGAATTAATTTCCCTATTCAAATTGTCAATCAATTACAAATTTGACTATGTCCATAATTAACACTTTAATTATGTCAATCTATTTATGGTATATAAAATTATACCCATTAACATCACATTTAAGGCATTTGTGCCAATTCTCAATATTAAATCTTTTAATATTATCCCATTTCCCCACGTTGTACGTTCGTTCGTTTAATGTGAAATATACGTTAGACTCGAATAGTCTAACTTATGGAATAAATAGAAATCATCACAACATGCATACAATAAAAACTAGATCTAAACATAAGGGGTGAACTTGCATGTGTGAATAAGGTTTTTCATCTAAAACTTGCATAGGCCAAAGTTACAAACTTGCATATAATATGGATGTCATAGATCTAATCATAAGGTGTACACTTGCATAGGCAATAGTCACAAACTTACATTACATGATTCATACTCCAAACATATATATACTTGCATATGTGATTTATGCAACATAAACTATGGTGTAAACTTGCATCTAACTCACACATGTCATAGCCTAACTTTAGATCCAATTTTACACATAAAATAGATGTCATGAAACATGTAGGGTTGTATATGATTCTCACTAACTTGCATATGATTCATATCTAAATTAACATCGAAACTTGCATACATACATATGACTTAACATATGAATTAGTTTCACAAACATAAACGAACTTAGCATATGAAGCATCATTATGAATTAATTGTATATAAGCCAACAATTAACATAGATAATAACATCATAGATTTACAACATAGATAATAACATCATAGATTTACAACATAGATAATAACATAACGGTCAATGATTCACAACATAACCATATAATCCAAATCATGTCTCAACCCAATTAAATTGTTAATTATCTTATTAAAGAAATCGAACTCACAAAAAGAAGGTCTTGCGTTCTAAAATCTGAGTTCTGAAACTGAATTAGCTCGCCTTTGTAGTGGATTCGTTATTGTTTAGATTTAAGTTGAATAGAATTGAGTTGATTAGCTTTTCTTCCTCTCTACTTGGTGGCGGTTACTCTAGGTTACAAGATGATAGCATGACGACCATGATTCCAATTTTTATTTGATTCTAGGGTTTGAGTCTACACATGTTTATATAGAATTTCAATTTAATTATAGCTGTCGGATGATTTTAGGGTTAATCAAAACCATTCAGTCGGGATAGGGTGATACCTCAGCCCTAATGACTCAGAAAGGACTCAGCAATGAGTCACTATATGGATCAGATCACACCAGAAAGCTGTGCAGGCTTCCTGCTCGGCCTGGGCGCACTTTGCAGGTGCGCCAGTGCAATTTTTGTACTGGCGCACTTCCCGAGTGCGCCAGTGTATCTATTATTTTTTCTGGTTTTTCCGCCTAACTTCATTCGTCCATATCTCCTTCATCTGGTATCAGTTTTACGCAAACTCGGACTCTGTCTCAACCAGAATTCCGAGACGAACACAATGGCGCAACCCGTTTCCCTTAATTCTCACATGTGAGATTAATTATTCTTGAATTTAGTTAATTCGATCATTCAAAAATTCGGGGTGTTAGATATCTCACCGTACGAATGTGAAGAGCAAGAAGAGATCTACAATATTGCCTTAAGGATGTAATGAATTTATAGAGGGGATTGAGTGATTTTAGTGGAGGAAGCTTCGGATGTTCATGGCATGGAAATAGGAAGATGGCGGCGGCTACAGACAAGAGATTAGGGTTTTGTTAATCCTATATTTATAATATTATATTATTTAATTTTCTAATTTTCAAAAAAGCCGTTAACTCATACTAACTCCAAATCCTGCCCAGGGACTGTCGCTTCTAGCCAAATACTCCCATTCCGAATATAATGGACTAGGTTTCATCAGCCCATTTGACCATTTCAGCCTATTTTTCTTTAAATTAAAATATAAAACATTTGATATTAAATTTGATCGTACATTTTAATTTACCGAGGCCATATACTGATTCCAAAAATTCCCAAAAAATATATTTAGCTATGTTTTGATGATACGGTCCTAAGAAAATTAATTTCGTCGAATTTGGAGACTGTTTGAAAAATGATCTTTTTTTAATGGTCGATCCAATTCAACAAAAATTACCAAACGGATTTTAATTTACCATGCTCACATATTAATTCCAAAAATTATGGAAATTTAAACATAGCAATAATTTGACATTCCGGATCCAAAAAAAGTGGTTTCGTTGAAAACTGAGGTTGCTTGTAAAATGACTATTTTTAATAGCTTTATTATTATTTGAAAATGGAAATTTTAAATTCTGACACATTTTCTAACAAAATTTCTTAAAATAAAATTTTTAAATTGGTTCTGATTTTCCAGTTTGTCACAATAGAGCTCAGGCACTTATTAATATTTCTCAGAATAAAACACTTGAAGTTTTGTTAATATTCTTCTCATATAAATTATGCAGGTGGTGTGTCTTGTTTATATATATTAATGCTTTGTGAATGTGCAAGTGGTGTGTCTTGCGGTGGTGGGGATGTTGAGGAAGTGAAAAGATGAAGCAGGCTGATAGTTGAAGTAGAGTTTTTGGATGGTATTGATTTGTAATCAATATTTGTTATGAAGAATTGATATATTACAAGTGTGTACCCGTGCTTCGCACACGTAGCTGCGAAAATCAAGTGGGTATATAGTAAATGAAGGAAAAGTTAAATAGGTGGAGTTACTGTAAATTATGGTAAGCATGTTACTTAAGAATAATTGATAATGGGAAGTTGCTTAATGGAATATACATGGAAAGAGTAGCCAAAGTCACATAAAGGGAAATAATTTGAAAGTTATTATACTGAAGTACTGAAATATTGATGTTGAACAGCACATTGATATTTCCATAATAGCACGTAACTGCTGTCCAATAATGCATGCGGACGTTGTGTACGTTTTAGGAGATTCAAATACGTATATTTTTAGTTAGCAGTACATGAAGCATTTTTGATTTGATACAATGAAAGTAATAATATTTAATAAACCAATAGAGCATGCAGTAAAAAATATTATCCAGAAAGGACATCAACATGGCAAAAAAAAAAAAAAAATGAAAGCTTAAACCTGTGAAGGAAAGCGATGAATAAATTAATCCTTGCATGTTTTCATGCAATCTGTGCTTATTTGACACGTTGCCTGTTAAGCTGTTAAGAAGTAAAAATTGTTAAAATATGATGTATCAAAGCATCGTTGACACAAACGTTTTGTAACTGAACATGCTGTAGAAAGGCCTACAAGTTGGAACAAAAAACTGAAAAATCTAACGTCAAATTAAATTAAATAATTAATAGCAATGTCACCAAACATGCAAACTATTAACAGAAAGTTCTAAAAAATCAGGTTCGCCAACACAGCGTGCACAACTGTTTAAAAAAATACACGGACAACAGGATCTTTCACATAAATAACGCTGGAAGCTACTTGTTTGTATTATTCTGTTGTATCCATTTAAGAAGTAGAATGTGCATGTAGGATATAATTACAGTAAGCGCATTTATTCCCCTAATTGAATGCCATGGGCTGCTGCATAAGGCAAGTCCCATACAGACTAACCAATCACTATTCTTGAGTTCCTTTCTTCTTGGTTGTTTTTCCTTAAGCCATTCCCAATATCTATCTGCAAGAAGGAAATCGGAGGTCAGAGGATGGAAATGTATCATCTCAAAAGCTAGAAAATTGTCACCGCAAAGAACCTCATTTCTGGAAAATGTAAACACCACCATGCAGTAGCCAAAAGTAAATGGCAGAAATATTTACCAAACCTAAAATTGGTATTTTGCTTCACAAAGTATTTGTCCTAAATAGAAGAAAAGGATGTGTCAAATGGCACATGATTGTACATCAGAAGGTGGATTAATTTCTGATTAACTTGTATGTTTTCTATAAATATACATCAACGTAAAAGAAACTAAATTAGGATATGGATCCAGCAGTTGTTTATTTATTTATTTTGTGACTTTATGTATTAATACTCATGGATTTGAATAACTAAATACACACGAATAATACATTGATAAACACAAAGTTGAAAATAAACTATAAAATTTATACTATATGAATCTATATCTTTAATAGTTGGTTTTAACCAATGTTTCATTCCCTATCGTATCCATTTGACTCTATTAATGTATATTAACTTCAAATTATGTAATTCAATGGCAAATATAGGAGATTTAATGAACATATGTTTCTGTTGTTTAATATAAGTTTTGATGTAGAGTTTTAGAAGGTTATATTGCAACACTTTCAAGGAAAAAATTGTTTCCTAAATGAACTACGCTTTCCTTAAAAAAAAAGTTAAAATGCAATAATAGCAGCAATAATGCATTAGGCATATCAATCACAACCTGCTTCAATTAGTAACGTACAGTGTTGTCAAACTCATGCGGAAACTCGTGAAATCGTTCGATTTCACGTGTTTGTTCCAGCCCAGCGAGAAACCATGGAGAAAAGAACGGAAAGGAGTGGAATCGTTCAAAGCGACGCTAAAAATCGTGGGATCTTCGAGCAAATATTGCGTCAAATTCTGCTTTACTTTTTCCAATTCTGCTTCGATTTTTCCATTCCGCGAGGAGCTGCCTCGTGAAACATCTAAGATTCTAATTGACACTACTGATAGTCGATTCAGCCCTAAATTTTCTCGTGAAACTAATCGTCCACTCTAATAACTACAGTCCAATGATTATTCAGCTAATCATCAACTATAAAATTATAAGTTATGTTTTATTATGGCCAAGACTTGCGTTAAGGTTATTTTGTTGGAACTTGGAATTTTAAAGTTTATGTTATGTTTTATTACGAACTAATGATTAATGAAAATATTATGCTATGGCTCATGGCTGTTTTGTTGAAACTTGAAGTTTTATTTTTAATTTTCATTTTGTGGGTACTTACGCTTTGTGTTACGATCCCACGATTTACGATTTTTGTATACCCGAGCGCTCCTTGGTGAGAACTCGAGTTTGACAACCTCGGTAACGTATACTCCTTTCCATTTAAACAATAACCACACGAAAACCCTCCATTGCACAAACTATATTACCTAAATAACTGAAAAGATGAAATGGAATGTTATTTATGAATGGTGAAGTGGCATAAATCAAGTGGTACTATATAATTTTTTGTTCAAGTAAATCCTTATCTCATATCGGACAGTGCAAACCACATATTTTAAGTAACGTTAATAAGTGAGTCATTCACAACTTACCTTTGTTGCTTTAAGTATAAAGTTCAAGACTTGCCTATTAATAATTCATGCTTTTATTCTTCAACAAAACATGTGCATCATAACGCATGCATTTATTCTTCAAGGCATAGTTCAATTAGGTCAGAAATCAAAGATTATTCTGCAACCACCCAGCACATTAACCTTACGTAGTAAGGGATAAAATGTTTAATATGAAAAATATCATTGAACAGAGTCCGAATGAAAGAAAATAAACATGGAACGTATTATGCTATCTATTGAGATCAATATACATTATATATACATCACGCAAATCACGTCAATGAATTTTTGTCAGCAATATTTGTAGTGAATGAATAAGATAGCTCAACAAAAGTAAGCATATAGAAATTTGTAACTTAATGGTGCAATCTAAAGATAGGATATGAGTTTCAAATAAATTTCTATCCTGACAAAAAAAAGTAGGAAAAACAGGAACATGTTGCAAAAGTTATGTCCTATACATGAAGAAATTGACCACAACCCAAGGTAAGGAGAAAAAACGAAAATAGCAGTGGTGTGTAGTAGGCACCATCAGTTGGAAGATGAATAAGAATAGGCGATGATTTTGGTGAGGCCATTGCTGCTACTCTTTTGATACTTAGACATGGAAAAGGAAAAAGGAAAAATGAAAAGGAGAACAGGATGAAGGAATAGACTATGAATTTGATGAGGGACTATTATAAGGTGGTTTACCTAATTCAACGAATGACAGGTAAATATAGAATGAGATTATGAGAATGTATGAGAGAAAAGATTTCTAGAATACGTTTGCCAAATATTAAGATGCAATGGTAGATAAAATTATATGGTAAGACCTATATACAAAAAATATCCACCCATGCTTAGCCCACCAATGTTCACTTGTATTTTAAGGTAGAGGTTCTGTTGTTTTTATTTATTTTATATTTACTAATTTCATAGCTTTTACAAATTTATTTCATTATCAAAATCTTCATACCTACGTGTAATCCAAAAATGGTGAATATTGTACATATATAAAATATTATACAAATCAAATTGGATTTTCTTGTGAGGTAATGAATGCAAAAAAAACAAATATTTATCTATTATATACGTACATGTTGTTGCATCACGCATTAACACGATTATCTAAGACCAAAGCTTACGTTGGCTAGAGTCATGTAAAGGACATCATAAATTTCACATAAAAACATGGCACGTGAATCTATAATATAATATGTGCAAGAGTAGTTCCACGGATACTTATTAAACACAAATAAATGAAGAGCATGATTTAATTTGATGGCATATAAAATAGATTAATATGTATATTTGAAACGTATGCATTCATTTGAAATATAACAAATATACATACCTCAATTAAACTATAATAAGTTATTGCATCAGTATGAAACTCACTAACTACCATATTTCCATGCTAGATACGCAAATGCTCTCTAATGGCTCATATAGATTGGTGTCTCTATACAAAGAGTCCAAGAATGCTACATGCCTAATTAATATAATGTCATATAATTTACAGTGTAGCTTTTCATCCATGGTATACTTTTTTTCTTTTCTTTTTCCTCATTTTATGTCATGTATATTCTAACTTATTTGATTTAGAGTACATCAGTCTTAATGGTGTTTAATTAACTGAATTGAATTCAAATGTAAAGTAATCATATATATCGAAAAAGAGAATAACATAGAAGAACATATAGATTGTGATTCATATTTTTGGCAATGGCGTAGAATATTGGTATGAGATGTTGTGTGTGAAAGATGAGTAAAGCTAACACTAATTGTTGATACCTTGCCTCAAACAATATGATAGGTAAATCAATACAAAGCATGCATTATTTACCGAGTGACCTCTGAAAATGTTGCAGTATAACATCGACTGAAATCAAACCACGAATGACAACTGATCTGATGTTAAGAAATGACTTAAAATAGAAATACTGAAGAATAGTTTGGGAAAATCTCTATGCCTAATATTTAAAATTCATTAGCTTTAAATGACACGGTGCAGCTATAACTGTATGAAAAAAATCCGAAAGTCAAAGCTAACCAAAAATACATTGCTGATGAATAAGAAAGTCGTATATTCTCCAAAAATAAGGCTATTGATTATATTAGTACAGGCTACAAAGGAATGCCAAGTAAGCTTTTTATTTTAAATGACTCAACCAAACATTTTACTATTTTCACGTGTTGGAAGCCAGCATTCGTTCAATACTTTAAAATGAGTAAAATTAACATGAAGCATATTTTTTCTAGATATCACTAAAATATTTAATACAATATAAACCTAAAATTCAATGAAATATGAAGATTACATTTTTTTTCAAGCCTAGGAAATAACGAATGCAGCTCGAATTATTCACTCCAGAACTATTAGATAGGTGATCATATGCGTGAATTACTCTAATTCATCATAAAGACTTTCTATACTTGTAACCCTAATTTAAAATCAACATACAAAAACTTTATTTGCCACTTTATATTTTATAACATAACAAAAATTATGGATTAAGTTATGCATATCCATACCAGACTCTCAAAGTCAGAAGAAAAGCCTCATACCAGATCGGTTGTTACCGAAGTGAAGCATTCCAGACCAGATCCAGGATGGATCTCAAGCTCCATCAAATAGTAAAGCTTCCTTTGGCCATGGGGATCAGCTCCTCTTCAACACTCTTGATTTTTCGATAAATTTACTCATGAAGACGTGCACACTGATCTGGAGATTAGCAAAATGAAGTGATTAAAAACAGCGAACCCGTTATGACAAAAACTATTGGTTGAAAAATAGATTGCCTTGTGTAGTCGAAGAATATCACAGATATATGATTTATGAAGAATCCCTATGGTAATTTATTCGACACTTTATGTTAGTTACCTAAAGTATCATGGTGAGGAAAGAAAAAAAATCTCCACAAAAGTTAAAATAGTTGATCCACTGTTCTTTTTTCATGCTGCTACATTATTTTATATCCAAAAAGTATTACAACACCATAAAGAAAGATGAAAATGTTCCTTCACACAACCTAGCATTGCCAATCTTGCCACGTCTGCACAGAAAACTACATTTTATTTCAACTTTAAGGTAATAATATCTACCAAAGTAAATATGGAATATTAACCCAAGATTTAGTAACCAACCGGAATTATGCGGCACTTGCAAACATTTGATTCGGTTATCATGAAGTTCCTAAATGGTTCTTCTAAACATGTCATCAAACCATTCAGTTCTTATACTAAATAAGATAGGGTAAGAATGTTAATTTTACTTATCCTTTAGCATGGCCTTCAGATTTGATCACTCCCATTACCAGCTTATTTTAATACACCAGTTCGCATCACATGATGAAATTAACAGTAAACAAAGCCTGGTGTTGAAAGTGGGCAATAATTTTCAGAAAGGGAAGGAATTAAATGGTATAAGTTAGCACCTGTAACATCATGATTCAATTACATGATTAATTTGAATGAAAGAAAAGTAGTTTATTTGAAGTTAATTGAAGTCAAAGTATGATGTTATTTCATCTCTGGGTCTGGTAATCATATGCCATTAGGTACTACAGCCAATGTACACATCATAGGCTATATTATACAACACTGATTTCTACTATGCATAATTGTCAAATATTTGAATTGCCTAATTATATGTTTAAACTCTAAATTACCATGTCGAACTCCAGGCATACAATATACAAAATGGTGTGCGAACGGCTGATTAAATCAAACTCAAGACCTCTATCACAGATGTACCTTACCTAAATTTCTTTTTGCTTCTAACTCCATCAATAACTAAAGAAAATCATGATTTATTGAGCTAAGGTGAACTTGTGCACACTTTTAGCATAAAAGCAAGTTCTCATTTAGTTCAGCATCATAGCAACTGATATTGAAGTTTTGTTTCAAATGTATTTAATCATGTCTTCCTAGCATACTGTGATGATGTACTTCAACAGCTACATGATTGCAAAATTTCAAAGCAGAATCAAAGATGGGAAATTTCAAAACTGTAAGGAGCTAATAATTTAGTTAAAGAAAATCATGCATTTTAAACTCAGTGAGCAGGTATACAAAGGTCTTTGAAGAGGAATGTTAAGCAGACATTGCTTAATCATATTAAAGAAATTTAGTTGTCTCAAAATACATCCACTTTCTAAGCACCTACAAACTATAATAATTTAGATGTAACTTTGTTTCAATAGAAGTGGAAGAAAAAATTTCAAACAAACTTAGCTTACAAAGTTATGTTTGCGAAAACAAAATTTTGGTTTTGATTTAAAACTTAATCAATTATCAATTAATAAACAAATGCAATTCCTCTTCTTGGTTCAGGTTTCATATTGTTTGTTTAGTCAAAGATACCCCGGTTCTTTACAACTAATTGATGACTTTTTTCGGCTATTTGAAGAATAGCTCTAAAAGTTAATTGCACATTCATCTTTTTTTTTTTGGAAAATGCATAATTTTATCATATTCAAAGAAAAACTGTGCTTGCTCTTGCAATCATACTTCTTTATATAGTAATCTCCAGTAAATAAAGCTACTACAGCAACTGTTATTCATGTTTTTATCGGAACAACTGTGAAAATATTTTACTTCATGAAAATATGGAAACAATTCTGAATATAAAATTTGAAGAGAAAAATAAATTATCTGGCTAATCTGGAAATATGCAGAAGTATTTATCTTTAAGATCTGGGTCAACATGGAAAATTGAACAAATAATACTACTAACGTATTACACTGACCTTGACTTGGAATGAAGCCTCAAGTACCTTAATTGTGTGGCGGCAATTGGGGTTAATCAACTTTGTAAAAACCTGTATAAAATACCATCTATCTCAAAGGTAGCTGGATATCATCATAACAGCGTTACTTTCACCTCCACCCTGCAAAACCAAAAATCAGAGATATATAACATCAGTGCTAGAAATTACTGATTATTGCCATCATATAATATAGTAACAAACAATATAGTGATTATTGCAATCGAAACTCTCATCATACATTCAGAGCATACTATTTCACAGTAAACTTTTTTTGGTTCAAGCATAAGGCTCTATCTCGTCATTTCTTCAATTCCACCAAAACAAATAATTAAGCAGCCATTGCTTATTTCAGCGAACATTCAGTAGGTTCTATATCTTGGATACTAAGGGTATGATTAAACATGACTTGTGAAGGTTATGTTGTGTATGATTTATGAAGATCATAAAACGTATTTAAATACGATTGTTTCAATTAGTGTAAATGCTAATTTGCTTAAATAAAATTGAAAAAAAAAAGTTATTAAAGAACAACACAAACAAATGGAATTCCATTAGCTGTTTAATAATTGAGAACTGCCTAAGATTAATGAATTACATTGCCTAAGACATTTGCTGTGGCCAAGTGCTAATTTTAATTTATAATGGTAATGGGTAACACGTTATATATTCGGACTGTAGCGTTCATGTAGTCTAGAAACAAAAACAAAAACAAAAAAAAATTGTAGAAAAAAGACCAAACAAAGCATTATGGTTGTCCAAAATGGATGGTTTTCAAATATATAAACTAAATATATGTATACACCATAAGGAACCTAACGAAATCAATAAAGATTAAACAAAAAGAAACTCAATTAAAAGCAGTGAAAAATGAGCACAGGCAGTGAAAAATGAGCGCAGACAGCGAAAAAGTCTAAGCCCCAAAAATCGAATAGCGACTTGAAGTATATTTCAGAGGGCAATGAGACTGTCTATAATGTTGTTCGTTTTCTAGATAAATTAAGGGCATTAACGATCGACATTTGGAATAGCTAAAGGAGTATTTAAAAAATTCCAAGATAATTATAGGTCAAAAACAAAATGAGTTTTCGGTTAAAGATTTAAAAAAGGAGAAACAAAGAAGATGATGAATTGCATTGGCTTAAATTGGGCAAGTGTTAATTTCAATTTATAATGGCGATGGCTATCACATTAAATATTTGGAAATATTGGGCATGTTACTATATTACTATGTTATTATGGTTGTTCAAAAGGAGTATTAAAGCATTGTCTAAGTCATGGTCTATGTGTTTTAATCATGCAAAATACTGGGCATGTTACTATGTTTGGAAATGTAAATTGTGATAATGATAGCACACACTGTAATTTTTGTGGACTAAAGTTTTTCCAACAGCATGAATATAAAAAGTCAGTTGTAGTAGCTTCCTTGGATTGTGGTCAAATTTACTAGTTCCCGTTTGAGTTAGTTTTACATTGATAACGGAATATAATTTTGTTTTGCAAGCCAAGTAGCCGGCCTTACTGTTGATTTTTTTTATTCATGTGCTTCATTGTTGTCACTGGCAAATTTTCATCAATTGAATTTCAAACACACACATGGCATGTCATGTAAGTAATATTGCCACTATAGAAACATAAGCAACTCCCAGTAAGCAGCCTCAAATTTGCAGAAGACACACCTAAATTTTGTTCCCAATTTTTTATGCGGTGCCTTTAGACTTTTGAATAATTTCACTGTTTATTCTATACACACCGTGAAATTGTCGATTTTGAGCGTCTCATACCAAGGCACACTTGTTCCAACTCTCCCTCAAATGAGTTGACAGAAACCACATGCATAACTTTTTT
Organism: Allium sativum; assembly: GCA_030737875.1. NCBI lineage: Eukaryota > Viridiplantae > Streptophyta > Magnoliopsida > Asparagales > Amaryllidaceae > Allium > Allium sativum. Next base: position 277,510,427 of record CM060910.1, on the reverse strand, counting down.
CAACTTGTTCCTACGTTCAATTTATTTGGTTGTTGTATGCGAGATTGTTTTAATATGACGATGCTCATTTTCCACTATGACTCATCGTCGCATCTTAAAACAGAATAAACCACTTAAGAGGTTATTGAGATTGAAGAACATGCCATCATTTATAACTACAATAAAGATATATTAGTTTAAAAAGTTAATATTGTGTGGTGTTATCTCATATTCACACTCACTCACTTGATGATGTAATGATATGCACATACATAATCATCTTAAACATATGAAAAAGTGTAGGCAAATACGAAAGATAAGTAAACAAATAAAAGATAAGAATAACTCACCAATTTTGTTTTAATTTTAAAGTCCAACATCATATTAAAAAAATACTGGGAAAAAATACTTCGGAGTGTACATGCCTTTATGTGTGGGTAATGAATGACTTTCTAGCCTTCCAAGTGCCAAAAGCCTAAAACAACATAATATTTTTTTGCTTTATATAATCGAACATAAACTAAAACATCAAATTTAGGCATGTCAAAAAGGTAAATGTAGATGATATGTTCTAGGTGAATAATAATCTGTACATACTGATTTTTTTTTTGTTAACGAACGATTAATCAAACATACTGATTTTTTATAGTGCAGCACCAAAATCAATCCCTATTGATTCTATAAAATAACAAACACAAAACCTAAAACCATAATTTGATGTTGCTTTATTGCGAGTCGACTGATATAGATCCTCTATATTACTCTACTTCTCAGAACTGGAAATCGTATTTGAAAATGTTTATTTCAAATTTAGATGACTTATATCTATATCATCCTCGCACTTGTTTTCTATTCAACAATATGTAAGATGCTTGACCTAGATTTCTTAAAGTTTCCAAGTCAATAAACAAAGGAATAACTAATGATTATTCCCTTGGATGAAGCACTAATTCCCTAAAAGGGATAAAAATCTGTAATTAAATAAATCTTGTATAACATATGAATAATTGCTATTATAAATTACCTACTTTATATAGAATAGCGGAGATTTGAGAAACGAAATCAAAAAGGTCTAAATGAATATTTGAACTGAATATAAAAAATTTAGGTGGAAATATGAACTAAGAAATGAGTCACAATATTTTATATTAATTAAATCATATGAATAGGTTTGATGTACAAAGATCACCTTTGAAAACCCAATCAACTTTAGATATATAATAAAGAATTTGCTCAAGTTTAAATTTGAAAACAATATCTATTGGATTGAATAATTTACAATACAGTCTTTATATTATGAGCAACATTCCGAGAAGAAGAAAAATTGTGATTGACCTTCTGTGCCAAAAGCGGCTAAAAAATTAAGAGGAAAGATCATTTATAGAAATAAATGTCTCAAATGGCTAGAACTACGTAATAGGATAGAAACAAAAACCATAAATATAGAATTAGCCAAAGATGTGTATACATCTCCACTGATGCATTGTGTTGATTCATCAAACATATTTTATACATTTTCATTCTGAAATAACGGCAACAACATCATTGGATGTTAATAAATTAGTTCTCTATAGTGAAGTAACTCCATTGAATTCTTTTAGAAATAAGTAACATGATAGTTTGGTAAAAAGTAACATCACATTCATATGTCAACTTCAACCAATTATTGATTCTATGATTTTGGTAATTTGATATATTATGAATCATTAAAGGAAATAATACGGTATTTTATACTAATATTTACCATGTATACTGAGATCAATCAATTATTTACCAAAGACTGCCATTATGAAGTTACATCACACATGATAAAGTAAATACCCATGCTTAAAAAGATAACAACAATACGGAAGGTAGTTCCTCGAAGTTTAGATAACAAAAGAAAAAAAAAATCAAAACTAATTAAAAACTTACCCAAAAACATATGTTCTTCGTCTTTCTCGGCAATTTTTAATTTAACAGCCAAAGCAATCTGCTCAAACCCAATGGAATTCATCATTATGGAGGACTGTAGGCGGCAACTCTATCAAATCTTGCACCACACATCCCTGAACTGCCATTATGAAGTTACATCACACATGATGAAGTAAATACCCATGCTTAAATAGATAACAACAATATGGAAGGTAATTCCTCGAAGTTTAGATAACAAAAGAACAAAAAAAATCAAAACTAATTAAAAACTTACCCAAAAACATATGTTCTTCGTCTTTCTCAGCAATTTTGAATTTAACAGCCAAAGCAATCTGCTCAAACCCGATGGAATCCATCATTATGGAGGACTGTAGGCAGCAACTCTATCAAATCTTGCACCACACATCCCTGAACTCAACAAAATGGAATAAAATAAAACATGTTATTATAACAACCAATGAAGTGTTGCTTTGTTGCTTCATTGATGAACACATCTTTGATTGAGAGTTTAGTTGAAAGATATTTAAAACTAAGATAGAATCCGAATTTGAAAAAACTGAAAATAAGATATGTATTTTTTTGATTGAGGATTGGAGGTATATGTTTTCAACTCCATCGAGTACACATTATTTCAATGTACGGTACCATTATCATCATTGGTTCACAAAGATTTTCACTTGTAGGATAAGTGTAATAACCCGGAAATCTGAGCCAGTTTAAAATTTTGTTTTGGCAACTTCGACGAATTTTGAAGATTTAAAATGAATTATTTTAAATAATATCGACAAGTAATTTATTTTGAATATATTTAGAACTTATATATTTATATACGTCGTCGTTAGAATATAAATAATTGTATATAATTATAAATAGAATTGAAAATGGCGCGGTAGTTCGATAATTCGATTTCAAACTTCAATTGAATGTACCGGGTGCAAAACAATCCGGATTTTAGTGAAACCAGAAATAATAGGATCTATTCGTGAATATCTTTCCAACGAATCTAACAAATCAAAATTTCATAGTGGGAATCAAAAGATATGTCCAGTTGAAAGTTCTGAATAGTCGCTATGGAATTCAGGCCCTTAAAAATAGACATTTTGCAAACGACCTCGGATTTTGACGAAACCACTTTTGTTGGATCCTTGATGTCAAATTATTGCTAGATTCCAAATTTCATAATTTTTCGAATCAATATGTGAGCGTGGCAAAGGAAAACGCGTTTGACCAGTTTCAGTTGATTTTAATCGACTGGAAAATGGCCATTTTTCAAACGGTCTCAGAATTCGACGAAACTAGTTTTGTTAGGACCGTATCGTCAATACGAAGCTAGAAAATATTTTTCTAGGATTTATAGAGTTCGTATGTGACCCCGGTAAATTGAAACGTGCGTTCAAATTCAATATATAGAGTTATATGTTGATTTTAAAGAAAACTGATCGAAATGATCGAATCAGCCTACATGGCATATCCCATTTTGTTCGGAATGGGGGTAATTAGCTATGGACGACAGGCGGTGGGCCTCGTTTAGAGGTCGTATGAAAAAGTCAACTTTTTGTAAAGTAAATAAAAAAAATATTATTCTCTCTCCTTCCCCCCTTCAAAACCGCTGCCCTCCCCCCTCATTCTTCGATTCATCAGAAGAAAGAAATTAAAAAAAAAGGAAAACGAATCGCGTGAGCCCCAGACCCCGCCGCCTCCCATCGAAGCCGCCACCACATCAACCATCGCCCCCTCCGTCAACCGCTCCACCTCGCAGCAGCAACCCCCCCTGTGCTGACATCGCCCTTCCTCCTCCCCCCCCCCCCCTTCGATTTAAAGAGCGGCGCCCCCTTTTCCTCCCACTTCTGCCACCAGGCCGCCGCCTCTGGCCGAGCACCACCCGCCACCACTGCCGAGCTCTGAAACCCTCCCCTTTCACGATTTTTCAACTGTAAGTTTTTATTGATTTATTTATTTTTGTTTTGCTTTTTAATTGATTTTAAAAACTGATTTTAAAACTGATTTTAATGGATTTTCAAAACTAATTTTATTTGATTTTCAAAACGGATTTTTAGTGACAAAAGATTCGATATATATCGTAGCGAATAAACCATTTATATAGGTGTGATAGCAAAATATGATTTTTATATATTCGTATAGCATAGAAAAATATGATTTTTATATTAGGAGAAAATTAAAAATATAATTTTTACATGATAGGAATATTAAAAATAGCATGTTTATATGTGTAGCAAAATAAAAATGTGATTTTTATAATGATATATTTGAAAAGGCGAAATATTTATTTTTGAAAAGGCGAAATATTTATTTTTGAAAAGGCGAAATCTTTATATGAAGAATAGCGTGATAAAAATATAATCTTTACTATATGAACATCGATGTGAAAATATAATTTTTATCTATATAATAGCAAAGTAAAAATTCGATTTTTATATATTGAATAGCGAAGTAAAAATTCGATTTTTATATATTGAATAGCGAAGTAAAATTCGATTTTTATATATCGAATAGCGAAGTAAAAATTCGATTTTTATATATCGAATAGCAAAGTAAAAATTCGATTTTTATATATTGAATAGCGAAGTAAAAAATTCGATTTTTATATATTGAATAGCGAAGTAAAAATTCGATTTTTATATATTGAATAGCGAAGTAAAAATTCGATTTTTATATATGTAGTGGCTACGGGCAGCGAAAGTGACAAAAGGCGAGAACGATGAAGATTTCTCTAAATGAAGTGTCGTGGAATTGGGATAGCTTTGGTGAGAATTTATCACCTTTCAATTTCTTTTTCTAGTTATATATATTTATATACTAGGATGCAGACGGTGTTTAGCAGCACCCGACACCCGTCATCCACAGACCATGGATGGCTTGTTTGTTTAATTGTTTGGTTGTGTAGTTGGTTAGATTATTTGGTTTGAATTGAATTGTTTGGTGAAATGGAATGGATTGATTGATGTGTGAATGGCGTGGGCCTTCACTAGACCGGGGATAAGGCTAGGCCTTGTCCCGTTTCTAGTATCGTGCCATTATGCCGCCGAAATTTTCTAAAATATATTAGAAAAATAAAAATATCATTTTATTGAATAAATGAACTGAATAGAATATTCATTGGTTGAATAAAGTATTTTATCGTTAAAAATATAATTTTTAACGTGAATGTGAATAAATAAATATTCATTTACAAACCGGACAGTTTGTTTATGTACACCTATTTGAAGGACATTGATTGGGATGATAAATTTTACACATCGCCCAACTGCACAAATAAAATCTGTGTTTGTTGATTTGAAACCCCACACGGGTATTGGGATGAAATTTGAAGTTCACTCATCCTGATTGATTAAATATGTCGATCGATTGATTGACAGGCTGTTATAAGCGTTAGATATCTATATTTGATGCTTATACAGTGTAGTGCACTTTGGTTGATGGTTGATTATTTTTCAATGATATTACATACGTGTGATGTATGAAAATCCATATAATTAATATTATATGGTAATTGATTGGGCCTCATTCCAATTTAGAAAATAAAGAATATTATAATATAAAGGTTCATGTGTTGACTGTACTCATCCGTTGAGATTAGTCATGTGTTGAACGAAATATTTTAACAATAAAATTTACATCTTTATCATATATAGAATTAGAAATCAACTGGAAAATAGATGAGATGAGTGGTCTCCTGGATATTAATCTGATGTTGGTTTCGGCCTTCGGGGTTAATATTCAGGAAATCGTTCTCTTACTAATTTACGGTTGGAGTCTGATTCAATATCAAACGATAGATACCTTAATTTTCATAAAATATATTAAATAACAAAATAGTCACACGTGGACAGTACTCATTCGCTGAGATTAGTCGTGTGTTGACAAAGATATAGAGTCGTGTATTGAAAGAGATATAGATCCATTTGTTGAATATAAAGTCGTGTTGATTAGTGATGCGCTATTTTGACATGAACGATATTTATATTGATTATATTCGTTTTTGAATTTAAAACAAATTTGAATTGAATATAAAACGATTTCGAAATGAATTGAATATAGAATGATTTCGAAATGAATTGAATATAAAACGATTTCGAAACGAATTGAATATAGAATGATTTCAAAATGAATTGAATATAAAACGATTTCGAAATGAATTGAATATAAAACGATTTCGAAATGAATTGAATATAGAATGATTTCGAAATGAATTGAATATAAAACGATTTCGAATTGAATTGAATAGAAAACGAATTTGATTTGAATTGAATAGAAAACGAATTTGAATTGAATTGAATAGAGAACGAATTCAAATTGAATTGAAATTTGAATTGAATTGAAATGAATTTTAAAACGAATTTATAAGGAAAAATTCAATTTTGATTTGAATTGAAATGGAAGTCGAAAATGTTTTTGAAACGAATTCAAAACTATTTATAAAATTCGTTTTAAATATAAATCGACGAAATATATATTATATATATATTATATATATAATATAATGGCCTGAATAGAACGCGCCGCGCCGCGGCAGTTCGCGAATTTCGACCATTGACTTTGAACGGACATTACGGGAGATCCGACCGTCGGATTCTCCTAAAACCGGAACCGTTGGGTTCGTATCGAAAAGAGCTTTCTAACGAGTATTATAAATTTGAAATCTAACGGTTGGATTTGGAGATACGTCCAAATCAAATTTGGAAAAGGTCGCTGTAAGTGCAGTTCGATGGCTGTTGATGGAAATCGACTGTACGGGCCTTGATAAAATTATTAAAAATAGTAATAATTTGTGTAAAATCATAAGAAATGATTTGGGAAAAATTGGGCTGAAAAACTCCATATTTGAAAAGATAAAAATAGATTTTTATCGAAATGAACTAGTTTTGAACTAAATTTAAAACCCAACAATTTTTAAATAAATAAATTAGATTTAAAAAAGGGTTTTAAAGAATCGGAATTTCTAATATATTTGATTGAAATTGAATTAAAATTCATTTGTGGGTTTATCGTGAACGGTGTTTTAAATAACACTAGTTCTTTAACCCGATGATAAATAGAATATGATTTGGGTTTGTCATGAACTGTGTTTTAAAAGACACTAGTTCTTTAACCCAGTAAAAGGATTTTTAACGAATCTGCAATTAGATTGAAATGTGAATCTATAATCTAAATTATCAAATTTAGAAAGTGAGCGAGAATGGAGTATCCCCAGTTTTGCTCCAAAGCGATAGTTAAATCTTTAATTAGATTTGAACGTGAAATGGTAATTAATTTTACTGATAACACCGTGGTGTTAGATATGGAGTACTACCAGTTTTGCTTCATGGGATGAATAGGTTGGGATTGGGAAATAAAATAAATAATTACTTCGGTGTGGTTCGCTAATCTCGACTAGTTCAGAAAACCATAATTTGGTTTAAAACGACATCCAAAGGAAGATTAAAGGATAAATTTTAAAGAATTTTTCTTGGATAAAATGAATGGGAACCTTTCCCTAAGAATGTGGAATTGGAATGAGGCGTATGTTGTGTTTGTGTAACATTTGTTTTTAATATACGCGGGTTGTTCGGATACCCATTCTGAATAACCGATTCGACGATATGTCGAAGATGAAGACGGTGGTCGAAGACCGGAAGTCTTCACATCGTTGGGATTATTACTGACGATCCTGATTGGGCTGTACACCCAAGAGGATGGAAATAGTTGGTGGTCGTCCAGACGTACTTGGAGATGGATGGATATGCGAGGAAAGTGCCTCTGGTTTCATTCAGACCCAGAACGAACTTATAAATGGATTGTGTGTCTGACATTGGATTTTATTCTGTGTTGATTGATTTCTGTTAAATATATATCTGTTTGGCGGCGGAGAATTTATTCTCTTGCTTAACGCCCTTCTCTGAGACGTACGAGCTTAGAGGTTATATATCGATAAATATCAATCGCATGGCATGAATTGCCTATGTGGCATGCTGAGTTGCATGGATCAATGCTTCTGTTGAAAAGCAAAGTCTTGTGGTTGATGATCAAAGCACGGCCTATGTGGCGTAGCTTTGTGTATAACGTGAATTCGCGAGCCTCACACCTCGGTACGAGTTAAAAACGGGATACGGACCGTTGGGAGAACATGACGTTTCTTTCTAGCTTTGGTGATGTCAGTGACTTACCAGCCCTGACATTTATATACTTTTCACCTTTGTGGTTGTTGGAATGAGGCGCCTCGATTATAGGTCTGTAAGGACCGGGAAACGTGTGTTCAGGAATTACTAATCCTCCAACGTAAGTGAGGACCGGCCCAGCCGAATCCGGGGTTGCCCAGAGTGTGTAGTCCCGAGGCATTTGCTAGAGTGTCTCGAAGCGGAGAGGAGCTTGCCCCTCGCCTCGACTCATGACGGAAATCAAATTTCCAATACGTGTATTTCGGCTTTATTTGTAGAACCTAGTATGGCGACATAGTAGCATGGGATGCTATGCCGTCTATGATTTATATTTATGATTGAAATTGTTTTGACACTATACACTTATTATAGTATCAAATGATTTGTTTTAAACGTACTAAGCATGTTTGGCTGTTATAAGGTAAAACCCTATCCTCCGGCTTGCGTTGCATTGTGTGATGGGACCTGGGTCTTATAATAGCTTCATTTTTCGAAAAAGCATTGTGTTGTTTATTCTATGCACTGGTATCCTTGGGAGGAAACCCATTCCGTGTTATACGGCGTGGTCCCTTGAATTACTCTCTTTTAAAGTAAAGCTTTAAATAACTGTTTTAGTTCTCACACCAGTCACATGACTGACCTGGAGTTTATTGTTTTAACCTAAACTCTGGGTGCCCCTGTTTTCGACACGGGCAGCTAGTAGTTTTGATTTTGCAGATTTATATTCACAGGATCCTGGTTTACAGCTGGAATGATATCCGGAAAGCTCTGTATCCGTATATCACCTTCAGTTGTGCTTTGTATTATTTTCCGCTGCTATGTAATTTATTGTAATCTCTGATATTTATCGAATGTAATTTATTCATTTATACTCTGTATATTCTTGTATCTGATGGAATTGTTGTAATATACAATGAAATGTTCTTCCGTTGTGTTCTGTTTTGTCTTGTCCTCACAGTAATTCGTTCTTTCTCATCTCTTCGGAGACCGGGGAAGTTCGGGTCGCTACAATAAGACTGGTGTAGCACTAATTTCCCTTTAAGTGGAAAGCATGTTGGTTTTTAAGAGAAATACTAATGTATTCATTCGTAATTTTGTGTTCATTATAATAAGAGCCTGTAATGATAACCTTTAATACATCAGGATCTGAAACAACGCTACTACGTATAACAACCTCTCAATGCACTAACAGGACATATGTCAATATGTTACTCTGAAACTCGAAAACTTGGTGTTTTTTTTTGCAAAATCAACTATTGTAGCTTTAGTTAGTACATATAAGACAACTCCTTATGGAATAAAATTTAAGGTGGAATTTCTTATTTTATAACTGGATATCTAAACCATTTTATCAACTGCATTTTTAAGCGATGTCTTGGAAGAAGCATGGGATGATCATAGTTTAGGTTAGCTTTAATCTATATTTGTTCAAAATCCAAGAATCCACTGCCAGTTGGTGAACTTCACTATAAAATAATGATTTGATATTTTTACAATAACAAATAACGGGAAGCAAACAATACTCACGCAAGTTCAAACGGTTAGGCAATACAAACAAAATTGACGAAAGACTATTTAACACCTATACGGTAGATACTGGTGTAATAAAGGTAGAGCATATGGAATCAATCTACAAAAGAGGTCGGCTGACAAAGTCACTTTCAGCAAGGTGAAGGTAACTGCCAATAAAGATTCATGACGAAAGACTAAAAAGCGTCGAATTTACCACAAAGAATAGCCGTCGGAAGATACCTAACCACTACGATCAACTGAGCCTTTTCGAATTTTAATTTAAGTACGCACCCCATGGGTAGGTGAAAAGAGAGGAGCGTATTCATTATAACTAAGAGAGAGATGATAATCAAACATGGGAGAAGGCTTTGAGTGAGGTCTGAAGGCGAAGGTAGGCTATTTGATAGTGGCCAAAATCGATCTAGCGGAGAACGGAGGCGGAAGGGGTGCGATTGGTGGAAGGAAGAAAAAACAGCGATGGACATGAGATGACCTAATTACGAATGGGAAAGGGGGAGACGAAATATAGAAGCGATAAGAACAAATAATTTCGAGATGGTTCAGTTTAAATTAGCAAAAATTCTCAGAATGCATGTGAGCTCTCCTGGCATAACTCAGTAATTATAATATAGTATAGATAGTGATGATGTATGATTCATTAGTTTTGTATTTTGGATATAAAGTTGTAATGTTTTTTGAATGAATGGATCCATTGCTATGAATTTATATCAATTTGTTTTTGTTTATCCATCTTTTGTCGCATTTGCAAAATTTATTCAATTAAAATTATAATAAAGTGTATTACAATTCGATAAAAATAGTTGTAAAAATTACAAAGTCACAATGGTGCATAAAAGTTGTAGTTGGTATTACTACAATTGTGCATAAAAGTTGTAATAAAGTTTATTACAACAGTGAAAAACAGTTGTAAAATTTCAAAGCTACAACGGTGCTGCAATGGTGAAAAGAAGTTGTAAAAGATTTTTATCTATTACAACTTCTTAATACACGACGGTTGCATCCCCGTTGTAAAAAGTATATTACAACGGTGTTCCACCGTTGTAATATGGTCAATTTGCTGTAGTGTTCATCAAATTACAAGAACACGCATGGATTAAACAACCACCTTTTACCACTAGAAAGAACATATTTACACATATAGTGCATGTTCCATGGCACCACTTAACGTAAACAAAAGGGTATAACCACATGCACCACATATATAAAAAAATCAATAAAGAGTTTCACAGATCTAGTTAACATGATTCAATAAAGAAACACATTGTCATCTTTCCTGCGAGTTTAAAGGATCCATAAACATTGAAAACACCATCCAAAAAGATCAAATCTATGATGTCACATTTACTGCTTACATGGTTAAAATAATAGGATATCCAGATATTAGAAAATGAACAAACAGCTGAAAACAAATGTTATTAAAAATGAATTTTAATAAAACAATATACTTCTAGCAGACTAGAATGGTATTTAGATCTGTTAACTTTAGAAAGATAAAAAACCGAAATTATCTAACCAGATTAAACAATGCCAAGTAACAATAAGGACACTTGTTACACTAGTGCACATTTGAACTGTACAGTAAAATTTGAATCAGCAAATCTCACATTAGTTGAAAACCATTGTACAAACTTGTCCAATGAGTTAACTTCCAAATAAAAATTTCATAGACTAGCACAGTGAATAAACAATAATACTGGGCCAAAAGTTAGAATCAAACAAATTAATAGCTTTTAATAACATGAAACTATAAAAAAACATGAAATCAACAACATAATATGTCAAGTAATATAAATAAAAATGCAAACTAACAACATAAAAAAAAGGAAATCTACCGGACTAATAAGCAGATTTGTTCAACCAACCAAAGGACAAGTGGACTATGAGTGCGAACGAATGACTGGGACAAGGGAGCCGAGTCCAAGCAACAACTAGGGTTGACGAGTGCAATCGATCACTAGGGCGTGAGGAGCGCATCTGCAATGGGTCCAGTGGCGACTAGGGCATGACAAGACCGACAACTAGGGATTAACGAATGAGAGTGACGACTAGGTTGGATTTGAAATAGGATTTAGCAATTAGGTTATTTTTGTGATAAACAAGCGAGGACTTTTGTTTAGGTATGACAATGGAGGACGGTAGGTTTGAAGAAAGTGCGACAAGAGGGAAACGAAAATTACTGAGAAACGAAAGCCGTGAACAAAAAGGAGGTGGCTATATGTGGGGTCTGTTACGAAGAAGCATCGAATGTTGTTGGTCCGAAACATCTAATGGCTCGAAATAATCTGTTTTATTATAATAATTTAACAGATTAATTGTCAAGAATAATTCGAAGTTTAACGTGTTTTCCCATAATAAACCCAAGTCTGGATTATTTCTGAATAATCCGAAGTTTGGGGGGTGACTTCCCATATTAATCCCAGTTACTTGTGTCTTCCTATATTAATCCGAAGTTTGGGGGTGTCTTCCCATATTGATCCCAAAATAACACGTCAGGGGATCATCGGGATCAATATAGGAAGACACCCCCCAAATTTCGGATTATTCAGAGATAATACAAACTTGGGATTATTATGGGAAGAGACGTTAAACTTTGGATTATTCTTGATGATTAATCCTAATTTAATTTGGTTTATAATTATTTAGAGATTAAGAATTAAGTATAATTTAAAGAAATGTATATCTATTTGCATGACGGATAGATATTTTTAGATACATAAAGTGTAATATTTGTATTAACTACTTAATATTCTTAAATTTATTAAACAAAATTTTAAGATTTTTTTTTAAGGATTCAAATATAATTATTAATTATCAAATACTATATAATAAATATCAATTCTTAATTATTAAATTATATGTACCAATTAATAATTAGCAATAAAATTTTAGCATTGATTATTACGTATTCATTATTTCATTGTAATATATAATTATTAATTCTTAAATTTTACCTTTTATTTACAAATTATTAGTTACCAATTGTTACTTGTCACTTCCTAATTATAATTGAATATTAATTATTAATTATTATGTGTATACTAGTTATTATCGATTAACAACAATAATTATTAACTATCAATTGTTAAATATACTATTAAATTGTAAATTAAATATAATTATTAATTATTAAAAGCAATAATAAATAAATAAAACATTAGTATTAAACATTAATAATTGGATATTAATTATTGAACGTTGATTATTAAGTACTCAATAGTGATATTTGGTTAATTATTAAATGTAAATAAATTTTAGCTGTAATTCACTTATTATTAATAATTAACCATAATAAATGATTAGATATAAAAAAAATTATTGGTTATAATAATTCAGCATTTCGTATAGTTATTGTTTCGTCAATGATTTTTACAACATGTAAGTGAAACAACTTTACTATAGTAAATTGATGTTTACAACATTTAGTGAAAAAAATCAAAAAAAAAAGTTTACGTTTGTTTTTGCAATTTAATAATTATAAAAAATTATTAATTTTTAAAATAGAAATTACTATTAACTTATTTTGATATTTTAAGTTCTATAAATGTTAAATTCAAATATTACTTATCAATTATGAATAATTAAATTTTTTGAATTATTTATTAAGTATTTATTAGTATAATTAATTATTAATATCTATTAATAAAAATTAATCCTTAAATATAACTATTTAGTTATATGATAATTATCAATTAAGTATTAATTGTTATATATTAATTACTAAATATTGATTTTTAATAATGAGTTATAAATATTATTTACTTATTTATCGATTACTAAATGTAACTAAAAAATATTAAACAGAATTTTCTAACTATTTATATTTAACAATTGTAAATTGTTTAATTTAAAAAAAAAATTATAATAGTTGATAATTACAAATTATCTATTAATAATTAATTATAATAAATTATGATATATATATATATAAGTTGTTGTTTATGATTACTTATATGTATGTTTGGTCCGATTAAAGTAATTTGTAGTTGTTTCGATGTATTTGCTTTGGTTGCTAAGGAACAGATGCAAATTACACAATTTGCTTCAATGCATTTGCTTCAGCTAAGGAACCGATGAAAATAACACTATTTGCTTCTGTTGTAGGTACAACGGAAGCAAGTAACACTATTTGCTACAGTGCAATTGCTTCAGTTGTGGGCAAAACCGAAGCAAATGATATTATTTGCTTCTGTTGCAGATACAATAGAAGCAAGTAACACTGTTTGCTTCGATGAATTTGCTTCGGCTGTTAACGAAACTGAAGCAAATAGTATTATTTGTTTTGGTTGTGAGGACAACTGAAGCAAATGACGCAAAGCAACAAACATGTTATGTACTAGTGATGGTTTTAGTTTAATCTTTTGATTAAAAAGGTTTCCAAATTGGGATTTGATAGAAATAATCTTCAGATATTGACATGAAATTTCGCTGTTAGACGTATATTATATGAGAAATTTGGAAGATATTTATATCGTTATTCCACTTATAGAATTTGTTGATCATGAGAATTGCTATCGAGTATAAGCTGATATAATTTCAGTTTAAATCTTATATTCAATATTAATTGTGTTTTAGTTTGACTTGATCTATGGATTAAAAGATATGTTTAAATTTGTAAAACATAGAAATAATCATTAGTTAAGATTTAAATGGGATTACGAGATTCAAAGAAACTTTGGGTTAAAAGATTTAAGGGAATGAATCTTTGATTTTTGGATTTGAAACAAATGTTTTTCTAAGGATAACAAGGTTAAAGGAAGATTTTGATTAACCAAAACTAGGTAAAGGGGGACTTGATTAAGACCTGATATAATCCATAATTGTTTTAAAATTTGTGCTAATTATTTGGAAAGACCGGGATCGGATCTATATCCGAAAACCATTCCAAAAAATTATATGACGAAATAGAGCATTTGAAGACGACGGTTGAAGAGGGGGAACCTTCACATGGAATGGATTACTCCTTAATGTTTCAGTTGGGAAGTACACCCAATTTGAGGTTATCTGTAGCAGTAGTCTTGCAGATTCTTCGTATTTGCAAGGGCGTTTCTCCACTATGTACGAGGAATAAGGTGCCTTTAGTTTTGTTTAGACCCAGAACGGACTTGTATGAAGTGTGTCTGACAGTGTATTTTGTAATATATCAATTGGTTTTTAGTAAATATATTTCTAATTAGTGGTGGATAATTCATTCTCTTAGCTTAACACCCTTCTTTGAGGCGTACGAGCTCAAAGGTTATATGGCTAGTAATTATCAATTATATATAAAATGACAGTGTGACATACTGAGCTATTGATAATCAAAGCATGGCTTGTAAAGCATAACTTTGTGTAACGTAACTTTGGCTAGCCTGACACCTCGAAAAATGGCTAAAACAGGAAAATGCAATGAGGATATGGGTTGTCATCTCATTCTGGATAAAAAAATGTACCATGGAATGGAGCACAGGTGTTACTTATGTGGCGACATCTACTTATGTGGTTATTGATGATGAGGGATCCCAGTTAAAGGTTGGTAACGGACGGGAGATTACATACTCACGAGTTCTCTAAGTTATCCGGTTAAGGGATAACCCAACCTTGTGCTAGCATAGATCCAGTGAGTTATCGGGACATCCCTCTTGGGGTGTACCCATTGGTAAGGAAGTTCCTTAGCTTAGCCATTTGTTGGAAATCCATTCTCCACTACGAGCATGTACAATTTCAATTGTATACTATACGTCATCATAGTATATGGTATATATATTGGCTAGGATTAATACATTTACTTGCAAAAGGAATTCTCACACTATGCACTAATAATAATATCAGAGGACTTTCTATGTATCAAGCATTTTTTGTTATCATAAGGAGAAATCTCGCCCAAATCTGCGTTTTCATTATGTGTATGTCACGAGACCTTATGGTAGATTAATTTTCCAGAAAAACCATTGCGAATTTTTATGCATTGATATTCATAAGGGAAAAAATCGTTCCTTGTTATTTGGCATGGTCTTACGATTTACCTCACTTCAAAATTGTTAGACTAAAAAGTGGTTCTAACACCCAATTGACTGATAATTCTAGAGAATGACAACTCAAAACATATAAAAAAGAGAATCAACACATAAGGTTTATAGTGGTTCGGCGTTAGTGAGCCTAAGTCCACATTATACTTCTTTAATTGATGAATTGATTACAAGTACAATAGTAATATCCACTAACCTCACTAGTACAATCAATAATCTCTCTAAATTTGTATAATTATACTCAAGGATTTAGAGTACAATCTGAATAAAATAGAGGACTATTGTTGGTGATGAAGTTTGAGTAAAAGGAGAGCCAAAATATCCTTCAAGATGGGGAGTTCTGGTGTATTTATAGGTACAGAGCACAAGCGGGTCGGATGTCACATGGGTCCCATCCCGTAAATCTCGAATTCAGATGCATTGTGGTGAGGACAACGCATCAACATCGTGGGTAGGTGGATAGTGATCGTCCCGTATCTATAGCAACTTGATGTGTAACCACTTTATAGCAGCAGTACTGGGATTGGATCGGATCGTGTCTTATACGAACTGATCTTCTTTAGTGATATTGAGGGGTCACGCCATCTTATATTTAAAGGGGGTTCGGGTACTTGATGACCGACCCGAACCAGTTCATGTTTGCTGGAGTCAGGATCTCTTGTGTGCGCACGTCGGGAGCGGGTTGAAGATAGTCATCCGATCTGAAACCATCCTTGGCCAACATCTATTAACACGTGATTTTTTCCCTTCGATTTGATATCCTCTCTATAGTTTAATCCGACTCCATCGTCAGTAAACGATCATCCAGACCTTATCTTACCTGGCTACAAAGTAGGACAACAGTTTACCCCTTCGAAGTACATTTCATTGGAGATGAGATGTGCTTCGAAACTATCAACATTTATGTTCTTAAATCAGCGTTAATCAACAGTCGCATCTATCTATAGAATCATGACACTTGGTGAAATCACATGTCAAGATTTTTGTGTCATGTATAAATAGGACGCCTGATTCATTGTCATCTCCATTGCGTTCAATAACTTGAAGCTTTCAATCAGGGTATAAACGGGTTTCCAGGTAAAATCTATGACTTCTTTTGTCTTAAAAAGTTATAATTGCTTAATCTAATGAAATCGTCCCATCTGTCCATGTTCACACATTCATATAGCACCAAGTAATTTTGTTTAACATTTCCTTGCTTTCAACCTTGTTCGAGTCCATTTTTATATCACCGAACCGAAATTTGAATAGTGGATCAGGTCGATATTATCCGACCCACTTATATATATATATATATATATATATATATATATATATATATTCATATTACCATTTTTTGGGCCACTTCTGTCTTGGAGCTAACAGATCAGATTGGGCCGTCATTTTGAGGAATATGAATAGACCTTTTGATCCATCATATAAATTATTTACCCTTCTTTCTTTTTCTTATTCCTCTACCGTTGATTTCCCTAGTTCCATCAAAAATCCTAGCTTTACAAGTTTAGAAAACTGGAATGACCCTAATTTAAACTGGATTTTGGTATGATTTTTTTATTTTAACAAGTGTAAATAATTTTCATACATAGGGGATAAATTGGTTAAAGACTAGAGCCATTCTTTCTCCATAAAATATCCAGGATCCTAAAACTTTACCAATATCAAAATATCAGTTTATATAAAAGAAACATTGATATATATTTATATACACACACATACACATTTGGAGATATATATATATATATATATATATATATATATATATATATATCCCTCTTGCTTATAATCAGAGTAAAAGAAAACAAAAGACACATTGACCCCTTTTTTATCAATGTTTCCGTAACACCCCGCATTTTATGATAATTAAATATTTAAATAGTGCATATGTGTATATATATATGCATAGACATAAATATTTAAAAGAAGAATAAAATAATGATAATATATGATTGCATGTAATAAATACATGCATTGAAGAAGAAGAAAATATTAATGTAAATAATGATACAATGCATACATTAAAAGAAAGGAGAAATTGGCTGCATGCAGTGTAATTAAGTTGCATGCACTTATTTACAAATATTATGCAATAATAAAAAAAGGAAAAAAAATGAAAGAAAAAGATGCATGCAAAATGATAAGGTTTCATGCAATGGTTTAAATGAAAGATTACAACAAAAGCAGGAATAAGAAAAGAACAATGACCACCATTGTTCGAAGCCTTGTTAATAAAAGCCTAAGTAGTCCAGTTGGTTAGATCATGTGGCTTTCATGCGAGAGGTACAGAGTTCGATCCTCATCAACGCCATATTTTTATTTTAAAGGAATGACTAAAATAGTTCATGTTCTAAAGAGAAAAAATATATAAACGCACATATAAGGAAAATTATACATATAAGGAAGTATAGAAAAATATACGTATATATGTATATGAGAATATATGCGTATATATGTGCAAATATATATATACACACAAAGGAGAAATTCAAAACAAGCCTACAATCAAAGAAATATGGTAAGAATTAAATAACGACATAAGCACCGTTTGAATTTTGAAAACGCAATAAAAGATATGCATAAATATACGTACAAAATGGGCATTTGAGGTCTTATATACATATAAGAAGATTATATGTAAATATAATATTTAAATAAATCAAAGAAAGTATAACGGGATACAAATCAAACGTTTAAAATCAAAAATGTCAAAATAGTAAAACATCTTTTGAAAAAACTCTAGCGGGACCTAAGGCGTCGACCCTGGGGTCGAAACTCACGTGGGGGGGGGGGGGCGACTCCAGGGTCGACACCTACATAGGGGGGTCGACTCCGGGGTTGACCCCACCCCAGATCAAGCTAGATTCATCAATGAATCTGGAATGTTTTCTTAACCATGTTCGTTGCTGACTCAGCGCTGCGTGTACGATAAGATCCTGAACAGCTATAAATAGGCAAGTAGAATAGTTAGTTTAGGAAAATTTTGATTCAAGATCTGGAGGAAAAGAATGTATTTAATAAATAAGGTGTTTAGAATTCTATTCGAAGTAAGGTAGATTCTTGGATCTAGTCAAAATATTTTTCTCCCCTTTCTTTCCTTTTTCTCTTAGTTGAGAACTGTGAATCTATGGTTGTTTATGTTCTTTTTTCATTTAAGAGAACCATGGAATGCTAGATCTAGGCTAGATTCATGATTTGGAAAGCAATTAGGTGAGTGGACTTAAATTATACCTTTTTGATAATGGTATATTTATCGTTTGACAATCCCCGTTAATATGCAATGTAAATCTGCCAAAATGTTAATATGTTGAAACATTAATATGAAATGTAAATCTGCTATAATGTTAATATGTTGAAACATTAATATGCATTGTAAATCTGCTAGGATGTTAATATGTTGAAATGTTAATAGGTTGACATGTAAACATGATGGCATGTATAAACCTGTTAAAATATGTGGAAACGATTGCTGCTGTTATTCAGTGGCATATTATGTACTTGAACCCTTGACTGTGAGAATTGGAATAACTACATGCTAATTTGTTAGAACGGAACAATTACATGATTCGATGATTACATGTTATTTTAAAATGAGGTTAATTACATGTAAGGAAGAACATGCGACATGATAATTAGATAATGGACTTAATATGATATTGAGTATGACATGCAAAAATATATTACAGTAAAAATTTGGAAAGAATGGATATGCTTAAATTTGTAGAAAATAGAAAACTGTAACCGCACTAAGACACGTGGTTAAATTCAACTTGTGGTAGAAGTCTGCCTGGAACCGCCCGGCAAATCCAGCGTCCACAAGTTGTTAATTTAATGTGAGGGGTATAGTGCGTTAATAAACATGTAACGGTGCTAAGACACGAGGTTAAATTCAACTTGTGGTAGAAGTCTGCCCGGAACCGCCCGGCAAATCCAGCATCCACAAGTTGTTAATTAATTGTGAGAGGTGTAGTGCATAAACATATATATGAATATATGTATATAAAAGGATAGAAATAAATGGCACTAATTATGATTAATGGAAATGAATGGAAATTATAACAGTAAAAGGATTGGAATGAACGGGGAATGATAATAACCTATTATCATTAATTACATAATGAGAATGTTATATAATAGATAAACTTGTCTTTTGGACAAGTGGAAATTATAACATAAGTTATAATAAATGAAAAAGGAAACTCATTAGTAAACCTTAGTTAAAATAACTAAGTTAATAAGTAAATAACAATAAGTTGTAGTGATAGAATAAGACGAAATTTTGATTAAATAAGAAAGAACGAGGCAAGCATATGGAATAAGATAAGTTATATTTAATCATATATTAAGTGACATGTTAAATAGAAAACATAGGAATTGAGACGAAGTATACTTAATTACATACTAAGTCGAACATGTATTGTAACTATGGAATCAGACAACGAATAATATAAAGAGATTGTAGATTACAGATGTTGGATTACAATCTAGAGAATAACGTGTTATGGGCTTATTAATGAACTTAAATAGATTAAGTTATATATCTGAAATTAATAAGCAAGAGGAACTTGGTAACTTGAATAAGAAGTCAACGTGAATGGGAATGACTAAGTTAACTGGAAACCTGACGAGATAGAGCAAGCGCGTAATTAATTGTTTAGACATAAGGTCTAATAACACATCAACCAGAAGCGCTCGGACCATTTTGTACATCTGAAGATGAATAACCCAACGGGGTAGACCATCGTGACGTCATGGGACACAAGGGGAGCACACGTCCATCTGATTATTCTGCCTATTCTTCTTATTGTTCTACTTATATTATGCTGGCTTCAAAATGACTGGAAGGGGAAGCACACGGCTTCCTGGGACGTGGAGGGTACTCCTGGTAGTCCTCTATGCTATGACAGCATTCGACTGTGCTCGCAGAGGTTAGATCTGCATGTTATTACCCGGTGCGTATACCTTGACTGCCACGATAATAGGTAGTCAGAAGGATGTAGGGTGGCATAGGTGATTGGACGCTCCACAGTTTCCTTGTGACTAGGCTGGGTTATAACCACTCTCGTGTACTGATAGGTCTAACCATTTGTTGATAGAAAGACGTCGGGTACCTATCATCGACAGTTAGCATGATGCATGATGCAGAAAGGCGGAGAGCTAAACTAAAAGACCATAGACCATTTGCTATCAAGGCTATGGGTGAGGGACAAGCCAACAAGGATTTGTTGTTTGTTGTTTGCTCTTGGGCCAGGTTACTAGTTCTCAAGTTTGTTCGTCTTTCACTAGTTGAGGGAGGGGTCAGGTGGGACCATAGCCACTGAAAATGCAGACCTTGGCATATGTGAATACAAATATCTGAAAAGCTCCCGGTCGAGTTTCGTGTTTCTTGTACAGCCCTGCCATGGTACTCAGTGCGCAGTAGAGGATATGTGCGGTTAAGGCATCGATTACAATTGACGATACGTACGTAGGAAAGTCTAGATACATGCATGTCTGCTTTAGGTGGTGTATCATAGACTCTAGGGCATAACTCTATGATATGATTCAATCAAAGTTGGCAGTCTGCACGCTTACATAGCATGGCGATGACTCTCCTATGTGGAACGTAGCATTGTTATATAGAGATCCGTACGTCACACCGGCATAGGATGAGGGACTGCGTATATTTCTGTGGTATTACGGGCCGGCTAGGACCGTGTGAGTGGGGTACCCTGGGGTGTACCATAATTTGGGGTAGCTACATATATACTGTATTAGGCTAATCCAATGGGGAGTAAATGGGTATGACGTGTGTGTAAACCCTGAGTGTTGTTAACACAAGTAACCTAATAAACAAGAAAATGTAACTGAACGGTATATGTAGGGTTATCCAAAATTTGTAGTTCAAATCCAGTCACCATAACTTGTGTTTTGACCCCCTCCTTATAACATACTCACAGGTTAGAATTGGGACAGAGATATGATAGCTTTGGATACTGGTTAGGCAGTATTATTATTCGGGTAAGGCTATATTTTGATTATATTATATTTTATCCATTCCACTGTGAGATGTTTTCTGAGCTCTGATATATTTTATATCTGTCTTTTCTGTAGGATACAGACAAACCAACACGAGTTTCGATAGATTATAATTTTGAAAAAAAATCGGTCCGTTGGAATTCGAGTTGTTACATCTGGTATCAGAGCTTAGGTTTCAGATTCTTGTATAGATAGTGAGTGAACGTATTTGTATTTTTAAAATATAAATATATTATATAAATATATACCTAGATCCGTAGAGGAACCCACTAAATAGAAAGAGCATAATATGGTGAGAATTGGGATATCTGTTTTGTACACTAAAGGAACGAATATGAAAATACGAGACCCTTAGGTAATTTGGGTGGGAATGTACAATACGTTTTGAAACAGAGAAAGGTGGATCCCATATGTTAATATTTCATATTTGTGGGTTTGGCAGTCAAACCTTATAAATTGGAAAAGGTTAAAAAGAGAAAAATGGATTAGGAATATATATAGTAGAGAGAATTGACTTTGTGGGAGTGTCTAGGAAAGTCTAGTTAAGATTAGAAACCCACTTTGAGTCTAACCCCATTGTTAACTTTTAAGAATTTGAAACTGTAAAAGCTTTTGGAAGATGGTTTATGGTATTTTCAAGTTTTGATCTTAAAATTTACAGTTTTAAATATATATAAAGAATATATTAGAAAAGTACATATTGAATTTTGATGTAAAATGTGGTATATTTTGTAAACAATGATTTCCAAATTTTGTCTAAAAAAATATTCTCTCAGTAAAAGTTGTGTATCATGGAGCATGTATAGCTCGCTAGTTTTGTTAAGTTATATGGTATGAGAAAGTGTTGCATTTTGTCGAAAACTATAATTTTCAGTAAAGAAAGTTTTGAAATCTCTATTCTTTTGACAATCATTTTTGATAATTGTTTTAACAAGAAAATTTTGTTTAGAGGACAAAATAAGTTGTAGAAATTAAGAATAGAGTAGATATTTGCACCTTGTAGTAAGTAACTGAACCGACCTTATAGGCAAAAACAAGTCGTAAACCTGATTGAGAAATAGTTGTCCTTGTCTACTCCAGTTTTTGTGATTTGAAAAAAAAATGATGATTCGCATTTTTATGAAATGACATGTTTTTATAGTTTGGAAAAAGTAAGTTTTGATGAGGAAAATAAAGTATCGACATTTTTAATTTTGGAGAAAAAAATGAAATTAAAAGGTCAAACTGCGTTTTTAAATTTTTGGAGTAGGTACAGATTAATGCCCAGGGAAGACGGGAAAAGTTTTGAGGCTATGAAGTAGATAGCGAGAATTATCTTGGAATAATAATAAGTCCCCGCAGAACACACGTAAGCATTGAGAAGTCTAGTGTGTTGCTTTAAAAACTTATGCTAGTACACAGGTAGTACTAGTGGTGACTTAGACAGTAGAGGGCAAGTAAGTATATACATATTGTTGTTTGAATTTTTTTGAGGGGATATAGTCCTGAGATTCTTGGCCCTTAGTAGTAGCTGGTTTGAGTGTCCGTTTTCCTATTTTAATTGAAGGAGTAGAAGGCTTATTTGAAACTAAACTTAGATCAGAGGATTAAATTAAATAAGCAAAGAAAAGAGTAATGGCATAACTAAAAAGGAAACAACAAATCCAGTAAATCAACAAACACAACAGTTAAAGAAAAATGGAAAATTCTGAGAAAAAAATGAATAAGAGTAAAATTTTCCAAGATATGTTGAAAAAGAAAACCCGTGATAAAGTTTTCTTATGTGAACCGTGCTTGGATAGGAAAATAGGGAATCTTTGTGTGGTAGTTATATAAAATCGAAGTACAGATAGAAAAGGTAATTAAAAGAAAAACGGAGGATGTGAAGTTTTCCATTTTTCCACCTTTCTGTAACATAACAAATCAAATTTAGAATATTGGATATTTCTGAAGTTCGAAAAATAAAGTTGGTTGGTAGGATTTTGGATGCAACAATTGGATGAACTGCGCTCTTGCTATGCAAGAGTGTGGGAAAATTTGGATGATAATGTATTTTGATCTTCAAAATATTGCATTCATGTAGAATTGCAAGTATATTTAGGATGTGAGCATCATGCTTTTAAAGGATTTTTGAAAATTTTGCATATATATAGAAGGTACTGCTTAGACATACATGTATCATTATGTTGTATTACACTTTGCATAAGTGCACAATGTTTGCAAAAATTGGATGCACACATGATGGATGAATATTATGTGAGGGGTTATTTGATTTTTAACCTCATCAAATTTCGGGGATGAAATTTTCTAAGGGTGGGAGAATAAAACACCCCGCATTTTATGACAATTAAATATTTATATAATGCATATATGTATATATATATATATATGCATAGACATAAATATTTAAAAGAAGAATAAAATAATGATAATATATGATTGAATGTAATAAATGCATGCATTGAAAAAGAAGAAAAGATTAATGTAAACAACAATACAACGCATACGTTAAAAGAAAGGAGAAATTGGTTGTATGCAGTGTAATTATGTTGCATGCACTGATTTACAAATATTATGCATTAATAATAAAAGAAAGAAAAAAATGAAAGAAAAAGACGCATGCAAAATGATAAGGTTTCATGCAATGGTTTAAAAGAAATATTATAACAAAAGGAGGAATAAGAAAAGAACAATGACCACTAATGTTCTAAGCCTTGTTAATAATAAAAGCCTAAGTAGTCCAGTAGGTTAGAGCATGTGGCTTTCATGTGAGAGGTACAAAGTTCGATCCCTGCAGACGCTATATTTTTATTGTAATGGAACGACTAAAATAATACATGTTCTAAAGAGAAAGTATGTATAAACACAAATATAAGGAAAAGTATACATATAAGGAAGTATAGGAAAATATATGTATATATGTATATGAGGATATATGCGTATGTATGTGCAAATATATATACACACAAAGGAGATATTCAGAACAAGGCTGCAATCAAAGAAATATGGTAAGAATTAAATAACGATATAAGCACCGTTTGAAGTTATGTATACATATAAGAAGATTATATGTAAATATAATATTTAAATAAATCAAAGAAAGTATAACGGGATACTAATCAAACGGTTAAAATCAAAAATATCAAAACAGTAAAACACCTACCCAAAAACACTCGCGGGACCCAAGGCGTCGAACCTCGGGTCAACACACACATAGGGGGGTTGACCCTAGGGTTGACACCTACACAGGGGGGTCGACCCCACCCCAAATCTGGCTAGATTCATCAATGAATCTGGATTGTTTTTCGTTGTTGACTCAGCGATGCATGTACAATAAGATCCTGAACACCTATAAATAGGCTAGCAAAGCCTAGCCTAAATCTCACATTTTCTAAGAGACTTCCTAAGCTCTGTAATTCTTCTTTCTCCCCAAATATCTTCAGAAAAGTAGAATAGTTTAGGAAAATTCTGATTCAAGTTCTGGAGGAAAAGAATGTATATTAATAAAGAAGGTGTTCATAATTCTATTCGAAGTAAGATAAATTCTTAGATCCATTCAATTTAATTTTCTCCCCTTTCTTCCCACTTTTTTAGTTGAGAATTGTGGATCCATGGTTGTTTAAGTTCTTAATTCATTTAGGAGAAACATGGAATGTTTGATCTGGACCAGATTCATGATTTAGAAAGCAATTGGGTGAGTGGATTTAAAATATATCTTTTTGATAATGGTATATTTATCATTTGACATTCCCCGTTAATATGCAATGTAAATCTGCCATAATGCTAATATGTTGAAACGTTAATATGCAATGTAAATCTACTATAATGTTAATATGTTGAAACATAAATATGCATTGTAAATCTGCTAGGATGTTAATATGTTGAAATGTTAATAGATTGAAATGTAAACATGATGACATGTATAAACCTGTTAAAATATGTGGAAACGATTACTGTTGTATACATACATTTTCTAATTACATGGCATATTATGTACTTGAACCTTTGACTGCAAGAATCGGAATAACTACATGCTAATTTGTTAGAACGGAATAATTACATGATTCGATGATAACATGTTTTTTTAAAATGAAGTTAATTACATGTTATAAAGAACATGCAAAAATATATTACAGTAAAAATTTGTAAAGAATGGATATGCCTAAATTTGCAGAAAATAGAAAACTCTAACCGCACTAAGACACAAGGTTAAATTCAACTTGTGTTAGAAGTCTGCCTGGAACCGCCCGATAAATCCAGCATCCACAAGTTGTTAATTTAATGTGAGGGGTCCAGTGTGTAAATAAACATGTCACGGTGCTAAGGCACGTGGTTAAATTCAACTTATGGTAGAAATCTTCCCGGAACAGCCTGGCAAATCCAACATCCACAAGTTGTTAATTAAATATGAGAGGTCTAGTGCATAAACATATATATGAATATATGTATATATATAAGGAAAGAAATAAATGGAACTAATTGTGATTAATGGAAATGAATGGAAATTATAATAGTAAAAGAATTGGAATGAATACGGAATGATAATAACCTATTATCATTAATTACATAAATGAGAATGTTATATAATAGGTAGACTTGTCTTAGGGACAAGGGGAAATTATAACATAAGTTATAATAAATGAAAAAGGAAAGTCATTAGTAAACCTTAGTTGAGAGAATTAAGTTAATAAGTAAACAACAACAAGTTGTAGTGACAGAGTAAGGCGAAATTATGATTAAATGAGAAAGAATGAGGCAAGCTTATGGAATGAGATAAGTTATATTTAATCATATATTAAGTGACATGTTAAATAGAAATCATAGCAAATGAGATGAAGTATACTTAATTACATATTAAGTCGAACATGTTATTATAACTATGGAATCAAACAATGAACAATATAAAGAGATTGTAGATTACAAATCTTGGATTACAATCTAGAGAATAATATGTTATGGGCTTATTAATGAACTTAAATGGATTAAGTTATATATCTGAAATTAATAAGCAAGAGGAACTTGGTAACTTGAATGAGAAGTCAATGTAAATGGGAATGACCAAGTTAACTAGAAACCCGACGAGAGAGTAAAAGCGCATAATTAAATATTTAGACATAAGGTATAATAACACATCAACCTGAAGCGCTTGGACCAGTCCGTACATTTGAAAGTGAATAACCCAACGGGGTAGATCATCATGGTGTCATGAGACACAAATGGGGCGCACGTCCATCTTCCTATTCTTCCTATTATTCTGCTGATATTTTGATGGCTTCAAAAGGACTTTAAGGGGAAGCACGTGGCTTCCTGGGACGTGGAGGGTACTCCTGGTGGTCCTCTGTGCTGTGTCTGGATTCGACTATGCTCGTAAAGGTTAGGTCTGCGTGTTATTACCCGGTGAGTATACCTTGACTGCCATGATAATAGGCAGTCAGAAGGCTGTAGGGTGGCATATGTGATCCGATGCTCCGTGGTTGCCTTGTGACTAGGCTGGGTTACGACCACTCTCGTGTACTAACAGGTCTAACCATTTGTTGATAGCAAGACGTCGGGTACTTACCATCGACAGTCAACATGATGCGTGATGTAGAAAGACGGAGAGCTACACCAAAAGACCATAGACCGTTTGCTATCAAGGCTATGGGTGAGGGACATGCCAATTAGGATTTGTTGTTTGCTCTTGGGCAAGGTCACTAGTTCTCAATTTTGTTCGTCTTTCACTAATTGAGGGATGGGTCAGGTGGGACCACAGCCATTGAAAATGCAGACCTTAGCATATAAGAATATAGATATCTGAAAAGCTCCTGACCGAATTCTGTGTTTCTTGTACAACCTTGCCACAGGACTTGATGCAAGGTAGAGAATATGCGTGGTTAAGGCATTGAGTACGATTGACAATACGTACATGGGAAAGTCTAGATACATGAATGTCTGCTCTGGGTGGTGTATCGTAGACTCTAGGTCATTACTCTGTGATCTGATTCGATCATAGGTGGAAGTCCGTACACTAATATAGCATGGTGGTGGAGGTTCTATGCGGAACATAGCGTTGTTATATAGAGATTCGTACATCACTCCGGCGTAGGATGAGGGACTACGTAGATTTCTGTGGCGTTACGGCTGAGACTGTGTGAGTGGGGTATCGTGGGGTGTACCTTAATTTGGGGTAGCTACATATATACTGTATCAGGTTAATCCACTGGGGAGTAAATGAGTATGACATGTGTGTAAGCCCTGAGTGTTGTTAACCCAAGTAACCTAATAAACAAGAAATGGTAACTGAACGATATATGTAGGGTTATCCAAAATGTATAGTTTAAATCTAGTCAGCAGAACTTGTATTCTGACCCCCTCCTCATAACATACCTGCAGGTTAGATTTGGGGCAAAGATATGATAGCTTTGGATACTGGTTACACAGTATTATTATCTGGGTAAGGCTATATTTTGATTAAATTATATTTTATCCATTCTGATGTGAGATGTTTTCTGAGCTCTGATATATTTTATATCTCTATCTTTTCTATAGGATACCAGACAAACCAACACCAGTTTCGATAGATTAGAATTTTGAAAAAAATTCGGCCTGTCGGAACTCTGATTGTTACTGTTTCTCAAAGATTATATTGGAATAGTTATACATAATGTATGCTTTATTAGCTTGCTATATATATATATATGTATGTATGTATGTATGTATTAATTCTGTAAGGAAGATTGTTGATGTAATAAAATGAATCTGTGCCCTTAGGCAAATCTTTTCACTGGTTTTCTATACGCATAATATCGAGTGATACAATCACTCTTCCAATAGGCTTAATCTTGTGCCAAGCAATATTGCATTTTTATAAAATCAGAGGAATTGTATTTATACTAATAGTTGCATTAGGTTCATGCACACATTAAAAAAAACAAAAAAAAAAAACAATTTTCTTTTGTGAATATTTTTTTCTCTTAAAAAAAATTCAAAGAAAAAAAACTTTCTTGAAATGTCCCGATTTCCTTATTCCTACGAATTTTATGATAGTTGTGAAAATCAATATAAGTCATATAATTTTACACCAAATTCATATGGAAATTTTAATAACAACTATTGTACAAATAATTTGGATTTTACACCATCAACTTTTCAAAAATTTCAAAATAATTCGGATCTTGCACCACAAAATTTTCAACCTAACGATCAATCCTCAACTTTGGAAACAAAAATTGAATCTTTACTTGAAATGAGCACAATACAAAATAAAAAAATAAATGAATGGCGCAATTCATATTTGTGCAACAATTCAAGTCAAAGTTTTCAAAATAATTAAAATTCAATTTCAATTTCAAATTCAAATGATTTTGATTATAACCCTTGTCAATCCAATTCGAACTCCAAAATGAATTGCAAATTCAAAATGGAAATGTGAATTACTTTTAAAATGGTTTTGGCAATGGGAATAATTTCAATTGTGGTGCAACTAAATTTTTTTGTTCTCAGCAATTTCAAATTGAAAATTCTCATGTAAATAATTATAAATTTTATTTTTCTGAGCAAATGAATGAAATTCATGATAATCACATGAATTTGTTGTTTCAAGACTACTTGAATTTTCGTGAAAACCAAAATAATCAAAACCAAACGTGTGACGATTCAGATGAAAATTCATCATTTACTAAAATCAATGATTTTCAAATAACAACTTAAATTGTTGAAAATCTTAATGAAGTTGTGGAAATCTATGTAATTGATTTGAATTTAAATTCTCTTAAAATTGAAGACATCATTCTTTAATTCAATCTTCCTCTCTCAGATTCTGAAAATTTAGCAGCTTTAGATTGTCAACCTGACAAAAATGATGAAGTTGTTAACAACTGTTTAAGTGAGGACGACTTTGATGAGCAAAAACTTCTTAAATTGATTGACGATGAAGTTGTTGGGTCTAAAACTGAAAATGAAACATTTGAAAACTATGAAATTCTTGAGGTTGAAAATAATGAAACTGCTGAATGTGATCTTAAACACAATGACGATTTTTCTAAAATTGTTTAAACTCCGTGCGACTTGATCGTTTCAAATGAACCTCAATGTGGTCACTTTTTTTCAATGATAAATTTCTATAGTGTATGAACTCTTTTTGGAATAACACGGTTTTTGAGAAAACACAATTTCGAAATTTACTGAAAATTCATTTGTTTGGTTCTGACTTTAGGTTTACGAATGACCCTTTAGTCAACAAAATATCAAATATCAAAGCAAAACTGAACAATATTTCTCAAAATAAGTGTGCGGATGAGAATGTGCACACGTCTCTCAATTTATACATCATCTGAACAAATCAAACTTTGTTTTTTGAAACTTTTACTGAACCCTGTTTCAATAACCTCTCTTTAGTTACGATAAAAATTCAATTCAATTTTAGGATCAATTGTAAGCTCAAAATTTTAAAGTTAACAACTCAAACTTTTGAAAAAACAAAATTTGTTTTTCCAAATCTGAAACGTAATATAAAATCCTTTACGATTTGGTTTTTCAAGCTTAAGTCGTGTTTCTCATACTTGAAGATACAAACGAATCAGTCTTTAGAAGAATGCTTCATTTACTTCTTGTCAATATACTTTCTGATATACTGTAAATAATATTTTTTTCTCTTGAAAATATATGTTATATTTTCAAAATTTTCATTTTCTTTCCATTTGGGTTGACTGTGGGGACACAATCTAAATCAAGTGTGGGGGAGTTTCATATTTATTTTGGTTTTCCATAGAATTTTCCTTTCTTTTTTTCATTCAAAAAAAAACAAAAAAGAGTTTCGCATTTCTACTTACTTTTAAATAAGACATAATGGAGTTAGCATATAATTTTGGTTGTTCGATTAAAATATTTGGAGATTTACTTCTCCTAACAGATAACAGAAAAAAGTTTGAATTATGAGCAAATTGGGTATAACTGGTATAAAGGGAGATTCATATGTAATGAGTATGAAATGTTTTCTAAATTGTAATCCGATTAAATGAATGGATGATTGAGATTACTTGTGATAACATTTTAGATTTTTTGAGTGAGGTTGTGCTAAGATATTCTCGGTTAACTCTCTCTCTAATAAAAAAAGAAAAAAAATAGAAGTGTGTATATATATATATAATAATCCAAGGGTATCCAACATTGCTAGTACATCTAGCGTTGGTGTGCAAACCCGTTAAGCTCTTTCCGACATCTTGTTGACAAAGTCAGCGTCGGCATACCTTGGTCTCATTTTATGAGTTGAACACCTAAGGATTACCGACCCTTATGTAACTCGTAATGCAGTGTAGGGGTGGTATACTTAGACGTTTTGTAAATAATAATAATGTAAATATTTTTCATAATAAAGAGAGAGTAAGCACTTGAATTCCAAGCACTATCTTCACTTATTCGACCTAACTTGTTAACCAAAAGGAAATTGAGATGCCATTTTACGATTGTAGATATCGATTATAGAATTCTTTTCTTATTTGCACTATGTTTCTACCAAAACAACTAGCCAAGCTGGATGATAACATGACTTTTGTTTAAAGTTTGATTAGTAATGGACTTAAATTTCACAGTGACAACCCAAACTTATGTTAACTCATTCGTGTAAAATTTAAAAGTAAATTATCCATTTGTAAATATTCGTTTAAAAACTTGCATTCATCTTGTAAATTTTTTTTAAATCTTGTATTTTGTAAATATTTTTGTATTTAACTTTTGGATTTTGTGGGTAGTATCCGCTGAAAACCCCCACGAGACAACACTCGTCCTACTAGGGACACCTAGAGGTTTGACAGCTTGTTGCATACGCTCAGTGCAATCGTGTTCCCTACGAAAGTGGATTTATCTTAGTTTTTTTTACTTTATTCGAGGACGAATAAAAAGATAAGTGTGGGGGTATTTGATGTGCACGTAAAAATGCATATTTATATTCACATATTTATTCTTGTTTAGCTTAAATAAATGTCATATGTGGGTATTTTATTATGTTTAAACCATAATTCAATTGATTTTTCACATCATGCATTCATCATCATATACGGAAAAAAATGGTCATTTTTTGTGCTTATGTTATTTTGAGAACTTTTACTTAGACATTTTTCATGTTTTTGTAGAAATTTGATGCATGTAGAAGAGGACTTCATAAAGATAGATATGCATGCACATGGAGGAGATCAATGCCTTGCCAAAAAAGAGAGAATCAATGCCTTGCTAAAAAAAGAGAGGAAATCAATCAATGGAGAGGGAATTAATTCAAATAGAAGATTAATGTAGGACCCTGCCTACACTCCCTCCTTCTTTAGTGGAGACAAAAAAGGATTCATGAATCATTAATAGCTAAAGACAAAAGGAAGCTTAATGAAGGGGCATTTTTGGTAGCACGCTAAATGTTGAATTAGGGTTTTACTCATGTATCAATAACCTACTTGTGTACATGTTAAGGATCTTTTTTTTAGTCAGTCAGTTTGTAGGAAATCTCTCTCTTTTATTTCTATGGCTACTTAGCCATTTTTTCTTATGTAATTTCAATTCTAATGCAATTTAATTTCATGTTCATAGCTTAGATTTATTTTATGCAATTAGAAAGATTTTCCTTTATTTAGTTCTCTTTTCTTTTGTTTTTGTTCTATGTTGCAATCTATTTTTGTTGTTAGAATAACAAACATGGAAGGCTAATACCTTTGATTTAGGGGTAATGAAGCCCTCTTGATTATGTAGATGCAACATATTTTGGTTTTTATGATCCCTTTTTATGCTTAATGGAATGATTGAAGTAGTAATTACATTGTTGTTTGAGTTTTGGTTTTGGTAGTCTATGTTTGTTGACAACAAAATAGGCTATGCTTAGTCAACATAAACACAAAATTGCCTCTTCATCTACATATGAATATGGTAATTAAAGTGATTGAAATTCAAAATTTGATGGCTTATATTTCTAAACATTAGTTAACTGGTCATGCTTAAAGTAGATTTGATTTTCACTTTTGTTGTCATTTCATGAAAATATAATTGTGCATTAGAGAGTGTATTAAAGTTTGACGGTTTAAATGTGTTCTCTAATGACACATTAGGTCGTGCTTATGATAAATGCACTAACTAATTACACAAAAGAACAATTGAGAGATCATGAAATCATTGTATGTTGATTTATGTGGTCATAAGGGGGAAGTTGCCTCTAAATTGCTTTCATTTCATATTTAGCTCTCAACTTAGTTTATAGTTTTTATTAGTTTTTGTTAATTAAATCAATCCAAAGATTGTTTTAATTGATTGAATATAATTAAAATTATTTATTTCCCTGTGGATCGACTCATACTCGCTAATGTACTACAAGTGTACACAGTGCGCTTGCGGTTTATTACACTTCAAGATAGCTTTCTAATTCATAGAATATTCATAGTCGAACACATTTCCTCTCCACAAACAGAGGACTTAAAGTCATCCTCTACCTACTCAATGCGTCTGCCACCACATTACCCTTTCCAGGTGTATAAGCAATTTCAAAGTCATAGGACGCTAGGAACTCCATCCATCTTTGTTGCCTTAAATTAAGGTCCTTTTGAGAGAACAATTCGAACTTGAGAGATTTATGGTCGGTGTACAATTCGAACTTCTCTCCTAGTAGACAATAGCACCAAGTCTTAAGCGCGAATACAATGGCAGCTAACTCTAAGTCATGGGTAGGTTAGCTCTTTTCATGAACGCTTAGTTGTCTACCTCCATAACTTCCCTCTTGCGTCAGAACCGCACCAAGCCCTGTACCACATGCATCAGTGTATATTGTGAACAATTTGTTTCCGTTTGGCAATGTCAAGACTGGGGCTGTTTTCAGAGCCCTCTTCAATCGCTGAAAAGCATCGTCACAATTTATATCTCAAGAAATTGTCAGATTCTTCTTCGTCGGTTTGGTGAGTGGGGTCGATATCTTTGCGAAGTCCTTAATGAACTTTCTATAATAGCCTGCTAGTCCAAGATTAGATTATGGAAGTCAACATTCTCGCATTTATTGCTATTTTTTTTGTAATGTAATAATAATAAGAAAAGAAAGATTCTGAACAGAGCCCAGTATATATATTAATTGGGGAATCTTTTCTTTTTGCAAGAAAACTCCTCACCTCCGTTGATTTATTTGGGATATGTCAATCTTGAACCGCAACTACTTTCACGGGATCTACTGCTATCCCATCTTTAGAGACCACATGCCCTTGAAATCTCACTTCTTTCTCCAAAAATGACATTTAGAGAATTTCGCCTTAAGCTGGTGTGCATGGAGAGTTTTCATAACCTCCCTCAAACGTAGGGCATGCTCTTCCTCGCTCTTCGAGAAAATCAAGATGTCATCGACAAAGACCACAATGAACTTATTTAGAAACTCTCAAAACACCCTACTCATCAAATCAACAAAATAGGCAGGTGCATTCGTCAACCTAAAAGGCATGATGAGCCACTCGAAGAAATCATCCGGAGTCCTAAAACGGTTTTGTCTATACTGTCCTCGGCCGCCCTCAACCGATGAAACCCCGTGGCCAAGTCTAACTGAGAGAAAACAGATGCACCAACAAGCTGGTCAAATAGATCACTTGTCCTCGGAAGTGGGTGCCTATTCTTCTTAGTGAGTTTATTCAACTCTCTATAATCCACACATAAGCGAAGCGAACCATTAGCCTTAGTAGTGAATGCCATCGGAGCACCCAATTCAGATATGCATCGCCTAATAAACCCTTTCTCAAGTAGCTCCCCTACTTGCTTGCTGAGCTCCCTCCTTTCTCTTGGAGCCATGTGGAGCACTGGCAATGCAATTGGTTTTACATTATCCACCAAGTATATACGAAACTCAATCTCGTGCCTCGTAGGTAATCCCTGAACCTCCTCAAAAACATCAAGATACTCACAGACTACTGGTACAGTCGTAGATCGTCGATAGATGCATCAAGTGACTCTAGGAAACTAAGCATGACAGACCCCTCAGGGTCATAAGAAATCTCTAGGGTCCTCCCATGACAAGTCAAAAGTCTAACGATCCTCCTCTTGCAATCCAGAATGGCACCATACATGGTTAGCCAATCCATCCCTAGAATCAAACCGTAGCCCATGAAACCCAGCACGTATGCATCGCATTCAAATTCAATGTATAACACAGATAGTCTCAAACCACGACAAATCATAGACACATGAGTCATACCCCCATTGGGGTTTAAGGCAACAACGAGATCCAAAACCATACTGGTACTATGGTGCAGAGACTCAACCACAGAATCATATATAAAAGAATGCGAAGCGTCGGAATCAAAAAGAGTTCTAACTGGATGATTGGAAAGAGAAATCAAACCTTCAACGGAAACTTTCCTACCTCTATATGGCGCACAGGCCACGAGAGCACGCACCTTCCCTCCCGAAGATCCTGCCCTTTGACCTTGTCCTGGCTTCTTCGGGCGCTCCTTAGAAAAGTGTCTGACCTCTCCACAGTGGAAACAAGCATTCTTTATTTTCTTGCAATCTTTGATCACATGACCCTCACGTCCGCAATGGTGACATTTCCTCTTATCTCGAGATTTGCCATTCTTACCGCCCATCTTTTGTTGCTATTGTTCTTTCTTGGGCCACACTTTCTTGTTTTGTGTTTCCTCAACCTTAGCCTCTTTCTTTTCACCTTTATCTCCTTCATGCATTAATGCCATATCAGTGAGCCTCTCAAAAGTTGTTCCCATCGGAATGTGAGACATAGCTAACCCATGAAGGGGTTCATTCAATCCTCTAGCAAACCTCAAAGCTTTCTTGTGCGGGGTATCTACTAGCTCCAGACCTCGCCAATTAATTAGATTTATTAACATACTCTCTAACAGACATGCCTCCTTGCTTAAGCGACAAAAATCTTTCCATTTGCATACTTTGCCTGGCTTGAGAAAGAAACTTCATTTCGAATTTTTGTCGAAAATCATCCCAAATCTCCACTGGACGCCCTGCTTGCGTCACTTCCCACCAGTATGAAGCCTCATCTTTTAGCTGCCAAAAGACCAGCTGAATCTTCCTATGGTCGTCAACTTTGAAAATTTCAAACAAATCCTCCATCTCTTTAAGCTAATTCCTTGCCTCCACAAAAGTCTCAATTCCATGAAATGGCTTCCCGCCCATAGCACAGAAATATTTGCATACCTTAGAGAAATTATCGGCATGCGGAGGAGGAGGAGCAACGGCTGCAGCTGGCGGAGGGGCGTCTGCTTATCCTTCGGTAGGTGTCGTATCCTCCAGATACCTACAAAACCAAGCTAGTATCTGAATGCCCTCAGAAATATTAGGTTCCCCGGGCAAGTTGAAAAGAAAAGGAAAAAGGGATTCAA
This sequence comes from Allium sativum, assembly GCA_030737875.1. Taxonomy (NCBI): domain Eukaryota; kingdom Viridiplantae; phylum Streptophyta; class Magnoliopsida; order Asparagales; family Amaryllidaceae; genus Allium; species Allium sativum. The sequence goes on along the minus strand of CM060910.1, from coordinate 277,474,517 downwards.
ACAGAGAATCAAAAGATATTTCATATGGCTTTAGGGAATATGTTTTTAAAAACAGACTTTTCTTTTGAAAATGCTTTCTTTAAAAACCTCTTTGAAAACAATTTCTAAAATCTTGTTTCTGATCTGGTAACCTTCAGCTTTGATACCAAATGTGACACCCCACTTTCGTTAATGTCACTCTTTATCAGAATGCATTTAATTTCATGAAGCATTATAGGTAAATAGAAACAGAAACATTACAAGACAGATATAAAATAACAATGGAATTAAAACTTTATTAAATAGAAAAGCTTCATGGTTCAAACCCGATTACATAATAAGTCTGGAATACTGAAAACATAAAACTTCTGCCTTGTACAAAAATCATCATTAGAGTACAATAATACATAGAAAGAGCATAATCCCCAAATTATAGCCATAATAGAGGAGATACGAAATCAAGCTGTACATCTAAGCAGCTCCAACCAGAATGAAAGAAGAACCCTGATCAATCTTGAGTATTCCCACCCTGAGAACCTTGGGGTTGGGGGAGAAAGAAGAGAAAACAAAATGGACCAGACATAAAGTATGGCGAGTCTAGTTACTTTTATCATATAAATAAGTAAAAGCATCATGACAGGCATATAAACTGGATAAGAGAAATAACAGTATATAAGGCAGGTATGACAAGGTAAACAGGAAAAACAGAACAAAACATGCATTGCGCTTCTCTAATACTTCTCTCTACACCAATACTAGTATAACAAGAACAAGATGATCCCAACAAGTACAAGATGGCAGACTTACGTGTACTTCTAGTGAGAGGTTTTACCCCATACAATAACAGGTAGCCCAACAGAACTGACGGGTGTTACCCCCAACGATAATAACGGGCTCCAAAACAAGCGAGACTAGATGTACCCTAAGCACTACCCCAATCGATCGGCTCCCTATCCCTAAGATACCCGTGCTAGCCCCACAGTAGGAAGTATCACTTCCTAAAGTGGAAACCCCGTTATTTTTCAAGATGCACGACTATATCTACTGATGTCACAGCGTCTTATTTTCTCGAGCAAGCGGACCCATGCACGCATATGGCCCCGATGGAATGCGCTGTCAAAACATCCTTACCCAAGTGACCTCTTATAACTAGCTCAGTAAGCATGCCCTGACCCCGACTTAGTTCGGGGTTCCCCGTATGATGCCGATATAGGTTATTGACTGATACAGGTCCCACACTCTAGATGATACAAGCTTCCCACTAGGATTGCATCCCCACTACTAGGATTTTCACAGGTTATGCCTACCAGTTTAACAAGATTGCATAACCTCAACAGGTTAAGTTTGTCGGGTTCATATGTATAACCCATCCCTACATATTTAACAAGACTAACTTAACCCTCTCATTGATTCAAGCAAGTTTACTTAACCCTTACTCAAGTGAACCAGTTCATGTTATCCTTATGGATTCAAACAGGTTAAGTATTACAAGTTCATCACCGTTCATTCATGGTTATTAATATGCTAGACCTCTCACATTAAGTCTACCAGTTGTGGATGCTGGATATGCCGGTTGGGTCCAGGCAGACTTCTTCCACAAGTTGAACTTAACCTCGTGTCTTAGCACTGTTATGCGTATGTTTATGCACTTAGACCCCTCACATTAGATTTACCACTTGTGGACGCTGGATATGTCATGCGGTCCTGGACAGACTTCTACCACAAGTGTAATCTAACCTTGTGTCTATGCGCGGTCACGGTTTCTAATTACTGTAAATATAGGCATTTTCATTACTAAACAATTTTCACATTTATAATGCTCCAAATCCCCGTCTGTTTTATGATACAAGTTATGCCCTAGATTAAGGTTTAGATCAAGATACATATTATTCCCCCAAATTCCAAGTCTTGGATCAAAGTACAGATTATGCCCAAACTTCCCAATCATGTTTACAATATGAATTATGCCCCAAATTAACCGTTCCCAATCGTTTCCAAATTCGTGTGTTCGCATATTTCAGTCATAGGCCTAGGCTCGAAGCTAGCCTGGCTATAAAAGCAAAAAAGGAAAAAAGGGAGAGGAGAGAACAAGAATAGGCATAGTAAATAATACTGGCATATGATGACATAATTAGGAAAACTAACACAATAGGCATAAGGTGACATAATTAGGCAAACTAACCGAATAGGGATATCATAAATAGGCATATAGGCACAAATCAATAGATCAGGTGTACAAGTAATGGCAGATCTGGTGTGATTTAGATTACTAATAGGCATAGGCTTAGATCCAAACTTATAAACATGTCAAGGTTTCATTTTAGCTGTTTATATCTAAAAGTAACATAAACTCACTATAATTAGATCTAAAAACAGAGAATTAATCGTAGATGTTGTAGCATGGATCTCTGAATTCGTTTAACTTGTTGTTGAAGAAGAATAGGCTATTTTAATCTGAGCTGGGACAGCACCTCGTTGTCGCCATTGATTTAGATGAATAAAACAATGGGATTAAGGTCCTATTTATAACTAGGGTCAATGAATCTAGTCAAGGAATGAGTCCACGTTCAGAAACTGAATTCTGCCCAGATCTTGGGGGGGGGGGGTCGACATGGGTGTCGACACCTTTGTTGTGGTGTCGACCCATGGATCGACACCATGGGTATGGGGTCAACCCTTAATGGGTTGAATGCCCGCATTGCTTCCCGCCTTTGAATTTCGAACCGATTTGAATTATGGAATGGTTTTATTTATATACAAATGGCTTATATGTATATAAACTTCAAACCTTAATAACTTCTTCATACGATGTCTGTTTTACGCAAATTCGGAGTCCATCTCAAGCAGAATTCTGAGACAAACGCAATGGCATAGTCTGTTTTACTTAAATCTCAATATTTAATTAAGTATTCTTTAATTTATCATTATTGTGTTCTTAGAATCACGGGGTGTTACAAATAGCCAAAGCGATGTGAATATCTCTGGTCAACCACCGTCTTTATGACTTTTAATCGTCGTAACAGTTATTCAGAATGAGTTAAACCTGGTCTTTCTGAATAACTCACACATATTTAAAATCAAGCGATATATAAAGATATCATACATCTCATTCCAATCCAGAATATTCTTTTATTCAAATATTCTATACATTAGGAAAAAACCCCATAAATATTATCAAAGATTTATATCTGTTAGCCTGCTTTGTGACCAGGCTACCCAAAGCTAAGGACTTGAGTATGAACTTACATTGATTGGCGATCACTTAGATGGACGGATAGAAGGTTGGAAAACTTGAATTGTATATGCAAATGTCATCGAATCGGATCCCTTTCTCAGATCAGATCGGATCGGATCCCCTTTTCGGATCGGATCGGATCTCCTTTTCGGATCGGATCAGATCCCCCTTTCGGATCGGATTGGAGTACCCCCCTGCCATCCGATCCGCCCTGTACCTACTGCTCTAAAACAATTATGCGGTGTCATCCATGAACCGATTCTTTAGACTATTAAACCAGATTGCTACACAAATGTCATCCCACGAACTGAAGATCCTTTCCCCACATTCTCCACTACTCTGAGGTTTCCTCTGAGCCCGTATCCGACCCACCTACCCACGTAGCCTTCCCACGCCTCTAATTACCTGACTTTACAGTCATTTCAAGGGACTTTTTGGCATCTCTATGGAAAGAATAGGCCATGACCGCCGCTCTACTACATATAATCATCTTCCTATGTAACGAAATAAGTGAATTCAGGAAGAGAAATTCATTGTAATCGAATGTTTGAGTGTCTATATTCATTGCAATTGTAATCTATGAATGAAATGAGAAAATGTGAAGTAGATGTAGGCTCGTTAATGTCGAACCACTATAAATCTCATGTGTTGATAGATTTTTCTTGTTTTTAGTTTACAATTCCTCGTTATTCTCTCTAAAACATAATCAACTGGGTATTAGGACGATTTTTTGTTTAACAATATCATTTAAACTCTTGTTTAAATCTTTCTTGGAAATCATTGCAAAAGATTTTATGATCTCTTTTCGCAAACTTAACTCAAATTAATGTTTATAAGCCCTATCGGGAATATTGATTTTTACGAAGATAATTACTCGTATCGTTATCCATTCCCAATCTATTCATCTCATGGAGCAAAACTGGTAGTGCTCCATATCTAACACCCATCGTGTTTTGTTAAATTAAAATTACCTCTTTACATCACAAATATAATTAAAGATTCATCAAAACTCTAACACAGTTTTAATTCTCACAAATCATTATTCAATGATTATTCAACTCTAGGAAACTAATCCTGCCTTTAATTGGGTTAAAGAACAAATGTTATATAAAACATCATTCACGATAAACCTAAAATCAATCTTCCATTTGATTCCAATTTAATTTATTAAATTGGAAAACTCCATCATATCTTAATTAAAAGATTTATTGTATACAATTCCTTTTCAACTAGGTTTAGGAACAATGTTATTTAAGACACCAATCACGATAAACCAAAAATAAAATTTGATATTAAATACAGGGCTTTGAATAGAAATCGTATTAACTCATATTCAGTACTAAATTCTAAAACCAACAAACACTGTATTGGGAATAATGATATCTCTATTTTCCAAATTCCACAAAACAACATCTGTGTAATCACGAAATCCAATACTGAAATATCCGAAGATTATTTTCATTAAAATCCAATCCAATTCATATGCTGGAAAACTCTGGTCATATTCAAACCATTACAATCCAATATGTTATTTGAAAACCATTGGATTCTCTACACTAGTTGTCAACCAATTTATTTGGATAAAAATATCATTTATCTTTTCAAAGCTTGGAATATTTCATCAAAAATATTTTCAAATCATTTTTTATGATTTAAAATAATTTTCCCACATTTTTAATAATTTTATTAAGGCTCTTACAGTCGGTTTCCAATTTCGGCCACCAAACTGCATCCACAACGACCTTTTCCAAAATAGATTTGGACTTATTTAAAATACAGCCATTGGATTTCAAATTCGTTTATTTCATTTGAAAGATCATTTTATTACGGACCCAACGCTTCTAGTTTAAGAGAATCCGACGGTCGGATCTCCCGGTACGTTAATTCGAAGTTACGGGTTAATGATCGTGAACTGTCGCTACGTGACACGTCATATTCAAGCCAAATCGATTTGCAATTTAAAATAAATCAAAATGCTTCCAAAATATTTTATAAAATATATATTATCTTCATTGGAAACTTCATTTCAAACATTTCCTTTTCAAAATCAAACATTTCCACATTAAGACATTTTACATATTATTTTAATCATTAAAATAATATTATTTTTCGAAACTCTTTATTTTACGCTTAAACGTTCTTGATAGTCGTCATAAAAATAAATATGTAACTTTCAAAAAGAAACTTCTTATAATACGCTTTCTAAATAAACTAACCGAACTTCACTTTTCAATGTTATTATTCATTTCAAATTAAAAACTTTGATATGCCAGAAGTAAGTGAAGTTTACTTTAAAACCATTCTCTACAGTTACGAATATTCATCGATATTTTAATTTCTTTGCATCCATCGAAAATCGGACATCAAAACCAAACTTTGATTTTTCATCGAATATTATATTATTAAAATATTCAATTTTATTTTGAATTGGAATGAAATTCAACCACCTACCATATAATTCCATTATACGGATTTCATACATCATATATATTCAACAATAGTTGTAAACAACTATTCAACATCCAATTCACATCCAGAGTGCAACTACACCCGTATAAGCCTTAAACAAATAATTAACGCTTATATCAGTTTATCAATCAACCGATTGACATACAAACTAAACACATGGGATTAGTGTCAACCAAATATCATCACAATACCCATGTGAGGTTTTCATTATAAACTAGTGATTATTATCTACACACTTAGGAGATGTGTAAAATTATCATCCCAATACCTGTGTGGGGTTTACATCACGATCCATGTGGACTTATCTACACACTTGGGAGACGTGTGGGCTAATTGTCATCCCAAAACCCGTGTGGGGTTTTAAACCAATAAATAGTAATTAGTAAATTACTCAATCAATTCATCTGAAACATAAATTCAAGATATCAACTATAACTTATTCATTTCAAGTTATTTTACAACCAAATCGATCTCACTTAAATATGTGAATATAAATAAGTCGTTTGACTTGTAAATGAGTGTTTACCCTAAAATGACTATCATAAACATCTTAACCATGTTTTATCATGTTAATTAAATCAATTCGACTACCGGATCATATCACAATTTAATCACTAATTCAAACATGTTTCAACCAAACACTTAGCAACATAATAATGATTTTTGCTAAACAAACTAAGTATTTTGAGTGATAAGTTCTCATCCTAGGTATCCTACACCATGATTCTTTATGGTAGAACTCTACGAGCTTCCAATGGACTAAAGATCACACCTTTTTGACTCGAACTCACCAAATAACACTCGTACACACTCAAACTTACTTTAATTTGGGTTTTAATGTAGAAAACTAGGGTTTTTAGGGCTTGAGGGGGTATGGGGACTCACAAAAAGGGCAGGTCAGGGGTGGCGCAGGCAAAGGGAGGTGGTGGGGTGCTAACGTGGCTAGGTGGGGCCACTAGGAGGAGGTAGGAGGTGGTAGACCATGGAATTAGGGTTAAAGGAAGAAGCTTTAGCAATTTAAAGAGGGAAAATGGGTTTTGGGTGCAAGAAGGGGGTCCAGGTGGCGCAAGGGATGAAGGGGTTGATGGCAGGCGGTGCACGGAGGTGGAGGTGCTGGTGGATGGAGGACGACATTGTGAGGCTTTAAGGGGAGGAGATAGTGAAAGCACGAGCGACCTGGGAACTTTTGTATGAACGACCAATATGTTTCCCACATATTAATACCGACGAAGTTCATATTACAACAATGCCATTTCATCTTCTAGCGGAATTTGCTTTATGCGGCTTTGTCTCTTGTGAATTACCATGCAAAAAGGGGTTTGATAATTACGGAACTGCCATTCTTCACTTTCATATATTATCCTGCTCGTTCTGCTCAAAGCTGCTCGTTCTCATTCCCAATCGGTGCTCATTCACCAACAAAGACTTGGTCAACCAGAAAGCTGTGCTCGACCAGATCAACAAAGAAGATGCTCGACCTACCACTTTGAAGATGCTCGACTTCGCATGCAAGCCACGCTCCACCCTATGAGATGGACAATGTTTGATCTGGGTCTGCTCTACCACTGGTGAAGCCGCTCGAACGTGATGCAAGGAGTGCTCAAACGACCTGTTTCATGGTGCTTACTCGACCGGAGGATTACAGAGCATATTACATGACCGACCAGCTTGAAGGCTGCACAATCGGTGGTGCTCGAACGACCATGTCTGTTCGACCAGGGCTTGTAGGTGGTGCTCAGCCCTTGAATTTGCTGTTTTGAGCTAAATCTGATCGAGTGCACTCGTACTGTTTGATAATATCCCCGAATGGGCTTTTAGCTAGTTAACATTTGCCCTTCGGAGCCTGTATTTCTTGCTTGCGAGAGATGTGGGCTTCGAAATGAACATTGTTAATATAATTTGCGTTGAATAGTTTCTTGTTTGCTATGGAAAATCATGTTGTGACGCTTCAACTCATTGATTCCAAGTGATCCATGCATAAAATTTATTAATTAAATTTATATGCTTTATGCCACCTGTTCTGTAACTAAAACATGCACTTGCACGATTATAGACATATACTTTGTTATTGATCGTCCACATTAATAATAGATTAGTTAATCATCAATGAATGACTTATGTGATCTTGTATGACGATTCACGTCTTATGAAAAGTATACCTATTCAGATTAGAACTTCGATTTGAGTTTCGAAGGCAGAGCGATTGCAGCCTTGGATGGATTCAGAATTTAGGATTTGCTTCGACACCATGGATCATCTCGGGATACATATAGAATTTTGAATCTCCATTTCATGACGAATTGCACCTGTGCATAATTATTACTCAATCGGAGCTTTACAGACGAGGGAGCCTTTGCGCTAAGAGATTCTAATTGGGTTTCCCAAGTTGAACCTTATTGGTGGAGTAAGTTTTATCAGCATATCGAGCATATGACTTTGTTGAATTCTTCAAATGCCTCATTTTGAAGGAAAGATCAAGCCAAGTGAATTGGTTTTTCGGCTTGTTGCATTGTTGTGATGGACTCGTGGTATTCTTCCAGAGCATCACTCAATTTTTAAGTCGTTGTGTTGTCTTATGGGTCATCACGAGTCGCAAAAACTCTATGTAATCAGTTTACCGAGTTTCCATGATCGTGATTGACGCGCTAGAGGTTTCTACTTTGTTGGTTAAAGCTATTTGAGCTTTCCAACAAGTATGGAGTCCCTAAGCTTCGTCAACACAATAGGAATTTCGATTTAGTCGACTAGATTGAGACTTCTACTTGGGGAAAGTTTTTATATCATTGTGCCCCCGCTCGGGAAGGTCTTATGTCTGTTGCCCCTGCTAGGGGAGGACATTTGGCTCTATGACCCTGCTAAGGGAGGACTTTTCAAATGCCACACAAATGGATTTTTATTCTTTACATCTGGGGATTCCAGATGCTACGCAAATGTATTGATCAATCTTCACCTCTGAGCTTTTCAGATGCCACGCAAATGGATTGATCATTCTTCACATCTGAGCCTTTCAGATGCTACGCAAATGGATTTCATTCTTCACATCTGATATTTCAGATTCTACATAAATGGATTGATCATTCTTCACATCTGAGCTTTTCAGATGCTACGCAAACAGATTGATCATTCTTCACATCTGAGCTTTTCAGATGCTATGCAAATGAATTTGGGGCGGTTGTTGTATTGTTCCATGAAGCAGCCTCTAGTTTCTTTGTCGGATGTTTGACTTGGTAGGATATTCCGGTTTAGGAACTGAGGCTTTGAACCTCCTACTTGGGGAAGTCCCCCTTCGATGAAAGTTACAGCTCCCTCGTTTGTTTGTCGTGGCACTTGCTCATTGTCTGGATCTTTGCGACTTTTCCCATTTACTTTTCAAGGTGGAGCTTTTTTCTATTTTTGCATTTGTGCATATTGATATTTACAACATTTGGCAGTTGAACTAGCGTTGTTAGGGTCACTATATTTTGTCAGATTTTACAGGAACAAGCGCTCGACAGATGGCCTGCAACATGAAATCATCTTTTAAGCAAGTTTGATTTGATTTATAATTTTGCAAGCAAGGAATTAATTCAGACTGATATGCCCTTAATCATAGAGCTAGCGTTCAGTTTCAGTGCATCACTTGCAGATTATTACAAACTATTTACAAGAAGTTTTGAATATAACAGAAAGTAAAATGTGAAGTAAAGCATAAACTAAAACAGAACAAGGAGCATGAAATATGGCAGTGGCGATGCTGATCGCTTATTCTGAGCCATTGACATTGGGGCACCATCAGTGGTTATCAACTGATGATCAGCCTTGGATCGGTTTGGGCAGAAGCTCTGTTGTTTGAACCAGACTGATCATTTGATGCCCCTTGCCCCTGTGGAGTTGTGGAAGGAGGATTCTTCACATACTGCTACAACCTGTTTTTCCTGATTAATTCCTCGATGAGGTTCTTCAAGTGTCGGCGCTTATTAGTGTTATGACCAGGTTAGTTATGAAATCTACAGAACTTTTCCGAATTTGCTGCTTTTTCGCTTATCCTTATTGGATTTGGCTCCGCATACTCTTCAGAATTCTTGGTTGCAAGATAGATATTTTCAGGAGTGTCATTCAAAGGCGTCAGCTCTGATGAGTTGAAAAGGCGAGACTTCTTATTAGCCTTATTGTCGTTCCCATCGTTGATTCGCTTCTGCCCCTAATTACTCTTCTGATTATATTGGGTAGCTGCATTTTTAGGAGCCTCAAGAAGTGGGTTAGCATCAATAATCTGAAGAGGTACAGGTGTAACAACCCGAATTTTATAACATGTTAAAACTAGAAATCAAGGCAGAATTAAATTTTAAAATCAAAATTAGGGAAAACGGGTTATGCCATTGCGTTCATCTCGAAATTTTACATGAAATAGAGTCCGAGTTTTCGAAAATCGGAGTTCATATGACCAAGTTATGACCTCTAGAAGTTTCAGAAATTTTCAGAATCAAAGACAGCTCGAAATTCGAATTCGAAATTCGAATTCAAACCCCGCAGCAGGCAAGGTGGGAAAAATCTCACCCATAGACCAGGTCGACCTAGGGGTCGACCATAGTGTCGACCTCCCAGGGACCAGGTCGACCATAGTGTCGACCTGCCTCCCGAACCACTTTTCTGAACCTGATGCATTATGATGTATTTAGACTTGTTTCGTGACCAGATTCGTCTGCCTAACCCTATATAAACAGCCCCTAGCCTCATTCTCTCTACACCATTTCATTTTGTCCTTATGCTACCTCTGTGAAAATCAAAATGATAATAATTAAATTAAAGAGAGAATGACTACTTCTTCTTCGTCAAGACAAAATCTAGGAATTGCAAATTGGGGGTTTTTCAACTAGAACAAGACTAAACAAATAGAGATTCAACAACTGCAATAACCGTTTCCAGAATCAAATCTCTGCACTCTAATCCTCGATCCACGCTCTGTAAGTTCTAGTTACTTTGTAAAGACCCGCAAATTCCCGCCCTTTGAATTGACCATAAACCACACAGGTCTGATCCAAAGAGTGGAAACCTACGAATACTTTAACTTTGGGAATACAATACATCAGAACAATAACAGCAGACTTTTATTACATTACGATAATGTTACATCAGAGTACAGAATATATCAGAGTACCTTGAAATAAAATTACAGCGGAAGATAAACTACAAAAGATTTAATACATTAAATAAAATACAGTAAACAGCGGAAGACTACTAAGCTCTGGACACAGCTTTAGGCTTCGATTCAGGATCCTGCTAAAAGAATAGATATCTGCAAAAAGCTACTCGACTGCCCGTGTGGAAAAGAGGGCACCCGAGTTTGCAAAGTGAAACAAACTACGAGTCAGTCATGGGACTGGTGTGAGAATTCTAAACTAATATAACTAATAAGACAAATCCAAGGACCACGCCACTTTCGCGGAACGGGTTTACTCCTATGGATTGCCAGTGCATAAACCAAAGTAAATCGAGAAATAACGCAATGTCTTTTTGGAAAAATGAAACCATTATAAGACCCAGGTCCCATCACACAATGCAACACACACCAGAGGATAGGGTTTTACCTTATAATGGTCAAAAGATGCTTGATACGTATAAAATGGATTTATTAGTGTATATATGTTTTAATAAAAAGATTTGAATCATAAGTATCAATCCTAGACGGCATGGTTACCATATAGCATGTCGCCAATACTAGTTCTACAATCAAAACCGCAAGGGCGTATTGGAAATTTGGATTCCATCATGAGTCGAGGCTCGGGGCAAGCTCCTCTCCGATTCGAGACACTCTAGCAAATGCCTCAGGATCCCCCGCAGTGAACCCTTGGATCTTCAGGGCCGGTCCCCTCCTATGGGCAGTGGATTAGTTATGCCTGAACACACGCTTCCCGGTCCCTTTGGACCTATAGTATGACCACCAACGACCTATAAAACACGAGGCGCCTCAAAATCCATCATCCACATAAGTAAAATGTCAGGGCTGGTAGGTCACTGACACCACTCTAGCTAGAAAGAAACGTGTGCACTCCCTGCAGTCCGTATCCCGTTTTTGACTCATACCGGGGTGTGAGGCTCGCGAAGTCACGCTATACACAAAGCTACGCCTAAACAGGCCGTGATTTGATCATCAACCACAAGGCCTGCTTTTCAACAAAAGCCTTGATCAATGCATCTTAGCATGCCACATTGTCAGTCCATACTATACCATTAATTTCTACCAATATATAACCTCTAAGCTCGTACGTCTCAGAGAAGGGTGTTAACCACCAAACAGATATATATTAAGAGAGAACAACGAATGTAGTATAAAGGACTACAACGTCAGACATACATTCCGTTTATAAACTTATGCTCTGGGTCTGAGCGAAAGTCAAATCCGTACAAATCAACACTACGTCCGGATAACTACCATCTTAGCCCCGTCTTGGGAGCAAATCAATCAAGGACCTCAACTCTAGTTACCCATTCGATGTGAAGATCGTCGGTCTTCAATCGCCGTCTTCAACTCTTAGATTTAAAACGTCGTATAATCATTTGAAATGAGATTGAACTCGGTCTTCTCAAATGATTCTCGCATATATATATATATAAAATTTGAAAACATTTCATATCGTTATTAATATTTGATAACAACATATCGCTGTTTTTATTTATATAAAAATAGCTTAAATTAATTTAACGACGCTTCGGGTAAATGGGCGACCCTGGCGTTGTTTTCAACCAAATTTGATTTACACATATCTTGAAATCCAACCGTTGGATTTTGACGAAGTCTATATCGTTGGAAAGATCTTCCCAAAGCGGTCCTAACGGTTCCAGTTTTGGGAAAATCCGACGGTCGGATCTTTCGGTATAACTGTTTAAAGTTACGATTGTCGAAACGCGAACTACAGCGCGCGTTTCATTTAATTTACATATATATATATATATATATATTAACTAATGTTTTATTTATATATTTTATTTTCTTATTTATTTACACTATTTGTAAATAATGTTTTAATTTCTTATTCACTTACACTATTTGTAAATAAATGTTTACCTTGACTTTTACTATATTTATTTACACTAATTATAAATAAACGCATCTTTTACTTTTATCTTATTTATTTACCCTAATGTAAATAAATGTTTACTTTTACTATTTCTATATTTATCTAAGTGTAAATAAATATTTCTCTACTTCTTTTCCTTACTCTATGTTTTATTTACTCTAATTATTCGTAGAAATTTACATATATAAAAATGTAAATTTAGAAAATATAAATATGCTTTAACCTCCCACATTGGATAGGTATTGTTGTGATTACTGGACAGCCGGGCGGGTCCGGGCAGGTTTACATCACAACTCAATCCAACCTCGGGTTTAAGCATACTAATTCATACTGGAAATGGAATAAATATTTTTCTTTTACTTCAAATGACAAAATGTATTCTTTTATTTTCCTTTACATAAAATGTTAACAAAATGTTAATTTTGTTGTAATCCTTTTAATATTAACAAAATGTGAATTTTGTTATAATTAATTTAACATTAACAAAATGTGAATGTTGTTATAATTCTTTTAAATAAACAAAGGTGTTATTTTAATCCTATTAACGTTTTATAAACAAAAATGTTATTTTTAATGTCTATTGACATTTTGTAAACAAAATGTCCCTTTTTAATCACATTAACATTTTATAATCAAAATGTCTTTTTTTTATTCTTATTAAAGTGACAAAAATGTATGTTTTAAGGTAAATACGCTACTATCATGTCATATTTTCAAATTGATTCATCTTTGTTTTCAACAAAAATAATATGAATAAAAGAGTCATTATTTTCGTTTTCAACAAAAATCATATTAACAAAGGTATATTTCTATTCTATGTTTTATTTGCATCTAAAAATGTAAATAAAAAGTATACTACTTTTTCTATGTTTTATCTTTATTATTTATTTACCTAAGTGTAGATAAATGTTTTACTATTATTTTTAATCCATTTTTTCATATAAAAATGTCCCTTCTTCTTTATCCAATTTCCTAACCTAAAAATGTACAATTTACTTAATCCAGTTCTATAACATAAAAATGTATAATTTACTCATCTCATTTTTACAACACGAAAATGTACTTTTTACTTATCACCCTTTTGTAACATAGAAATGTATAATTTCCTCTTAATCCATTTTATTGCATAAAAATGTGATTTTTAACTAATTTATCTTTTATACACAAAAATGTACTTTTTAATTAGTTTACTCTTTTCACATGAAAATGTGCTATTTATCTAAGTGAAATATAAATAAGGATTATCACAAATTCTGTCATGTCAATTTGGTGACAAATATGATAACCAAAATGATGGTTTTTGTCTAACCATCCCGTTTACCAAACGTCGTAACTTTAATGTCAAAATGCGAAAATATGGGTTTTTGTCTAACCCCTTCTATGTACCCAACGACGAATATTTCAATGTCACACACATACAATACAACATAGGGGTGTATAATTTTGAAGAATCTAAATAAAAGGTCCCATCTTTACTTTATTTTATAAATAAAAATAAAGATTAAAACTCACATTTTATTTCATAAATGAAAATAAAGATTAAATTTGCATTTGATTATGTAAACAAAAGGAAGGTAAAAATTTGTCTTTTGTTTTGTAAAACAAAAAATAAAGATAAGAACTTGTTACTTATTTTGTAAACAAAAATAAAGATAAAAACTTACATTTTATTATGTTAACAAAATTAAAAAAAGAAACCTGCTTTTTATTATGTTAACAAAATAAAGGATAAAAATTAGTATTTTATTATGTAAACAAAAATAAAGATTGAAACTTTATTTATCTCTTAAATAAAATGTAAAAGATCTAAACTTCCTTTATTTTATAAATCAAAGATCAAAATAAAGATTTAATTCTTATTGTATAAATCAAAATAAAAATTCACCTTTCTTTTTGTTATTTTGTAAATCAAAATAAAAACTCCCACTTTTCATTTTATGTGGTGAATCACAATAAAGGTTTAAACTTTCTTTTGTGAAACAGAATAAAACTCAATTTTACCTTTTATTTTGTAAAACAAAAATAAAGGTTTAATTTCTCATTTTATTTGTAAAACAAAATAAAGGTTAATTTCTATTTGAGAAACAAAATAAAGAGTTAATTTCTTATTTGAGAAATAAAATAAAGTGAGGATGAGAACTTCACAGAGATTACATCAAAATTTAAAGATCTAGGAGAACATGGTTCTATCATGGCATCACAGGCATTACAAATCATACAAACAAATATGTGTTTCAACAACAAACAGAATAAACATCCACAACAAACAGAATAAACATCCACAAAATTCATCACATACAGATCTGTATTATACGCATTTCCATCACCACATAATTAAATTAAATAATTAATTATTCATATAAAAGAAGGATTCTCACATTCGTTGTAGATTGTGGTCCAAATTCCAAACAGTTCAAAATGGTCCTTTTTCAGTCCAGCAATGAAGATCTGGTTTTTACGATCAGAACGCTGCCCTTCTTTCTTCTTCAGGAGCATAGGCCAAACCTTTCGACAGGCAATGGAGGGTGGCGGCTGGGAATTGACTGTGGTGGCTCGGGTGGTTGTTGCGGTTACAACGAATGGTGGAAGGGAAGAGCAAAAGATTTTGGAGGCCGCCATTTGATTTGCAAGATTTAATTTTCAGTGAGGATGGATTTGGGGAAAACGTTTGACTGAGAGAAAAAAAAAGTAAAGGGGAAAGTGATAAAAAGAAAGGGGAGGGAACGGTTTTTATAAAAGGGGAAAGGCGCAAGGAGAGAAACATGAAAGGACACGGTAAAAAAAAAAGAATGCGTTAATTTCCTTAGATCACAAAAGAAACGGTCCATATGTTTCACCGATTCAAATACTGGATATTTAATTAATTAATTAATTAATTCCATGAATGTATTTAATATTAAAAGGAAAGCATTTATGTTATATTATGTATTTTATATAAATAAATCATTCAATCTTTTTGGTATTCATCTTTAATTCAAACCCAAACGTTACTAGCTTACAATATGGCTCATATTAATTATAGGAATCATTTACGTACATTATAAATTTCTTGGTTTCATAAATTATATTTAACACGACAATATTAATTATAGGAATTAATCAAATTTAATGTAGTCCATTAATTTCCATTATTCAATCCTTAACTCAATTTCAAACGTTACCAACTTAGTCCCAATCTAACATTGGACTCATATTTAGTCAAGTTAAGTAATTAAATGTTTTAAAATTTTCTTATTAATTTACACTATTTGTAAATAGATGTTTTAATTTCTTTTCATATTTATTTACTAAATATAAATAAATATTCTTTTTCTCTTTCTCTAATTTACAAAGAAATGTCAACTTTGTTTCAACTATATTATTTAAATTAACATGTTAATTTAGTTTTGTCTAATTTGTTTTACAACCATTTCATGATAACAAGATGACATATTTGTTTTGAATTATTTCATTTTAACAAATATGATATATTTGTTTTTCACTATCTTCTCTTTTTTTGTATTAATAAATTTATTTAATTCTTAAATTTACTTAGGGATGAAACTTTCCATTTTCTTTGGTTTAATGTAATGTTTCATTTCCTTTCTTTAAATTACTTAATTAATGGGGATAGTTAGAGAAGGAAACTTTCATTACCTTTCTAATGTGACATATTATAACAAAAATGTTATTCTTAATAAATGTCATTTTTGTAGCATGGCATTTATAATACGACATAAATGACACTTTTAATACTAACATGAATAACCTTTATATATTCTATATGATATTTCTGACCAAGTGGCATTTTTGTTCCAGTTTAACATTTCTAAAAAAAAAGAGTGACCCTTTTTATCTAATTTAACATTCCTAATAAAAAATGTTATTTTCCATCTAACGTAATTTTTCTAATATAAAATGCCCCCTTTTTTTTTAACTAATGTAACATTTCTATACACAAAATGTTCTTTTTTAACTAATGTCACATTTCATATAGAATGCCCCTTTTTTTTATATATATATATATATAATGTAACATTTCTATATATAAAACGTTATATTTTTTTTTTTGACAATTCTAGTGAAGCATTTATCATACAGATGACAATCTAATTCTAATGTACATTCTAACGATATGACATCATTTTTATAACGAAGTAAATTTCTAACGATAATAACAATTGTAATTTCTAATATAAATGGCAAATGTATGTTACATGAATATTTTTATCTCGCTAACAATAATCTAATTTGACAAAATTGATTTTTAGTTTTAACACAAATCCTTTTGATAAATATATATATATATATATATATATATATATATATTTCGGCTTCCTACTCTACCTATATTCATATGCGATAAAAATCTGATTTTTATTTTCTACACAAATTATATTTAACATGAATATAATTCACCAAATCATCACAGCCACAATCAATCAGTCGGTCTCAATTTTATACGACGCACATATGGTTTAATGTTAAAACATTTATCAAGTTATGTACATTAAGTTAAAGCTTAAATTCAAATTCCCAAAATGCAGCGCTATTTCAAACTCCTTTTATAATTAAATCAAATTTTTTTTTAACCATTATTATTCAAAATAAATTATTTTAAATATCCTAAATCCATTAAAATTTCTAAAATAAAAATTTTAAATTGGCCCCAAAATTTCGGGTTGTTACATACTTTGAGATTGAAACTTGTTAAATTTGATATGGACATGGAATAAAATGAAATTGGACATAAGCTTGATTATCAATTTGGATCTGTTCTTGTCTCTTCTTGAATCTATGATTTTGGGTTATTTCTTATCGACTGAATCATGCCCATTCATGTTGTTGGACCTAGTTTATTATTCAAACGCTAGATTGTAACATAAATTCTTGGATCTTGACTTGTGGAAATATTTCTATTTGGGGCCTATTCATGTTATAAATCAAATTCTTTCATGTCTATAAACCTTAATATGCCTATGAGACTGTGGACATAAGGTTTTGCCTATGACTATGACTATGATGATGAACATAAGACTATGCCTATGACTAAGAACATAAGACTGTGCCTATGACTGTGAACATAAGACTATGCTTGTGCCTATGACGGTGAACGTAAGACTGTTGCCTATGACTATGACAAGGACAATTGTGGCTAATCAACTATGACTCTTGACTATAAGAATTATTCCCTATGATTATGAACATAAGGCCATTATCTTTGACCATTACTGTTAGTTGCCTATGACTATTGCCTAGAACTATTTTGGATAATTAACCATGACTATTGTAATTAATCGCTTAGGGTTCTTAACTATGAGATTTTTACCTATGACTATGACCATGACTATTGGGGTTAATTACCTGGTACTATTATAGTTTATTGAAACCCATGTTGTATACCGAATTTGCAGTTTGTTGGATCTCATACCAAGGGTGTGACTTGCTTAGTTTATTTCGCTATTATGTACACCAAAACCATTGGATCCATTATCCTTGTATTTGGCTTGCTTTCGCATACCTATTCTTTTATTTCAGCGTTTACCATGACTATCGTCTTATCTTGCTAGATTTGAAATCCTTTATGCCAGTGATGTTGTAACCAATTATCTCAAGTTATGTCATGCTAGCTTTGTAACCCCTTTTATCGCTTTATGCTCGTCTCTTTTGCCTATCAAAGTTTTGATGCTATTCCCTCTATTTCGAGATTTGGATTTATTTGTAGTATAGATCGATTCACGTTCACATGCGATGGGAATACGATTTGGGTAGAATAGGCAAAACATGAATTGGTTATGAACATGAATTATGAACCTGATAAAAGGCAAAACTTGAAACATGAACGATGTTATAACTTGAACCTGGATATGGACACGAACTTGACATCGACTTGATATGAAACTTGCCTTGAAAACTTGACATGAACTTGACATGAAACTTGAACATGGACATGACATTAGAATAAACATGAAAATGGCCAACTCGAGGTTGGGTTGAGTTTACAGTGTAAATCTGCTCGGAACCGCCCGGCAAATCCAGTTACTGCAAACAATAGGATCCAATGTGGGTAGTTGGTCATATCGCGCTTGAAACCCGAGGTCAGACTGAGTTGTGGTGTAAATCTGCCCGGAACCGCCTGGCATATCCAGTGACCACAACAACAGGTCTGATGTGAGAGGTTGGGGTTCATTAAAGAATTAATGCCACATGATATGGTTAAGTCATGTACCGCTTGAATATACTTAACCAATTTGACACGATGATTTGATAGGGTTAAGTCATGAACCGCTTGAATATACTTAACCAATTTGACACGATGATTTGATAGGATTAAGTCATGTACCGCTTGAATATACTTAACCAATTTGACACGATGGTTTGATAGGGTTAAGTCATGAACCGCTTGAATATACTTAACCAATTTGACACGATGATTGATAGGGTTAAGTCATGAACCGCTTGAATATACTTAACCAACTTGACACCTGATTCGTAGGGCTAAGTCATGAACTTGAATGACAACACTTAGCCAATTTGACATGACACGTAGACGGGTTAAGTCTCGAATTTAAATGAGAACACTTAACCTGCTGGATGGAAACCCTAGTTACGCGGTCCTTTTCAGTAGTAACCCACTAGATGTATCATGGTACCCTGGAACTTGGCAGGGTGGGGCACGATTACTGGGCTGATTGTAAGCGACCAGAACAACGGCTGTGTGGGTGCGCCAGTGTAGGTTCTAACGGAGTGCGGGCGTGCACACACTCCGGAGCAGAAAAAGCAGGCATTGGGCATCAGTAGGTTTATTTGTACGTGCTTGATTCATGTCGATGGTTGGCACCATAGGGCTTGATACACCCTATGGTGGACCTAGCACGGGTGACTACATTTCGTGATTGGGCCATATGACACAGACATATGAACAAGCTAGGATTTGTAGGGAGTCGATCGATTAATAGATCGTTACGTGAAATTCGTTAGGTAGCATAATCCCTAGTGGTCCTAGGTGGCATAAACCCTAAACGAATCTAGAAAACGTTCAATAGATAGCATAATCCCTAATGGTCCTAGGTGGCATAAATACTAGTTGAACACGCGATAGTTCATGATAAGAAAACCTAGCTAGAACAAGGGTGGCAGTCCAAACGATTTCAAGAATGGTGGCACTACGTTAAAGTAGTATAGAAATACGTGATGAAACCTGTACAATATACGGCAAGGGACTGTACATATACATGGAAAGGATGATACGGGTTGGGGTACTAGTACAATTGGTGCAGAGGATGTCAAACATGCGATGCTATACGTAGTTTATCTGGTTTGCACAGTTTATCTTGTTGCCGTAGTTTATCTGGTTAGTACAGTTTATCTTGTCATCTTAGTTTTACTTGCCTATCTTGTCATCGTCCTTATGTTTACTTTCAGTTTATACATGTCATATTATCTTTACTTGTTTCTAGGCCGAAAGTCACTAGGACTTACTCAGTCTTTATGACTAACCCGTTTTGTTTCGCCTCTTTTTATTCCGTTCTTCCCCCAGGTTCGCAGGGTGGGAATACAGCTTAGTTCAGATCTTACCAAGCTCCAAGGCTCTTTCATGTACTGCTTGGATTCCTCTTGGCTATGGCTTGCTTTGCTGCTTAATTGGGGAATGATTTATGACTATGGTTTTATGCTTCTTTACTATTGCAAGACAGATTTTGATGTAATGGGTTTAATAGCATTTTGATGTAAAAGGCTTTAGACCTTTCTAAATTTTAAATAAATGAAATTTGGTTTTTCTTCCGCTGTTTTATATGTGTTATGTCTTGTATTATTTCTGTGTATGTTTACCTAGATAATGCTCCACCAAAGCTAGTGCATTCCCTTTGTGAGTGACCCTAGCGGAGGTGGGGTGTTACAATAGGATTAGGTCAACTCTCTTGTACTCCTCAGCCTTTTTATAGAACTTTTCAAGTGTGTTTGGTTCTTTCATTTTAATCAATCTACCGAATTTTCTCTTCTCATCTACGGCACGGATTAGAGACATGAGAATTATGCGAGGTTCTAGATTTCTCACTTCGGACAAAGCAACATTGAATATACTTAGAAAAGCTTTAACAGATTCCCCTGGATTCCGCTTCATTGCTAAAGTGTTATAGCATCCTTGGCTTTGGTAGCATACAGGCGGAACTGTTCCTTGAACTTTTTGGTCAAGTCAGAGAATTGGTCTACGGACTTAGGTGGTAGCTTTATGAACCATAGTGATGCAGCACCTTCTAAATAGAGAGGAAAGTATGTGCATCTCATCTCATCAGTCGCCTTAGCCGCACTCATATGCCATTCGTATTTGAATAGAAAGTAGTTAGGATCAACAAGGCTGTCGTACGGAGGTAAAGTTGGAGGATTGAACTTCTTTAGACACTCGACTTCAAGGATTCTTTCGGTGAACGGAGTCCTGTTAGGAGAGAAGTCCCATTCTCTTTCATCGCCATTGTCAGCTTGATTTCTCTCTATAATTTGTTCTATCATATCAGGGATGTATTCTTCAGTGTTACGCCATTCTACGAAGTTGATATCCTTACCAGATGTTCGTCTAGGCAAGTGATCTCGATTAGAGAGCTTAGGTCATTTGCCTCCTTGACGAGGAGGTGCCCCATGATGGGACTGGTGGCCCTTCAAGCTTTTCTTTTGGAATGATTTTTAGCTTTCGGTTTCAAGCCCTTGACGCTAGCTTCGTTCTTGTCACTCAACCAATTATTATCATCTTCCATGTTGTCATTGCGGTTAAGATCAAAAGTCGACGAGTTGCCATTTTCTTCGAGATCAACATGGACTTTCGAAGGGGCTGGATTTGTTGAGCATTAAGGATAGCATCAAGTTTCTCCATCATAGCTTTGGTAGAGGCATCCATCCTTTGGTTCATGTTAGCAGTAATGGCGTTTAATTCATTCTTAGTCACACCGGCTCCACTTACCGAGTTTTTGCAAACTTCAAAATGGTTAGCAAGTAGCGTAGTCTCATTAGCGACATTATCGTTTCCTCCAACAATTTTGCTTGTATCTTTCTTAGATTTAGACATTATTTTGGACAAGGTCTCAACATTATAGGAGAGGATTCGTCAGACAGCCTAGATCGTAGTAAATTTGGAGTATTTATGGTAGAAGTAGGCTTAAAAATTCAATGGTAGGCTCTTAAGATTGAGAGAAGTGCGAACGTGTCCCCACGGTGGGCGCCAAATGTTTGAATCAAAAATGGTTCAAACACCAAAGATGTGAAATCACACTTCACCAAACGGTATGCAAAATGAAAATGGGGCCACAAATACAAATGCAAGAAAAAAGATAGAAAACACAAGAATTTTTATAGTGGTTCGATCTAGGAAAGATCTACGTCCATTTTGAAATGATTTTCATTATCATGGAGAAATTTACATAGAGCACCATCTCATACATCTATCTTATTACACTTATTCACTCTCTTTATGATGATTTCCCACTTTTAACTCTCTTTTCGCTTTAGATCTCACTTGAATTCGAGAAGGAACGAATTAGATCTCGTGATTAGATAATCTTCCTTGATCCCATCATGAAATTAGTGTTAGATCCTTGCTTTAAAGAGGAACAGTGGCAGTTCAAGATCACTTAATTAAATTAGAGTGAGAATTAATGGTGGATGGAGAAGATGAGATCCACTTGATGTTGGAAGAAGAAGGACTGAGCTTAGGAAGCCATCAATGGAGCTTGAGAAGCTTAGGAATGGTGGAAAAGTAATTTGGGCAGCCCTTCGGGGTGGAAGAATTAGTCCCTTGAAGTGTGGTGAAATGGGGTATTTATAGGAGAAGTTTGAACCAGGTGGCAAAGTCGTAATTATGGTGCTCAGGTTTTGGGTCGCACGCTGGTGCATTTATAGAACTGCCATTGAACAGTTGGAGCCAATCTGTGTACAGCTGTCACGTTTGGTGCGATCAACCTCATTCTGAAAGCACGAGCGACCTGGGATCTTTTGCATGAACGACCAGTATGTGTCTGTAACAACCCAGATTTTGGAACCAATTTAAAATTTTATTTTTAATTATTTTTTATTGTTAAAATAATTTATTTTGATAAATAAGGACTTGAAAATTTATTCAAATCGAAGTTAGAACGTAAGAATTTAAAATTTAAATAAAACGAGCTTGAAATAACGTGGTAGTTTGAAAATTCGATTTTAAATTTCAAATGAATATACAGAATTCTAAATAAATCGGATTTCAGTAAAACAAGAAACATTGGAATAATTTGAACTGTAATTTTCTAATGAATGTAAGAAACTGAGATTCCACTTTACATATTGTAAGTTATATCTAAATTAAAATTTAAAATAGTCACTATGGAATTTATATATATTATTATAATATATAGCCCTTAAAAATAGTCATTTTGCAAACAACCTCCATTTTTGATGAAACCACTTTTGTTGGACCTGGAACGTTAAATTATTATTATATTTCAAATTTCATAATTTTTAGAATTAATATGTGAGCATAGTAAATTCAAACACGTTTTCAGTTTCAGTTCGAATTTAATTAACCAGTTAAAAAGGCCATTTTTCAATTGGTCTCTAAATTTGACGTTAATAATCTTTTTAGGATCGTTTCGTCAAAACATAGCGAGATTTCCATTTTCATAATTTTTGGAGTCAGTATGTGGTCCCCGTAAATTAAAATGTATGTTGAAATTCAATATTTACGATTATATTAATTTATATTTTAATTTTGACAAAAAATGATCAAAACATTCGGATTGCCTTACGAAACATATCCCATTGTGTCCGGAATGAGGGTATTTGGTTAGTGGCGACAGTCGTTGGGTTTTAATTAGAGTTCATGACGATTTTGAGTTTTAAAGTGAATTAAATAATATTTAAAAAATATATATGTAATCATTTCACGCAAACCTAATCCCTCATTCATACTTCAGCAGTCGTTCTCTTCAAATGAAGGGCGGATTTTGTTCGATCCCTCCTCCCTCTTGTTCTCTAAATCCGTGAAATATCTTCATAAATTTATAATTACATAATTGAATAACTCCTCAAGCTCTTTCCAATCAACGGTAGTGATCGGTTTTAACTTCGTAGATTGTTCGATTTTTCCCCCTGAAGTGCTGCCATTCTCAAGTACTTTTGGAGGCGGGGAGGGCTTCGAACTGAACGCCATTCACGGTGTTGGAAGGGGAGGCATAAGCGGTGGGTGTGGTGACTAGCGATCGGGTCCAAGCGTCCCCTAGGTGAGGCGATGGATGAACTTTGAGGACGACGGGGTTTTATTTTGGTTTTGGGAAACAGAAACAGCCGAGAAGGGAATTAAAGTGGATTAAATGATGTAATTAAAAGATTAATTATATTTTTATTATTTAATTATGTAATTAGTATATAAACCGTTGTAACTTTTTGATACGATATCAGAATTAAACGATTTCAGTTGCATTGGAATCATGACAACAAACACTACAACATGGAACTGACCAGAAAGAAAACGGAGCAGGTTGATTTTTGAGCTAAATTAAATGTCTGTTTAATTTAGTTTAAAAATAAAATCCTCCATTAAAGACTGACGGAGTGGAAACCAATGTGAGAACTCTCTCACTAAAATATTTGTACAGTTATTTAATTCATAACTGAAAATATATAGATTTCCAGTGTTGATTTTTATCAGTTTTAATTATCATAAAAAAATGTTATGCGGTGCCTGTTAGCTCACTTCACTGTTGTTTGAAAACCCATGGATGATCTGATTGGATGTATTGTGTTGTGGTTGTGATTTTGAACATGTTAAAAATAATTTAATATTATTTTGTGGTAGTTGAAATTTGATATAAATATCCATTTATAGATTTGAATAGTGAAAATTAGTTAATTTGAATAATAACTCGAATTGAACTATTTATGATTAAATTCATTATTCAATAATGAATCTAAATTTATTGTTTTTGTTTGAAAACCCCACACGGGTCTGTGGATGATAAATAATTCACATCTCCCTTGGATTTGACTGTATGTCAACCGATTGATTGACAGACTGATATAAACGTTATTCAACTATTTAATGCTTATACAGTTGTAAATTGCACTTTGGCTATGATTGGAATGTTAACAGTTGTTCATCAATTATTTTTGAATACATACAATGTATGGAATCCATATAAATAAAATTATGTGGTAATTGATTGAGTCTAATTCCAATTCAGAAATAATGAATATTTTAAAATAATACTCATTGAAGAATCGAAATATGATCTTGATGTCTGATTTTGGATGGACACAAAAATATTGATATATGAAGCCGAGTTAAGTAAATATACGCCATTTTTACTCGAACGGTATTTTCTATCGATTTTATTTATTTTATAATGAATATCGAAAAGGTTTGATTTCAAAATCTGATATTTTGAAAATATTATCATTTTAAGATTATAATGATATTGAATATTCAATTTTAATTTAAAATTGAAAATGAAGTTGAAATCGTTTTAAAAATAATTTCATAAATGATTTATATAATATGTTTTAAAAGGAAATTGACGAAATATATTATATATATTTATATGGCTTGAATAGAACGCGCCGCGCAGTGACCGTTCGCAAATTTCAACCATTGACTTCAAATTGATGCAACGGGAGATCCGTCCGTCGAATTCTCCTAAAACTGAAACCATTGGGTTTATATCAAAAATATCTTTCCAATGAATATAGGAGATTTAAATTTAAATGATTGTATTTTAAATTATATCAAAATCAATTTTGGAAAAGGTCGCTATGGATGCAGTTCGGCGGCCGTTATCAGAAACCGACTTTAAAGGCCTTCGCAAAATTATTTAAAAAATATGAGAAAATTGTATAAAATCACAATAAATGATTTAGAAAATTTTTGGATGAAAAAAATTCCAAGTTTGAAAAGATAAAAATATATTTTTGTCGAAATGAACTGGTTATTAACTAGAATAATGATCCAATGTCTTTAAATAAATAAAGTGGATTTGTAAATGTTTTTTGAAAAAAACCAGAATTTCCCAGTGTATGAATTGGAAAGGATTTAAATGGAGATAATCTTCGGAATATTTCGATATTTGATTCCATGATTATACGGATGTTGTTGGGGAAATTGGAAGATATAGATATCATTATTCCCAATACGTTGTCCATCAGCTTCAGAATTTGATATTGAATGTAAGTCAATATAATTTCTATTCAGGGCCTTGTATTTAATATAAAATGGGATTTTGGGTTTATCGTAAATGGTGCCTTCAATAACACTATTCTTAAACCCAGCTGAGAATAGAATAAATCTTTTAATTAAGATTAATGAAGTTTTCCAATTAATATAATTGGAATTAAATAGTAGTTGATTATGGGTTCCTTGTGAACGATGTTTTAAATGACATTTGTTCTTAAACCCGATTAACAGTGAAATTATGATCTGGAATTTATAAATCTTTTCACTAAGATTTAATGGAAATTTTCCAAAGTAAAGTTTCCGATTTAATATAATTGGAACTGAATGGAATTCGATTTGGTAATAATCGAGATGAGCTTCTATAAAGGAAGACCGTTACTATATATGGAATTTAAATGGCTTTGCAGTTATTCCATTTATATTATTAGTCTGATACAGAAATTTAAATCAATTATATATTGATCTGTTTTCCTCGAAGATTTCATACTTAATGGAAGTTGATTTGGGTTTATTGTGAACTGTGTTTTAAACATCATTGGTTCTTTAACCCGGCTAAAGATAAGATTAATTTCTTAAAGTTGAATAGTCATAAAGTAATGATTTTTGAGATTGAAACCAAGTTGGAGTTTTAATAAATCTTTAATTAGACTGGGATGTGAATAAGGCAACTAAATTTACCAAATTCAAGAAATGTTTCGAGATGGAGTATCCCTAGTTTTACTCCATGCGATAGTTAAATCTATAAACGTGAAATGGTAATTAATTTTACCAAAAACATAGTGGGTGTTAGTTATGGAGTACCACCAGTTTTGCTCCAAGGGATGAATAGGTTGGGATTGGGATAATAAAGGAAACGATTACTTAGGTAAGGCTCGATAATCCCGACTAGTTTTATAAACCTTAATTTGATTTAGAATCGTTAAAGAATAAAAAAAATTTGAAATTTATATCCAAAGGAAGATTAAAGAATAAATTTAAAAGAACTTATCTTTGATAAAATTAATAGGAACCTTTCCCCTAAGATGTGAATATTTGAATAAAAGAATATTTTGAATTGGAATGAGGCGTATGATGTGTTTTTATAGCGCTGGATTATTGATTATAAAATACGCGAGTTATTTGGAAAGACCGAGATTAACCCATTCTGAATGATTAACACGACGACGATTAAAAGTCGACGATGAAGATGATTGTTGAAGACAGGATATCTTCACATCATTTGGATGATCACTGATGTATTGATTGGGCTGTACACCCAAGACAAGGTAATAGTGGTGATCGTCCAGACGTACTTGGAGATCGATCGGATATGCGAGGACCTCTCTCCTGTATTGGACATATGGGACGAGGAATAAGGTGCCTTCGGTTTCGTTCAGACCCAAAACAGACTTGCAAATGGATGTGTGTCTGATATTGGATTTCATTCTATGTTGATTGATTTCTATTAAATATATATCTGTTTGGTGGCGGAGAATTTATTCTCTTGCTTAACACCCTTCTCTGAGACGTATGAGCTTAGAGGTTATATATTGATATACATCAGTCGCATAGCATGGATTGTCAATGTGGCATGCTAAGATGCAAATGATCAAGGCTTATGTTGAAAAGCAGAGTCTTGCGGATGATGTTCAAACCACGACTTTAATTAGCATAGATTTGTGTATAGCATAACTCGCGAGCCTCACTGTAATGACCCAAAATTCCAGTCCAATTTGAGCTGACCAAAAACACAAGTCCAACCCCAAATTTAACTGAAAATACCAGTCATTAATGAAAAAATTAGAGGGTGAGGATAGATAAGATAGAAACTTAGAATAGAAGAAGAAGAAGAACACTATATCAGAGTAACACGAATCTCACAGCGGAACGAATAGATATATTTCATAACATAACTTTGAAATACCAATCTATACTTGAATATATATATCATTATCAAAATACAGCACTTACAACACAGCGGAAATAACTATAGCTATATAATCCTGAAGCCTCCTGTTCCAAGCTCTTCCAGTATATCTGTAAATCCCGACTACTTGACTGCCCGTATAAATTTAGGCACCCAAGAGTTTAGGGAAAACAAAACAAAATAAACTCCGGGTCAGTCATGGGACTGGTATGAGTAAAACAGTTTAAAACAATTCAAGCAGGTAAACGATATCTCATAAGACCATGCCGTAAAACGGAACGGGTTTTTCCCTTATGATAACCCAAATTATCTTTATATCAAAAACCTTTTGATATTATAATAATGTCTATCAACCACAATAATAATAATCATCTAGCAGAACGCTTTCATCTCACGTTCTACATATATAATATACAATCAAAACCGCAAGCACGTATTGGGTAATGGATTTTCAACTATGAAAAGGTATGGAACCACCTTTCGCTAGTGTACCTCTAGAAAGGAATACACTGGGTTCAACAAGAACATCTTGCAACCCGGCCACACATGACCTACCGACCACTAATTTCGCTTGAGTGTATCGAATGTATATAACCAACAGTTGGGATCAACAACCGTTTCCTGAATGGGACAGCATCAACAATAGATTTTTCGAAGTAAATGAAACTCTAGATCAGGTGATTATACACCCTACTTCGGTGCGACCGACTTAGCCATGCTGCCTGCCTGATTTCTGTCATATACCAGATGTGAGGCTAGAAGATACGCTTTAACATCACACCAGATTCACTTCGAATGTCACATCGTCAAATCCATCAAATCACCGATTGACGTCTACAACCATACATTACGTGTTAGCTAAAGAAGTTTCCTTCTCCACTTCCACTCTTGGTACGGTTGAAGAAATCAATATACGCGATCGTCTAGAAATACTCTGTCATACATCTGTCCATACAAGTCATCCAGGAACAGGATGAACCGAAGGCACTATTCAGTACATCCATCTTAGACACTGTTGTCTAAGACTTATACAATAGCCCTTGCACTTTACTCCGTCTTCAATTATCCTTGGCATATATGATTCGCAACGCTTATGCTAATACAGAGTGGTTCTTGGGATAATAATCCAACCGGTCTCTCCGTATTAACAACATTAAAATGGTCAAAACTTCGATAGTCTGTGATTTAACCATCAAAGAAAAACAGGTGTACAAACAACGATATTATTTCCAAAGGGAAATTATATCGATCAAACATCATTTAACATTTATCTCCTTAGTTCATTTTTCATCTCCTGTTTCCCTGTATTCAACATTTCTTATTTTCTAAATTTAGAAAATATATGTTATTACCATTGGAGAACATTTCCATTTCTTGTTTTCTATATCAGAAAACATTTCTGGTTCTTATTTGGAAAACATTTCCAAAACTCCTTCATTGGGCTTAGACAGATGTTTAGATAAAACATCGCTATGCCAACTCAAACCATTTCCTTTAATTACTAAATTCACTTAACCATCCTTTACTGCCGAACCTTAACCATTCCTTAGTTAAATACGAAGCCAATCAAGTTGGGGTAGAACTACCTCTCAGACCTTAACTGAACAACATTTCTAACTTTGAAATAGGCAAAGTTCGCTTTATATTTCTTTAACTAACTTCCTTACTTAACCCTCCTTCGAATCATCTCTTATTCGATAATTCTTTCCTTCGAATAAGGTATATTCGATAACTCTATTCAGTTTACTATATTGGATTAACCCTTATCAATTAACTCTATTGGACTAACGCTATTGGATTAACTCTATTGGACTAATGCTATTGGATTAACTCTATTGGACTAATGCTATTGGATTAACTCTATTGGACTAACGCTATTGATTTACTCATTACACTTAACTCCTTTCGAATAAACTATATTCGATAACTCCTTTAACTCTATTCGAATAACTATATTCGATTAACTCAATTGATTCTATTCGAATAAATTATATTCGATTAACTCCTTTAACTCTATTCGAATAACTATATTCGATTAACTCAATTGATTCTATTCGAATAAACTATATTCGATTAACTCCTTTTACTTTCTATTCGAATAAACTATATTCGATTAACTCAATTGAATAACTCTAGTTCGATTTACTCTAACTGGTTAACTCTAACTGGTTTAACTCTAACTGGTTAACTCTAATTGATTAACTCTAACTGGTTTAACTCTAACTGGTTAACTCTAATTGATTAACTCTAACTGGTTTAACTCTAACTGGTTTAACTCTAACTGGTTAGCTCTAATTGATTAACTCTAACTGGTTTAACTCTAACTGGTTAACTCTAATTGATTAACTCTAACTGGTTTAACTCTAACTGGTTAACTCAAATTCGAATAACAAATATTCGATTTACCCTATTCAACTAATTCAACTCGACTAACCCCTTTCGAATAACTAATTCGATTTACTAACTTTCGAATACCATATTCGATTTAACTCCTTTCGAATACTATATTCGATTTAACTCCTTTATTCGCTTTATAAAGATTTCCTTTTTAACAACGTTTATCCATTTTAAAGATTTACTTTTAGTAACGGTTCTCCACTTAAAAATGATTTCCTTCTTATAACAGTGTCCTTTTTATAACGTTTTTCCCTATTTATAAATATTCCAATTTATAAATATTTCTTATTTATAAATATTCCATTTATAAATATTTTATTTTCAAATATCACTTTGAAAATATTCCCTTATCAACATTTCGGTATGTTATGGTATTCAACATATCAAATCACGATGATCAGTATCGTCCAAACACATATAATCGACAATAGATTATATATCACATCATATATCACAATATATGAAAAACAGTAAAATAAATGTTGAGGAATCCAGTTGGATTCCTCCAACTTGTTTCCCTGCATTACATATGTTAAACAATATAGATAACATCACTTTTAGTTCCATATGATATATTCTGTTAAACAGAATCAATATAGAAATCCAACTAACTGACTAGCAACTAACTGACTAGCAGTTCAATCAAACAATCAACACACAATCAGTCAGCCAATATTTAACAGTTCTAAAAATACAACATGAAATTATAAACTGTTCAGAGTTAGTGAGATTTACTCACATTGGACGATCATCGTTAATAACGATAACCATCGCTTGATTTGATTCAGATGGACAATTTATTTTGCAATAAATTGTAACGAGCTTCGATTGACTCCCCGTCAGTTCCATCGTGTAGCGCTCGTCCATACGATCCCAATGGATCTTGTTTCGCTGAATTCGGTTTTCGTATGACCGAGTTATAATGATTAGAAGTTTATAAACATTAATATTAAAATAAAACTTGAAATTAAAATAAATTTAGTCCTATTGGGTCTCACCCCCAAACTGTCGGCCCATCTCCTTGCCCAAGCCCAAAACCGCTCAACCCATATGATCCTCCTTCTTCCACGTTTCCATCGACTGACCGCTCCAGGAAAACTCAACACCATTTCCAAACTTTGAACTCCCACCGCACCTTCCATGAACCACCGAATCCGACACCATCACCACCGCCGGCCTCCTCGTCTCCAGCTCTTCCTCCTCATGCCAAAGATGGTCCACTCGAGCTCGCTTCCTCCGTCGCATCGTTCAGTCAATGTCAAGGGACCACCGACATTTTCCATCACCAATTCTCCTAAAAACTTGCCACAACCTACTACTCGGCGTCGCGAATCCAAACCCATCCACGCAAACAAGCGTCGGTGCCCCAACCTCCCTAAAATGCTAACCCTAGCTGCCGCTGTTATTAACCAGCGAACCCAAAACCCTTCGATCCTATTAGAAATCATACGGAGATGATGCCAACGCTAATACGAGTTCGAATCTGTATACATTATAATTTATAGATTTTCTTTTGATTTTGTTTTGAATTCTTCTTTGTTCAAACTTTTTGCTGTGATGGGTTTGTATGGTATATATATACCTGTGGGTGGTAGGTAGAATTGTGGCTGTATAAGCATGTCGTGTGGCCTTCCATCTGGCTTGGAAAAATGTTGGGATATTTTTTCTATTTGATTTTTCTATTTTTTTTATTATATCGTTGCTTGTATTGGTCTTCTAAAAATTCCTATTATCACACACGATACCCAAAAATCACGAAAATTGACATGTAGCTAGAGTTCAACATTACGGTCCCAACGAAACTGGTTTCGTCGAATTCCGACTCCGTTTGCTCACACAACGTATTTTTAACCGTCAAAATACTGACTGTTTCTCACTCTAAAAATCCGTACGACCACGCAGTGACTCTAAAAATCACGAAATTGGAAATCTAACAACTATTTGACATTGCGGATCCAACAAAATTAGTTTCGTCGGATTCCGACTTCGTTTGCAAAACCTGCTATTTTTAAAAGCTCTGAATGACCCATTTAAATATATAAATATATTTAAATATAATTAAATAAAATATTAATAAATTAATATTATCGTATATATTCACAACAGAATATCATACAGCTCCACTGGGATTTCTAACTCGATACTTCAATCTGGGTCAACCCGATATTCGATTTATATTGAAATTCCTTTTTTAAATACAAATAATTCCTTTATAAATTATAAAGGAATTCCACAGCGACTTTTCTAAAATTTGATTTGGACGTAAATCAAAATCTACACGATGAAATCCTGATTTTTCTCTTCCACTAGAAAGATATACTCCACCAGCTCCACACATTTCTTGTTCCACAGAAATCCGATTTAAAACGAACCCTGTATATTCAGTTGAAGTTCAAATCGCCAAATAGCGAACTGCCGTGCCATTTCGAGCTCGATTTTAATTATAATATAATTATACGTTCAAACTGTCGTTTATATAATATATTCGTTATTCAAATTCAATTCCAAACTGAATTAAATATCACGGATGATCCGGTTCACACCATATCGCCCTATCAGCCAATTCTGATTATTTCAGAATTAAATATATTATGTAATTTATTGTTTTAATTAATATTCACCATTATTTAACTCCACGACCATTTAATTCATTATATCACTATTTATATAATTAAATAAATTAATTATAACACCTCTGCCAATGCGGGTCATTACATTCTTCCCCACTTAAAATAATTTCGTCCTCGAAATTGCTAAGCTAGAAGACGACCCAATCGATTGGTTAGAACTTATATGTTCACTTCTTAAATTCAGTTTCAACTGAACCAATTTAATTTCAATTAAAAATTTATTTAATTCTTATCAACGAAAATTTTCAAAAATCCTGAAAATTTTCTAACACCTTAACTTTTCGAAAAATTTCGCCAGCACCTCCTTTGTACTGGTCAATCGTCAAACTCCCACTCGCCTCTCTGGGCCATCTTCAACCCAAAAGAAAATCAAACAGCCAAGCGGCTTGCCAATTCGACTCATAAATCTTATATCCAGTCGAAATATAAACCTGTACCTTTTGTCGGCATATCATTATATCCTTTACACCGGTTATCAATTTAGCAGATACAAGGGTCATCCCAATCAAATTCCAATCTGCTTTTATCCACAACACAACCATTCGCTTATATCCGAGCCAAATATCATTTCAACTCGAGTTTCTTTTCGATTCCCAACTCTTAACTTGATTATCACATTACACTTCAAATTTGAATCTCACAATCCAATTTTTCTTGATATTATTTTAATTCAATCTCAGTTACCACTTTATTGGCTTTACTTTAATTCAATTTTGCTTTCACAAATTTCTGTTAAATTTGTTTTTAATTCAAACAGTCTTTCCCTCGGAGTTTTCAAATAGTTTACTCTTTTCAAAAATCAAATTTTCTTTTTGAACATGTCACTGAGCCCTTAATTAATGTTACATTAGTTAAATCACTTCTCTATTTCTTTATCAATATTTGTTAATCAAATATTTTCAATAACCATATTGGTCTTTTACGTTATTTGGAAAACATTTCCGAATATCGCCTTCCTTTATTTTCTAAACTTTATAAAATATATACTATTTATAATTGGAAAATATTCCAATTACTTATCTCTTTTTCGATCTCGTTTATTTCTATGCTTAGGAAATATTCTTTATTATATTTCCAAGCTTACACTTATTTGGGTTAAAACGGATGTTGTGTAAAACATCGTTACGAAAAGCTAAATACTATATTCAACTAGCTCTTATCCAACATTGATCTTCGAGCCTGAAATCTTACTATTTATTTGTTAATAATGAAATCAATCAAGTTGGGGTTTAACTACCTCTCAGACCTTGACTGAATAACATTTATAACGTTAAAACAGATATGACTACTTACTCGAATAATCAATACCATACAACTACTCATTCACTTTTAAACACGTATACGCTTCCTCTTTCTATTTTTACTAGATTTTATTCTTAGTCTTCCTTTTTGATTTTTACTATTCTATTTTTAAGCTCGTTTCCTTATCGACTTCTATATATATCGATACGTTGATTTCTAACTATCAAATTATCTTAAAAATATTCTAACTCCTTAAATTCCCAGAAAAATTCGCCATAACCTCCTTTGTACCAGGAGCATCGGGATATTTCAAATAGCCTCCCATGGCCCTCACCAATCCAAAAGAAAAATAAAAAGCCAAGCGGCTAGCCGATACGGTGCATAAAATCTCATATATGAATTAAATACATACCTTTTCGTCGAGCATTCTATTTATATACCTTCATACATTATCCATACCTATCTCATGTATATTTAACTGCCCAATCTATTTTAACTATACCTGATCGTTTTAACTCAATTCGTTAATTAATTTGTTAATTAACTCTTTAGTCTATTTCACTTTTATATTTGAATATGACATGTTCAAATATATTTTAACTTGCTTATTAACTAATTTGAATCCAAATTTCAAATTTAAGTTCTATATTCGATTTCGATCCATTTACAAATCCAATTCAGCTTTCAAAGTTCAACTTCAAATTCAAAACTCGATTAACTAATTCCTCTTCGACTTAGTTAATTCTATTCAATTTCTATTCAAATTTTATATCACTTCTATTATTCAAATCTCTATAGTTTAAATTCCATTTGAATTCTATATTCAAATTCTATATATCAAATTCTATTCAAATTCCATATATTATAAATCCCATTTGAATTTCTTTATTCAAATTCTATATATTCAAATCCTATATTTGAATTCCATTTGAATTCAATATTCAAATTCCATTTGAATTTCTATATTTAAAATCTCTTTCAATTCCATTGAATTTCATATATTCAAACTCCCTTTGAATTTCTATATTCAATTCTATTTGAATTCTCTTTATTCAAATTCTATATTCAAATCTATTTGAATTCTCTTTATTCAAATTCTATTATCAAAATTCTATATTTTAAATCCCATTTTGAAATTCAACACACTTGTCTTTCCCAAAACAAATTCAAAACAGTATCTCTGGTAGTAATTCGTCACTTACAACTCGAAAATGAATACTAATGATGCAGCTGTCATCATCAGAATCTGTTTTCCAGCGATCGAAGTGAGTTCAATACTATAAAACCATTTATAAACATTTCCACTTTGAAATTCATTTCAAAATATAATTCACACTACTTGTAAAACAATTTAAAATCTCCCAAGATCTTAAATTTTCCTTATTTTTAATCCAAATCCATTTACAAAGACTTATCCAATTCTCCAGAATTTTAATTCAATTCCTGGTTTAAATTTCAGATTTAACTCATCTGATTTCACGTATTTCACTTATATGAATTCTGATTGGTTATTTACATAACCATTTCACTTTATAATCTTACTCGATTATAATAACAACCAATATATCCAATATATATCAAAATATACTTTGGGTAAAATTATTTTCATTTACCCTCTTTTCAAAACATATCGTGCCGACCCATCGTATTCAAGTGTTTAGTAACTCCTACCGATACAGTGGATCAAACTGATCGACCAGAACTCATAAACAACTCAACCAATGAATCTCCACAATATAAAACCACTTTATATCAATAACAAATACTTTCACTCGTATATATACACTCAAACTCAATCTAGGGTATTACGAACCCCATCTCTACTGAGTCACGCCACAAAGCCAAGGTAAAACTTAACTTAAGCTCTGATACCAACTGTAATGACCCAAAATTCCGGTCCAATTTGAGCTGACCAAAAACACAAGTCCAACCCCAAATTTAACTGAAAATGTCGGTCATTAATGAAAGAAATTAGAGGGTGAGGATAGATAAGATAGAAACTTAGAATAGAAGAAGAAGTAGAACACAATATCAGAGTAACACGAATCTCACAGCGGAACGAATAGGCATATTTCATAACATAACTTTGAAATACAAATCTGTACTTGAATATACATATCAATGTCAAAATACAGCACTTACAACACAGCGGAAATAACTATAGCTATATAATCCTGAAGCCTCCTGCTCCAAACTCTTCCAGTATATATGTAAATCCCAACTACTTGACTGCCCGTACAAATTTAGGCACCCAAGAGTT
The DNA here is from genome assembly GCA_030737875.1 of Allium sativum. Taxonomy (NCBI): domain Eukaryota; kingdom Viridiplantae; phylum Streptophyta; class Magnoliopsida; order Asparagales; family Amaryllidaceae; genus Allium; species Allium sativum. Next base: position 277,438,170 of record CM060910.1, on the reverse strand, counting down.
TAGGGAAAACAAAACAAAATAAACTCCGGGTCAATCATGGGACTAGTAAGAGTAAAACAGTTTAAAACAGTTCAAGCAGGTAAACGATATCTCATAAGACCACGCTGTAAAACGGAACGGGTTTTTCCCTTATGAGAATCCAAATTATCTTTATATCAAAAACCTTTTGATATTATAATAATGTCTATCAACCACAATAATAATAATCATCTAGCAGAATGCTTTCATCTCACGTTCTACATATATAATATACAATCAAAACCGCAAGCACGTATTGGGTAATGGATTTCCAACTATGACAAGGTATGGAACCACCTTTCGCTGGTGTACCTCTAGAAAGGAATACACTGGGTTCAACAAGAACATCTTGCAACCCGACCACACATGACCGACCACTAATTTCGCTTGAGTGTATCGAATGTATATCACCAACGGTTGGGATCAGCAATCGTTTCCCAAATGGGACAGCATCAACAATGGATTTTTAGAAGTAAATGAAACTCTAGATCAGGTGATTATACACCCTACTTCGGTGCGACCGACTTAGCCATGCTGCCTGCCCGATTTCTGTCATTAACCGGATGTGAGGCTAGAAGCTACGCTTTATCATCACACCAGCTTCACTTCGAATGTCACATCGTCAAATCCATCAAATCACCGATTGACGTCTACAACCATACACTACTGTTATCTAAAGAAGTTTCCTTCTCCGCTTCCACTATTGGTGCGGTTGAAGAAATCAATATACGTGATCGTTTGGAAATACTCTGTCAGACATCCCTCCATACATGTCATCCAGGAACAGGATGAACCGAAGGCACTATTCAGTACATCCATCTTAGACACTGTTGTCTAAGACTTATACAATAGCCCTTGCACTTTACTCCGTCTTCAATTATCCTTGGCATATATGATTCGCAACGCTTATGCCAATACAAAGTGGTTCTTGGGATAATAATCCAACCGGTCTCTCCACATTAACAGCGTTAAAATGGTCAAAACTTCGATAGTTTGTGATTTAACCATCAAAGAAAAACAGGTGTGCAAACAACAATATTATTTCCAAAGGGAAATTATATCGATCAAACATCATTTAACATTTATCTCCTTAGTTCATTTTTCATCTCCTGTTTCCCTATATTCAACATTTCTTATTTTCTAAATTTAGAAAATATATGTTATTACCATTGGAAAACATTTCCATTTCTTGTTTTCTATATCAGAAAACATTTCTAGTTCTTATTTGGAAAACATTTCTGGTTCTTATTTGGAAAACATTTCCAAAACTCCGTCATTGGGCTTAGATAGATGTTTAGATAAAACATCGCTATGCCAACTCAAACCATTTCCTTTAATTACTAAATTCACTTAACCATCCTTTATTGCCGAACCTTAACCATTCCTTAGTTAAATACGAAGCCAATCAAGTTGGGGTAGAACTACCTCTCAGACCTTAACTGAACAACATTTCTAACTTTGAAATAGGCAAAGTTCGCTTTATATTTCTTTAACTAACTTCCTTACTTAACCCTCCTTCGAATCATCTCTTATTCGATAATTCTTTCCTTCGAATAAGGTATATTCGATAACTCTATTCAATTTACTCTATTCGATTAACCCTTATCAATTAACTCTATTGGACTAACGCTATTGGATTAACTCTATTGGACTAACGCTATTGGATTAACTCTATTGGACTAACGCTATTGGTTTACTCATTTCACTTAACTCCTTTCGAATAAACTATATTCGATAACTCCTTTAACTCTATTCGAATAACTATATTCGATTAACTCAATTGATTCTATTCGAATAAACTATATTCGATTAACTCCTTTAACTCTATTCGAATAACTATATTCGATTAACTCAATTGATTTTATTCGAATAAACTATATTCGATTAACTCTTTTTACTTTCTATTTGAATAAACTATATTTGATTAACTCAATTGAATAACTCTAATTCGATTTACTCTAACTGGTTAACTCTAACTGGTTTAACTCTAACTGGTTAACTCTAATTGATTAACTCAAACTGGTTTAACTCTAATTGGTTAACTCTAATTGATTAACTCTAATTGGTTTAACTCTAACTGGTTTAACTCTAACTGGTTAACTCTAATTGATTAACTCTAACTGGTTTAACTCTATCTGGTTAACTCTAATTGATTAACTCTAACTGGTTTAACTCAAACTGGTTAACTCAAATTTGAATAACAAATATTCGATTTACTCTATTCAACTAACTCGACTCGACTAACCCCTTTCGAATAACTAATTCGATTCACTAACTTTCGAATACCATATTCGATTTAACTCCTTTCGAATACCATATTCAATTTAACTCCTTTATTCGCTTTATAAAGATTTCCTTTTTAACAACGTTTATTCATTTTAAAGATTTACTTTTAGTAACGGTTCTCCACTTAAAAATGATTTCCTTTTTATAACAGTTTCCTTTTTATAACGTTTTCCCCTTTTCTAAATATCTCCTATTTATAAATATTCCAATTTATAAATATTTCTTATTTATAAATATTCCATTTATAAATATTTTATTTTCAAATATCACTTTGAAAATATTCCCTTATCAACATTTCGGTATGTTATGGTATTCAACATATCAAATCACGATGATCAGTATCGTCCAAACACATATAATCGACAATAGATTATATATCACATCATATATCACAATATATGAAAAACAGTAAAATAAATGTTGAGGAAACCAGTTGGATTCCTCTAACCTGTTTCCCTGCATCACAGATGTTAAACAATATAGATAACATCACTTTCAGTTCCATATGATATATTCTGTTAAACAGAATCAATATAGAAATTCAACTAACTGACTAGCAGTTCAATCAAACAGTCAACACACAATCAATCAGCCAATATTTAACAGTTCTAAAAATACAACATGAAATTATAAACTGTTCAGAGTTAATGAGATTTACTCACATTGGACGATCATCGTTAAGAACGATAACCATCGCTCGATTTGATTCAGATGGACAATTTATTTTGCAATAAATTGTAACGAGCTTCGATTGACTCCCCGTCAGTTCCATCGTGTAGCGCTCGTCCATACGATCCCAACGGATCTTGTTTCGCTGAATTCGGTTTTCGTATGACCGAGTTATAATGATTATAAGTTTATAAACATTAATATTAAAATAAAACTTGAAATTAAAATAAATTTAGTCCTATTGGGTCTCACCCCAAACTGTCGGCCCATCTCCTTGCCCAAGCCCAAAACCGCTCAACCCATATGATCCTCCATCTTCCACGTTTCCATCGACAAACCGCTCCAGGAAAACTCAACACCATTTCCAAACTTTGAACTCCCACCGCACCTTCCATGAACCACCGAATCCGACACCATCACCACCGCCAGCCTCCTCGTCTCTAGCTCTTCCTCCTCATGCCAAAGATGGTCCACTCGAGCTCGCTTCCTCCGTCGCATCGTTCAGTCAATGTCAAAGGACCACCGACATTTTCCATCACCAATTCTCCCAAAAATTTGCCGCAACCTACTACTCGGCGTCGCGAATCCAAACCCACCCACACAAACAAGCGTCGATGCCCCGACCTCCCTAAAATGCTAACCCTAGCTGCCACTGTTATTAACCAGCGAACCCAAAACCCTTCGAACCTATTAGAAATCATACGGAGATGATGCCAACGCTAATACGAGTTCGAATCTATATACATTATAATTTATAGATTTTCTTTTGATTTTGTTTTGAATTCTTCTTTGTTCAAACTTTTTGTTGTGATGGGTTTGTATGGTATATATATACCTGTGGGTGGTAGGTAGGAATTGTGGCTATATAAGCATGTCGCGTGGCCTTCCATCTGGTCAGGAAAAATGTTGGGATATTTTTTCTATTTGATTTTTATATTTTTTTTATTATATCGTTGCTTGTATTGGTCTTCTAAAAATTCCTATTATCACACACGATACCCAAAAATCACGAAAATTGACATGTAGCTAGAGTTCAACATTACGGTACCAACGAAACTGGTTTCATCGAATTCCGACTCCGTTTGCTCACACAACGTATTTTTAACCGTCAAAATGCTGACTGTTTCTCACTCTAAAAATCCATACGACCACACAGTGACTCTAAAAATCACGAAACTGGAAATCTAACAAATATTTGACATTGCAGATCCAACAAAATTAGTTTCGTCGGATTCCGACTTCGTTTGCAAAACTGGCTATTTTTAAAAGCTCTAAATGACCCATTTAAATATATAAATATATTTAAATATAATTAAATAAAATATTAATAAATTAATATTATCGTATATATTCACAAGAGAATATCATACAGCTCCACTGGGATTTCTAACTCGATACTTCAATCTGGGTCAACCCGATATTCGATTTATATTGAAATTCCTTTTTAAAATATAAATAATTCCTTTATAAATTATAAAGGAATTCCACAGTGACTTTTCTAAAATTTGATTTGGACATAAATCAAAATATACATGACGAAATCCCGATTTTTCTCTTCCACTAGAAAGATATACTCCTCCAGCTCCACACGTTTCTTGTTTCACAGAAATCCGATTTAAAACGAACCCTGTGTATTCAGTTGAAGTTCAAATCGCCAAATAGCGAACTACCGCACCATTTCGAGCTCGATTTTAATTATAATATAATTATATGTTCAAACTGTCATTTATACAATATATTCGTTATTCAAATTCATTTCCAAACTGAATTAAATATCACAGATGATCCGGTTCACACCATATCGCCATTTCAGCCAATTATGATTATTTCAGAATTAAATATAATATTTAATTTATTATTTTAATTAATATTCACCATTATTTAATTCCATGACCATTTAATTCACTATATCACTATTTATATAATTAAATAAATTAATTATAATACCTCTGCCAATGCGGGTCATTACACTCACCCCCGGTATGAGTCAAAAACGGGATAGTGACTGCAAGGAGTGCACGACGTTTCCTTCTAGCTAGAAGTGGTGTCACGGTGTGAAGCCTAGACATTTTTACTTATGTGGATGATGGAATGAGATGCCTCGGATATTGAGTCTCCAATGGCTCAGAGATAAGTCTGATAGGACCAGGAAATGTGTGTTCAGGAATAATTATTCCACTAAAGTAAGTGTAGACCGGCCCTGAAGATCTAAGGATTGGCCAGAGTGTGTAATCCCAAGGCATTTGCTAAGGTGTCTCAAATCGGTGAAGAAGATGCCTGGATGGAAATCCAATTTCAAACACGCGACTTTTCGGTTTTAGTTGTAAACCTATATGGTGACATAGTAGGATGGGGTACTATGTCGTCTATGATTGATACATTTATATTTGAAGTTGATTTCTTCACTTATAGTAATGATAAAAGATAAATTTTGCATACCAAGCATGTTTGGCCATTATAAGGTGAAACTCTATCCTCTGGTTTGTGTTTGCATTGTGTGATGGGATCTAAATCTTATAATGGCTTCATTTTACCTTTTAGCATTGCGCTGTTGGTTTTATGGTATTCATCGGAGTGAACCCGTTCCGTGTTATACGGTGTGGTACAGTGAATTACCTTATTTTAAAATAAAGTTAATTAACTGTTTTAGTTCTTACACCAGTCCCATGGACTGACTCGAAGTTTATTGTTTTTACCTAAACTTTGGGTGCCCATATTTTACACATGGGCAGCTAGTAGTTTTAGTTTTTCATAGATATTTCTTTTTCCAAGATCCTGGATTATAGCTGGAGCTATATTAGGAAAGCTTTGTGTCCGTGTATTTCTTTCGGCTGTGGTAGTTGATGTTGTCCGCTGTACATTATATTTATGTATATATTTTCCGCTATTTTGTAATTTAAATCTCTTATACTTTTCTGCTGCATATTTATTCGTATTCTGATATATTCTTTTACTCTGATGTAAATTATTGTAATAACAATGAAATGTTCTATTGTTTGTGTTATGATGAGTCCTGTTCTCAAAACATTCCAGCCTCCTTCATCTCCTCGGGGATCGGGGAAGTCTGGGTCGTTTCAGTTGGTATCAGAAATTTGATTTACAAAGCCAGAGAACTGTAACACCCCGTATTTCAGTTAATGCTAAAATTCACTAATTGCAGAATAAATAATCTCAAATATGAGAATTGGGGGAAACGGGCTGAGTCATTTTGTTCGTCTCGGAAAAATACGCAGAATAGAGTCCGAAATTTTGTAAATCGGAGTCCGTATGGCCCAGTAATGGCCCAATGAAGTTTGCAGAAAATTAAAAGTTCAAAACAGATTTAAAATTCAGGTTTAAAATTCAAAATTTGGGGCCATTGGGCGCTGGAGGGAAAAACTCCCGCCTAGCTACCCGTGTCGACAGCCCGTTTGACAGGGCAGTCGACTGGGTAGGACCAGGTCGACAGCCCTGTCGACTTGGGTGTCGACAGGGGGTGCTCGACCAGTTAAACCTGGTGCACCATTTTAGGGTTTGGCTGTGTTTTGGGCTAATCTCTAGAAACTTCCTAAATCTGACGGACCTAATTTAGCCTAGGGTTAATCCTATGGTCTAAAACACACCCTAATCCTATAAATACACCCTAATGCAAGCCTAATCCATACTAAAAATAGAAATGATGCCATCATGCCGCCAAAATCAAACTTAAGAGGAGCCTCCACTAGTTTATGAAGAAAGTTGCAAGCTAATCAACCTCTAATCATCACCATCTTCAAATATAGCAACTAGTTCTACTTCATAAGTTTGCTAATCTTGGTTTTGGTGAGTTTCTATCACTTTAATAACCAATTGCTAAATTAAGTAGATGAGATATGATGAGATCATGCGGTTTTGTATGCGGATTAGTGGGTTTTAAGTCATATGATATGATTTTAGTTTGCTAATCTATGTTTAATGTTAACCCTATGTTTATGCAAGTTAAGTATGTGGGTTTATGCAAGTTAAGTATGTGGGTTTATGCAAGTTAAGTATGTGGGTTTTTACGCATGCTAAGTATTTGATTTTATGCATGCTAAGTATTTGATTTTATGCATGCTAAGTATTTGATTTTATGCATGCTAAGTATTTGATTTTATGCATGCTAAGTATTTGATTTTATGCATGCTAAGTGTTTGGTTTTATGCATGCTAAGTACTTGATTTCATGCATGCTAAGTATTTGATTTTATGCATGCTAAGTGTTTGGGTTTATGCATGCTAAGTACTTGATTTCATGCATGCTAAGTGGTTGGTTTTATGCATACCTTATGACATGCAAGTTTACCCTTTTTAAATAAGATGCATACATATGCAAGATGATACCTTTGTATGCTATGCATACATATGCATGTTTACCCTATTTTATGATGCAAGTCACATATGCAAGTTCACCCTTTGTGTAACCTATGAACACTTATGCAAGTTACCTTTATATGACATATGTGTACACATGCAAGTTAGGTTATTTAATGATGCTAGTTGGGTTTAATATCATGATGCAAGTTGACACCTTTTAAACCCATGTAAAAGCCAACGTTGTGCTAAGATTGAACCCGTTACATTTATAGTGAATCTTCCCATTTATATGACATATTATGAAAACGGATTACGTGGGAAACGATGGGGTTAATATGCATGTTAATAGAAATGTGTATAACATAAAATGAATGGACATAATTGGGAATTTACCTATTAAGTTAGGTCTACCCATATTATGGAGTTGGGAATTTACCTATTAAGCTAGGTCTACCCATACTATGGAATTGGGAATTTACCTATTGAGTTAGGTCTACCCATATTCTTAAAATTGTGTAATTAATTAGGGATAATTAATATAAATTATGGGGGTGATTAATTAGGTGTAATTAATCGACTAAGACACGAGGTTGGACCCTTTTGTAGCATAAGACTGCCCGGAACCGCCCGGCAAATCCAGCGGCTACAAATGGTTGGCCCAATGTGAGAGGTCTTAGGCATAAACTAAATACGTGACAAGTGTAAAGACACGAGGTTAGACCCTGTTATGGCGTAAGGCTGCCCGGAACCGACCGACAAATCCAGCTGCCATAAAAGACGGTCTAATGTGAGAGGTCTTTACAAGGGTTACGTTCTTAATCAATTAAGAAACACTTAACCAGATAAGCATGTAGTGGGGCATGAGGGGTTAAGTGGGTGCCTTGGGTGGCATGTGGAAATCTAGTGGTTGCCTTGGGTGGCAATAGAAAATACGATTAGAATACTTAACCAAAGTGGAACCTGTAATTAAAACATGGTTAAAGGGTTAAGTGGGATTCACTAGAAATAACAAGCTTAGGTGGTAGCTTGTGGGGGCCCATTTCAACCAATATCCCAAACGTATCTTAGTGGGCTCGACTCTAGTCGAGTGACGGGACACGCATATTGGGCTTGACTATAAGAGGCCAAACCGGGGTAGCGGTGGCAACGCGAGTCCAACGGGTTTCATCTGCGTGTGTGAACCCGGGATGGTAGGTAAGACGTTGTTGCATCGTGTAGATATAACCCGTGCACCATTTGTTGTATCGGGCTTGCCACTTTGGGGAGTGATACACCCCATTGTGGGGCCAGCGCGGATATCTACGGTAGGGAGCCGATCGCTTGGGAGTAGTGAGTACACCTAGTGAAGATAGGGGCAGACGGCACCTATGTAGTCAGCTAGGGGTACACGAAACTACTGGGTAAATTTTCTAAGTCCTTGGGAGGGATCAACCTTTAAGTAGGAATGACTGGTGTGGTGCAGTGTAGTAATTATCCTTGGGTGGGCAGATGCGTCTTTACGGTCATCTTAGTTTATCCTAAGTCTACCAAGCTGCTTAGTGTAGCCATTCATCCCCAGACATTACCGTATATCAAGTTTATGTCTTCTCTGGTTACTTTAATGATTGTATTGTTAAAGTTATAGGACTCGCTCAGACTTATGTCTGACCCCGTTGTTTTTATCTTTTTCCCAACCCTCAGGTTCTCAGAGTGGGCCCAGCACGAGTGGGCTTTGATCAGGCTGCTTTTATTACTCTCTTGGAGCTTGGACCCTAGATGTAGAGCTCAGCTTACCCTTTCCTTTTATGGCTATCAGTTCATGTATTGGGATTATGTATTTTCATTTATCAGGATGGATATTTTGTACTTGACTCTTATTATGGTTTTTGTGATGTAACCAAACATGTTTTACTTTCCGCTGTAATGCAATGATGTTTTAGAATTTTCAAGTATTACTTATATCTGTCTTGCTGTAATTTCTCTGTTCTATATTCACTTAAAATACTCCACTGATGTTATGGCATTCCCTTAGCGAGTGATCATAGCGGGTGTGGGGTGTTACACGTGGTATCAGAGCAAAGGTTACCGGAACAGATAAAATTTTTAGAAAACTATTTTTCTAAAAACATTTTTGGAAGAGATATTTTCAAAAACATGTCTTTAAAAAGAGAAGTTTTTGAAAGAAAAGCATAATCCCCAATAGCCATATCTTTATCTTTCGAATTCTCCGTTTTGAATCTTTCCTTTTTCGTTTCAGCATGGCTGAGGATCTTAACTTTCCGGAGGGTGTGACGGTACCAGTATGGTATAGGAGATTGATGGAGGCTAGGGCCACCACTGCGGGTCCAGCAAATGTTCCTCCACCAACCGTAGCACCCGATCTTCCTCCTCCCCCTCCTCCTCGCACGGATACTTTTGCTAAGACTTGCAAGGAATTCAAAGCTATGGGAGGGAAACCTTTTCAAGGATCTGAAACTTTTGTGGAGGCTAGAGATTGGCTTAAGGAGGTGGAACAGTTGATAGATATCTTTGAGATGGAAGAAGGAAAGAAAGTCAAGTTAGCTGCTTGGTTAATGAAGGGAGAGGCCTCATTCTGGTGGGAGGTCACTAATGGAGAACGCCCCGTTGACTCTTGGGCGGATTTTAGGCAAAGATTTGTGGCAAAGTTTCTCTCAAGGGCGGAGGAAAACTTGTATATGGAAAGATTCTTGACTCTAAAGCAAGGAAATCTCTCAGTGAAGGAATATGTCAACAAGTTTAATCAATTGGCAAGGTTTGGCCTAGACATGGTGAATACACCGGAGAAGAAGGCTTTGAGGTTCGTGAAAGGCTTGAATGAACCGATGCATGGGTTGGCTATGACTCATATCCCTATGGGGGCCACCTTCGAGAAGCTAGTTGACATGGCACTCATGCATGAAGAAGAGAAGGGTCCCAATGCTAATAAGGCACCCGAGAAGAAGGGAGATCAAAAGAGACCTCAGCAACAACAGCAAAACAAAGGTGGGAAAGGCAACGGTGGCAAGGGCAAGAAGAAGAAGTGTTTCAATTGTGGGACACCTGGCCACCTAAGCAAGGATTGTCGCAAGAAGAAGAAGACTGGCTGCTTCCACTGTGGCGAAGCAGGACATCTAGTGAAAGACTGTCCTAAGAAGGGGCAAAGGACGGGGTCTACCTCAGGAGGACAGGTGCAAGCTCTTATGGCACCGGGTCAAGCTAGGGGGCAAGTACAGGCTCTCGCGGTTCCACCGATTCAGGAAAGAGGTAGAACTATTTCCGTTGAAAGTCTGGTTTTTCTATTTGATCATCCTGTCCAAACATTGTTTGATTCTGGCGCATCGCATTCGTTTATCTCATCATCATTAGTTGAGTCACTGCACTTAGACACCAGTCTGGTAGATGATCCCTTGGTTGTTTCAAACCCAATTGGGGGCTCCACTTATTTGTCCATGATATGTTTGGGTTTGAAGATTTCTATACTTAGCATTGAGTTTAGATGTGATGCTTTTGTGTTGGGCTTCACGGGCTATGGGTTGATTTTGGGCATGGACTGGTTATCCAGTAATGGTGCTGTTCTTGATTGCGAAAGGAGAGTTGTTAGGCTCATGACCCGCTTGGGTAACACTCTCGAGATCTCTTGTAATCCCATGGATTCTGTTATGCTAAGTTATCTTGAATCGCTTGACACTTCGGTCGAGAGTTTGCAATCTGTTAGAGTGGTCCGGGAATACTCGGATGTGTTTGAGGAGGTGAAGGGCTTACCTCCGAAGCGGGAGATTGACTTCCGAATATATCTGGTGGATAATGCTAAACCTGTATCTTTACCAGTGCGCCACATGGCTCCTCGTGAGAGGAGGGAACTCCATAAGCAAGTAGGGGAGTTGCTTGAGAAGGGGTTCATAAGACGAAGTATATCGGAGTGGGGTGCTCCAGTAGTTTTTGCTACGAAGGCGGATGGGTCCCTCAGACTTTGTGTGGACTATAGAGAACTCAATAAGCTCACAAAGAAGAATAGACACCCATTGCCGAGGATTGATGATCTTTTCGATCAGTTGGTTGGCGCTTCGGTATTTTCTCAGTTGGACTTAGCCATGGGGTTTCATCAGTTGAGGGTGGCTGAGGATAGCATAGACAAGACTGCCTTTAGGACTCCGGATGGTTTCTATGAGTGGCTGGTGATGCCATTTGGGTTGACGAACGCCCCTGCATACTTTGTTGATTTGATGAGTAGGGTGTTCAGGGAGTTCCTTAATAAGTTCGTGGTGGTCTTTGTGGATGATATCTTAGTATTTTCTAAGAGTGAAGAAGAGCATGCCCTACATCTTGGGGAGGTGTTGAAGACTCTTCGAGCACATAGCCTTAAGGCGAAATTCTCTAAATGTCACTTCTGGAGGAAGGAAGTGCGGTTCTTGGGGCACGTGGTCTCCAAGGAAGGGATAGCTGTGGATCCCGCGAAGGTAGTATCAATTCAAGATTGGAAGGTTCCTAGAAATGCTACCGAAGTAAGAAGTTTCTTGGAGTTGGCGGGTTACTATAGGAAGTTTATCAAAGACTTCGCAAAGATATCAGCCCCTTTAACCCGCCTTACGAAGAAGAATCTTGTTTTCACATGGGACGTAGATTGTGATGATGCGTTCCGACGGTTAAAGAGAGCTTTAACCACTGCTCCAGTTTTAGTGTTGCCAGATGGGAGCAAGCCATTTGTTGTCTATACCGATGCTTGTGGGACAGGACTGGGCGCAGTCTTAATGCAAGAGGGAAGGGTAATAGCCTATGGTGGAAGGCAGTTGAGAGTGCATGAGAAAAATTACCCTACCCATGATTTAGAGTTGGCCGCTATTGTTTTTGCGCTTAAGATTTGGCGCCATTATCTTCTTGGTGAGAGATTCGAATTGTTCACTGACCACAAATCATTGAAGTACTTGTTTTCTCAGAAGGATTTGAATTTGAGACAGCAAAGGTGGATGGAGTTCTTAGCATCCTATGATTTCGAGATAGCGTATACCCCTGGCAAGGGGAACGTGGTGGCCGACGCCTTGAGCAGAAAAAGGTTGTCCTTGAGTCCATTGTTCGTGGAACGACGAAGCTTGGAATTTATCTCGATGTTTGATTTTAGACCTTCCATTGACTATATACCCGGTTTGCTAGCATCCTTGGAGGTCAGACCTACTCTTTTGGGGCGGATTGGAGAAGCACAGAGGGACGACCCACAGTTGGTTGAGATGGTAGAGAAGCTCATAAGGGGGGAGTCGTCCAGCCATTTGAGTAGGTACACCCTAGACGATAGGGGGTGCTTGCGTAGAGACGGTAGACTTTGTGTACCGCAAGACGAGGGTTTGAGGAAGGCTATTCTTGATGATGCACACCGTTCTAGGATGACCATTCATCCCGGTGGGGACAAGATGTAACAAGATATGAAGCGGGTTTTCTTCTGGGCCGGTATGAAGAAAGATGTGGTCGAATATGTCGCTCGATGCTTGGTCTGCCAACAGGTGAAAGCGGAGCAAAAGAAACCAGGTGGGTTGCTTCACCCATTGGAAGTTCCGCAATGGAAGTGGGATAGCGTCTCGATGGATTTTATTGACGGGTTACCCAGATCGAGAAAGAGTAATACGGGAATTTGGGTTGTGGTAGACAGACTTACTAAAAGCGCCCATTTCATACCTGTGAAGAGCAAGAGGACTGCTCCATGGCTAGCTTCAGTATATCTTCGAGAGATAGTTCGATTGCATGGGGTACCCTCTAGCATAGTGAGTGATCGAGATCCTATCTTCACTAGCGAGTTCTGGAAAAGTTTGCAAGAAGCAGTGGGGACTCAATTGTGTCTGAGCACCGCATATCATCCTCAGACGGACGGCCAGACTGAGAGGGTGAATCGTGTCCTAGAAGACCTTTTGAGGCTTTGTATCTTAGATTTTGGAGGTACATGGGAAGAGCATCTTCCATTGGTGGAGTTCGCATATAATAACGGCTTTCAGTCCAGTATTGGTATGGCTCCTTTCGAAGCTCTTTATGGAAGGCCTTGTCGATCACCTACATGTTGGTGGGAATCTACGGATAAGATCTTGCTTGGGCCTGATATGGTTAGGGAGACTTCTGAGAAGATTGACTTGATTCGAAGGAGGATGAAAGCAGCGCAGGATAGGCAAAAATCTTATGCGGACAAGAGAAGGGCGGATCTTGAGTTTGAAGTTGGGGACATGGTCTTTGTCAAAGTGTCTCCGTTACGAAATGTGGTTCGCTTTGGATCTGTTGGGAAGTTAGCACCAAGGTTCGTAGGGCCGTTTCCTATTAAGGAAAGGATTGGACGGATGGCATATAGAGTGGAGTTGCCCGACAGACTTAGTGGGGTACATGATGTATTCCATGTGTCACATTTGAGGAAGTGCCTACATGAGACTGCAGAGGTGGTAGAGCCAAGCTTGCTTAGAGAAGTGGAAGTAGAGCGTGATGCAACGATTCGACGAGCTCCTACTCGCATCCTTGGGTCAGAGACTAGGAAGTTGAGAAACGGAGAGGTTCAACTAGTCAAAGTGCAATGGGGAGAAGATGAGAGCAACGCAACTTGGGAGACGGAAGCTTGACTTTTAGATAGGGTAAACCTATGGTTGAAACATGTGTTTGAGACATGTTATGGTTGATGGATGCAAGTGTTTGCCAGTGGTTGCTCGTGGATGCATATACACACACTCTAGGCACCAGATCGGCTCAGTCACTTCATATTGCATATTGCATATAATTGTGTGTAGATAGCTATATTTATGGATGTATAATGGTTGTGTTATCATATGGATGATGCATTTTGGTGAATGATTGTGCACTCATGTAGATGTTGTATGTGTCGATAGGGTTCTCTCGCATACATAATGGATGCATGGCACTATCATGGTTTGCATATGTTCATACATTAGATAGGGAACATATACACACACTTTTTGCATATGCTCATACATCATTAGAAATTGTTTTAAGGACAATGGATGCCCGTGTTTGATGGATTGAGTAGATGGTTATTTGGATGGTAGGATATGCATTCTCCTTAGCTTAGAGATTTCGGGGACGAAATCCTTTAGGGAGGGGAGAATGTAACACCCCGTATTTCAGTTAATGCTAAAATTCACTAATTGCAGAATAAATAATCTCAAATATGAGAATTGGGGGAAACGGGCTACGTCATTTTGTTCGTCTCGGAAAAATACGCAGAATAGAGTCCGAAATTTTGTAAATCGGAGTCCGTATGGCCCAGTTATGGCCCTATGAAGTTTGCAGAAAATTAAAAGTTCAAAACAGATTTAAAATTCAGGTTTAAAATTCAAAATTTGGGGTCATTGGGCGCTGGAGGGAAAAACTCCCGCCTAGCTACCCGTGTCGACAGCCCTGTCGACAGGGCAGTCGACTGGGTAGGACCAGGTCGACAGCCCTGTCGACTTGGGTGTCGACAGGGGGTGCTCGACCAGTTAAACCTGGTGCACCATTTTAGGGTTTGGCTGTGTTTTGGGTTAATCTCTAGAAACTTCCTAAATCTGACGGACCTAATTTAGCCTAGGGTTAATCCTATGGTCTAAAACACACCCTAATCCTATAAATACACCCTAATGCAAGCCTAATCCATACTAAAAATAGAAATGATGCCATCATGCCGCCAAAATCAAACTTAAGAGGAGCCTCCACTAGTTTATGAAGAAAGTTGCAAGCTAATCAACCTCTAATCATCACCATCTTCAAATATAGCAACTAGTTCTACTTCATAAGTTTGCTAATCTTGGTTTTGGTGAGTTTCTATCACTTTAATAACCAATTGCTAAATTAAGTAGATGAGATATGATGAGATCATGCGGTTTTGTATGCGGATTAGTGGGTTTTAAGTCATATGATATGATGTTAGTTTGCTAATCTATGTTTAATGTTAACCCTATGTTTATGCAAGTTAAGTATGTGGGTTTATGCAAGTTAAGTATGTGGGTTTTTATGCATGCTAAGTATTTGATTTTATGCATGCTAAGTATTTGATTTTATGCATGCTAAGTATTTGATTTTATGCATGCTAAGTATTTGATTTTATGCATGCTAAGTGTTTGGTTTTATGCATGCTAAGTACTTGATTTCATGCATGCTAAGTATTTGATTTTATGCATGCTAAGTGTTTGGGTTTATGCATGCTAAGTACTTGATTTCATGCATGCTAAGTGGTTGGTTTTATGCATACCTTATGACATGCAAGTTTACCCTTTTTAAATAAGATGCATACATATGCAAGATGATACCTTTGTATGCTATGCATACATATGCATGTTTACCCTATTTTATGATGCAAGTCACATATGCAAGTTCACCCTTTGTGTAACCTATGAACACTTATGCAAGTTACCTTTATATGACATATGTGTACACATGCAAGTTGGGTTATTTAATGATGCTAGTTGGGTTTAATATCATGATGCAAGTTGACACCTTTTAAACCCATGTAAAAGCCAACGTTGTGCTAAGATTGAACCCGTTACATTTATAGTGAATCTTCCCATTTATATGACATATTATGAAAACGGATTACGTGGGAAACGATGGGGTTAATATGCATGTTAATAGAAATGTGTATAACATAAAATGAATGGACATAATTGGGAATTTACCTATTAAGTTAGGTCTACCCATATTATGGAGTTGGGAATTTACCTATTAAGTTAGGTCTACCCATACTATGGAATTGGGAATTTACCTATTGAGTTAGGTCTACCCATATTCTTAAAATTGTGTAATTAATTAGGGATAATTAATATAAATTATGGGGGTGATTAATTAGGTGTAATTAATCGACTAAGACACGAGGTTGGACCCTTTTGTAGCATAAGACTGCCCGGAACCGCCCGGCAAATCCAGCGGCTACAAATGGTTGGCCCAATGTGAGAGGTCTTAGGCATAAACTAAATACGTGACAAGTGTAAAGACACGAGGTTAGACCCTGTTATGGCGTAAGGCTGCCCGGAACCGACCGACAAATCCAGCTGCCATAAAAGACGGTCTAATGTGAGAGGTCTTTACAAGGGTTACGTTCTTAATCAATTAAGAAACACTTAACCAGATAAGCATGTAGTGGGGCATGAGGGGTTAAGTGGGTGCCTTGGGTGGCATGTGGAAATCTAGTGGTTGCCTTGGGTGGCAATAGAAAATACGATTAGAATACTTAACCAAAGTGGAACCTGTAATTAAAACATGGTTAAAGGGTTAAGTGGGATTCACTAGAAATAACAAGCTTAGGTGGTAGCTTGTGGGGGCCCATTTCAACCAATATCCCAAACGTATCTTAGTGGGCTCGACTCTAGTCGAGTGACGGGACACGCATATTGGGCTTGACTATAAGAGGCCAAACCGGGGTAGCGGTGGCAACGCGAGTCCAACGGGTTTCATCTGCGTGTGTGAACCCGGGATGGTAGGTAAAACGTTGTTGCATCGTGTAGATATAACCCGTGCACCATTTGTTGTATCGGGCTTGCCACTTTGGGGAGTGATACACCCCATTGTGGGGCCAGCACGGATATCTACGGTAGGGAGCCGATCTCTTGGGAGTAGTGAGTACACCTAGTGAAGATAGGGGCAGACGGCACCTATGTAGTCAGCTAGGGGTACACGAAACTACTAGGTAAATTTTCTAAGTCCTTGGGAGGGATCAACCTTTAAGTAGGAATGACTGGTGTGGTGCAGTGTAGTAATTATCCTTGGGTGGGCAGATGCGTCTTTACGGTCATCTTAGTTTATCCTAAGTCTACCAAGCTGCTTAGTGTAGCCATTCATCCCCAGACATTACCGTATATCAAGTTTATGTCTTCTCTGGTTACTTTAATGATTGTATTGTTAAAGTTATAGGACTCGCTCAGACTTATGTCTGACCCCGTTGTTTTTATCTTTTTCCCAACCCTCAGGTTCTCAGAGTGGGCCCAACACGAGTGGGCTTTGATCAGGCTGCTTTTATTACTCTCTTGGAGCTTGGACCCTAGATGTAGAGCTCAGCTTACCCTTTCCTTTTATGGCTATCAGTTCATGTATTGGGATTATGTATTTTCATTTATCAGGATGGATATTTTGTACTTGACTCTTATTATGGTTTTTGTGATGTAACCAAACATGTTTTACTTTCCGCTGTAATGCAATGATGTTTTAGAATTTTCAAGTATTACTTATATCTGTCTTGCTGTAATTTCTCTGTTCTATATTCACTTAAAATACTCCACCGATGTTATGGCATTCCCTTAGCGAGTGATCATAGCGGGTGTGTGGTGTTACAAGAACAAGGCACATTAGAACCGGATGAGGGAATTCATCAGAGATAGGACTAGTAATATCCTATAAGAGTAACTCATTAGAGATAGAGTTAGTAATACCCTAGAATGAGTTTGAAGAGTGTTATTTATAAAAACAAATTTAGTTTTGAAATTTTGTATTTGTTATTCGTATTTGAGTATTTTATTTTATATTGAATTAGGACAATCAAGTATAAGAAGATTTTGAATATACGCGTAATTAACGCGTATTCGAAGTCCCAAATATACTAGATAGATATAGAATCACACTCTAGTCGCTCGTGGATGATTCTATTGATGACTGTACTACATTAGTAGTTTATTTTCGCGTTTCAAAAGTGGGATATCTATACGATTCCAATTGACTGGTGTGAGAACCAAAACTTAGTGAGAATTTATTGTTTGTGATTTGGCATTGAAATATGATTTTTGAATATATAAAAGCTATATATTTGAAAAGCTAGTTAGCTAATAGATTACTGATTGTGATGTGTGATTAGTAATTTAACTAATTAAAATATTGGAATGATCAAACCAATATGAAAATGAAAGATGAAATAAGCCAAATCGAGTCAAATATTGAATTAAATTGAAAATTGATTGGAAATGGATATATGTACATGTATATATATATATATATATATATATTCAACAGGCTGGGTCATGGAAGCTAAGAAGAGGAGTAAAATTGTATGCCCGACAAATAGGTACATATTTGTTGTATTTATTGGGTTTTGATGATTTTATCAGTCGATTGGCAAGCCGCTTGGCTTTTTCTTTTTGATTGATGAGGGCCCTGTGAGGCAAGTTGTGGTTTTACCTATTAGCACGTACAAAGGAGGTTATGGCGAAATTTTTCGAAAATTTAAGGCATCAGCCAAATTTTTGAGAAATTAGAAAGTTCTTAGAAACTGAAAGATTGAAGAACTTGAGTGAAGTGAAGGTTGAGTTGATTAAATAAACAATCTTCGATTCTATCATCCATTTCGGGGACGAAAAGATTTTAAGTGGGGGAGATTGTAACAATCCAGATTTTGGAACCAATTTAAAATTTTATTTTTAATTGATTTAATTATTTTTTATTGTTAAAATAATTAATTTCGATAAATAAGGACTTGAAAATTTATTCAAATCGAAGATAGAATGTAAGAATTTAAATAAAACGAGCTAGAAATAACATGGTAGTTTGAAAATTCGATTTTAAATTTCAAATGAATATACAAAATTCAAAATAAATCGGATTTCAGTAAAACAAGAAACGTTGGAATATTTTGAACTGTAATTTTCTAATGAATGCAAGAAACCGAGATTCCACTTTATAAATTGTAAGTTATGTCTAAATTAAAATTTAAAAT
Source organism: Allium sativum (assembly GCA_030737875.1). NCBI lineage: Eukaryota > Viridiplantae > Streptophyta > Magnoliopsida > Asparagales > Amaryllidaceae > Allium > Allium sativum. Next base: position 277,419,255 of record CM060910.1, on the reverse strand, counting down.
AGTAGCTATGGAATTTATATATATTTTAATATATAGCCCTTAAAAATAGCCATTTTGCAAATGACCTCCGTTCGATGAAACCACTTTTGTTGGATCTGGAACGTCAAATTATTGTTATGTTTAAATTTTCATAATTTTAGGAATTATTATGTGAGCGTAGTAAATTTAAACGCATTTTCAATTTCAGTTTGAATTTAATTAACCAGTTAAAAGGCCATTTTTCAAACGGTCTCCAAATTTGACGAAACTAACTTTTTAGGACTGTATCGTCAAAACATAGCGAGATTTCAATTTTCATAATTTTTGGAGTCAGTATGTGGCCCCGGTAAATTAAAATGTACATTAGAATTCAATATTTATCGTTATATTAATTTATATTTTAATTTTTACAAAAACTAATCAAAACAGTCGAATTGGCTTACGAATCATATCCCATTGTGTCTGGAATGAGGGTATTTGGTTCGGGGCGACAGTCATTGGGTTTAAACTGGAGTTCATGATGATTTTGAGTGTTAAACTGAATTAAATAATATTTAAAAAATATATATAATCATTTCACACAAACCTAATCCCTCATTCATACTTCAGCCGCCGTTTTCTTCAAATGAAGGGCAGATTTTGTTTGATCCTTCCTCCCTCTTGTTCTCTAAATCCATGAAATATCTTCATAAATTTATAATTGCATAATCGAATAACTCCACAAGCTCTTTCCAATCAACGGTAGTGATCAGCTTTAACTTCGTAGATTGTTTGGTTTTCTCCCCTGAAGTGCTGCCATTCGCATGTACTTTTAGAGGTGGGGAGGGCTTTGAACTGACCACCGTTCATGGCGTTGGAAGGGGAGGCGTAGGCGGTTGGTGTGGTGACAGGCGAACGGGTCCGCGCGGCCCCTAGGCGAGGCGACGGATGAACTTTGAGAACGGCGAGGTTTTATTTTGCTTCCAGGAAATAGAAACGACGGGGAAGGGAATTAAAATGGATTAAATGATGTGATTAAAAGGTTAATTATATTTTTATTGTTTAATTATGTAATTAGTATATAAATTGCTGTAACTTTTTGATACAATTTCCAGTGTTGAATTTTATAACTAAAAATATATAGATTGCCAGTGTTGAATTTTATCAGTTTTAATTATCATAAAAATATTGTATGGTGCCTGTTAGCTCACTTCACTGTTGTTTGAAAAACCATGGATGATCTGATTGGCTGCATTGTGATGTGGTTGTGATTTTGAACATATTAAAAATAATTTAATGTCATTTTATGGTAGTTGAAATTTGATATAAACATCCATTTATAAATTTGAATGATGAAAATTAGTTAATTTGAATAATAACTCGAATTGAACTATTTATGATTAAATTCATTATTCAGTAATGAATTTAAATTTATTATTATTGTTTGAAAACCCCACACAGGTCTGGAGATGATAATTAATTCACATCTCCCTCGAATTTGACTGTATGTCAACCGATTGATTGACAGACTGTTATAAGCGTTATTTAAATATTTAATGCTTTACAGTTGTAAATTGCACTCTGGTTGTGAATGGAATGTTAACAGTCGTTTATCACTATTTTTGAATACATGCGATGTATGGAATCCATATAAATAAAATTATGTGGTAATTGATTGAGTCTGATTCCAATTCAGAAATAACGAATATTTTAAAATAATACTCATTGAAGAATCGAAATATGATCTTGATGTCCGATTTTGGATGGACACAAATTTATTGATATATAAAGCTAAATTAAGTAAATATACGCCATTTTTACTCGGACGGAATTTTCTATCGATTTTATTTATTTTATAATGAATATTGAAAAGGTTTGATTTCAAAATATGATATTTTGAAAATATTGTCATTTTAAAATTAAAATGATATAGAATATTCAATTTTGATTTAAAATTGAAAATGAAGTTGAAATCGTTTTAAAAACGATTTTATAAATAAATCACAAAATACGTTTTAGAAAGGAAATCGACGAAATATATTATATGTATTTATGTGGCTTGAATAGAACGCGCCGCGCTGCGACCGTTCGCGAATTTCAACCATTGACTTCAAATTAATGTAACAGGAGATCCGATAGTTGGATTCTCCTAAAATCAGAACCGTTGGGTTCGTGCCAAAAAGATCTTCCCAATGAATATAAGAGATTTAAATTTGAACGGTTGGATTTTAAATTATATCCAAATCAATTTTGGAAAAGGTCGTTATGGATGCAGTTCGGTGGCCGTTATCGGAAACTGACTGTAAAGGCCTTAGCAAAATTATTAAAAATTGTGTAAAATCATAACAAATGATTTGGAAAGATTTCGGATGAAAAAATTCCAAATTTGAAAAGATAAAAATATATTTTTATCGAAATGAACTAGTTATTAACTAGAATAATGATCCTATGTTTTTAAATAAATAAATTGGATTTGTAAATGGTTTTTGAAATAACCAGAATTTTCCAGCATATGAATTGGAAAGGAGTTAAATAGAGATAATCTTCAGAATATTTAGATATTGGATTCCGTGATTATATGGATATTGTTGAGGAATTTATAAGATATAGAAATCGTTATTCCCAATACGGTGTTCGTTATTTTCGTAATTTGATATCGAATATAAATTGGTATAATTTCTATTCAGAGCTTTATATTTAATATAAAATGGGATTTTGGGTTCGTCGTGAATGGTGTAACATTGTTCTTAAACCCAGTTGAGAATAGAATAGATCTTTTAATTAGGATTAATGAAGTTTTCCAATTAATTAATATAATTGGAATTAAATGGTAGTTGATTATGGGTTCATTGTGAATGATGTTTTAAATGACATTTGTTCTTAAACCCGATTAACATTGAAGTTATGATTTGGAATTTATAAATCTTTTCATTAAGATTTAATGGAAATTTTCCAAAGTAAAGTTTCCAATTTGATATAATTGGAATTGAATGGAATTCGATTTGGTAACAATCGAGATGAGCTTCAGTAAAACAAGACTGTTACTATGTATGGAATTTAAAAGGCTTTGCCGTTATTCCATTTATATTATTAAACTGATACAAAAATTTATATCAATTATATATTGATTTGATTTCCCCGAAGATTCATATTTAATGGAAGTTGATTTGGGTTTATTGTGAATCGTGTTTTAAACACCATTGGTTCTTTAACCCAGTTAAAGATAAGATTAATTTCTTAAAGTTGAATAATCATGAAGTAATGATTTTTGAGATTAAAAACAAGTTGGGGTTTTAATAAATCTTTAATTAGATTGGGATGTGAATTAGGTAATTAAATTTACCAAATTCAAGAAATATTGCAAGATGGAGTATCCTCAGTTTTACTCCATGCGATAGTTAAATCTTCAATTAGATTTGAACGTGAAATGGTAATTAATTTTACTAATAACATAGTGGGTGTTAGATATGGAGTACTACAGTTTTGCTCCATGGGATGAATAGGTTGGGATTGGGATAATAAAGGAAATGATTACTTCGGTAAGGCTCGATACTCCCGACTAGCTTTATAAATCTTAATTTGATTTAGAATTGTTAAAGGATAAAATAAAATCTTTTGAAATTTATATCCAAAAGTAGATTAAAGAATAACTTTAAAAGAACTTATCTTTGATAAAATAAATGGGAACCTTTCCCCTAAGATGTGAATATTTGAATAAAAGAATATTTTGAATTGAAATGAGGCGTATTATGTGTTTTTATAGCACTTGATTATTGATTATAAAATGCGCGAGTTATTCGGAAAGACCAGGTTTAACCCATTTTGAAAAACTGATACGACGACTAAAAGTCGACGATGAAGACGGTGGTTGAAGACCAGAGATCTTTACATTGTTTGGATGATTGCTGATGTCTTGATTGGGCTGTATACCCAAGACAAGGTAATAAGTGGTGATCGTCCAGACGTACTTGGAGATCGACCGAATATGCGAGGACCTCTCTCATGTATTGGACGTTTGGGACGAGGAATAAGGTGCCTTCGGTTTCGTTCAGACCCAGAACAGACTTATAAATGGATGTGTGTCTGACATTGGATTTCATTATGTGTTGATTGATTTCTATTAAATATATATTTGTTTGGTGGTAGAGAATTTATTCTCTTGCTTAACACCCTTCTCTCAGACGTATGAGCTTAGAGATTATATATTGATAGACATCAGTTGTGTGGTATGGATTGTCAATGTGGCATGCTAAGATGTAAATGATCAAGGCTTATGCTGAAAAGAAGACTCTTGTGTATGATGATCAAAGCACGACTTTAATTAGCATAGCTTTGTGTATAGCGTTAATTTGCGAGCCTCATACCCGGTATGAGTCGAAAACCGGATAGTGACTGCAGGGAGTGCACGACGTTTCCTTCTAGCTAGATTTGATGTCATGGTATGGAGCCCAAACATTTTTACTTATGTGGATGATAGAATGAGGTGCCTCGGATATTGAGTCTCTAATGGCTCAGTGATAGGTCCGATATGACCGGGAAACGTGTGTTCAGGAATAACTAATCCACTAAAGTAAGTGTGGACCGAGCCTGAAGATCCAAGGGTTGTTCAGAGTGTGTAATCTTGAGGCATTTGCTAGAGTGTCTCGAATAGGTGAGGAAGATCCCTTGCCTCGACTCATAGATGGAAATACAACTTCCAATACACAACTTTTCGGTTTTAGTTGTAAACATATACGGCGACATAGTAGGATGGCGTACTATGCCGTCTATGATTGATACATTTGTATTTAAAATTGATTTCTTCACTTGTAGTAATGATAAAAGATAAATTTCGTGTACCAAGCATGTTTGGCCATTATAAGGTAAAACTCTATCCTCTATTTTGTGTTTACATTGTGTGATGGGACCTGAGTCTTGTAATGGCTTCATTTTACCTTTTAGCATTGCGCTATTGATTTTATGATATTCATGGGAGTGAACCCGTTCCACGTTATATGGCGTGGTCCCATGTTTTAGTTCTCACACCAGTCCCATGACTGACTCAGAGTTTATTGTTTCTATCTAAACTCTGGGTGCCCATATTTTCCATACGGGCAGCTAGTAGTTTTGTTTTTTAGCAAATATTTTTTCCCAGGAACCTGGATTACAGCTGGAGCTGTATTCGGAAAGCTTTGTAACAGTGTATTTCTTTTAGTTGTGATAGTTGATATTTTCCGCTGCACATTATATTTATGTATATATTTTCCGTTGTTTTTGTAATTTAAACCTCTTATACGTTTCTGTTGTCTATTTATTCGTACTCTGATATATTCTTGTAATCTGATGTAAATTGTTGTAATAGTAATGAAATGTTCTATTGTTTGTGTTCTGGTGAGTCCTGCTCTCAAAACAATCCGGCCACCTCCGTCTCTTCAGGGATCGGGGAAGTCTGGGTCGTTTCAGTTGGTATCAGAGCTTTGGTTTGCAATGCTAGAAAACAAGGCAAATTAGAACCGAATGAGAGAATTCATCAGAGATAGGATTAGTAATATCCTATAAGAGTAACTCATTTGAGATAGGGTCAGTATTACCCTAGATTGAGTTTGAAGAGTATTATTTATAAAAACAAATTTAGTTCTGAAATTTTATATCTGTTATTCATATTTGAGTATTCTATTTTATATTGAATTTGGACAATCAAGTATAAGAAGATTTTGAATATACGCGTAATTAACGTGTATTCGAATTCTCAAATATGATGGATAGATATAGAATCATACTCTAGTCGCACGGGGATGATTCTATTGATGAATGTACAACATCGGTAGTTTATTTTCGAGTTTCGAAAGTGGGATATCTATATGATTCCAATTGACTATTGTGGGAACCAAAACTTGGTTAGAATCTATTGCTTGTGATTTAGCATTGAAATATGATTTTGAATATAAATATATATTTGAAAAGCCAGTTAACTAATTGATTGTTGGTTGTGATGTGTGATTAGTAGTTTAACTAATTAAAATATTGGAATGATCAAACCAATATGAAAATGAAAGATGAAATAAGCCAAATCGAGTAAAATATTGAATTAAATTGAAAATTGATTGGAAATGGATATATGTGCATGTACATATATTCAACAAGCCGGGTCATGGAAGCTAAGAAGAGGAATAAAAATGTATGCCCGACAAATAGGTACATATTTACTGTACTTATTGGGTTTTGATGATTTTATCAGCTGATTGGCAAGCCGTTTGGCTTTTTCTTTTTGATTGATGAGGGCCCTATGAGGCAAGTTGTGGTTTTATCGATCAGCCCGTACAAAGGAGGTTATGGGGAAATTTTTCAAAAATTTAAGGTATTAGCCAAATTTTTGAGAAATTGGAAAGTTCTTATAAACTGAAAGGTTGAAGAACTTGAGTCAAGCGAAGGTTGAGTTGATTAAGTAAACAACCTTTGATTCTATTTTCCTTTTTGTGGATGAAAATATTTTAAGCGGGGGAGATTGTAACAACCCAGTTTTTGGAACCAATTTAACATTTTATATTTAATTCATTTAATGAATTTTTACTGTTAAAATAATTTATTTTGATAAATAACGACTTGAAAATTTATCCAAATCGAAGTTCGAATGTAAGAATTTAAAATTTAATTAAAACGAGCTTGAAATAGCGTGGTAGTTTGAAAATTCGATTTTCAATTTCAATTGAATATACAGAATTCAAAATAAATCGGATTTCGGTAAAAAAAGAAATGTTGGAATATTTTGAACTGTAATTTTCTAACGAATGCAAGAAACTTAGATTCCACTTTATAAATTGTAAGTTATGTCTAAATTAAAATTTAAAATAGTCGCTATGGAATATATATATATTTATAAGGGTACTTTTGGCCCACATCCCTATTATAGTTTTAAATACACTCCACGTCCCTCCTCAAGTTTCCATACATTTCTGCCCCCTATTTTTCCCTTGCGCCTCCTGTTTTAAAACTTATGCCTCCTTCAATTTCTGGATAAAAAAATGCGGTTGTCAGTAAAAAAAAAAAAAAATCTAAAATCTGGAAATAACCCCAGAAGTCAACGCCAATAAAAATAAAAAAGTTGCATACATGTATGCAACTATTACCAATAGTTGCACACATGTATGCACTTATTGCATAAAGTAAATTCAGCTAACATTTTGCCTGTAGATATGTTGCACACATGTGTGCATGTTTTCTGTTTTATTTGCACGCTTAAATGCAAATAAAAATGAATTTAGTTGCACTGGTATGAGTTATTACACATTTTTATGCTAGAATTATGCAATAATTGTACTGAAATATGCAAGCAAATCAACGCAGATGCAAAAACTTGAATACTTGCACATACGTATGCAATAAAGTTCATATATGTGCGAAATACTATGCTTTTAACTGCACTTTTCGCTGTTTTCTAGGTTTTTCCATGTTTTCTGATGTTTTTTGGGCTGAATTTTTTGTCGAATGCATAATTTATTTAAATATTAATTTACGTATTTTTTATTTTATTTTGTATTTTTACCTATTTTCGAAAAATAGGGAATATATAACCCTTAAAAATAGCCATTTTGCAAATGACCTCCGTTTTCGACGAAACCACCTTCGTTCGATCCAGAATGCCAAATTATTATTATGTTTAAAATTTCATAATTTTTGGAATTAATATGTGAGCATCGTAATTTTAAACGCATTTTCAATTTCAGTTTGAATTTAATTAACCAGTTAAAAAGACCATTTTTCAAACAGTCTCCAAATTCGACCAACTAATTTTTTTAGGACCATATCATCAAAACATAGTGAGATTTCAATTTTCATAATTTTTTAGAGTCAGTATGTGGCCCCAGTAAATTAAAATGTATGTTGAAATTCAATATTTACCGTTGTATTAATTTATATTTTAATTTTGACAAAAACTAATCAAAACAGTTGAATTGGCTTACGAAACATATTCTATTATGTCCGAAATGAGGGAATTTGGTTGGGAGCGACGGTCGTGGGGTTTAAATTAGAGTTTATGAGGATTTTAAGTTTTAAAGTGAATTAAATAATATTAAATATATATATATATATATATATATATATATATAATCATTTCACGCAATCCTAATCCCTCATTCATACTTAAGTCGCCGTTCTCTTCAAACGAAGGGCAGATTTTGTTCGATCCTTCCTCTATCTTGTTCTCTAAATCCATGAAATATCTTCATAAATTTATAACTGCATAATCGAAGAACTCCTCAAGCTCTTTCCAATCAACGGTAGTGATCAGTTTTAACTTAGTAGATTGTTCGATTTTTGCCCCTGAAGTGCTGCTGTTCGCATGTACTTCTGGAGGTGGGGAGGGCTTCGAATTGACCGTCGTTCACGGCGTTGGAAGGGGAGGCGTAGGTGGTGGGTGTGGTGACTGGCGATCAGGTCCAGGCGGCCCCTAGGAGAGGCAACGGATGAACTTTGAGTAGGACGAGGTTTCATTTCGGTTCCAGGAAATAGGAACGACGGGGAAGGGAATTAAAGTGGACTAAATGATGTAATTAAAAGGTTAATTATATTTTTATTGTTTAATTATGTAGTTAGTATATAAACCGCGGTAACTTTTTGATACGATATCAGAATTGAACGATTTCAGTTGCATTGGAATCGTGACAGCGAACAATACAACATGGACTGACCAGAATGGAAACGGGGCAGGTTGATTTTTAAGCTAAATTAAACACCTATTTAATTTAGTTTAAAAATAAATTCCTACATTAAAGGCTGACAGAGTGGAAACCAATGTGAGAACTCTCTCACTAAAATATTTGTATAGTTATTTATTTTATAACTGAATATATATATATTGTCGGTGTTGATTTTTATCAGTTTTAATTATCATAAAAAATTTGTACGGTGCTTATTAGCTCACTTCACTGTTGTCTGAAAACCCATGGATGATCTAATTGGCTTTATTGTGTTGTGATTGTGATTTTGAACATATTAAAAATAATTTAATATTATTTGGTGGTAGTTGAAATTTGATATAAATATCCAATTATAGATTTGAACAATGAAAATTAGTTAATTAAAAAATAACTCGAATTGAACTCTTTATGATTAAATTCATTATGCAGCAATGAATTTAAATGTATTATTATTGTTTGAAAACCCTACATGGGTCTGGGGATGATAATTAATTCACATCACCCTTGGATTTGACTGTATGTCAACCGATTGATTGACAGACGTTATAAGCGTTATTTAAATATTTAATGCTTATACAAATGTAAATTGCACTCTAGTTGTGAATGGAATGTGAATAATTGTTTATTGCTATTTTTGAATACATGCGATGTATGGAATCCATATAAATAAAATTATGTGGTAATTGATTGAGTCTAATTCCAATTCAAAAATAACGAATATTTTAAAATAATACTCATTGAAGAATCAAAATATGATCTTAATGTACGATTTTGGATGGACACAAATTTATTGATATATGAAGCCAAATTAAGTAAATATACGCCATTTTTACTCGAACGGAATTTTCTATCAATTTTATTTATTTTATAATGAATATCGAAAAGGCTTGATTTCAAAATCTTATATTTTGAAAATTTCATCATTTTAATATTATAACGATATAGAATATTCAATTTTGATTTAAAATTGAAAATGAAGTTGAAATCGTTTTAAAAACGATTTATAAAATACGTCTAAAAGGAAATCGACGAAATATATTATATATATTTATATGGCTTGAATAGAACGCGCCGCGCAGCGACCATTCGTGAGTTTCAACCATTGACTTCAAATTGATGTAACGGGAGATCCGGCTGTCGGATTCTCCTAAAACCGAACCGGTGGGTTCGTACCGAAAAGATCTTTCCAATGAATATTAAGAGATTTAAATTTGAACGGTTGGATTTTAAATTATGTCCAAATCAATTTTGGAAAAGGTCGCTATGGATGCAGTTCGGTGGCTGTTATCGGAAAATGACTATAAAGGCCTTAGCAAAATTATTAAAAATTTGGAAAAATTGTATAAAATCATAATAAATGATTTGGAAAGATTTTGGATGAAAAAATTCTAAATTTGAAAAGATAAAAATATTTTTTTATCGAAATCAACTAGTTATTAACTAGAATAATGATCTTATGTTTTAAAATAAATAAATTGGATTTGTAAATGGTTTTTGAAATAACCAGAATTTTCCAGCGTATGAAATGGAAAGGATTTAAATGGAGATAATCTTCAGAATATTCAGATATTGGATTCCATGATTATACAGATATTATTGAGGACTTTATAAAAAATAGACATCGTTATTCCCTATACGATGTCCCTTAGTTTCAGAATTTGATATTGAATGTAAGTCGGTATAATTTCTCGTTCAGAGCCTTATATTTAATATAAAATGGGATTTTGGATTCATCGTGAATGATGTCTTCAATAACACTATTCTTAAACCCAGTTGAGAATTGAATAAATCTTTTAATTAAGATTAATGAAGTTTTCCAATTGATTAATATAATTGGAATTAAATGGTAGTTGATTAGGGGTTCATTGTGAACGATGTTTTAAGTGACATTTGTTCTTAAACCCGATTAACAGTGAAGTTATGATTTGGAATTTATAAATCTGTTCATTAAGATTTAATGGAAATTTTCCAAAGTAAGGTTTTCAATTTAATATAATTGGAATTGAATGGAATTTGATTTGGTAATAATCGAGATGAGTTTCTGTAAAGGAAGATCATTACTATTTATGGAATCTAAAAAGCTTTGCCGTTATTCCATCTATATTATTAGTCGGATACGGAAATTGATATCAATTATATATTGATTTGTTTTCCCCGAAGATTCCATATTTAATGGAAGTTGATTTGGGTTTATTGTGAACTGTGTTTTGAACAACATTGGTTCTTTAACCCAGTTAAAGATAAAATTAATTTCTTAAAGTTGAATAATAATAAAGTAACGATTTTTTGAGAATAAAACCAAGTGGATTTTTAATATAAAATCTTTAATTAGACTAGGATGGGAATGAGGTAATTAAATTTACCAGATTCAAGAAATGTTTCGAGATGGAGTATCCCCAGTTATACTCCATGCGAAAGTTAAATCTTTAATTAGATTTGAACGTGAAATGGTAATTAATTTTACCAATAACACAGTGGGTGTTAGATACGGAGTACTACCAGTTTTGCTCCATGGGATGAATAGGTTGGGATTGGGATAATAAAGTAAATGATTACTTCGGTAAGGCTCGATAATCCTGACTAGTTTTATAGACCTTAATTTGATTTAGAATAGTTAAAGGATAAAATAAAATCTTTTGAAATTTATATCTAAAGGAAGATTAAAGAATAAATTTAAAAGAACTTATCTTTGATAAAATTAATGGGAACCTTTAACCTAAGATGTGAATAATTGAATAAAAGAATATTCTGAATTGGAATGAGGCATATGATGTGTTTATATAGCACTTGATTATTGATTATAAAATACGCGAGTTATTCGGAAACACCGGATTTAACATATTCTGAATAACTGAGACGATGACGACGACTAAAAGTCGACGATGAAGACGGTGGTTGAAGAAGGGAGATCTTCACATCGTTTGGATGATTACTGATGTCTTGATTGGGTTGTACACCCAAGGCAAGGTAATAAGTGGTGATCGTCCAGACGTACTTGGAGATCGACCGGATATGCGAGGACCTCTCTCCTATATTGGACATATGGGACCATAAATAAGGTGCCTCCGGTTTCGTTCAGACCCGTAACGGGCTTGTAAATGGATGTGTATCTGACATTGGATTTCATTATGTGTTGATTGATTTCTATTAAATATATATTTGTTTGGTGGCGGAGAATTTATTATCTTGCTTAACACCCTTCTCTGAGACGTATGATGTAACAGCCTAACCCAAAAATCCCGATATGTAAAAGTTTCTAGAAATATTTAATATGTTAGTTCAGTCCAATACAGATATTTAAGTATGATAAATACATACATATATATATATATATGTATGTATGATATATATGTATAAATATATACATAATACATAGTTTATAAATGGTATGTGTACAAATTCTAGAATAAGAAAAATGGCTTAAAGTGATAGGGACATGTGTCATCAAATGAAAGGAACGCATGTCTCATAAGTAAATAAGGTTAAGACACATACACACATTAGGTGTCCGTGTGTAGAAACCTCTTAATACATAAGAGGGCATGTGTCTACATCCTAAAGAATGCATGAAGATGTAGTGGACAAGTGTCCAAAACTAAATTACTAAATTAACCTTGAAAACTACTATATAAAGGGTGCAAAGGTTCACTTCATTTCATACATTTTGGAAACAAAAATAAAATAAGATAAAGAGGAGAAGCTTAGGAGAAGGCAAGAGGATAATTAAAAGATCAAGATACAAGGTTAAGGTGAGAAAAACTATTTAAGTTCATGTATTCATTTCATATTTTGAAGAAAAGTTGGGAATTTTATTAACGAATGTTTGGATGTGAACCCTCGAAAATGACGTTCGGTATTTTGGGCATAACTTTTGCAATTCTTGATGAAATTTCGAATTCCCTATCAATTTGGAATGCTAATTTAATGGGCTACAACTTTGTCTTCGGCCACCTTTACTAATTCGGTCGTTTTCATACTCGAAAAATGGATGCAAAGTAAGGTAAAAATCAGCCCGAATTAGACATGTTAAAAACGCCTTGTATTGTTGAATTTTATTTATTGAATAGATAAATAATTTTAATGGTTTCTTTTTATGATAATTAAGTAGACAAATATAGCTTCTTTCTATAAAAAAATTGGAGTCAAAATCTATTTTTATCATAGAGAAACAGTGTCAAACATTTCACCCAAAAACTGGAAAAAAGCTGATTTTCCGAAACTTGAAACACTTTGGAAATTTGAAACACTTTCTGAATGTTCCTAACGCAGAAGTGTATCAAAACATAACTTTCTATAGCACTTCTGAAGCACTATCTTTTCACTGAATTGATTATAAAGCCTTGAACACGACCAGAACTCTTTTTATAGTGCGCAGAAACGATATAGTAGCTGAATTTAGTCTAAAACCATTATAGACTAACCAGAACTTTCCATAGCATGGCTGAAACGCTGTAGATAGCTGTTTTGAGCCTAAAACCATTCGAAACTTGTCCTTACACTTTTAAAACGCTGCAGTTTTTATTTTATAATGCTGAAACTTTTTATAGTACTTTTTAAATGTTACCTTTTCTTTGTTTCAAGTAGTTTCGAGGTTCTTCTTAACATAGATTGGAATAATTTGAGATAGTTTAGTTTTGTCTTAAACCCTTTAAAAGCATGAATTTAAAAGTAGGAGATTTGCCTATTACCAATATAACACCCTAATTGTTGCGCGAATACACATATATTTATAAAGTATCTTTCAAAATGAATGACTGGAACGTTCTAGGGTGACAGAGAGGATAGTGTCTAGGCTTGAGTTTGGAAAATATAGTTTCCTGCTCTCCCTGGCTATCCCTAACTGATCCGACGAACGGGAAGGTTAATTCAAATTTAATTTGAAATTATTTGAATTTAGAAATAATTTAGAACTTTATTCAATACTAAAGAAAAGTAACTTAAGATTACTTTTAAGAATCACTTTCTTGATTATATTTCTTCGATGGGGTGCGGTATAAGACAATAGATCTTGGGTAGTGCACTATTACTCTATGTTGGTATCGAGTCGAGTAGAGTACATCCTATTTGATGACGGGATGCCGACCGCAATAGGATAATATATTCTAACATCTAACCAAGTTGAGGATGTGGTTTAGATTTAAAACTATAAATTGGATAAATTATGAGTTTTGATGAAAGGAAGTTTTCATAAATTTGTTTGATTTAGCATTTCGAAGTCTTCCTTGATTTTTGTTTTAAAACTTGGATTGATGAAATCTTCAAAGTAAAGAATCATGATGAAACTATAATACAGCCCATTAAGAAATGATGTGAAAACTAAGCTTAAATAGCTATCTCACTGGGTCTGTGTTGCTCATGATGCTACACTTAAAACTTTTCAGGTTTAGATGGTTAGTTGGATGGTTTGAAGTGAAGACTTACATTTTATATATTATCTCATTATGTACTCCTATGTTTAATTATTAGACTCGTGAACCTTTATAACCATATTTTATGATGGGATGATTGTATAATAGCTCTTCCGTTTAAAATCATGTACTAAGAATGATTTTATGTTCCGAAAAGTTTATGTTAAGTTGTGATATTGTCCTATTAGCACCATTTTATATGTAGCATCACCGCTTCTGAATAAATATATCAGAGTGGGGGTGTTACAAAGTTGGTATCATAGCCAAGGTTTTTGGGGTGCTTTTGGAAAATTTATAGCATCACAATTTAATTTGTCAGAATAGGAAGTTTATACAATTATTGACATCTTTATGACTATTTGCAGTTATAAGTTATGGCTAGCAACAGAACTTGGTGTACGGGGGATACATTGGGTGGTGTTAAGTGCACCACCACATCAAACGAACGACTAGTTGCTGCAAGTCGCACAATAGAGAAGCATGTGCTTAAGAGGAGAGCAAGGACGATTCTCCTTGATGAGATATATGAATTTTATAATAGGGCTAACGATTATGAAGACGAACTGAAAAGAGATTTTGTTCTTTATCGTCTACGCCAGAAGATGAAACCCTTTGAGATGGCGATTAAACTGGCAGAACGGACCGACTTTGGAGATGCTTTAGAATTTCTAAGGCAAGAAGGAGCATTACCACCACAAGGAGGGAATATAAGACAAAAAGGACTTCCAAATAAAATAGTGGAACAATATGATGAAGAGGAGTCTGAGACAGTTGGCTCAAATGATTACTCTCAAGAAGTCAATGGACCTTCTCGAGTAGTAAAGAAGGAAACTGGCAGTTATTCATCAAAGGAAATAATAGTGATAGATTAAGAATGAAACAGGAAGTTAAGTATTAGATTGTAACAACCCGGAAATGCGAGCCAATTTAATTTTTTTATTTTGGCAATTTTAGTGAATTTTGAATATTTAGAATGAATTATTTTAAATAATATCGACGAGAAATTTATTTTGAATGGAATTCGAACGTATATATTTATATAGACCGTCGTTAGACTATAATTATTTTATTTTAAATATAAAAGGGATTGAAAATGGTGCGGTAGTTCGATAATTCAATTTCAAATTTCAATTGAATGTACCGGGTGCAAAATAAACCGGATTTTGGAGAAACTAAAAAGATTTGAATCTAATTGAGAATATCTTTCCAACGAACCTGAAAAATCAAGATTTCATAGCGGGAATCAAAATTTATGGCCAAATGAATTTTCAGAATAGTCGCAATGGAATTCTGGCCCTTAAAAATGGAAATTTTGCAAACGACCTCGGAATTCGACGAAACCACTTTTATTAGATCCATGATGTCAAGTTATTGCTAGGTTTCAAAATTCGTAATTTTTTGAATCAATATGTGAGCGTGGCAAAGGAAAACGCGTTTGACCAGTTTCAGTTGATTTTAATCGACTGAAAAATGGCCATTTTTCCAACACGGTCTCAGAATTCGACGAAATTAGTTTTGTTAGGACCATATCGTTAATACGAAGCTAGAAAATATCTTTCGGGAATTTTTAGAGTTAGTATGTGACCTCAGTAAATTGAAATGCGCATTCAAATTCAATATATAGAGTTATATGTTGATTTTGACAAAAACTGATCGAAACGATCAAATCAGTCTACGATATATATCCCATTGTGTTTGGAATGGGGGTAATTAGCTATGGACGACAGTCGGTGGGCTTGATTTCGATTTCGAAATAAAAAGTTACTTTTTGAAGAGAAATTAAAATAAATTAATATATATATATTATTATATAAGCCCTCATCTCCTTACTTCTCTCCATCCTGTTCGAATTAAATAGAAAAAAAAGTAAAAGCAAAAGGGGATCGACGGAGCTGCTCCACCCACGCGCCGCGTCCACCCACCTTCGTGACGGTCGCCAGAGGTAGCCGCCGCTCTCCCCCTCGACTCTCCCTCCTCCGTCGTTCAACCCGAGCGAAACCCGAAGCCCCCCCCCCCCTTTCCAGACCGCCTGCCCAAGCCCTGCCGCACCGCGCCAAACCCTGGCGCCGCCCTTCGCCTCGGATTGACCCCTAGGCCCCCTCCTCCGACTAGAAGGCCGTCGTTCCTCCTCGTTCTCCCAATTCCAACTGTAAGCTTTATTTTGTTTAGTTAATTACCTTAAAAATCTGATTTTTAAGAGTATAATATGGTTTTATAAATTTAGTTTTTATATATATATAATATAGTTTATTTTATTTGTTTAAATCAGTTTAGGCCTTTATTCAATCGAGTTTAGATTTTTAATATGGCAAAGACTAGATTTTTATTCGTGAAAAGAATAGATTTATAAACATGTAAAAATACGATTTTTAATTTATAAAAGTTATGCTTTTCATGATTAGAGAAGAGTAGATTTTTAATGCGAGGAAGATTTGATTTTCTATAATGTAAAGAACGAATTTTTAAAACTGAAAAGAACGGTTTTTAGAAATTGAAAAGATGTGATTTTTATATAGTAGAGATATATTTTTATGTGATAGATAGAATAAAAATACGATCTTTATATACGTAGTGAATCAAAAATATGATTTTTACTTGTGTAGAGTATTAAAAATATGACCTTTATATAATAGAAGATATAAAAATACTATTTTTACATCAGTAGTGTATTAAAAATAAAATTTCTATATAATAGAGAATATAAAAATATTATCTTTATATGTGTAGTGAAATAAAAATTCGATTTTTATTATATATATGTTGAAATAAAAATGTGATTTTTTTAGTGATGAAATGAAAAGGCGAAATCTCTATATTTGAAATTGGCGAAATCTTTATATAGAGAATAGCGTGATAAAAATATAATCTCTATTATTAGAGCATCGATGTAAAAACAGAATTTTTACCTATAAAATAGAGATGTAAAAATAGAATTTTTGTCCATATGGAGTGATTATAAAAATATGATTTTTTATATACATAGCAACGATATAAAATGTGATTTTTTTTATATATGTAGTGGAAGTAGACGACGAAAGTGACAAAAGGCGAGAGCAGCGATGACTTCTACATAAGAAGAGTCGTGGCGTTGGTTTAGCTAGTCGGTGAGAATTTCTCGCTTTAAATTTTCTTTTCTAGTTTAAATTATATACTAGGATGCAGACGGTGCTTAGTTGCACCCGACACCCGTCGTCCACATACCATGGACGACTTGTATGCTTGTTTGATGTGTTGTGAAATTTGTTTGTGATGTGGATGTGAAATCGATAATACAGATTAATGTGTTGAAATAAATTAATTATCGTTAAAAATATAATTTTTAACGTGAATATGAATATAGTGAATGTGAATAAATAAATATTCATTTACAAACCGGACGGTTTGTTTATGTACACCTATTTGAAGGATATTGATTGGGATGATAAATTTTACACATCGCCCAACTGCACAAATAATATTCAATGTTTGTTGATTTGAAACCCCACACGGGTGTTGGGATGATATTTGGCGTACACTAATCCCAATTATTTAATTGTATATCGATCGATTGGTCGACAGGCTGTGTAAGCGTTAATTATTTATATTTGATGCTTATGCAGTTGTGTGGTGCACTTTGGATGATGGTTGATTGTTTATCGTTGCTATTATATACATATGTTGTATGGAATCCATATAATTAACATTATATGGTAATTGATTGGGCCTCATTCCAATTGGGAAAAATAAAGAATATTAGACTATAAAAATAGTCATGTGCTGACGATGCTTATGTGTTGAGAATATCCATGTGTTAAAACTATTCATGTGTTGAGTAAAATATTTTAACAATAAAATTTACATCTTTATCATATTTAAAATTAGAATCTACTTTACGGTTGGAGTCTAATTAAAAATCAAACGATAGATACCATAATTTTATAAAATATATTACATAACAAAAATAGTCATGTGTTGACATTACTCATGTGTTGAGATTAGTCATGTGTTGAAAGAAATAAAGATTCATGAGTTGAATAGAACATATATTCATTTGTTGAATAAAATAACGAATTTATTGAAATATATAAAGCCATGTTGATTAGAGTTGCACCATTTTGACGTGAACGATATTTATATCGATTATATTCGTTTTTGTAATGAATATAGAAAAAGAAGTGATTTCAAAATATAACGTTTTGAAAATATTATCATTTATACAGTAATGATATGAAATATTCAATTTTGATTTGAAATTGAATATAGAGTTGAAATGGTTTTGAAAATGAAATTAAAACGATTTATAAAATTCGTTTTAAAAGGAAATCGACGAAATATATAATATATATATATATTATATATATAATTGCCTGAATAGAACGCGCCGCGCCGCGGCAGTTCGTGAATTTCGACCATTGACTTCGAATTGACGTAGCGGGAGATCCGACCGTCGGATTCTCCTAAAACCGGAACCGTTGGGTATGTATTGAAAAGATCTTTCCAATGAATATTAGAAATTTGGAATCTAACAGTTGGATTTGGAATTATGTCCAAATCAAATTTGGAAAAGGTCGTTGTAAGTGTAGTTAGATGGCTGTTAATGGAAATCGACCGTACGGGCCTTGATAAAATTATTAAAAATATTAATAATTTGTGTAAAATCATAATATATGAATTGGAAAGAACTGGGGTAAAAATTCCACATTTGAAAAGATAAAAATATATTTTTTATCGAAATGAACTAGTTTTGAACTAGAATTAAAATCAATTTATTTTCGAAATAAATAAATTGAATTTGAATTGGTTTTGAAAATAACCAGAATTTCCAATATATATAAAGTGGAAGTGGATTTGAATCGAAATTGTCTTTGGAATATTTCGATGTTGGATTCCGTGATTATACAGATATTGTTATGGGAATTTGAAAGATATATTTATATCGTTATTTCCAATACGATATTTGTTGGTTTCAGAATTTGATATTGAATATAAGCCGGTATATTTTCTATTCAGAGCCTTGTATTTAATATCAAATGTGATTTGGGTTTATCGTGAATCGTGTTTTAGGTGACATTGGTTCTTTAACCCAGTTAAAGACAGGATATTGATTTGGGAAAAAAAAATAAAACTAAGTGGAGTTTTAATAAATCTGTTATTAGATTGAAACGTGAATTGATAATTTAAATTATCAAATTTGGAAAGTGATCGAGAATGGAATATCACCAGTTTTGCTCCAAAGCGATAGTTAAATCTTTAATTAGATTTGAACGTGAAATGGTAATTAATTTTACCGATAACACCATGGTGTTAGATATGGAGTATTACCAGTTTTGCTCCAGGGGATGAATAGGTTGGGATTGGGAAATAAAATGAATAAATACTTCGGTGTGGTTCGCTAATCCCGACTAGTTTGGAAAACCATAATACGATTTGAAATGATATCCAAAGGAAGATTAAAGAATAAATTTAGAAGAATTTATCTTTGATAAAATTAATGGGAACCTATTCCCTAATGATGTGAAAATTTGAATAAAAGAATATTCTAAATTGGAATGAGGCATATGCCGTGTTAGTGTAACACGCGTTTATTATATACGCGGGTTATTCGGAAAGGTCGGGTTTATACCCATTCTGAATAACCGATTCGACGGTATGTCGAAGATGAAGACGGTGGTTGAAGAACGGAAGTCTTCACATCGTTTGGGTGATTGCTAATGATCTCAATTAGGTTTTACACCCAAGATGAGGGAAACAGTTGGTGATCGTCCAGACGTACTTGGAGATCGATGGACATGCAAGGAAGGTGCCTCCGGTTTCGTTCAGACCCAGAACGAACTTGTAAATGGACTGTGTGTCTGACATTGGATTTTATTCTGTGTTGATTGATCTCTATTAAATATACATCTGTTTGGCAGCGGAGAATTTATTCTCTTGCTTAACGCCCTTCTCTGAGACGTACGAGCTTAGAGGTTGTATATCGATGGACATCAGTCGCATGGAGTGAATTGCCTGTGTGGCACGCCTAAGTGGCAATTGATCAAGGATTCTGTTGAAAAGCAAAGTCTTGTGGTTGATGATCAAAGCACAGCCTGTGTGGCGCAGGTTTGTGTATAGCGTGAATTCGCGAGCCTCACACCTCGGTATGAGTCAAAAACGGGATAGTGACTGCAGGGAGAGCACGACGTTTCTTTCTAGCTAGTGGTGGTGTCAGCGCTTAAACTGGCTGACATTTATATACTTTTCACCCTTGTGGTTGTTGGAATGCGAGGCGCCTCAGATATAGGTCTGCTAGGACCGAGAAACGTGTGCTCAGGAATAACTAATCCTCCAAAGTTAGGTGAGGACCGGCCCTGAAGATCCAAGGATCATAGTGGGGTCCTGAGACATTTGCTAGAGTGTCTCGAATCGGGGAGGAGCTTGCCCCTTGCCTCGACTTATGACGGAAATCCAATTTCCAATACGTGATATTTCGGTTTTATTTGTAGAACCTAGTATGGCGACATAGTGGTATGGGTCATTAATGCCATCTATGATTGATATTTATGATTGAAATTGTTTTGACACTATACATTTGTTATAGTATCAAATAATATGTTTTTAACGTATCAAGCATGCTTTGGCTATTATAAGGTAAAAACCCTATCCTCTAGCCTGCATTGCATTGTGTGATGGGACCTGGGTCTTATAATAGCTTCATTTTTCTTTATTTAGCATTGCGCTGTTTGTTTTAAGCACTGGTACTCTTGGAAGGAAACCTGTTCCGTGTTATACGGCGTGGTCCCTTGATTTACCGAACTTTAAAATAAAGATTAATAACCGTTTTAGTTCTCACACCAGTCACATGACTGTCCTGGAGGTTATTGTTTTAACCTAAACTCTGGGTGCCCCTATTTTCCACACGGGCAGCTAGTAGTTTTGGTTTTGCAGATTTATATTCACAGGATCCTGATTTACAGCTGGAACGATGCTCGGAAAGCTCCGTATCCGTGTATTACTTTCAGTTGTGCTTTTTTCCGCTGCTTTGTAATTTATTGTAATATCTGATATTTATCGAATGTATAATATTCATTTTTACTCTGTATATTCTTGTATCTGATGGAATTGTTGTAGTAAACAATGAAATGTTCTTCTGTCTGCGTTCCGATATGTGTTGTTCTCAAGGCAATCCGGGCTTTCCTTACCGGGGAAGTTCGAGTCGCTATAGAGTGGTATCAGAGCTTTGGTTTACAGAGCTTGAGAACAAGACACATTAGAACCGAACGAAAGAATTCATCAGATATTGGATTAGTAATACTCAATTAGAATGACTCGTTAGAGATAGGATCAGTAGTATCCTAGAACGAGTATGAAGAGTATATTTTTCAAATAAAACAAACATTGTTTTGAAAATTTAAACCAAAGTATACGTATTTGAATATCCATTTATATTGAATTTGGACAATCTAGTATATAAAGGTTTTGCATATACGCGTCATGAACGTATATTCGAAGTTTTAATATACTGGATAGATATAGAATCACACTCTAGTCGCCCGGAGATGATGTTGATAATGACCATGGCATCATCAATATTTATGTTCGTGTTTCGAAGGTGTGATATCTATATATTTCCATTAGACTGGTGTGAGAACCAAAATATAGCTAGAATACATTGTTGTGAATTTGCATCAAAACATGGTTTTTTTGTATATCTATCCAAATTATGAATTTGAAATGATAATCAACTAATTGATTGTTGGTTGTGTTGTTTGTTTATTTGTTTGAAATTTTGAACCATTTAGCCTAATTGAACCAAATAGTGTATTGTGTTAAAAATTGGTTGCATTTGCATATATGTACATGTACTTACATTGAACAGGTCATAGCAAAGAGGCTAGAGCAGAAGAATAAAATTGTTTGCCCGACAAATAGGTACATGTTTACCATTATTTACTATTTTTGGGTGATGATGATTTTATGAGCCGATTGGCTTTTTCTTTTTCTTTTTGAGATCAGAGGGCCTGTATGGCAATTTCGGGATTTTCCCCGTGCTCCCGGTGCAGAGGAGGTTATGGCGAAATTTTTCAGAAATTTAGGGTGTTAGCCAAATTTTTGAAAATTTGAAAAGTTCTTAGAAACTGAAAAGTTGAAGAACTTAAGCCGTATAGGAAATATTGAAAGTTGAGTTGATTAGTTAAACAACTTTCGGCTTCGTTCCTTTTCGGGGACGAAAAGTTTTAAGTGGGGGAGGATGTAACAACTCGGAAATGCGAGCCAATTTAAAATTTTTATTTTGGCAATTTTAGTGAATTTTGAATATTTAAAATGAATTATTTTAATAATATCGACGAGAAATTTATTTTGAATGGGATTCGAATGTATATATTTATATAGATCGTCGTTAGAATATAATTATTTTATTTTAAATATAAAAGGAATTGAAAATTGTGCGGTAGTTCGATAATTCGATTTCAAATTTCAATTGAATGTACCGGGTGCAAAATAAACCGGATTTTGGCGAAACGGAAAACATTTGAATCTAATTGAGAATACCTTTCCAACGAATCCGAAAAATCAAGATTTCATAGCGGGAATCAAAAGTTATGGCCAAATGAATTTTCAGAATAGTCGCTATGGAATTCTGGCCCTTAAAAATGGAAATTTTGCAAACGACCTCGGAATTCGACGAAACCACTTTTATTGGATCCGTGATGTCAATTTATTGCTAGGTTTCAAAATTCGTAATTTTTTGAATCAATATGTGAGCTGGCAAAGGAAAATGCGTTTGACCAGTTTCAGTTGATTTTAATCGATTGGAAAATGGCCATTTTTCCAACATTCTCAGAATTCGATGAAATTAGTTTTGTTAGGACCATATCGTCAATATGAAGCTAGAAAATATCTTTCGGGAATTTTTAGAGTTAGTATGTGACCCCAGTAAATTGAAATGCGCGTTCAAATTCAATGTATAAAGTTATATGTTGATTTTGACGAAAACTGATCGAAATGATCAAATCAGCCTACGATACATATCCCATTGTGTTCGGAATGGGGGAATTAACTATGGACGTTAGTCGGTGGGCTTGATTTCGACTTCGAAATAAAAAGTTACTTTTTGAAGAGAAATTAAAATAAATTAATATATATATATATATATTATTATATAAGCCCACATCTCCTTACTTCTCTCCATCCCGTTCGAATTAAATAGAAAAAAAAAAGGAAAAGCAAAAGAGGATCGACGGAGCTGCTCCACCCATGCGCCGCGTCCACCCACCGTCATGCCGATCGCCAGAGGTAGCCGCCGCTCTCCCCCTCGACTCTCCCTCCTCCGTCGTTCAACCCGAGCGAAACCCGAAGCCCCCCCTTTCCAGACCACCTGCCCAAGCCCTGTCGCACCGCGCCAAACCCTGGCGCCAGCCTCCTCCTCGGATTGACCCCCAGGCCCCCTCCTCCGACTAGAAGGCAGCCATTCCTCCTCGTTCTCCCAATTCCAACTGTAAGCTTTATTTTGTTTAGTTAATTACCTTAAAAATCTGATTTTTAAGAGTATAATATGGTTTTAAAAATTTAGTTTATATATATATATATAATATAGTTTATTTTATTTGTTCAAATCAGTTTAGGCCTTTATTCAATCGAGTTTAGATTTTTAATATGGCAAAGACTAGATTTTTATTCGTGAAAAGAATAGATTAATAAACATGTAAAAATACGATTTTTAATTTATAAAAGTTATGCTTGTCATGATTAGAGAAGAGTAGATTTTTAATGCGAGGAAGATTTGATTTTCTTTAATGAAAAGAACGGATTTTTAAAACTGAAAAGAACGGTTTTTAGAAATTGAAAAGATGTGATTTTTATATAGTAGAGATATATTTTTATGTGATAGATAGAATAAAAATACGATCTTTATATATGTAGTGAATCAAAAATATGATTTTAATTTGTGTAGAGTATTAAAAATATGACCTTTATATAATAGAAGATATAAAAATACTATTTTTACATAAGTAGTGTATTGAAAATAAAATTTCTATATAATAGAGAATATAAAAATATTATCTTTATATGTGTAGCGAAATAAAAATTCGATTTTTATTATATATATATTGAAATAAAAATGTAATTTTTTTAGTGATGAAATGAAAAGGCGAAATCTTTATATTTGAAAAGGCGATATCTTTATATTTGAAAAGGCGAAATCTTTATATAGAGAATAGCGTGATAAAAATATAATCTCTATTATATGAGCATCGATGTAAAAATAGAATTTTTATCTATATAATAGAGAAGTGAAAATAAAATTTTTGTCCATATGGAGTGATTATAAAAATATGATTTTTTATGTACATAGCAACAATATAAAATGTGATTTTTTTTATATATGTAGTGAAAGCAGACGACGAAAGTGGCAAAAGGCGAGAACAGCGATGACTTCTACATAAGAAGAGTCGTGGCGTTGGTTTAGCTAGTCGGTGAGAATTTCTCACTTTAAAATTTCTTTTCTAGTTTAAATTATATACTAGGATGCAGATGGTGCTTAGTAGAACCTGACACCCGTCGTCCACAGACCATGGACGGCTTGTATGCTTGTTTGATGTGTTGTGAAATTTGTTTGTGATGTGGATGTGAAATCGATAATATAGATTAATGTGTTGAAATAAATTAATTATCGTTAAAAATATAATTTTTAACGTGAATATGAATATAGTGAATGTGAATAAATAAATATTCATTTACAAACCGAAAGGTTTGTTTATGTACACCTATTTGAAGGATATTGATTGGGATGATAAATTTTACACATCGCCTAACTGCACAAATAATATTCAATGTTTGTTGATTTGAAACCCCACACGGGTGTTGGGATGATATTTGGCGTACACTAATCCCAATTATTTAATTGTATGTCGATCGATTGGCCGACAGGCTGTGTAAGCGTTAATTATTTATATTTGATGCTTATGCAGTTGTGTGGTGCACTTTGGATGATGGTTGATTGTTTATCGTTGCTATTATATACATATGTTGTATGGAATCCATATAATTAACATTATATGGTAATTGATTGGGCCTCATTCCAATTGGGAAAAATAAAGAATATTAGACTATAAAAATAGTCATGTGCTGACGATGCTTATGTGTTGAGAATATTCATGTGTTAAAACTATTCATGTGTTGAGTAAAATATTTTAACAATAAAATTTACATCTTTATCATATTTAAAATTAGAATCTACTTCACGGTTGGAGTCTAATTAAAAATCAAATGATAGATACCATAAATTTATAAAATATATTACATAACAAAAATAGTCATGTGTTGACAGTACTCATGTGTTGAAAGAAATAAAGATTCATGTGTTGAATAGAACATATATTCATTTGTTGAATAGAATAACGAATTTATTGAAATATATAAAGCCGTGTTGATAAGAGTTGCACCATTTTGACGTGAACGATATTTATATCGATTACATTAGTTTTTATAATGAATATAGAAAAAGAAGTGATTTCAAAATATAACGTTTTGAAAATATTATCATTTATACAGTAATGATATGAAATATTCAATTTTGATTTGAAATTGAATATAGAGTTGAAATGGTTTTGAAAACGAATTTAAAACGATTTATAAAATTCGTTTTAAAAGGAAATCGACGAAATATAATATATATATATTATATATACATATAATGGCCTGAATAGAACGCGCCGCGGCAGTTCGTAAATTTCGACCATTGACTTCGAATTGACGTTGCGGGAGATCCGACCGTCGGATTCTCCTAAAACCGAAACCGTTGGGTTCGTATCGAAAAGAGCTTTCCAATGAATATTAGAAATTTGAAATCTAACGATCGGATTTGGAATTATGTCCAAATCAAATTTGGAAAAGGTCGCTATAAGTGCAGTTCGATGGCCGTTAATGGAAATCGACCGTATGGGCCTTGATAAAATTATTAAAAATATTAATAATTTGTGTAAAATCATAATATATGAATTGGAAAGAACTGGGGTGAAAATTTCCATATTTGAAAAGATAAAAATATATTTTTATCGAAATGAACTAGTTTTGAACTAGAATTAAAATCAATTTATTTTCGAAATAAATAAATTGAATTTGAATTGGTTTTGAAAATAACCAGAATTTCCAATATATATAAAGTGGAAGTGGATTTGAATCGAAATTGTCTTTGGAATATTTCGATGTTGGATTCCGTGATTATACAGATATTGTTATGGGAATTTGAAAGATATATTTATATCGTTATTTCCAATACGATATTTGTTGGTTTCAGAATTTGATATTGAATATAAGCCGGTATATTTTCTATTCAGAGCCTTGTATTTAATATCAAATGTGATTTGGGTTTATCGTGAATCGTGTTTTAGGTGACATTGGTTCTTTAACCCAGTTAAAGACAGTATATTGATTTGGGAAAAAAATTAAAACTAAGTGGAGTTTTAATAAATCTGTTATTAGATTGAAACGTGAATTGATAATTTAAATTATCAAATTTGGAAAGTGATCGAGAATGGAGTATCACCAGTTTTGCTCCAAAGCGTTAGTTAAATCTTTAATTAGATTTGAACGTGAAATGGTAATTAATTTTACCGATAACACCGTGGTGTTAGATATGGAGTATTACCAGTTTTGCTCCAGGGGATGAATAGGTTGGGATTGGGAAATAAAATGAATAAATACTTCGGTGTGGTTCGCTAATCCCGACTAGTTTGGAAAACCATAATACGATTTGAAATGATATCCAAAGGAAGATTAAAGAATAAATTTAGAAGAATTTATCTTTGATAAAATTAATGGGAACCTATTCCCTAATGATGTGAAAATTTGAATAAAAGAATATTCTAAATTGGAATGAGGTGTATGCTGTGTTAGTGTAACACGTGTTTATTATATACGCGGGTTATTCGGAAAGGTCGGGTTTATACCCATTCTGAATAACCGATTCGACGGTATATCGAAGATGAAGACGGTGGTTGAAGACCGGAAGTCTTCACATCGTTTGGGTGATACTGATGATCTCGATTAGGTTGTACACCCAAGATGAGGGAAACAGTTGGTGATCGTCCAGACGTACTTGGAGATCGATGGATATGCAAGGAAAGCGCCTCCGGTTTCGTTCAGACCCAGAACGAACTTGTAAATGGACTGTGTGTCTGACATTGGATTTTATTCTGTGTTGATTGATCGCTATTAAATATACATCTGTTTGGCGGCAGAGAATTTATTCTCTTGCTTAACGCCCTTCTTTGAGACATACGAGCTTAGAGGTTGTATATCGATGGACATCAGTCGCATGGAGTGAATTGCCTGTGTGGCACGCCTAAGTGGCAATTGATCAAGGCTTCTGTTGAAAAGCAAAGTCTTGTGGTTGATGATCAAAGCACGGCCTGTGTGGCGCAACTTTGTGTATAGCGTGAATTCGCGAGCCTCACACCTCGGTATGAGTCAAAAACGGGATAGTGACTGCAGGGAGAGCACGACGTTTCTTTCTAGCTAGTGGTGGTGTCAATGCTTAAACTGGCTGACATTTATATACTTTTCACCCATGTGGTTGTTGGAATGCGAGGCGCCTTAGATATAGGTTGGTTAGGACCGGGAAACGTGTGCTCAGGAATAACTAATCCTCCAAAGTTAGGTGAGGACCGGTCCTGAAGATCCAAGGATCATAGTGGGGTCCTGAGACATTTGCTAGAGTGTCTCGAATCGGAGAGGAGCTTGCTGATTGACATAGAAATGTGTTTATTTTACGCTCTTATTTCTTATCTTTTGTATATAAATAAATATTACTTGGGTATTGTTTTGTTACTTTTACAGATATTCCAACCCAGCCCGCATGCAACCAGAAATGTAGAGAAATAGAGATCAATTTGCAGTGTATTTGCAGTTTGAAGAATTGTAGATGAAGATCTCACATCTAGTTGCTGTTGGACAAGAAAAGGATTGATAAAAAGGCTTTGAACATCACAAATCAATGAAGAAATGTCAAGGAAGCAAGAGGAAAAAGAGAAAAGGCCCAAAATTGCTTTAATTATCAAAGGCCCATTTATATTTTTCATTGTAAACTAATTAGTGATGTAATGACCAGGCCCATTTATCATTAGGGTTAGGGTTAGGGTTTGGCTATCTACCCTATATATACCCCTGTAATAACCTTGTAGCCACCATCTCATCTCTTATTCCATTGTTCTAATAAAAGTTCTTCTTTCTCTTTTATTTTCTGCATTTTTTTGTTTTCTTAGCAACTAGTGTTGTCTATACGATTAGATTCGGTAGAACACTATTTGTATTTTGCACTTATTTGCATTAGCGATTTACCGTCTGATTAGATTCAGCGGAAATCCTAATTTTAATTCTTGTTGTTATTTCAATTTCTGCTTTTATTATCTTCTTAGGTCAAATTGGATTTGATTAGATTCAAATCTAATTCATAGTTTTATTTCTTTTCCATTGAAATTGTGATCTGATCGTCGGTTCAGTTAGATCTGTTCTGAATCAAATCACAGTTTTAATTTTGTTTTGTTTTATTTTCAAAATCAACCTCCAAAGTTCGTCTAACACGCCCACGAAACATATAAATAATAAAATTTAACTTTCCTCCCTGTGTTCGACCTGTATGCTACACACCTGTATGCTTGCAGAATTTATTACAAATGTCGCGCTTTTCTAATTAATAGACTAGCGTCGATCAAGTTTTTGGCGCCGTTGCCGGGGAGGTAACGATTAAACTTTATTATTTATTTAATTTCTGATTCGTGTTAGTTTTTATTTTTCCTTGCTTTTGTGTATACATAAAAAAAAATAAAAAAAAAATTACATATTTCTTTTTGTCTACTGTTCTTTATCTTCTATATCACTATCTGCAAATTGCCATATTGCCAAATCCGTTCACCACCGTGATCATCCACTCCCCAAAATACACCTTCACCAACTCATCAGTTCACAGTCCTCACTGACAGTACCATACCAACTTCATCAACCATAATTTCCCTCTACCACAACATCTCCTTCCCAGCATCCAAAGACCCGATACCATCTTTTCACCAACAGACCCTTCTCTAATCCACTCAATATTCAACAAACCCCCTCCAGCCAACACTAACCACTCCTCACGTTCAACACAATTCCGGCCACTCTTATCCAGATTCGTCAGCCACAAAACACACCCTACATCATCACTGCAAATACACTGCAAATTGATCTCTATTTCTCTACATTTCTGGTTGCATGCGGGCTGGGTTGGAATATCTGTAAAAGTAACAAAACAATACCCAAGTAATATTTATTTATATACAAAAGATAAGAAATAAGAGCGTAAAATAAACACATTTCTATGTCAATCACTTGCCCCTTGCCTCGACTCATGACGGAAATCCAATTTCCAATACGTGATATTTCGGTTTTATTTGTAGAACCTAGTATGGCAAAATAGTGGTATGGGTCATTAATGTCGTCTATGATTGATATTTATGATTGAAATTGTTTTGACACTATACATTTATTATAGTATCAAATAATATGTTTTTAACGTATCAAGCATGCTTTGGCTATTATAAGGTAAAAACCATATCCTCTGGCTTGCGTTGCATTGTGTGATGGGACCTGGGTCTTATAATAGCTTCATTTTTCTTTATTTAGCATTGCGCTGTTTGTTTTAAGCACTGGTATTCTTGGGAGGAAACCCGTTCCGTGTTATACGGCGTGGTCCCTTGATTTAGCGAACTTTAAAATAAAGATTAATAACTGTTTTAGTTCCCACACTAGTCACATGACTGACCTGGAGTTTATTGTTTTAACCTAAACTCTGGGTGCCCCTATGTTCCACATGGGCAGCTAGTAGTTTTGGTTTTGCAGATTTATATTCACAGGATCCTGATTTACAGCTGGAATGATGCTCGGAAAGCTCTGTATCCGTGTATTACTTTCAGTTGTGCTTTGTGTTATTTTCCGCTGCTTTGTAATTTATTGTAATATCTGATATTTATCGAATGTATAATGTTCATTTTTATTTTGTATATTCTTGTATCTGATGGAATTGTTGTAGTAAACAATGAAATGTTCTTCTGTCTGCGTTCCGATGTGTGTTGTTCTCAAGGAAATCCGGGCTTTCCTTACCGGAGAAGTTCGGGTCGCTACATAGATAATATATCAAGTGGTATGGATGACTATCTATAGTTTGGGAAGGTTGTGGATAAACACCCAAATTTTGTTTGTAAATACGGGTTATAAGTAATATAGTATGTTTGTGTGTTCATGACTTGAGTATGTTATTAGATATTCTTTATAACTAAAGGTGTATTTCATCCGTGACCATAGCAAGATATTTTTATTGAACGTCATGGCAAATCAAAATAACTCAACATCCGCACAAATAAATGCTGTGGAACTGTTTGCATCTTTCATCAAGCAGATGGAGCAAGTTTCTTCAACATCTTCAACAAATCACCTTCTAAGCCATTTTATAAGTTTGAAACCAGACAAATTTGTTGGAGGTGCAGATCCAGTTAAGGCAGAGCAATGGATTCAACGTCTAGAGGATATATTTGAAGTTTTGGACTGTAACGAAGTTGATAAGAGGAAGTTAGCTGTCTTTCAGTTATCAGAGGAAGCTCGAAATTGGTGGGAGCTAGTTCGAACAACAACTAGTCCAGTCGAGATGGAACATATGACATGGGAAGAATTCAAGGTGAAGTTTTTGGATAAGTATTTCCCAGAGAATGAGAGAGAGAAGATGGAGACAAAATTTCAAAATCTTACTCAAGAAGGTATGTCCGTAGCCCAATATCAAAATAAGTTTGAAGCACTATCGCGATTCGGAAATCACTTAATTAATACACCTGAATAGCGTGCTAGATGATTTGCGAAGGGGTTAATTCCTCCCATAAGAAGACATGTTATTGGAGATAGACATAAAACTTATGAGATGATGGTAGCTGAAGCTTTAAATCTGGAAGAAGACTATCTTCAATTCCAGCAAGAAAGGAAGGTTTCAAATAAAAGGAAACCAAACAATCTTTCTGACAATCAAAAGAAACCAGATGAGAAAAAGAAGAAACCAAATGAAGGAAACAAAGGACCAACGGGATAGGAAAAGGAGCCTGATAAAGTAAATAGATGTTTCCGGTGCAATGAGACTGGACACAATTCTCCGAATTGCACAAAGCCGATTGTGTGTTACAATTGCAATGAACCTAGGCACATTAGTCGAAATTGCAAGAAGCCAAGGAAGGACAAAAAGGGACAACAACGACGAGTGTATGCAGTTGTTTCTGAACAAGCTCAAGTAGAAGGTACTGTGTTTATTTTTGACTTTCAAGCAAGAATTTTATTCGATACTGGTGCCACACATTCTCTAATATCCGAAATATTTGCTACTAAGATAGGATTATTTATTGAACAACTATCAAATCCTTTGATAGTATATAACATAGTAGGAGGGAGAACTAAACTTAAGAAAGTATGTAGGAACTGTGTCCTTAACTTTAACGGTAAGGATATGGTAGCTAATTTAATTTTCTTTCCAATAGAACACTTTGATATCATCCTTGGGATGGATTGGCTTACAGAATATCAAGCTATCTTGAATTGTCACAGCAAAACCATAAGTTTGACAATTCGGGAACATGAAACCTTTGTTTACTCATGTGATAAAGTTGAAGACGCTTTTATATCTGGATATATTGCTCGTATCAATATTGAGGATAAGGGTCCAATGGTGGATCAAATCCCGATAGTAAGGGAATTTAAAGAAGTTTTTCAAGAAATACCAGGGTTACCACCAAAAAGAGAAATTGATTTTTGCATCGACTTAATCCCTGGTACAACTCCTATTGCTAAAGCAGCATATCGTATGTCTCCTACGGAAAATAAAGAATTAAAGAGACAAATTAAGGAGATGGAGGATCAAGGATTTATTAGACCTAGTAAATCCCCTTAGGGAGCATTAGTGTTGTTTGTATAGAAGCACGATGGGACGTTTCGTTTATGCGTAGATTATCGAGAGCTTAATAAGGTAACAATTAAGAACAAATATCCATTACCTTGGATCGATGATTTGTTTGATCAACTCCAAGGAGCTACTGTATTTTCGAAAATTGACTTAAGTTCTGGGTATCATCAATTAAGAATAAAAGAAGAAGATATTCCAAAGACAGCTTTCCAAACACGATACAGACACTACGAATTCTTGGTAATTCCTTTTAGCTTTACCAACGCACTAGCAGTATTCATGGTTCTAATGAATCGTGTGTTTCGTCGATATCTTGATCATTTTGTTATTGTATTTATTGATGATATCCTTATCTATTCCAAGACAAAGGAGGAACATGAATGCCATTTGCGTTTATGTCTCCAAACACTAAGAGAGCATCAGATATATGCAAAATTTAGTAAATGTGAATTCTGGTTGGGGGAAGTGAAATTTCTTGGACACGTTGTCTCAAAGAATGTTATAGGAGTAGACCCATCAAAGGTTGAGGCGGTGTTGAAATGGAATCCTCCGACAACACCAACAGAAGTTCGAAGTTTTCTAGGATTAGCTGGTTACTACCGAAGATTTATTCAAGATTTCTCAAAGATAGCATCTCCGTTAACAAAACTAACTCGTAAAGAAATTAAGTTTATTTGGGATGAAAAATGTAAGAAGCATTTGAAACCATAACGAAAAGATTGACAAAGGCACCAATTTTGTCTTTGCCAAGGAGTGGAGTCCCATATAAAGTATATTCTGATGCATGCGGACAAGGATTAGGATGCGTACTAATGCAAGATGACAAAGTTATTGCTTATGGCTCTCGTCAATTAAGGCCCCATGAAGCTAATTATCCAACTCATGACTTAGAATTGGCCGCAATTGTCTTTGCCTTAAAAATTTGGAGACATTATCTTTATGGAGAATAATTCCATGTTTACTCTGACCATAAGAGTTTAAAATATTTGTTCTCTCAAAAAGAATTAAATATGAGACAAAGAAAGTGGATGGAATTCATAAAAGATTATGATTTTACATTACATCATCATCCAGGAAAGGAAAATATAGTTGCTGATGAATTAAGTCGAAAAAGCTTTGGCGTAATAGCTCATTTAATGATAAGAGAATGGAGAGCTCTAGAGACTCTTGCTGAGATGAACGCTTGCACAAGGATGGTTAATGGATCCATGATTAACGAAGTAGCACTTCTGTGTAATCTTATTATTCAACCAACTTTGATAAGTAGAATATTGAAAGCTCAAGAAGATGACGAGGAATTAAAAGAGTTATTTATGAAAATGAAGGATAAGGAACCCATGGATTGGAATACTGATAAAGATGGCGGTTATAGATTCAAGAATGGACTTTGTGTTCCAAATCAAACTGAATTGAAAAATGAATTTCTTAGTGAAGCACATCGTTCAACGCTAACGGTGCATCCAGGAAGTACAAAAATGTTTAAGGATCTTAAGCATCAATTTTGGTGGAACGGAATGAAGAAGGACGCTGCTGAATTTGTGGCAAAATGTCCTACGTGCCAACAAATCAAAGCAGAGCAGCAACGACCGGCAGGACTTCTGCAACCACTTCCTATTGCTGAATGGAAATGGGAGCATATAACAATGGATTTTATCACTGGTTTACCAATGACAAAACAAGGTCATGATGCAATATGGGTAGTGGTGGATCGCTTGACAAAGTCAGCACATTTTATACCTTACAACATGATCTACTCAATCGAGAAATTGAGTAGACTCTATTTGAAAGAAATTGTTCGACTACATGGTATGCATGTTACCATAGTTTCAGATAGAGATTCACGATTCACTTCAAGGTTTTGGAGAAGTCTTCAAAAAGCACTAGGAACATCACTAAACCTGAGCACAACCTTTCGTCCTCAAACAGATGGACAAACCGAAAGAGTAAACCGAATCATAGAAGATATGTTAAGATCTTGTATAATGGAATTTGAAATCACATGGGAAACTCACACACCATTAATCGAATTTGCATATAACAACAGTTATCATGCAAGCATTGGTATGGTTCCATATGAAGCTTTGTATGGAAGGCCTTGTCGTTCGCCAGTATGTCAGGCAGAAGTTGGAGATCGTGAGCTTCTTGGTCCAGATCTAGTAAAGGAAACAACTGAGAAGATTTCCATTATAAGAGAAAGATTGCAAGCAGCCCAAAGTAGGCAAAATAGTTATGCAGATCATAGAAGAAAGGATTTGGAATTTGAAGTAGGAGATCAAGTCCTTCTTAAAGTTTCTCCGGTACGAGGGGTAATGCGATTTGGAAAGAAGAAGGCAAAACTATCACCAAGATTTATCGGACCATTTCGTATTACCAGGAAAATTGGGAAAGTTGCATATGAACTCGATTTACCTGAAAAATTATCAGATATACATAATATGTTTCACATATCAATGCTACGAAAGTATATTTCTGACCCATCTCATGTGATTGATTTAAGCGGCATTGAAGTTAAAAAGGGGACCAAGTACGTTGAAAGACCCGTTCGAATTCTTGACAGAAAAGTTAAGAAACTAAGAACAAAAGAAATTCCCTTAGTAAAAGTTCAATGGAACCATCATAACAAAGACGAAGCATCATGGGAAGTGGAGTCAGAAATTCGTAAAGATTATCCAGAATTGTTTGAAGCTTATATTTCGAGGACGAAATCTTTTTCTAAGGGTGGTAGAGTGTAACAGCATAACCCAAAAATCCCGGTATGTAAAAGTTTCTAGAAATTTTGAATATGTTAGTTCAGTCCAATACAGATGTTTAAGTATGATAAATACATATATATATATATGTATAAATATATACATAATACATAGTTTATAAATTGTATGTGTACAAATTCTAGAATAAGAAAAATGGCTTAAAGTGATAGGGACATGTGTCATCAAATGAAAGGAACACATGTCTCATAAGTAAATAAGGTTAAGACACATACACACATTAGGTGTCCATGTATAGAAACCACTTAAGACACATGAGAGGGCATGTGTCTACATCCTAAAGAACGCATGATGATGTAGCGGACAAGTGTCCAAAACTAAATTACCAAATTAACCTTGAAAACTACTATATAAAGGGTGTAAAGGTTCACTTCATTTCATACATTTTGAAAACAAAAATAAAATAAGATAAAGAGGAGAAGCTTAGGAGAAGGCAAGAGGATAAGTACAAGATCAAGATCAAGATACAAGTTTAAGGTGAGAAAAACTATTTAAGTTCATGTATTCATTTCATATTTTGAAGAAAAGTTGAGAATTTTATGAACGAATGTTTGGATGTGAACCCCCAAAAATGACATTCGGTATTTTGGGCATAACTTTTGCAATTCTTAATGAAATTTCGAATTCTCTATCAATTTGGAAAGCTAATTCAAAGGGCTACAACTTTATCTTCGGCCACCTTTACTAACTCGGTCGTTTTCATACTCGAAAACTGGATGCAAAGTAAGGTAAAAATCAGCCCGAATTAGACATGTTAAAAACGCCTTGTATTGTTGAATTTTATTTATTGAATAGATAAATAATTTTAATGGTTTCTTTTTATGATAATTAAGTAGAAAAAGATAGCTTCTTTCTGTATAAAATTTGGAGTCAAAATCTATTTTTATCATAGAGAAACAGTGTCAAACATTTCACCCAAAAACTGGAAAAAAAAGCCGATTTTCCGAAACTTGAAACACTTTGAAATTTTGGAACGCTTTCTGAACGTTCCTGACGCAGAAGTGTATCAAAACAGAACTTTCTATAGCATTTCTAAAGCGCTATCTTTTCACTGAATTGATTATAAAGCCTTGAACACGACCAGAACTCTTTTTATAGCGCGCAGAAACGCTGTAGTAGCTGAATTTAGTCTAAAACCATTATAGACTAACCAGAACTTTCCATAGCATGGCTGAAACGCTGTAGATAGCTGTTTTGAGCCTAAAACCATCTGAAACTTGTCCTAACACTTTTAAAACGCTGCAGTTTTTATTTTATGATGTTGAAACTTTTTATAGTACTTTTTAAATGTTACATTTTCTTTGTTTCAAGTAGTTTCGAGGTTCTTCTTGACATAGATTGGAATAATTTGAGATAGTTTAGTTTTGTCTTAAACCCTTTAAAAGCATGAATTTAAAAGTAGGAGATTTGCCTATTACCAATATAACACCCTAATTGTTGCGCGAATACACATATATTTATAAAGTATCTTTTAAAATGGATGACTGGAATGTTCTAGGGTGACAGAGAGGATAGTGTCTAGGCTTGAGTTTGGAAAATATAATTTCCTGCTCTCCCTGGCTATCCCTAACTGATCCGACGAGCGGGAAGGTTAATTCAAATTTAATTTGAAATTATTTGAATTTAGAACTTTATTCAATACTAAAGAAAAGTAATTTAAGATTACTTTTGAGAACACTTTCTTGATTATATTTCTTCAATGGGGTGCGGTATAAGACAATAGATCTTGGGTAGTGCACTATTACTCTATGTTGGTATCAAGCCGAGTAGAATACATCCTATTTGATGACGGGATGCCGACCGCAATGGGATAATATATTCTAACATCTAACTAAGTTGAGGATGTGGTTCAGATTTATAACTATAAATTGGATAAATTATGGGTTTTGATGAAAGGAAGTTTTCATAAATCTTTTTGATTTAGCATTTCAAAGTCTTCCTTGATTTTTGTCTTAAAACTTGGATTGATGAAACCTTCGAATTAAAGAGTCATGATGAAACAATAATACAACCCATTAAGAAATGATGTGAAAACTAAGCTTAAATAGCTATCTCACTGGGTTTGTGTTGCTCATTATTCTATACTTAAAACTTTTCAGGTTTAGATGGTTAGTTGGATGCTTTAAAGTGAAGACTTACATTATGTAGATTATCTCGTTATGTACTCCTATGTTTAATTATTAGACTCATGAACCTTTGTAACCATATTTTATGATGGGATGATTGTATAATAGCTCTTCCGTTTAAAATCATGTGCTAAGAATGATTTTATGTTCCGACAAGTTTATGTTAAATTGTGATATTGTTCTATTAGCACCATTTTATATGTAGCATCACCGCATCTGAATAAATATATCAGAGTGGGGGTGTTACATATGAGCTTAGAGGTTATATATTGATAGACATCAGT
Organism: Allium sativum; assembly: GCA_030737875.1. NCBI lineage: Eukaryota > Viridiplantae > Streptophyta > Magnoliopsida > Asparagales > Amaryllidaceae > Allium > Allium sativum. The sequence continues at coordinate 277,382,104 of CM060910.1, read as the reverse complement.
CGTGTAGCATGGATTTTCAATGTGGCATGCTAAGATGCAAATGATCAAGGCTTATGTTGGAAAGCAGAGTCTTGTGGATGATGATCAAAGCACGACTTTAATTAGCATAGCTTTGTGTGTAACATTAATTCGCGAGCCCCACCCACGGTATGAGTCAAAACGGGATAGTGAATACCGGAAGTGCACGACGTTTCTTTCTAGCTAGAAGTGGTGTCATGGTATGGGGCCCAGACACTTTTACTTATGTGGATGACGGAATGAGGCGCCTCGGATATTGAGTCTCTAATGGCTCAGAGTTAGGTCCGATATGACCGGGAAATGTGTGTTCAAGAATACCTAATACACTAAAGTAAGTGCGGACCAATCCTGAAGATCCAAGGATGGCCCAGAGTGTGTAATCCTAAGGCATTTGCTAGAGTGTCTCGTATAGGTGAGGAAGATCCCTTGCCTCGACTCATAGATGGAAATCCAATTTCCAATACGCGACTTTTCGGTTTTAGTTGTAAACCTATATGGCGACATAGTGGGATGGCGTACTATGCCGTCTATGATTGATATATTTATATTAAAAGTCGATTTCTTCACTTGTAGTAATGATAAAAGATAAATTTCGCATACCAAACATGTTTGGCCATTATAAGGTAAAACTCTATCCTCTGTTTTGTGTTTGCATTGTGTGATGGGACCTGAGTCTTATAATGGCTTCATTTTACCTTTTAGCATTGCGTTGTTGGTTTTATGGTATTCATGGGAGTGAACCCGTTCCGCGTTATATGGCGTGGTCCCGCGAATTAACTTATTTTATAATAAAGTTAATAACTGTTTAAGTTCTCACACCAGTCCCATGACTGACTCGGAGTTTATTGTTTCTACTTAAACTCTGGGTGCCCATATATTCCATACGGGCAGCTAGTAGTTTTGGTTTTTCGCATATATTTCTTTTCCCAGGATCCTGGATTACAGTTGGAGCTATATTCGGAAAGCTTTGTATCCGTATATTTCTTTTAGTTGTGATAGTTGATGTTTTCCGCTGCACATTATATTTATGTATATATTTTCCGCTGTTTTGTAATTTAAATCTTTTATACTTTTCTGTCGTATATTTATTCATACTCTGATATATTCTTATACTCTGATGTAAATTATTGTAATAGCAATGAAATGTTCTATTCTTTGTTTTCTGATGAGTCGTGTTCTCAAAACAATTCGGGCTCCTCCGTCTCTTCGGGGATCGGGGAAGTCTAGGTCGTTTCAGTTTCCCATATATTAATACCGACCAACTTCATATTAAAACAATGCCATTTCATCTTCTAGCGGAATTTGCTTTATGTGGCTTTGTCTCTTATGAATTAATGTGCAAAAAGATGTTTGATAATTACGGAACTGCCATTCTTCACTTTCATATATTATCCTGCTCGTTCAGTTCAAAGTTGCTCGTTCTCATTCCCAATCAGTGCTCGATCACCAGCAAAGACTTGCTCGCTCAGAAAGCTGTGCTCGACCAAATCAGCAAAGAAGTTGCTCGACCTACCACTTTGAAGATGCTCGACCTCAATGCAAGCGACGCTCGACCCAATAAGATGAATAATGCTCGATCTGGGTCTGCTCGACCATTGGTGAAGCCGCTCGAACGTGGTGCAAGGAGTGCTCGAACGACCTGTTTCATGGGGCTTGCTCGACCGGAGGATTGCAGAGCAGATTGTACGACCGACCAGCTTGAACGCTGCACGATCGGTGGTGCTCGAACGACCATGTCTATTTGATCAGGGCTTGTAGGTGGTGTTCAGCCCTTGTATTTGCTGTTTTGAGCTAAAAATGTTCGAGTGCACTCGTACTGTTTGATAATATGCCTGAATGGGCCGTTAGGTACTTAACACTAATTTTACTATATACACTCATATTTAAAAAGGTAGTTTTTCATGCAACCATCATGGTGTATAAATAACATAACATGAACTCTACATGTCAACAATAGCGACAAAGTTAGTTTTTAAATTAGTTTCGATTCATTTACATTCAAAAATTACCATATACTATATCATTTTTTTTTTGAACATTAGTAACTCCAGAATAAATTTAAACTTTTTTTGTAAATTTCTTTCCAGTTCTTCCTAATATGTTATATAGTTAAATTAACTTCATAATTTTATATTTAACTTATTTAAAAAAATTATTACATAAAATTTGCTATTTCATCGACTAAATTACTAACATGCATCAATTTCAACATGTGTATCCATTTTAAGAAAAATGATTAAAAAAATAATCTCAAATACATACATATATTGCTTGTGTTAGCTATAAAACATAAATTTCACACAAACTATAATAATAATTTTATTTGATAATTTATGTATTTCAAATCAAAATTCTCATTTCAACATTAACATAGTAAATACTATTTTTAATAATATTGTCGTGTGCAATGCACGGGTTACACGCTAGTTTAATCGTAAAGCTAAAGAATTTTAAGCTCTCAAATTAATTGTATGAGCTATCTCTGTTCTCTTTAATTCTCTCCGATTTCAGATATTTTATTTTTAAAATTCTAATATCTGTCACTTTAAAATTATTTACTAATCTTTTACACTATTTTACATTTAAATAACTACTTTAAAAAAAAATATAATGATATATAGAGATAGTGGAAGCTCAAAGGAGATGATTCACGGGTGTTTAAAGATAGAGTGATGGGAGAAGGGGCTTGGAATGTAGAAGGAGAAGCAAATTCCATATGGAATGCGATGACAACTTGCATTCGGAGAGTCGCTACTGAGGTATTTGGGATAACAGGAGGAAGCAAGCGAGAACCCAAGAATTCGTGGTGGTGGAATGACGAGGTGCAAAAGGCTATCAAAGAGAAGAAGGAATGCTACAGATGCATGCACCATTATAGAAGCGAAGAGAACATGCATAGGTACAAAGTGGCAAAGAAGACTGTAAAGAGAGCAGTGAATGAAGCAAGGGGACAGGCTTACGAAAATTTGTATCAAAGGCTAAGTACAAAGGAGGGTGAAAAAGACGTTTACAGAATAGCTAGGCTATGCAAGAGGAGGCCAAGGGACTTCAATCAGGTTAAATGCATTAAGGACGAGAATGATAAACTTTTGGTGAAGGACGATGAGATAAAGAATAAGTGTAGAGAACACTTTGATAAGCTTTTCAATAAAGAAAGTGATAGCTCTTCTATGGAGTTGGAAGACTTTGCTGACAACACCAATAGACATTTTGTGTGGAGATTTCAAGAAACTAAGGTAAAGGGGGCGTTGAAACGGATGAAATCAGGCAAGTCGATAGGGATTGATGATATTCCTATTGAGGTGTGGAGATGCTTTGGAGATGCAGGGATTACATGGCTAACTAAGTTGTTTAATAATATTTTCAGATCAAACAAAATGTCAGATGAGTGGAGGAGAAGCATTTTAATTCCAATCTTCAAGAATAACGGAGATATTCAAAGTTGCACAAACTATAAATGAATTAAGCTTATGAGTCATACAATGAAGCTTTGGGAGAGAGTTTGCGAGCAACATTTGAGGAGGTTGACAAGTGTCTCTAGGAATCAATTTGGTTTTATGCCTGGAAGGTCAACCATTAAGGCGATTTTCTTGGTTAGACAACTTATAAAGAGATACAGGGAGCAGAAGAATGATCTCCACATGATTTTTACTGACTTGGAGAAAGCTTATGATAGAGTGCCGGGGAGGGTTATGTGGTGGGCGCTAGAAAGGAAGAGAGTGCCATCAAAATATGTTACCCTTATCAAGGATATGTACGAGGGGGTTGTGACTAGTGTCAGGGCATGCAACGGTGAGAACAGAGACTTTCCAATTAAATAGGGTTGCATCAAGGTTCGGTTTTGAGCCCCTATATTTTTGCAGATGAAATCACAACAGATATACAAAGGGAGATTCCTTGGTGTATGCTCTTTGCCGATGATGTTGTGCTGATGGATGAAAGTAGAATAGAGGTTAATCGACAACTAGAGTTGTGGAGGGAGACCTTGAAATCAAAGGCTTTCAGGCTTAGTATAACTAAAACAGAGTATATGAAGTGTGAGTTAGCAGTGTCAGCTCAGATGACGGAGTGGTTACCCTGCCCGGTAGAGTGGTGCCTAGGAAGGAATCATTTCGATACTTAGGATCCATGTTGCAGTTTAATGGGGAAATTGATAAGGATGTTATTTTTAAAATTAAAGCAGGATGAGTGAAATGGCGACTAGCATCTGGCATTCTCTATGATAGGAAGATTCCTCATAAGCTTAATGGAAAATTCTATAGGACAATAATCAGGCCTACTATGTTATATGGTGCGGAATGTTGGCCTACTAAGAGGCAACACGTCCAAAAGATAAGTGTAGCAGAGGTGCGCATGCTGCACTTAGGGCCATCAATTTCGTACACGACCCGTAACCCGCACGATAAAAACCCGACCCGACCCAACTCATTTATAAACGGGTCAATTTCGGTTCAACTCGCTCTGACCCGTTTAATAAACGGGTGGGTTACGAGTTGACCCGTGAACCCGTTTATGACCCGTCATAACCCGTTAAATTAAAACATTGTTTTATTACTTTAGTCTAATGAAAATTGAAAAACAAGACCCAAAGAGGCAACGAGCCCAGTTTAGTTTATGGTCTAGGCCCTCTAGGGTTACTTACTTACTTTCTTTGACGGATTACAAAAGTTTTACCCCTTTCACAGCCGCCACTTTCGTTCGTTATTTCACTTCAGGAATTCAGAAGGGACGATGAGGGTACAGTTCACAGACCGAGAGAGCCCTAGATAATCATCAATTCAAATCTTCAATTGAAAACTTGAAGAACACCGGCGGCCACTGCATCATATCATCCAGATCTGAACTCGCGCAAATCTAAGAACACCGACGGTCAGTTTTTTTTTTCTTTCGATGATTATCTTTACCGTATGAGTTCTTAATTTTTAATGTTAACACTTAACACACTTGAAATTTAGCTGAACTATTATAGAAATAGGAATGGAGAATCAGAGATTACATAGGAATGGAGATTTACAAAGTGGCTGACTGAATGTGTGGATAACAATTATAGAAATTTTTAATGTTAACACCGTAAGAGTATAACTATGATTACATAGGAATGGAGATTTACAAAGTGGCTGAGTGAGTGTTTGGATTTAATATTCTTAGAGTGCTTTTGTAGTTAAAGAAAAACATTTATAATAATAATTTTATTTTATATTTATATACTATCAACCTGCTTCATATCAAGATTGGTTAATTTTCACTTCTCGAACATAGAATAACCATGAGAAAACAGTGACTTCTATATTAAATGCTAAAAAAACAAACAAAAAAATTATAAAGGCAATGTCAAATTTTTGTGATAAAGTTTGTATTCAATGTGTATGCGATTCTTGTTGATCAATTTTAGTGTGAAGTTATAACATAAAGAAAACCTTTAATATCAATTTTTGTGATAAAGTTTGTATTCAATGTGTATATGCTAAATTATTTTTATATGATAGTTTTTTTTTGCTTTTGTTTTGCAGAAAAGAGGTGAGTGTTTTTACCCCTAGTAGCGATCAAGTTGAGGATGTCAGTATGGAAGAAGTGGAAACAGAAAATATAGAAATAGAAGAAGAAAAAACTGTCGGTAAGAGACGTAGAAAGCTTACTTCTGAGGTATGGGCTAAGTTTGAAATTATTCCACTACAAGATGATGGAAAACAAAGAGCTAAGTGTATGAAATGTGGTACTACTTATTTATGTGATAGTAGTTATGGCAGTGGAAACTTAAAACGACATATTAAATCTTGTAACAAAAATCAGGATCTAGGTCAATTGCTATTAAGTCAAACCGAGGGCCCTCTTATGACAAGATCGTCTAAATTTGATCCAGATAAATTTAGAGAATTGTTGGTAATGTCAATATGGATGCATGATCTACCATTTCAATTTGTTGAGCACGCTGGAATTAGAAAATTATTTTCTTATGTCAGTACGGATATTAAGTTGATTTCTAGAAATACTGCTAGAGCCGATGTGATTAAAATGTATGAAAGGGAAAAATTGGAACTTAGACACACATTATTTTCACTTCCAGGGAGAATTTGTTTGACTTCCGATTTATGGACTTATATAGCAACCGATGGGTACATTTGTCTAACTGCTCATTTTGTTTATGCTAATTGGGTCCTCCAAAAGAGAGTTTTAAATTTTAGTTTCATTCCTCCTACACAAACCAGAGTTGCTTTGTCTGAATTTTTTTATAATTTGTTGACCGATTGGAGAATTGAAAGAAAGATATTTTCCATTACCTTAGACAATGCTAGTGCAAATGATGTATTTGCTTATTTGTTAAAGGAGCAACTTTTATTGAGGGAGTCTTTATTGATGGATGGTGATTTTTTTCACATTAGATGTTGTGCTAATATTCTTAATCTTATAGTGCAAGATGTGTTAAAAGAAGTTGATATATGTGTGTCTAAAATTAGGGAGAGCATTAAATATGTAAGAGGTTGTAACACCCCACCTCCGCCAGGGTGACTCTTGCAAGCACTCTGACTTTGGAGGGGCGTTTGAATCAGGTAAACATGCATAATGATATATCAAGGCAGAACAAGAACATATGTATACATGTAAACAGAGTAAATAACATAAGTAAAACAGCGGAAGATTTCAAACCATTTCAAAACAAGTCTGGTACAACATAACCTTCCAAATAAACAAGTCTAGATAAAAACAACACTACTGAAAAACTGAAATACATAAGTGCTATCCCCAAAATAAGTGATAACCATAGCTAGCTTCATGTCAAGACCGTACATGAGCTAAAATCCCACAAGCACGCGATCAGAAATCCAGCTAAGCTCCAATATTCCCTCCCTGAGAACCTGGGGGGGGGGGGGAACGGAAGAAAAGAGGCGAAAGAAAACAGGTCAGTCAAAAAGACTGAGTAAGCCCTACTACAATCAATGTAAACTGATAAAGCTAACTGGCATGAGAAGCAGGTATGATCATAAGGATAACAACATACTAGCATGATGATTAACTAACAAGGTAGATAAAGGTGTCATCGCATAATCAGGTTTAAGGTTTTGCACCACAGGTGTACTAGCAAACTAACATGACTGGAATAAACAAGTATTGATCCCTTGGCCCAAGCTTTGGCCCAATAACATGAAGTGACCCTAACACGATGTCCAATAACATGAAGTGACCCTATCACGAGGTCCAATAACATGAAGTGACCCTAACACGAGGTCCAATAACATGAAGTGACCCTAACACGGGTCCAACCAAATGGTCTAGTCGATCGGCTCCCTAAGCCTAACTCGTCACGTGTTGGTGTCAATACGGCCCAAACATAATTGTAGTCGAACTGTGCCGGGTCCACCCTTCGGGTGTATCAAGCCCTAGGGTGCCAACCCCTGGACACCATAAACATGAGTGCACAGTCTTGATCTACTGGTACCCATGGGTGACTTCTCCAAATACAGACTACGTGCACGACCATAGTCCGTCCGGAACTACATCGGCGTACCACCCGGCCGTCGTTTATTGGTCGCTTACCTCCAGCCCAGTAATCGTGCCCCCTCCCTAGCCTAGTCCCTAGGGCCTTAATGATACAAACTTGGGATTACTGCGGAGTGGGCCCCCATTGCTAGGATTTTTCTAGTGGGTTAAGTACGGTTTAACCCTCTTGCTAATCATGGATTAACTTGGTTAAGTGTAACGATGAGTTCACGACTTAACCCTGATCAAGCCCAAATTGGTTAAGTATTAAGTGGACCATGACTTAACCCTAATCACGAGGCATTAATTAATTTAATGCGCCTTAACCTCTCACATTAGACCTTGTTGTGGTTACTAGGTAAGCCGGGCGGGTCCGGGTAGCTTTACACCACAACTTGGTCTAACCTCGGGTTCAAGGTACAACATGGCCAACTTCTCACATTGGGTCCTATCGTTTGTAGCAACTAGTTAAGCCGGTCGGTTCCGGGTAGGTTTACGCTACAAACTCAACCCAACCTCGAGTTGGTCACAATTATCTTTTCTAAGTGTCATGTCCATCATGTTTCCAAAACATGTTACAAATTTTCAAGCAATTGGGTAGACCTAACTTAATAGGTAAATTCCCAATGGGTAGACCTAACTTAATAGGTAAATTCCCAAGCTTATGTTTTTATGTCTTTTAAGTTTACCCAACCCCAAACGCAATCCCATCGCTTACATATCGCAATAGCGCATAAAGGATAGAAAGAGGGAACTTGGCATAATCATGACATAAAGGTGTTGAAGCCACAAGTTCAACATGGTGGCATATGAAATGTTCATGTGTTCATACCCTTGCATATTACATTTTTAGGCCCCAAAAGCATGCATAAAACCAAACTTGGCATATTGGTGATACATGGTGCTAAATGACATGTAGAAATGACCATAAGTTCGCATTTAGCCTCACATGCAAGTTATCATAAGAGATATGATAACTTACATGTTGCCAAAATGCAACCTTTAGCATAAAGCTTGAAGCTTTATGTTCACATACTCAAGATAAGCTTGCATAACATGATAGCATGAACAAAATGTTCAACCCAAACTTGCATAACATACTTGCATATCATAACATGACATACTTGCATAGCATAACATGGTAAACTTGCATAACATGACATGATGAACTTGCATATCATAGCATGGCATACTTGCATATAAACTTGCATATTACAACATGATAAACTTGCATATCATAGCATAGTAAACTTGCATATAAACTTGCATATTACAACATGATAAACTTGCATATCATAGCATAGTAAACTTGCATATAAACTTGCATATTACAACATGATAAACTTGCATATCATAGCATAGTAAACTTGCATATAAACTTGCATATCATACATTTAACTTTAGAGTTTAAGTATGAAAGTAGAATAGGGCTTACAATGCTTATGAGGACTCAAATGAGTATAGCAAATATAAGAAAGCCCTTATGCAATCAATTAAACCACAAAATGCAAGCTTAAATAGAAAAACCCTTAAGCCAAAGTGATCAAAACCCTTGCTTTATGATGCAAATATAGAAACTTGACTTGAATGCAAGCTAATGATGCTCATACAAGCTTGAAAACACTTATATGCATGGAAAATCTCATAGAAATTTATTTAGGAATTTATGAAGAGAGTGGAGGCCATGAGAGGATTGATTTTGCCATAGTTTAGTTACTTGAATGAATAATGATGATTTAGGGTTAGGTTAGGGGCTTATTTATAGAGATTAGGACTAGTTTCAACCTTAGGATTAAACCCTAGTTCCAATCTCAGCCCTCAAAACCGAATCTGGCCCCCAAGCTCAACACAATCTCTAAATGGTGCACCAGGCTAAACAGCCCGGCTGGACCAAGTCGACAGGGCTGTCGACTTGGGTCCAACCAAGTCGACTCCCAAGTCGACAGGGCTGTCGACTTGGGTGCTCTGGCGGGAATTTTCCCGCCTGGCCCAACATGACCCTAATTTTCAATTTCAAACTTGAATTTGAAATCTGTTTTTACTTTGAAATTTTCAAAAAACTTCGTTGGGCCTTAATCGGGTCATACGGACTCCGATTTTCGAAAACTCGGACTCTATTTCACGTATTTTTCCGAGACGAACGCAATGGCATAGCCCGTTTCCCTTGATTCAGATTTTTGAATTAAATTCTGCCTCGTTTTATGTTATAACAGGTTATTGAAAATACGGGTTGTTACATTCTCCCCTCCTTAAAGGATTTCGTCCCCAAAATCTTCAAGTTAGGAAGAACGTATCCTACCATCCAATCATCCATCTACTCAAAACATCATCCACGAGCAATCATTGTCCTTACAAGATTCTAAATGTTGTATGAACATATGCAAAGGTGTGTGTATATGTACTTATCTAATGCAAATATCATCAATGCAAATTATGTTAGTGAAATGAATCCATATGTATGCAATTCCTAACATAATGTATAACATCTATATGTGTGCACATAACATACATCCATATGCAACATCCATGTGATAACACAAAAATTTTCATCCATGAATAAGCGTAAACATTCATGCATATGCAATATGAGGAGTGTGTGAGCCGATCTAGTGCCTAACGTGTATAATGCATCCACGAGTAACCACTTGCAAACACTTGCAACCACTTGCAACCATCAAGCATAACATGTTTCAAACACATGTTTCATCCAAAGGGTTTCTACCTAAGGTTCTCATGACAAGATTAACATGATAAACTAGATAATCAAGACAAACATGGATAGCAAAAGATATGCTACAAAGAGATCGGGAAGATAAGCAGGATATACTCCTTTTGGATTACAAGAAATCCCTTCCTAACCCTGACATGTATTACTAGCCAATAAATCGTACCTCCCGACAGAAATAGGACCGAGAATGGGATCGAGAGGTTATATGTAAAAGATAACATACGAGTAAGTTCCACAGGAAAACAAGGATCAAGGATATACTCTTAAAAAGAGATATGATGCGCGTATCTAGCCTTCAATCTTCTAAGTCACGTTTCCTTGAGTTTAACTCCACTGTGCTTTGACCGTCTTTTACCTCATGATTTCTTGGCTTCTTAACTCTTATTTCCAAATATGAGTTGGAACCCATTTCACTGTTGCCTCTCGTCTGCCTTTTTCACTTACTCTTCTATCATTCTTAGCTTCAACATAACTGTGACCTCATGGTTTCATGCAAGCTCTCCAAAATTCACCAGTGAATCCTGGATCTTGTTTACTTACTATAAAGTATTCCATTCAGCAGAACTTTTCTTGAAAATACCAATCCACGTTGCCAATTGCTCTTACTAACGTGATTTTCTATAACTCATGCTTAAACGAAATGAACCATCCGCCTGCGAATGATAGGCCGTACTTAGATTCAGTTGCTTGCCCATGACTTCCCGTAGATTATCCAAAAACTGGCTAGTGAAGATTGAGTCATGGTTACTAACTATCCTTTAGGGAACCCCGTGCAACCGCTTTATTTCTTGAAAATAAACTGTCGCTAGCTATGATGCAATCCTTTCGCTCTTTACCGGAGTGAAATGAGCACTCTTCGTGAGTCTACCTACTATGACCCACATGCTCGTATTCCCTTTCCTTGATCTAGGCAGTCCATCCACGAAATCCTTCGTGACGCTTTACTACTTCCATTGCGGGGACCTCCAATGGATGTAATAGCCCACCGGGCTTTTTATGACTTGGCCTTTAACCTGTTGGCACAACATGCACCTTGGGACCAACTCGGCCACCTCCTCGAGTGATGTGCATCTTCAAGAGCCTTCTTTCTCTCATTGCGTCTTAGCCATCCCTTGTCATCTATAGCGAGGTGACTACTATCTCGCCTCGAATCAACTTGTCCATGATCTCGACTTAACTGCGGGTCCTCCTTCTGTGAAGTCCCTACTTGATCCAGAAGGGTAGGTCTAAGCTCAAGGGACGCTAACTAACTTAATTAAACTGAGAGAACTTCTTACTTCAATTGTCCTGTCGGAGCTTTCCGGTCTTGAACCGCGACCACTTTAGCGGGATCCACCGCTAAGCCTTGCTTAGAAACTATGTGCCCAAGAAATCTAACTCCTTTTTCTCCAAAATGACATTTGGAGGACTTGGCTTTCAACTGATGCGCTCTAAGCGTATCCATCTCCTCCACGAGATGCCTTGCGTGCTCTTCCTCGTCCCTTGAGAAGATCAGAATATCATCTACGAAGACTACCACAAACTCGTTCAGGAACTCCCTAGACACCCTACTTATCAAGTCCACTAAGTATGCGGGTGCATTAGTCAAGCCGAACGGCATGACAAGCCATTCGAAGAATCCATCTGGAGTTCTGAATGCAGTCTTGTCTATACTATCCTCAGCTACTCTGAGCTGATGGAATCCAGTAGCAGGATCAAGAGAAAACAGATGTTCCTACAAGCTGAACAAATCATCGATCCTTGGCAATGGTTGTCTATTCTTCTTGTTCTACTCACGATAATCAACACACGGGCGAAGCGAACTGTCCACATTAGTAGCGAATACTACTAGAGCACCTTCCTTGGAAATGCTTTATCGAATGGAGTTCTTCTCAAGCAACTCCTTCACTTGCTTACTTAACTCCCATCTTACGGGACCATGTGCCTAACCGGCCACGAAACTATCTTGGCATTATCAACCAGATAAATGCGGAAATCTATCTCTCGTTTAGGGGTAACCCCCTTCACTTCACCCAAGATATCAGGATATTCTCGGACCACCCTCACCGATTGCAAACTATCAATAGACAAGTTGAGGGATTCAAGATAACACAACATGACGGGAACCATAGGGTTACAAGAAATTTTTAGGGTATTACCGAGGCGAATCATGAGCCTCCCAACCCTATGCCCAAAAATCAAGGATGGCTCCAAAACTGGACAACCCATCCATGCCCAAAATCAACCCATACCCCATGAAACCGAGAATACAAGCATCACACGAGAACTCTATACTAAAGATAGAGATTTTCAAATCCACGTAGATAATTGACAAATGGGCGGAACCCCCAATTGGATTTGAAACACACACGGGATCATTCACTAGACTAGTACTTAGGTGCAAACTTTCAACTAGATCAGATGAAATAAACTATGCGATGCACCAAAATCAAACAAGGTACGAACAGGAAAATCAGAAATATATACAAGGCTCTCAACAGAAATACTACCTTGATCGGGAACTGCAGCGGCATTGAGAGCATGGACTTGCCCTCCTGAAGGTCCAGCACGCTGAGTCTGACCCTGGCCTTGCCCTTGCTTCTTCGGGCAATCCCTAGTGAAGTGCCCCATTTCTCCACAGTTAAAGCAAGTGCCCTTCCTTTTCCTGCAATCCTTGTTTAGATGAGTCGAGCTTCCATAAGTAAAGCACTTCTTCTTGTCATTATTGCCCTTGTTGTTGTTCCCCTTGTTGCCTTGACTCTTGTTCTTGTTCTTATTGCCTTGACTGCTCTGACCGCTTGGATCACCCTGATTTCCTCCCCACTGGGAATCAGTCTTCTTGACTTGAGTATCATTCATCTTGATCTCTTTCTTGTCACTCCTATTCTCTTCATTGAGTAGGACCATATTCACCAAGCTCTCGAAAGTTGCCCCCAAGGGTACATGAGTCATGGCTACACCATGTAATGGCTCGTTTAATCCTAGAGCAAAGTATAGGGCCTTCTTCTGAGCTGTGTTAACCAAGTCTAAACCGACCCGAGCCAGTTGATTAAACTTATCTATGTATTCCCTAATAGTCATGTCCCCTTGCTTCAGTGATAGGAACCTTAGTCCAAATTTTTCCCGAAAGTCATCCCAAGTCTCAATTGGCCTAGTAGCGGTGGTGACCACCCACCAACGTGCAGCATCTTCCTTTAGCAACCACACTGCTAATAAAACCTTCCTACGGTCATCTGTATCAAAGAAGGCAAAAAGATCTTCGGTTTCTTTCAACCAATTCCTTGCCTCTACATAAGTCTCGGTACCAAAGAAATTCTTGCAACCCATCGCCTTAAAGTCTTTGCAAATCTCCGCGAAATCCTTTTGTGGATGCTGAGGGGGAGGAGGAAGAGGAACCTCAGCAACAGGAGGAGGAGGAACATCAACTACCGGAGGAGGAGTAATATTTGCGGGGCCGGCTTCGGTCGCCCTAGCCTCCAAAAGTCTCCTATACCAAACAGGTACGTGTACTCCCTCCGGAATGGCAAAGTTATCGGCCATACTGAAAACGAAGAAAAAGATAGATTCAGAATGGAGAAAAACGAGGGAATTTTGCTAATGGCTTTTTTTTTGGGGAATAGACTTTAAAATAAACTAGACTTTTCTTTGGAAAATACTTTATACTTGGTTTTGAAAATAGTTTTCCAAAAGTTTTCTAAAAACCTTTTTGTTCCTTCTCGTAAACCTTATGCTCTGATACCAAATGTAACACCCCACCTCCGCCAGGGTGACTCTTGCAAGCACTCTGACTTTGGAGGGGCGTTTGAATCAGGTAAACATGCATAATGATATATCAAGGCAGAACAAGAACATATGTATACATGTAAACAGAGTAAATAACATAAGTAAAACAGCGGAAGATTTCAAACCATTTCAAAACAAGTCTGGTACAACATAACTTTCCAAATAAACAAGTCTAGATAAAAACAACACTACTAAAAAACTGAAATACATAAGTGCTATCCCCAAAATAAGTGATAACCATAGCTAGCTTCATGTCAAGACCGTACATGAGCTAAAATCCCACAAGCACGCAATCAGAAATCCAGCTAAGCTCCAATATTCCCTCCCTGAGAACCTGGGGGGGGGGGGAACGGAAGAAAAGAGGCGAAAGAAAACAGGTCAGTCAAAAAGACTGAGTAAGCCCTACTACAATCAATGTAAACTGATAAAGCTAACTGGCATGAGAAGCAGGTATGATCATAAGGATAACAACATACTAGCATGATGATTAACTAACAAGGTAGATAAAGGTGTCATCGCATAATCAGGTTTAAGGTTTTGCACCACAGGTGTACTAGCAAACTAACATGACTGGAATAAACAAGTATTGATCCCTTGGCCCAAGCTTTGGCCCAATAACATGAAGTGACCCATTGATCCCTTGGCCCAAGCTTTGGCCCAATAACATGAAGTGACCCTAACACGAGGTCCAATAACATGAAGTGACCCTATCACGAGGTCCAATAACATGAAGTGACCCTAACACGAGGTCCAATAACATGAAGTGACCCTAACACGGGTCCAACCAAATGGTCTAGTCGATCGGCTCCCTAAGCCTAACTCGTCACGTGTTGGTGTCAATACGGCCCAAACATAATTGTAGTCGAACTGTGCCGGGTCCACCCTTCGGGTGTATCAAGCCCTAGGGTGCCAACCCCTGGACACCATAAACATGAGTGCACAGTCTCGATCTACTGGTACCCATGGGTGACTTCTCCAAATACGGACTACGTGCACGACCATAGTCCGTCCGGAACTACATCGGCGTACCACCCGGCCGTCGTTTATTGGTCGCTTACCTCCAGCCCAGTAATCGTGCCCCCTCCCTAGCCTAGTCCCTAGGGCCTTAATGATACAAACTTGGGATTACTGCGGAGTGGGCCCCCATTGCTAGGATTTTTCTAGTGGGTTAAGTACGGTTTAACCCTCTTGCTAATCATGGATTAACTTGGTTAAGTGTAACGATGAGTTCACGACTTAACCCTGATCAAGCCAAAATTGGTTAAGTATTAAGTGGACCATGACTTAACCCTAATCACGAGGCATTAATTAATTTAATGCGCCTTAACCTCTCACATTAGACCTTGTTGTGGTTACTAGTTAAGCCGGGCGGGTCCGGGTAGCTTTACACCACAACTTGGTCTAACCTCGGGTTCAAGGTACAACATGGCCAACTTCTCACATTGGGTCCTATCGTTTGTAGCAACTAGTTAATCCGGTCGGTTCCGGGTAGGTTTACGCTACAAACTCAACCCAACCTCGAGTTGGTCACACTTATCTTTTCTAAGTGTCATGTCCATCATGTTTCCAAAACATGTTACAAATTTTCAAGCAATTGGGTAGACCTAACTTAATAGGTAAATTCCCAATGGGTAGACCTAACTTAATAGGTAAATTCCCAAGCTTATGTTTTTATGTCTTTTAAGTTTACCCAACCCCAAACGCAATCCCATCGCTTACATATCGCAATAGCGCATAAAGGATAGAAAGAGGGAACTTGGCATAATCATGACATAAAGGTGTTGAAGCCACAAGTTCAACATGGTGGCATATGAAATGTTCATGTGTTCATACCCTTGCATATTACATTTTTAGGCCCCAAAAGCATGCATAAAACCAAACTTGGCATATTGGTGATACATGGTGCTAAATGACATGTAGAAATGGCCATAAGTTCGCATTTAGCCTCACATGCAAGTTATCATAAGAGATATGATAACTTACATGTTGCCAAAATGCAAACTTTAGCATAAAGCTTGAAGCTTTATGTTCACATACTCAAGATAAGCTTGCATAACATGATAGCATGAACAAAATGTTCAACCCAAACTTGCATAACATACTTGCATATCATAACATGGCATACTTGCATAGCATAACATGGTAAACTTGCATAACATGACATGATGAACTTGCATATCATAGCATGGCATACTTGCATATAAACTTGCATATTACAACATGATAAACTTGCATATCATAGCATAGTAAACTTGCATATAAACTTGCATATTACAACATGATAAACTTGCATATCATAGCATAGTAAACTTGCATATAAACTTGCATATTACAACATGATAAACTTGCATATCATAGCATAGTAAACTTGCATATAAACTTGCATATCATACATTTAACTTTAGAGTTTAAGTATGAAAGTAGAATAGAGCTTACAATGCTTATGAGGACTCAAATGAGTATAGCAAATATAAGAAAGCCCTTATGCAATCAATTAAACCCCAAAATGCAAGCTTTAATAGAAAAGCCCTTAAGCCAAAGTGATCAAAACCCTTGCTTTATGATGCAAATATAGAAACTTGACTTGAATGCAAGCTAATGATGCTCATACAAGCTTGAAAACACTTGTATGCATGGAAAATCTCATAGAAATTTATTTAGGAATTTATGAAGAGAGTGGAGGCCATGAGAGGATTGATTTTGCCATAGTTTAGTTACTTGAATGAATAATGATGATTTAGGGTTAGGTTAGGGGCTTATTTATAAAGATTAGGACTAGTTTCAACCTTAGGATTAAACCCTAGTTCCAATCTCAGCCCTCAAAACCGAATCTGGCCCCCAAGCTCAACACAATCTCTAAATGGTGCACCAGGCTAAACAGCCCGGCTGGACCAAGTCGACAGCCAAGTCGACAGGGCTATCGACTTGGGTCCAACCAAGTCGACTCCCAAGTCGACAGGGCTGTCGACTTGGGTGCTCTGGCGGGAATTTTCCCGCCTGGCCCAACATGACCCTAATTTTCAATTTCAAACTTGAATTTGAAATCTGTTTTTACTTTGAAATTTTCAAAAAACTTCGTTGGGCCTTAATCGGGTCATATGGACTCCAATTTTCGAAAACTCGGACTCTATTTCACGTATTTTTCCGAGACGAACGCAATGGCATAGCCCGTTTCCCTTGATTCAGATTTTTGAATTAAATTCTGCCTCGTTTTATGTTATAACAGGTTATTGAAAATACGGGTTGTTACAGAGGCTCACAAGCAAGGAAGCAAAAAATTTTAGAGTGCGTATCTCATGTTTCTTTGGAGTGTAGCAAAAATTTTTAGCTCCTGCAGCGCTTGGCGCAGTATCGCTGCTGCAGCAGCAGCGCTGAGCTACAGCGCCGAGCTGCTGCTGCAGCTGCGCCGAGCTGCTGCTGCAGCTGCGCCGAGCTGCCGGTTAGCAGCAGCGCTGCACCGCCGAGCAGCTGCTAACCAGCAGCTCGGCGCTGCAGCAGCAGCGACGCAGCTGCTGCTTAGCAATAGCTTAGCAGCAGCTCCGGGTTTGAACTGCAAGGTCTCATAGTCATAAATCATAATAAGCATTCGAGTTATTCTAGGACCACATTAAGCTATTACAGTTATTCTATGCTATATAAAGATTCATAATTACGTTATGTTTTATGCATTTGAGTTGTTTACATGAAATGTATACCTTTCAGTTTCATATTACCAACAAAATGCACTGGAGTTCACACTTGCTTGCCTGCTTAGAATGGAGACTGGACCGCTTTCATCAAGTCGGGTCTGCTGCTATTTCCTGCAGTTTCGTTTTGTGTTTCAATGTAATTTGTATCACTATTAGTTGTTAAGTGTTAACTATTAGACTATTAATTGTTTCTAACTTTCTGTAAGTGTTATTTGAGACTTTGAGTCTGTGGCTATGTAGTTAATAGTTAGTAGTTACTAGTTACTAGTATGATGCATTTGGAGATGATCAGGATCTTGATGGATTTTGGACTTTGGACTTTGGAGTATGGATTCTATATTTCTATGTATGCTTACAGCTTATGCATTGATCTTATAATATATTGTATATTTCATATTTGTATTGTATGTGATATGCAGTATGCATGCACATTGCACATGCAGCATGCTTAATTGCTTATAGGGTTTCTGAAAATACAGTAAATGGGTTAAACGGGTCAACCCGACCAGGCCCGACCGACCCGACCCAACCCGATTAGATAAACGGGTTACCCCGGTCGGGTCGGGTCAACCGGTTTATAAACGGTTTGGGTTCGGTTCGCAAAAGCTGACCCGTTTCTTAAACGGGTTGACCCGACCCGTTTCTTAAACGGGTTGACCCGACCCGTTTAATAATTGACCCTAACCCGACTTGACCCGACACGACCCATTGACAGCCCTAGCTGCGCTGGAGTTGTGGGCATACCAGACGAGATCGGATTAGAAATGAGGATATTCGGGAAAAACTTGGAGTTGCACTTATTGAAGAGAAATAAGTCCAATACCGCTTGAGATGGTTTGGACATATCCAACGTAGACCATACGATGCACCTGTGCGCATTGGAATTATAGGTCGCGCCGAAGGCCCAAAGAGAGGTAGATGTCAATCTAAAATGACATGGAAGGAGATAATAAGGAGAGATTTAAGTAATTAGAGTATATCTGAAGAGCTGGTAGCGGATAGGAGTGCATGGAAGTTGGCAATCCATGTACTAGAACCTTAGATTTTTTTCACCTTTTTACTTTTTTTTATTACTATTTTAGACTTTATTTCACTTTTATTAAACCTTTTTATTTTTATTTTCCTATTTTTATTATTTAAAAAAAAAGAACCTTTATCAAACGACTTTTTACCTGTTTGGTTAGTTTAAACCCTTTATATATATATATATATTATTATCATTATATTTATTTTATTTTATTTTAATTCTGGGTTTCATATCTAGCCAACCCCAACTTGTTTGGAATATATGGCTTTGTTGTTGTTGTTGGTATATATAGACATGTTTTCCGATTTTCTTTCAATATTTTACATTGAAACCCACATATTTAAATTAATTAATTGATCCAAACTTTAAACTAATTGGTAAAATTAGTCAACTAATATTCTGAAAATTTCAATATGCTGCAGATACGTCAACAAATTGATAAAAAAACATTTAAATAAAAAAACTGCATAATGCAAATTATATATACGTGGACGATAATAACAAATTTATGTTATCATAATTCGTCCACAAATTTATCAAATATTAAAATATAGAATTTCATTAATTTCAGCATCTATTTTTTTTACAATTACTTAAAAAAATCATTTTTGTTCTCTCTTAATATCTTACACTTAAGTCCATATATCTAATTAATTGTGTAAATCTCATATAAGCTATTTAAATATTTGATTAACTATCATTCGTTAATTTATTAAATAAATCCTAAAAATACAATAATTTAAATATATGCAACATTCATATACAATTAAAAATAATAACCTATTAAAATAACACTTAAGCAGAAGAATTTTAAGCTTTCACGTTAATTTTATGAGCTATCTCAATTCTCCTTAATTCTCTCCGATTTTAGATATTTCATTTTTAAAATTCTAATATATCTTGTTTTACAATTATATACTAACTTCTTACACTATCTTACATTTAAACAACTACTTTTAAAAAAAAATCTATAATTATTTACATATGTTTTACAATTTTCTTTCCATATTTAACGTTAAAACCCATATATTTAAATCAATTAATTGATCCAAACTTTAAACTAACTGATAAAATTAGTTAACTAATATTTTGAAAATTTTAATATGCATACTGCAAATACGTCAAAAATTTGGTAAAAAGACATTTAAATAGAAAATACTGCATAACACAAATTAAATACATTGACGATAGTAACAAATTTATGTTATCATAATTCGTCCATAAATTTATCAAATATTAAAATGTAGAATTCCATTAACTTCAGCATCTAGATTTAATTTTTTCTTACAATTACTTAAAAACTCATTTCTGTTCTCTCTTAATATTTTACATTTAAGTCCGTATGTCTAAGTAATTGTGTAAATCTTATATTATCTATTTAAGAATTTGATTAACTATCATTCATTATGATGGGCCCCTGAATTCCTCCTTTTACACTAAAATTTGCCCTTATGGATAAAATTTTCCCCTCTTGTCCTTATGGAACAATCTTTTGTTCATTTTGTCCTTAAGGCTAAAAACCCCTTTATCTTTCAATACATTCTAAATCTTACCCAATTCACAATTCATCTTGGCGCTGCATTATAATATTTTGTAATCATCACAATTGTAAGTATGATCCTTACAATAATGTGGTTGACTACAAAGATAAAATTGTATAAAAACTAAAACTAAGTAATAAATAAAAACTCCTCTTAGCTAGAAACACATAAAAAACTTTTCTCTGTATTTTTCATCTCTTTTACATTCAATTATTTAACTGAATTAGTTGTGTTGATTATAAAATATTTAATAACTTAAATTATTTAACATTCATTCCTTCGTTTATATAATTTTACATAAATGAGAGTTGAACGTACATACATATTACTATACAATAAGAATGATAAATTTATTTATTCACTTATACATATAAGAATTATATCTCACATAACATATATTGTTCACATCTATATTATTATGATTTTTTTCTTGCTTAAGACATGAGCAGTTGTGTGTGTGTGTGTGTGTCTATATATATATATATATATATATATATATATATATATATATATATATATATATATATATATATGAGGAGCGTTCAATGACACCCCCAAATAGTGCAACACCCCTTTAGCCCCTGATTTCCACCATACATTCCCCTTTCTCTCTCCTTCCACTAATTTTCTCTCCCACTCACACATTATTTAACTATAAATTTGTGGTCATAAATGAGTTGCAAAAGGGAGGCTAAAATAAAGGGATGTCATATAACCTCTCTCCTTCTCTCTCTCTATATGTGTGTGTGTATATATATATATACACACACACACATGAGAAGGGTTCTGCTACACCTCTTATATTGCATGTGAACTCTCCCCCTTAATCTCCACCACCCATTTCTTCACTTGGTCTCTCTTTCCCATTTCAATATTATTTCTTAGTGAGAAGAGAGAGAATGAGTGAGAAATGAGTGGTGGAGATTAAGGGGGAGAGTTCACGTGCAATATAAACGGTGTAGCGGAACCCCTCCCCTAGAGAGAGAGATAGCGATAATCGAATATCATTTTAGTTTGTAATTAATGTATCACAATTAAATTTGAAAAAGTTGTATATACCATATTATTTTAACAATAAATAAAATATAATTATTATTGTTAACAACATTGTCGTGCGAGGTTACACATTAATTACTGGGATGAAAAAAAAAAAAGTGGGATGTGATAATATTTTTAAATTACGTGGGATGTGAAAGTTGACTATCTGTGCAAATGGAAGTAGCCTATGGTAATTGTTCGCTTTTATCATTCGCAGTACAGCGATTTACTGCCTTCTCTATGTTTTTACGCTTCCTCCCCAAGATCTACGGTTTTATCTTTCCACCTCTTTTCTTGGAACTCCCAAAATTTTGATCTTGGTTCTTATAATTCTTGTGTGTGGATTCTGCTGGTGTGTCGCTACAATCTCCTTTCCATCGCTTTTACTCCGAGATAATTAGGGAAATCGCACTCAATTGGGTAACGAAAACTATTTTTCTGCTTTGATGACATTTGAATATAATTGATGGCTTTTTGTTGGACCTATTTATTTAATAAATACAATTGTTGGTTTCACTTTTAAAGTTTGCATTTGGGACAGAGAAGATGAATCTCCAAGGGTTTTAGCAATCCGAATTTCTATGGGCTTCGTCTACAGTTGTTGGTGATACAACCGTAATTAATTACAAGAAGTATACATTCATCTCTTCTTCCATTTTCTTTTTTTTTGTACTCATTTATTTCATTCTTTTAGATCTGGTCTGAGTAGTGATTTGTACTTCGTTCTTAGGTGCTTTTGGAAACAACATTCATTCAGAATCAGCTTGACCTTTCTGAACGCTGATTATAAACCAGTTCAAACCAAAATTCAGCACTTCTTGTCCGAAACAAACACTACCTAAACCCAATTTCGCAACAATGGCGTCATCTTACCCTCGCCCACGCCCTGGTCCGCCACCCAACCCTAGCAGCAATCCCCAGCAGCCTCCGTACCCAAGTTCTTCGTCTCTCTCCGACGCCATGGCGAACAATCTCCAGATCAGCGGCGGCAGACCGCGTGGCCCTCCGCCCTTCATGTCCTCCCGACCCGGCCCTCCTCCACCTTCCTTGATCCAAAGCAACGGCCTTGCTTCACAGCCGAGGCCCACCGGTCCTCCTTCTATGCCCGGTCCTCCTCCGCCCAGAGCTCCGACCGCCCTACCTCAGTCCACTGTACCTCCCTACAACCGGCCTCCTCCTCCTTTCCCGGGAAGTCCGCCTCCACCTTCTACATCCGCCGCTGCTTCACGTCCACCTCCATTTGGACCACCATCTCAGCAGCAGCAGCCGCCTTTTGGTGCAGGATCCAATCAGCCTCCTCCACCGTTTGGGAGACCAGCTGCATCACAGCCACCGTTTACTGGAGCTGTAGGATCACAACCACCTTTTGCTGGGGCAGGAGCACCATACTCTGGGCCTCCTCAAGCTGGTGCGCCTTTTGGAGGATCTATGGGTTGGCAGCAGTCTCAGCCTCCCATGCCTGTAAACATTATTTTTCAACTTAACAAATAGTCTTGTTTTTTTACCATAGCTATGCCTTTTCCCCTTCTAAAAATATATTACAAATTTAGGAGTAGGCTTTTAAACGGTGTGAATTGCCATATGCAGCATGTAGTATGGGGCACACAATGCAGTTTATTGTAGATTGTGCTCAAATTATAATTTGGAAGTGATTATTAGTTTTAGCAGTTAGTTAGATTCTCATTGCCTTTTCAGGGTGCTATGCCCATTCAGCGTGATGGTATGCAAGTTCCACCAAGAATGTATGGTATGCCGCCTGCTTTTGGTGCAGGAATGAACCAGTCTCCTTCAATGCCACCTATGATGGGGCACTCACCTATCACTGCCTCTCAGATTGGTCAACCTTCAAAAATTGATCCCACTCAAATTCCACGTCCAACATCAACTTCTCCAGTAGCACCGTACGAGACTCGTCAGGGAAACCAAGCATGCATTCCTCCGGTATGTACTGTTATAGAGGTCTTTGTTTAGGGCATAAACTTAAAATTATTATTTTCTCTAAAGTGAAGTTGTTATTTCTAAAGCCTGCAACAGGCGATTTCATTGTTAGGGATACTGGAAATTGCAGTCCACGCCTAATGAGATGCACAATGGCTCAGGTTTTTTTTTT
This sequence comes from Allium sativum, assembly GCA_030737875.1. Taxonomy (NCBI): domain Eukaryota; kingdom Viridiplantae; phylum Streptophyta; class Magnoliopsida; order Asparagales; family Amaryllidaceae; genus Allium; species Allium sativum. The sequence goes on along the minus strand of CM060910.1, from coordinate 277,358,715 downwards.
CTTCCCATTTTTTATCACATTTAAGCAGCACAATGCCATATTATTACCAGATAAAAGATGTGTCATCGCTATATATACACATTTATTGAAGCCTTCATAAGAGTTCTGCGCTACTGATCCGGCATCCACCAGTAAAAAGCAACTATTTATAATAAAAAATAATTTTGATCCGCTGGACACCCTGGTTCAGAAAATAATAAGGTTAAAGAGAACATAGGTCAAATCCCAGCATTAATAGCTATGAATACTGAATAGTGCCAGCTAACTGCAGTCCTTGCAACCGACTTGATATCATAGTACATTGTAGCAATGTTTTTCATTCAGATGCAAAGTTCGAGTCTTGAACATGACCTTGTGGAATATTCATTTTTAAGCGAATGCTAGTTCTTGAAATGACATCTCTCAAGACCCTTCTGTAGCTAAGAGCCTAACAATCTGGATTGCTCTCTTTACTGCTAAGTACTATTATTTTGTGATACCAGGTACCGTGTACTGGAGATCTCCTGTCGACATCTAGCATGTCTTTGGCACTAATGATTCAGCCGTTGGCACTTCCTCATCCAGAAGAAGAGCCTATACAAGTAATATGAATGCACTGTCATTTTATTTGGTTATTTTTATATCGTGCCCTCTATGGCTCTATATTGCGTACATACGTGTGTTTTTGGTACACACACGTTTGTGTGTTGAATTTATGATGTTACGCCCCCAAATAAAATTTTGCATATAATATAGAACCTTGGCATGTACGTCGTGATGCTTTATTCTCCTATATTAGAGATTGCTGTGAATCAATTTCCTTCACTCTTTTTTTTATTAATTTTTTTTTGAAAATGCATCATTATTGAAGATTAACACAATGACAGAAGCATGACAATTATTTGATTATAAGTTCTTTCTTTGCATCCTCGATCATTATCCTATCTATTATAAGTTCTTTCTTCGCATTCTCAATCATTATCCTATCTATTTTTTTTGGTCCTTCAATTTTGGGAATGCTAGCAGTTTTTGATATAACCATGTAAAAATCTAACGAGGTTGACAATGTTTCTTTAATCATAGCAATCAAGGCGCTAAGGCGCAAAAAGGCGCAAGCATTGAGCCTGAGGCTTTTTTGAGCCTTGGGCTTTTTTGTGTGCCTTTTATATGAGTTTGATCTGCTATTTTACTAACTACAAATTAATTTTTAAACCATATTTTATAATTCATTCAATTATCTACATATTTTATTAGTAAGTTTAAATTTTAAACCACATTTTATAATTTATTGAACAATCAAATTTTTTATTTAACTACTTATAAACAAAATTTTGAATTTAGCAAAAAAAAGGCCTCAAACTACAAAAAGGCGCACTTAAACTGCAAAAAGGCGCAAGCCTTGAGCCTTTGGCTTTTTTGTTCTTAGGTGTGCCTAAGTGCGCGCCTTGATAACTATGTCTTTAATAAAGCCGGCGTGACCTGTGCTTGCATACGACAATGCGGTAATGTTAGATTTTAATATATTGCACTACAAATTAATTTCATTGTGTTATTTGTGTTTTTTTTTTGAAAATTGGTTCTTTATTCAATAAACCCGTATCAGTACAATATACCAGTGTAGTCGATAGCGAATAGCGCAAAGCTTGCGCTATGCGCTACAACATGCGCTATTTGATCCACTTTTTTTTTGCATCTTTTAATAACTAATCAAGTATATTATATCTAATTGAAATTTAATTGTATTCTTTTGCATATTTCATGCCATATCCAAACTGTTCAATACTCCAAACACAAAAACTATCGTACTTCATGCATGTACTAAATATTTGTTGATGTAAAATGCAATTATATTAGAGAAAATTTAATATTTTTATATTATACATTGAAAATAATTGATGACTCATAATATATTTGTCTTATAGAATTTAAAATTTAGTCTTATGTGTGAATTATGATAATATTTATTCTTGTTTTGTGAGTAATGATGATAAAATTATACAAACAAATGCATGGAAAAATACAATTTTGCATAAATTGTAAAATATTTTCTAATGACAAGAATTAAGTAAAAATATAAACAACAAAAACAACGAAGTAAAAATAAAAAAAGTCAAAAACTATAATTATAAGTAAGTTATTTTGTGTTTAGAGATCACACTTAGAAGAGAAGGAAATATTTTGATACTTTAAGGGTAGCAAATGTTGTCCAGCATACTAGACATATTGGAATTGCTTTTAGATACTGCATGCATCTTTTTATCGATGATGGTCAAACAAATAAAATAGTCTCTATTGTTTTTAGATATTGGTTCTAATAGCCTAAACCAAAGAACATAGATATAAAATGGTGTATTTGGACAACGGTCCAACCAAGTCAAGTTCTCAGTAAAAAAAATTATGAAATGCGTTGATAAAACTTGATGGAACACTAGTTAAAGCAATATGCAAACCATAGAAGGAAAAACCATGCATGGAGAATCAGAAAACATTGTAGATATGGTTGCATCTCAATGGGTCTAGGCTTTAATTACTATATAGAATAAAAAAATCAAATAGCGCGCTATTCTGCGCTATGCGCTATGTTGCGCTTCGATAAAATAGCGCGCTATTTATGCGCTATAGGAACCCCTGCGCTATTTTAGGTTCCATAGCGCAGAGCTTGCGCTATGCGCTATTTGGCGCTATAGTGCGTGCTTTGATAACACAACAATATACGCCTATATACAATACAATGTACACAACATCTTGCAATCAATCGGCCCTATAAGATCTGCATTCCACCACGCCAACCCACAAAATATCATAAAAAATCTAAAACACTAATCCTATTATTTGCAAAGTATGTTGGTTAGCCCATATAGAAATCGCAAGCAGTAGTCCTCACTATTTGCTGCTAACCGTGCTATTAGGAAGTTACGCAACACGTGAGTTCTATATGTGTACAAATCTTCACGTGTATTTCATCTTCCAACCAGTCACTCACATATGGTGCAATTCATCATCGGAAAACTCCTGCCTTTGGAACCCTATCAGCAACGACTATCATCCTCTTTTTTCTTCCATCACACTCATCTCCTCCACCCCTTCTCCGCTAACGCTATCGTCAAAAATTACACGATGCTGCAGATGTGAGGCATTGGACGAGTTCTTTGACTGGCAGTAGTGGTTATCTCAGTCGCAGCATAGTAGGACTCTTGAGCAAATAACTCACGATGGCAGTTATACTTGGTTGGAGAAACAGTGTCATTTTCTCTCTCTTCGTTTTACTTCTAGTCTTTTATGAAACGCTTGAACTAGTATATCCATACATTATTAAACTTTCGTCACTTGCCTTAAACAATTCGAACCAGTCTGAGATGCCATAGTAATGCATATCCAAATTAATGACTTTGAAATCTTAAATTCCATGGCAGATTAGTGTTGAAACAAATAAGGCACTGCGAAAATAGCGTTTTGCGCCAACCAATAACAAACACCCATAATAAGAAAGCATTGAATCCAGTGTAGTCTATAGCGCATAGCACAAAATAGCGCAAGGCTTGCGCTATGGGCTATTTTGCATTATGCGCTATAGCACGCGCTATTGCGTTCATTTTTAAAAATAGTAATCAAGTATATTTTGCCCAATTGAATTTTATTTTTATTTTATTTTGCATATCTTGCGTCATATCCAAACCATTTGAGACTCCAAATACAAGCACTAACATACTTTATGCATGTATTAAATATATATTTTATCTAAAATGTAATTATATTACAAAAAATTTGGTAAGTTCATATTGTACATTCAAAATAATTGATCGATATAATATATTTTTGTCTTACAAATTTGAAATTTATTCTTATAATTGTGAGTTATAATGAAATTTATTTCTATTTATCAATTATGGTGATATGAAACTCCAAGAAAAAAATGCATGAAAATACACTTTTATACAAAATGTTTTAAAAAATCTACTAACAAGTACTAAGAAAAAAATTATAAATAAAAAAAGTTGTAAAGTGAAAATAAGATCAAATGAAAATAATATATGAAGTCTACAATAACCAAAATTTAAATAAACCAAAGTTAAACGTGACTCAAGTGTACAATAACAAAACATAGAAATTATATTATACTTTTAAATTTTTACAACATAGTCACTAGTTTCATCTAAATCATAACCATTAATCATTATTTAAACGATCATCGATTTCTTCTTCTTTCGAGTCATACTCTACGACATTTTTCCTCTGAGTCATTATAAATACAATAGCATGCTATTTTGGGCTTAATTCACTATCAAAATATTAAAAAAAAAGACAAAAACAAAATAGCGCGCTATTTAGAGCTATGCGCTATGATAAAATAGCGCGCTATTTTTGCGCTATAGGGAGCCCTTGCGCTATTACAAGTACAATAGCGCAAGCACTGCACTATGCGCTATTTGTCGCTATTGCGCACGCTTTGATAACACAGATCGAATCTTTGAGGGCAGATTAGCAAATCACGAAGTCGCCATATCTTTATATCCATGATCAAATATGACTCTTACCAAGCGGTAGAATGTTTTTGAGATTAACATGCGGTTCTAAATAATTTGCAAATCCCATAATTCTCGTTTAATTAAAATCGATGTTGAAATCCCCAGGCACTTAGATATTTGAACACTGTTGTGCCTACCCAAGATCCACTCATCCAAAATAATAAACGCTGAAGTTCTGTGGCTGTAAACAAATTCACTAACATATACTCGATTTAAAGACTAGGAATCTTACTCTGTGGTATCCATTGCAGTAGGACAAAATTGCCTCCCTACAATTGAAATCGTGCGTGTGCAAGTATGTATTTTGATTTGGATTCCCAGATCGAATGTTGTTTTGTTGGTTTCCTATTATATAAGTGGCTGTAGGCGTAAGAAAATAGGGATGCAGAGATCCCATGGAAGTGGATAACCAAATCGCCATTTTCTCTCCCATGGGAGAGAAAAACAACCGCTTTTTGAATTGAACGTAAATGAAATTGTTGCTTCTGTTGAAATAAATTAGTTATATATTACAAGTAGAGTTGGGATAGTTCAGACTACGAGATTAAAGATAATTGTTCAATCCTCGAGATCGAAACTTGTTGGCATTAATGAACCATGTTCAAAAAAGAAGTTATAAATTGAAATTGTTTTATTTAGATTTAATATTGTTATGTGAAAAAATAATACTTGGTTATATTTATTGTAGTAACAAATTGATGCTAAAAAAATCCCCAGTAAATTTGAGTTGCTAGATGCACCATAAAAAAGTTTAGATAAATGATGAATGAATCTAAAATTGAAGGTTTAAATTTCAATGGATAATATTTTTGATTTTTTTTAAGACTATAACCAAGTGAATGAATATCTCAATGTTTTGAAGGATAAGTGAAAATATTGGTAACGAATATTAAACAGAGCAAGTTTTGAAGTATGGGGAGCTGTAGCCTGTAAGTTGTAACTTGTAAAGATAGTTAAATATGTAGACATAATTTATAGCAAATTAATTTTTGTTGTGTTTTTATATTTCTAAATTTGAACCTAAATCAAATTATTGTTGTTAAGATAAACAAGTTATAACAGTAGTAAAAATTTTAGATGTAATATTTGTTACATGAACTAATAAATGCGTAATCATATATATATATATATATTTACGTAAGTTAAAAAGTAGTTAAAATGAAGATAAATTGCAAGCTTGCTAGATGGAAAATCTTGCTTAGATAGATGAGTTAAAATGATTTGAAATCAAAAAATATGTATTTAAGTGGTTGATAAAATTTTGAAAGCATTTAAGGGTGCATTTGCAAATGAACCGAAAGAGGCATTTGAAAGAGGCTGGGGAAGGGGCATTTTCGCGAACGGGGAATGCGTTTTTTATAACGGAAGGGGCAAATTGGAAGGGGTAGAGTTATTAATTTATTATTTATTATTTGTGTTTATTTGTTAACCGAATAGTAGAATACAGAAAACAAATTGCAGAATACAAATTTCAGAATTCAAATGGCAAAATACAAATTGCAGGATTTAAAATGCAAAATACAAATTTCAGAATTTAAATTGCAGGTACACGTTAATGCATTCCCGCAGCAACTAGTTCAATTCATATACCGTCAAGAACTAGGGCCATGCTGATTGTTGTTGCGGTTCTTTGAACTGGCACTCAGTCGTTGTTTCCGCGGTTTCACATACTGTAATACTCTTTCAAAAATTCCTCAGGCACTAGACCAGGATTGTCGTCGAACGACATAAAATCAGAATCACCGGCATTGTATCTTTTTATGAAGTTGTGAATAGCCATTGTAGCAGTAACATTATGTACTTGAACGTTGTATGGATATGTTGCATGTTATGTAAGATGACAAATTTTTTCTTTCAAATTTCAAAAGTTCTTTCGATTGTCATGCGCAAACTTGAATGATAGTAATTGAAAACTTCATTGTCTGACTTTGGTTTATTCTGCGTGTTGTTGAAGTTTGAAATATGGTATTTCACAGAGCGATAAGGAGTTATATATCCTTCCGTTAGTGGATATCCGATATCTTGAATCGACTTAATAGTATTGTCCAGTAGGTGGATGAGGAAAATTCAGACCGGGAGTATTTATAACTTCATGAAAGACTTTAACATCGTGGGATGTTCCTTCCCGTCCTGCTCTTACAAATGTAACAGTCAAATCAAAAGCGCATGCATCCATTATATTTTGTTTAGGAAATCCTTTGCGTCCTACAAATCGTTGCATGTCCGCTTGAGTCACATGAGCCATTATATATGTGCCATCAATAGCTCCAGTACAGTTTTAAAAAATGGGTAATATCGTGGTGATGAACGAATTTGTTCCGAAATTCTATTAAACTGGGTATCTATCGGCTTAATAATATCCATTGCCAATAACATAACGAAATTCAATACTATGAAATAGTTGACAAACCGTACCATTTGATCGTTGAAACCGTTCAGCAACTTGCCGTGTAGGAAGAGCCAAAGCGATGATATACAAGAAAATAACTATCATTTCCCTTACTGTTATGTGTCTAATTGCCTCCAAGCCATAATTCTCCAACCGCTCGCACAATGAAGTGAAACAGAGCCTCTTCATTCAGAAATTTCGCTGACAGCGTTTCGCATGTCCAATCAGTACTTCATTTATCCAAGTAATACCAAACGTTTCAGAATCATGTAATCTGCTTCTTTCCGGTCTTCGATTTGCCATGTATTGTCGAATGCGGGCGATGTTTTGCAAATCCTGCAAATTTTCGAGATTAGAATCGTCACTAGACGACATGAAGAAGGAACATAAGTTAGAGGTGAAGAATGGTAGTGGAGAGGTGAAGAATGGTGGTTGGTTTATATAATAAGTTTTGAAAAAAATGGCCGTTGGGGGGAGAGGCGTTTGCATTAGACGGCATCGGAGGCAAACGCCTCCTTTTCAACGTTCTAACTGAACGGGCTAAAATAGTGGGTCCCACGCTGGACGCGTCCGACGCAAACGCTAATTTAAACTCTCCAGTTCCGTTTGCAAACGGCATCTAAGTGAGTTTGTATTAAGGGGACGATAATTTTGAAGTTTTGAAAGATTTAAGTGGGAATATTGCTAGGGAAACTAAATTAGAGTGAATTTTGGAAACGTGGAAAAGTTGGGTGAAAATATATATGAGGTTAACCATGAGTAATTGCGAGAGCGAAGATAAAAAGGGTATACATTAAAGTATGGTTGTATCATTAAGAAAAACGAGCAAATTTTATGCTTTACTATTAAATAATTGACTGAACTGCCGAGTTATTCTTCATTACATTTTCTGTTCCTCTTGCATTGATGATATTTTCTATTTCCACTTCAATATGATGTTTCTCTTTATTTTCCAGGTGGTTGATTTTGGAGAAAGTGGACCTTTAAGATGTTCACGTTGCAAGGGATACATTAATCCATTTATGAGATTTGTTGACCATGGAAGACAGTTCATTTGCAACTTATGTGGTGAGTGCTTAATGTGTGTGTGTGTGGGGTGTGTAGATGCTTGTGTGTGTGTGTATGCGCGCGCGTGTGAGAATAAGGATCCACTATCCTCTTTTGGGTTTGTATCATAGTGGTTAATGTGATACGTAGTTTGATTTGCTGAAGTATGATACCAATTTTGATAGAAGGTACTAACAGATTCAGCAAGCTGACTCAAAAAATTGATTGTGGGATATAGCATCATGCTTTTCCTGTTGCATAGTAATCAATCACCTTTGCTTGATAATCAAAATATCAGTGTGCTATTTGTAATAGCACTCTTAAAATCACCCTTTATGGCAGCAAAATCAACAAATGAGGTCTTCCCTACAGGAAAACCACTTGTTAGTGCCTTGTTCTTCTTTTTTATTTATTATTTATTTTTGGGTGGGAAAATTTAGTGGCTGATATTGCAACTTGGGCATGCTGTGCTTTCCTTCACTGTCTTCAGTCCTCTTTCTCTACCTTAAATTTCATGTTCATGACGTGGATCTCAATTTCAACTGTTTTGAGCTAGTCTGCCTATCAGAAGATGCATGAATCCTATTTTAATGCGGAAAAGGTTTCATGTAGCTTAACAGGCACCTTTGCTTTTGGCAGGGTTTACCGATCAGACCCCACGAGATTATTTTTGCAACATTGGTCCAGATGGCAGGCGTCGAGATGCTGACGAGAGAGCTGAGCTGTGTAGAGGAACAGTGGAGTTTGTTGCTACAAAAGAATACATGGTATGCAAGCTTGTAAAGTAATAATCTACTCATTTTTGTTTTAGTTTATTTGTACAGATTATATCATTACTCGAACTTACAACTTTGTACTCGAAACTCCATTTGTGCTTTGTTAATTGTTACTGTTTTAATGATAGTCACTTCCTGCTGTGTATTTGTAAACTGAAAGTTTATCAGACATAAATTCTTTTGAAGTACTGACCTAGTAGGTAACACATGCTGTTTAAGTGATTATAAACTGCAGAACAAATTTCTTATAACCAGCTGTATTATTTATTTTCCTTTTATATTCACCTGTTTTCCCCAAAAAATCGTATCTTATGCATTTAATTTATTTGTTAGGAATGTCACAACTAAACTTCTTGTTCATGACTCCTATTGTCACATTATCATCTTAGATGTTTGCGATTGTCTTTTTCCTTTTTTTAACTATACTACAGGTTCGCGATCCGATGCCCGCTGTATTTTTCTTCCTAATTGATGTGTCAATGAATGCGTTACAAACAGGTGCAACTGCAGCAGCTTGCAGTTCAGTTAGCCAAGCAATTGCTGATCTCCCGGTAAATCATCATATTATTGATTATGCACTTATTGATCTGTGTGTATGCTCTTCAAACAATAGTGATAGTTATGTCTATAGTCTTAAAATTGTATATTCATGCCCGCATTGTCATCCTGCTTGCTTTAAATTTCTCATATACCTTTCTTCTAGTTTCTGCTTATAAAATGAAATACAAGGTATTAAAATTTGAATTGTATTCTTTACATTTGCTTGTGATCAAGTGCATTACACATCAGAGCAAAGAAGAGAAATATCAAAAAGTTGGTTTTTCTTAAAGTTTGCACGAGGTCATAGAGTAATTATGAGCCTCTCTTTATATATATAGCTTATGTGAAAAAGTGGCACAAACATCTGAATGAATATAGTAGATAAAATGAAGAAAAATAAATAGAACATAAAATAACGAGACACAAAAGTTTCATAGTAGTTCGGCTAATCGATGCCTACGTCCACTTTGCTTTGTTGTTGATTTGGTTACTGTCTACATTTGGTGTTCTTATGGATCGGTATAGATAATCAGGATTATAGGAGTACAGAAAATTGTAAAGAGTGAAATCCCTTAAATGACCCCATACGTCCCTATTATAGCTGGAAGTCGTTGGTAAACCCTCCACAATTGCAACCAAGTTCTCCACATTCATCAATAGTTGTGCTCGAAGAGATCGTGGCCACATCATCAAATAGCATGGATCGATACCGATCCGTAAGATCGACTTATGAATCTCTTTCACTTCCTTGCATAGATGTGACTTCATGTTTCTCAACTCAATCGCTCTGCTATATGCTTGTTTATAGGTCAGTAAGTTGGATCGGCGTGGAATGTAGTTCCTGACTTTAGGTGCTCGAGGATCTTGATGGCCATTTGCATGCAATCGATATTCTGAAACCTGGCATGAGTTCCTACCACCAATGCTTGCAAGTAGATGAGATTTGAGTTGTTTTGGATGAAGTACCGTGGATCAGTACCGAACCGTGTCTATGGATCGGTGCCTATCCATAAGATGGATGACAAATCCGTCTCCGAGTTGATTGCTATTTCTGTACACTGGTCCTTGTCATCAAATTGCGTTGGTATCTCTGTTGTAAAATTCTTCTAGGTTACCTTCTAGGCTCGGTTTAGATCTTAGGCTAGTCTTATTGTCTAGATTTTTGTCTAGCCCGCATAGATGTGACCGCATTATCAAAGTACATTAATGCGTTTATATGCGTCATATGTGAACCAATTTATTCTCGATGCATCTTGTAAGCATCAAAATATTTACTAGCCATTTTGTTTTCATAGTTGCTTCCAAATTCAACGAAATCCATCCATAATATCCCATTGTGGGTCAGTTGATACTAGACAAAATACTAAATTTCATTCAAAATGCATAAAATTTACCAAAAATGCGTGAGTTTATTAAAAGCACCTAACTTCGACCAATCTTCGATTAATCCCCGCCTAGATTATTAATTCCTAGTTCATGTTTTCTGCTTAGCATCCGTGTAGCGATTTTTACAGGTTTGTACAAGCTTGAATTTGACTGAATGGGTTGAACTGAACATCAAATGAAAGAAATCGGTCCACTTCTCAAATATTTCGATTGTCAGTGGCCTACAAACCATCCTTAGTTGCTCGTCTGAGTTGATGAAGGCTCCAACATCTCACACAATAAGGTTTAAAGTCAAGTTCAGCAAAAAGTGAGGATCAATACCGATCAATACCTAAAGTGAGGATCAGTACTGATCTATAGGTATGGATCAATATCGATCCATGCCTTTGCTCGATTGTTGGACTTTGGTCCTTGTACAACAGTGTGATGTGTGGACCACTTTTGATGGTTGTTGGCATGCACTAGGTTTCGTCTCCTGATTCTATTTAATATTTAAGTTTGGCAGTTATCGCTTCGGATTTCCCTCTAGCTGTTTTTCTCCTTGGTCGATTCGATTTGTTCGAATATGGCATGGCTAAAAGGCTGAATAACATACATATACAGATTTTGAAGATCAAATTAATATTTTATTTGATTAATATTCCTAATAATATTATCAGTATTATCATCATCGTTACATGCTCAACGGTACAAAGGAAATGGTATTTAAATGAACATATTACATTAGTGTCTGTACGCGTGTCAATAGCAATACACATGTATGTATGTATGTACATATGCGTGTGTATATATTTGGTGTTTAGCATAATTGCATTCTTTATTATACACACACATAAGATATGTATACATATATATGAACTATACATATATGTATATAAATAATATATATATTTGGTGATGTATAAAAGGAGCTATTGTCCTTTTGATTATGTGTATGTAAACTAGAAAATTAGAGAAAGACATTTACTAGATACCTGTCATTCCCTAAAATATGAATGATTTATTTGGTCAAAGATTCGATATCTAAAGCCACATTATCTTCTATTTTAATTTTGAACAAGACTTTTCCTTTTTTTCCAATCAATATTGGTTTAATTTATCACAATCCACGATTTATTCATATCTCGTATAAATTCATGTCCATTATAAAATAAAACATGATTTGTTTCATGTAGGAAAAGGAGATCAAATAATGATTTATGTGCATAATAAACAGTCAAATCCATAATTAGTATTTTAAAATATGAGCTCATATGCAATATAAATCGAAGTATGATTTTATATTTACATAGAAAAGGTCATCAAACAATTGATTTATATGCATAATAAATAACAACAAACAATTCATCAAACAATTGATTTATGCGAATTATATATAATAATAATAAGCATTCTCATATTTGTCAATTAATCATGGTTGAACAAATTAAGCTAATGTTTTTTTGTTGTTGTTGAATATAACCTGTTACTTGTGATGATATCTGAAAACATGACACAATGAAATAGTACCTTTTTTGAAAATCAAATCGAAAGATATCACCCTAAATCAACATCTCCTCTTAGAAACCTCCTTGATAATAATTGGAAATTTGCAATATTCAACATCAAAGTATAAATTTGATTGTGGAGGAAGAAAATTAAAAGGGGGCGAAGATTTAGATTTTTTTTAATATCAGTAAACAATGACATGGATCATGTAGTTATATAGAATCTAATACTATTACTTTACTTGCAAGTATTCATAATTTTCCACATATCAAAACTCTTCTCTTATACCCCTTGGGGCCGTTCAAAATCATTTTTAAACGAAAAATATTATTTTCATTTAAAGGAAAAAATAAGTACAATTATTTATTTGATTATTTGGACTCATTTAATTTAATTAAAAACTTATCCATTGGACCATCACATATACTACTTTATAACTTTGTTTATAAATAATAAACATATCAACATAACCGTTAAATTTTATCTTTTTGATAAGAATTTGTAATATTTACGAATTATTTTATTCAAGTAATTTCTGAAGAAAACTGGACATTGCGATTGTGAGTCTTTCAGGTGGAACTCCTGAATTTCGGTATTATTTGAACAATTCAAACGTCAAAGATTGTATAGAGTTTACTAAAGTGCGATAGTAGACGAGAGATCAAATGCTTATAGGTAAAAAGTTTCGTATGGTCTTATATCATAATCATTTAAGTTGCTCCTTCAAATAATGATGCATTGTGCGTGTTATGCCTCACCAAATTATATCATCTATGTGTGCAAAACTCAGTCAATGATCGACATTTTAATGATGTTCATAGTTAATTACAAAACTTAAACTTTGAAGTCAGTGGGTTCAGTTTGATAGTAATTGTTGATTGATCTATTTGTTTTGGCTGAAGCCTTATGACTTTCGTCTAAAATTTCAAGTATGGTGACACTAACCTTTTGTTTTGAAGGAAATATATCATTTTTTGAGTAGCGTTTCACTTTATATTTCAACACAATCAAAACTTATCGTAATGTGAATCAATATCATGAGATTAGCCATAATCAGAATAAAGTCTTCATGCAAGCTATGCAATTAAAGTGTTTAGTGGTTCTATATCGGTGGAAGTGCAAAAGGATGTAATAGAGATAAAACTTGGAGTGTAGCGGAGGAGTGAAAATTTTCATTAGATGTGAACTCGAATATTTAAAATTAGTTAATTATCATTCTTGCATCATTTATGTAAAAAAATTAATACTAATTAATCGTGTATAATAAAATCAAAGAATATAATGGTTGCACCTGCTAGATTTAGCAACTACAATAAATTTCTAACTTATGTGGGCACTTACTTATGCCTTAAATTTGGCTCTCTAAACTATTTTTTTGATGTGTTTTGAAAGATAATTAGTCAAATCAACAGCTGTATATTAATATTATTGAAGCGGATGCTAAAAAGCTTTGATATAGCAGGTGTAGTAGAAAATTACGGGGTTTAAAGAGGTCATTCTATTCATCGTCGCTATTTTGAAATAGCATAGCGATCAAAGAGTGCTACGAGTTATAGCAGAAATTTTGCAGGGCTTTAGCTGGACCTTAACTACGCAACATGCAATATACATTGTACTCTCAAATTGAAAATTATCGTCATATGCGTTTTTTTTTTTTTTTTTTTTTTTTTTTTTTTTTTTTTTTGGACTTAGATATGGTTACAATATATAAAATACTTTTGTTGAAGTTTATAATCATCCTGAATGGCTACGAATACGTTGGTGCACACTAGTTGTCAGTAAATCACTGTCATATGATTTGGCTTTCCAATATCTCGTTTTCACACTTTTTTGACTATGAGCATTCTTGATAAATGTTTGTTGACGTGATTCAGCCTACAATTTGCTAAACTCTTTATCTTAAGATTTCTACTTTTATGAAGTAATGTACTCAAAATATTATATATACCATGGTTTAAGATTCCGGCCGAAATCTCGGAATCCCATCCATGCCGTTCCGGTTCCGGCCAGTGCCGGAATGGAATATTATGAAAATACTATTCCGGCCATGGGACGTGAAAAAAAGGCTTCGACAAGTGATTCAGAGCAAGTATCGTGAAATACTAGAAGAAAAAAGTGGGCAAAAGATGAAATTCGAAATCATATCAAAGAAGGAGAATTAAGAAACGCAAATCGACGTTTGAAACCAATGTGAAACCAAGCAGGTGAAGTAAAAAATTCGAAATGGAAACCAGGTGAAGGAAATCAATGTAAAACTGAGCAGCTGAAGGAAACCTGGTGAAACTCAAAAGCTAACATGGCGACTACTCACCTCAGATTCAAAGGCGACATTTTTTTTTCCTCTAACCCTAAATTTTTACACTGACGGCTTAAAGTTGGATCTGTCATTTGAGCTACTACGGATGATGGTTCGTTGCTTTATTTTTAGGTGAAATAACCGGGCATGAGTTTAATTTGGCCTTCTTTTGGTATCCATTTAGTATAGTTACTTTTCATGGGCTGTACCCATTTTTATAACAGTTGTGTTATTACCATGTGCTGTTTGTGTTTGTTTAAACTTTATACTGTTACTAACTGCAAAGATTATATGTTTACATTGATATTATCTTATTTTATGTTGTATCCTCTGTGTAATTCAAATAATTTAACATAATTAATTATTAGTATTGCATATTTATTGCGTATTTGTAAAAAAAGAAGTACCGGAATTGGCAAACCGGAAGTAAAGCAGAACTTCCGGAATTTCGGAAACAGGACCGGAATTTTATTTTTTCTACATCACCGGAATGTAACCAGAAACAGGGATTTCGAACCTTGATATATACACACACATGTAATAAAAATAAAATCAAAAGCATAACCTTCGAACAAGATTCTCTATAAGAATTAAAAGTTTATAATTAAATTATGTAATTGTCTACATGGCACAACTTTGACTCTATCAACATCAACTATTAAAATTTGCTAGAACCAATATATTTTTTTGCGCACATTTTCTATCTCTTCATTATGCTATGTGATGGCCCACAAATTCACTTTTAAGTCACCTTCTCTTTTGCAAGCTGGTTTTGTTGTTTATGTACAAATTCTTCTGGTTTGTCCGTCTTTTCTTTATTTTGTCAGATAGAGGACTATATGCAGCTTAGGGTTTCAGATTTTTTTTTTTTTTTTTTTTTTTTTTTTTTTTGGGTTATTTCCTCTTACTTTTTTTGTGACAAATGCATGATTTTATGTTGGATGCAATATAGAATATGATGTTGAAGTGGAGATGAAGGTGCATCGAGAAAATTTGGCTTGTCATTGTCTTATTGATTCGTTGATGTTTGTTCCATGCCAAATGTTAACTCTATGACATATTTGGAAAATGTGGTGCTTGCCATGCATCCCTCCTGCAACATTTTAATTTTCTATCGTATCTGATGATTGTGCTATATTAGAAAGTCTGGGTTTATGGATGCTTCTGTTCAATGGAAGCGTTGGCATTATAATGGGAACATATTATAGTTAACTTCTTTTCTAATGGTATCTGTTAACCTGTTGGCATTATAATGGGAACATTATTGCAGTTCAGTTCAAATTTTTTTTTTCTTCTGAAGTTCTCTATTTCATGTTAACTACGTATTACACCATAATTTTTACTATGTACTTGACCTTCTGCTAGTATTAAACTTAAGGCTGTCAATGGATATTTGCAAACCTGACATCCGTCTCTGCAAAACAGATAAATATCCGATATTCAAATGCGGATGCAACACCATCCGCATCCGAAAATTATTCGTCCAATTTTCTTCAAGATAACGGCTTAAACTATGTGTATTTTAGTACAGCGAAAGATATTTAGTTATTGTTTTATTAAATTAGTCGCTTATATTATGTGCACTAAATGCATATTAACCAAGGTTCTAAATTTCGGCCGGCACGCCGGAAATCCGGCCATTCCGGCGATGACCAAGCCGGAAATCACCAAAATTTCCATTCCGTTTTGCTGTAAAGATAAAGTAAAAAAATCACTCATGGTAAATATTTGGAACAGAAAAAGCACATGAAATCGAATCAAAGTTTTGTAACAAACCATACGAAAGCCAGAAAATAATATTCAAAAACAAAGGAAAACTAATTTGTTTGCTTCTTTTTTGATTACTTCATCGTCGTCTTCTTCTTCAAAGCAGCGATGGTCATCTTCAGTAGTATTAATTAGCAGCTCGGAATACTTGTTGTTTCATCTGTTTTCGATTTAGGGTATGCAGTTTTTCCCCCTTTCCCCCCTTCCCCCCCAGGTCCTGATTTTGTGCCGTTGAGGGAGAAACCATAGTGACAGGAGAGAGACAGGCTGCTAATGTTGTTTTATTTGTTTAATTGGGCCGCATATTGGGTGTATGGATTGTATTGGGTAACATCTTTATTACACTAAGCAGATTTATGTTCAGTGTTATAACTACTAAGAAAGCACTCATGTTGTATATTTGTTTCATCAAATCAATTCTAAATCTTCACAACGTATTTATTTGCGTATTTATTAAAAAAAATACCGGAATTGTCAAACCGAAATTAAACCGGATTTTCCGGAATGTCCAGAACGGGACCGCAATTTTATTTTTTCTACGTGACCGGAGCGGAACCGAAAACCGGAATTTCGAACCTTGGTATTAACTGCTCAAAATTATTTATTATCATCATTTTTGTTTATTTGTAACACTTTATTAGTCAATTAAATTGATAAACATTTATGTTAAACAAAAACAATTTCATTGTATTTCTTGATTTATCGGTCGTTAGCAGATAAAGAAAATTATCCGATATCTGGAAATGATTCTGGATGCAGATATGGATATGATACTATCATCATCTGAAAGTATCCGTTGACAACTTTAATTAACATTAATAAATATTTTTTATATAGCTCGTATAGCTTCCTTCAATATATTGATATTAAGGTTAAGCGCATATGCTGAAACATGGAAAAGATTCGAGGGCTAGATGCCCTTTAAGCAGCCAAGTTGCCGGAGGCTAGATGCCAAACCCAAACGACCGGCTGAATGGTCCACAATAGTATGACCTAATTTAGAATATGACAAAAGCCGAGGATCACATGTGCCACTCGTCTTAGAACGTTGTACACGATTCAGATCAACCCACTCCAAAAGCTTAATACAGGCTCATTCGACAGCAAAAGCCAGACTGGCTATAATCCGAAAGCAAAAGCCAGACTGGCTATAATCCAGAAGCAAAAGCCATAGGTTGACTATAAACTGAAAGATAAAAGCATGAGGCTTGTGCTTCTAATCAAGCACCAAGACTATATGCAGCCTTCAAATCAAATATCGAGATCCCGCGAGTGTCTTTGCTTAAAACAATGGCTCAAGGCAGTCATAACTGAAAGCAAAGGCCCAGAAAGCCTCATAAAGTATGTGAGATTTCACCTAAGGCTGAGCATGCCTTTATGTACAACTAGATCAACGGCTTATATGCAATTTAGTCAATAGCAAATAGCGAGAAGGCTTGCGCTATGTGTTATTTTGCGCCATGCGCAACTGTTATTACGGCACTCGACTAGTCGATTAGTCAACATTGACGCATAAAGTGGAAGAGTGGACTTGCCATTAGTCGAGCTCGAACCCTAAATCACGAACTTGAACCCTAAATCACGAAATCGAAGTCAACCCCAAATCACGAAGTCGAACCCATTCTGAAATTTGACTCCAGTTAAAAAGTCGAACCCATTTACGAAGTCGAACATAAAGTCAAAATTTCTAGAAGAGAATTAAACTGGAGAAGAATTAACCCGAAGTCGAACCTTAGTTGTTTATTATAAACTACAATTATCTATTAACACACTGCAAAGATGTATATATATACTGCAATTATATATAAATATATACACATATATTTATTTACTTATCGACTAGTCTACGACTAGTCGACTAGTTGGACCTCTATCGACTCGACTTGCCGCCGTAATAATCATGCCATGCGCTATAGCGCGAGCTATTTGATTCATCTTTTTACAACTAATCGAGTATATTTTTCTAATTGAAATTTAATTCTTTTTTTGGCATATTTTGTGCCATATTCAAACATTCAAGACTTCAAAGACACACTACCATATTTCATGCATGTACTAAATATTTTTAATGTAAAATGTAATTATATTAGAGAAAAGCTAATAATTTCATATTATACTGTCAAAGCAATTGATGGATATAATATATTTGTGTCGTGAAGAATTTGAAATTTATTCTTATGTTTGTAAGTTATGATGAAATTTATTTCTATTTATGAGACAGAACTCTATTTTTTTTTTTTGCTTTTTTGAATAAAATGTAATTTTCTAATGATAGAAACTAAGAAAAAAAATATAAATAAAAAAAGTCACAAAGTGGAAATAAGATCAAATGAGAATGACATATATAAAGTCTATAATAACAAGTTTTAAATAAACAAAGTCACACATGATTCAAGTGTATAGTAACAAAACAAAGAAATTACATTATACTTATAAAATTTTAAAGCCTAGGCACTAACGTCATCCTAATCAGAACCATCATCATTACCTAAACAATCATCAATTTCTTCTTCTTTTGAGTCATGCTCTATGTTCTTTTCCTCTAAGCCATTATAAGTACCATAACGCGCTATTTTGTCATTGTCCAGACCTTTAAAAAGAAACAAAGCAAATAGTACACTATTTAGAGCAATGTACTATTTTGCGCTTTGATAAAATAACACGCTATATTTTCGCTATAGGAAACCCGTGTGCTATTATAAGCATATAATAGCACAAACTTTGAGCTATGCACTATTTGTTGCTATATCGTGCACTTTGATAACACTGCTTATATGGTCCAAAGATAGATCAATGACTTAGATTGCCTAAAACCAGTATGAAGCGTAAAGGTCAATATGTCTAAATCTCTATATAGAAGCGACACGCCATCAATCCACATCATTCTACAAGCCACCGTACGACGACACATGTTCAGATCACAGCTCACAGGCATGCCCTTGTCAACAATCCAAGACATGCACTCTCCTTTAATGGCAGAGCTGTAAAATCACTGCATTCTTTTTTTTTTTTTGTGGGGGGGGGGGGGGGGGGGCTGCAGATATGGGATTACGAAAACAGACAGAGAGGCAGTTAGCTGAACTAAAATAATCTGTGATCTCATTTTCATTTTAAGCTCAAGTTTCGATTATAACTCATTAATGAAGGACTTAGCCACGTCAACATTGTAAAACTTTTCGTCTGTTGACCAAAGAACTAAAGGAACTTCACAACAGTGGATGTAGGGGCGTGGCTTCCAAGTTCCAACCATTGTAAATTCTTGCATCTTTATTTTTCAGTTCTCCCTTTTCTTTCTACCTTCGGCCTCTGCACTTGGTCTTCGGTCGAACCGTTTTATTTTACATAAATTCTGGAGCTTTCCTTTGGACATTTGAGGCATTTGGAGTGACGGAAAATCACACCAATTCTACGTTAGTTTAAATCTTTAACTCTTTAGTGCAATAGTATTTTGCACCATCAAAATTTTTGTTGTTGTAAATGAGTATATTGTGTTGTGATGATATAAAGGTCTTGTGGTTGCAACATCTCTAAGTTTTTGCAGTATGTACAGGTATAAAAGTTATCCATGTTGATTAACTATTGATATTGTCTTCTGGCAGGAGGGTCCTCGCACAATGGTCGGCATTGCAACATTTGATTCATCCATTCATTTTTACAATCTGAAACTGGTCCTCCAGCAGGTATGTATTTTAGCTGTATGATTGTGGTGTTATGTGCATTTGTTTGATTGATATGCTTGCTTATCTAATGCACTTCAATTTTTTTTGTTGATTGCCATTCACCGCCACTCAAGTGTTTAGATCGTTGAAATAAACGGGCAACCTAACATTACATTCAAATTTGTTAAAGAAACTTTATTTCATTAGTGTACAATAGCCTTTGTTCGATATATAATACAGTGTTTTACAGCACACACAGCTGAACTAGCTTATACTCAATAGTTATGGTATTACTTAGCCAATATGTCTGTCCTGTATGCCTTCCTTGATCACGGGGTTTGCAGCATTTGATATGGATAGTGGTTATATATGTTTAGAATGATTGGCATAGTAGTGTGGTTTTAATTTTGTATCATGTTGATTTTGTTTTTACTTGATATACAAGCATGGAACATGACAAGCTATCATGTGTAAGCTTATACTCATGTATTTTGCAGCCTCAAATGCTTATTGTACCTGATATCCAAGATGTCTATACTCCTTTGCATACTGATATAATTGTTCCACTTGCAGAGGTTTGCTCACACAGTTCCTCATCATTTGTATTTTCTCAACTGTCCTTATATGTAGATTTTTAGAATGTGTTGCTTAGAACTTTCTCTCATTTTGTCTGAGGATTTAGTGTCGTCAACATTTGGAGCAATTGCTGGACAACATACCAACCATGTTTGAAACCAATAAAGTCGCCGATTCTGCCTTTGGTGCTGCAGTTAAGGTATTGGTGCTGTTATTTTATTTTTATTTGTGTATAGTATCACCTGTCTGTTCTAAGCTGGCATGCATATTTATTTCTGGTTTACCTTGATTTTAGTATACTATGTCATGTATCCATATTATTTACAGACAGTATACTATTCAGTTACGGTACGTATGTGTGTTTGCCCAGCGTCATGTACTGCATCTGCATATTAATTTGTATCCATCTGCATATTAAGTTCTGGTATTCATAGTTTTTAGTTGAAACGTTATTTATAGAAATAAATGCTAACATTGTACAGCAGGAGGAGGTGGGTATTGGTTATGCTTTGTTTAATAGTACTAATAAAATCTGACATTAATTCTACCTGAGTTATCTTCATTTTTTTCTTTCTGTTTCTGTTACCATTAGCTACCTAGTTCAGATTATGTCTGGGTGTAAGTTTACATAAAATAAGCCAAGTCTGTTCATTCAAATGGCAATTACACTATTATTACCCCAAAATAATCACTGTTGAAGTCACAGGCTATAAAATGCAAACCTTCTTTATTTGTAAGTAATAAGTTGATATCCCAATCAAACAAACTGCATGGTTTAAAATTTGAGCATTGATTATTAACGAAGTTTATCGCTTTTAGCTCTTTTGAACATATAACGCCCTAATCAGGCTGCAATTTTTATAGCCTTCTTTAACATGTATGTAAACATCAACTATCAACCCCCCCCCCCCCCCCCCCCCCACACACACAAAAAAAAAAAAAAAATCCACCCAAGAAACCCTACAAAAAAAAAAAAACACCACATGCACACGTGAGCAATCAAATAATGAAATTAATCATGGTACAACAATTGCAGGCTGCCTTCCTAGCATTGAAGCCAACAGGTGGAAAGCTTCTTGTGTTCCAGGCAGGCAAGTTGTTTGAATTTCATAGATTATGCTGGTTTATTTTTCACTAGTTACAATAGTGCGTGTAATGCTTGTAATTAGCACTTCATTTGATGTAGCTTTTACATTGTCTTTCAGTTAGTAAGTTCTTAGCATTGTCGCAACTTAAGAAAATTGCTGTTAAAAAACTTCATTAAATATACTTCCCTAACTTGCAGCGTTGTCTCTTTACATTCAGTTGCTTTTAGGATAAAAATTTTCATTTTAACCCATGACTCGAGTGTTGCCTAAATCAGTAAAAGCTGTTTATGTAGTCCTCTTATGATCCAATTTTCCGTTGCATAAACTGTCATATAGTCCTCTTAAGACCCAATTTTACCTAGTAAGCTGTTCCATAATCCCGATGACCCAGTTTTTTAACTGCACAAGTTTAAAAATAAATGGTTGCAGATAGTTATTCAGAAGGGTAAAAGATCAAGAATACCGATAATATTGTTTTGGCAGAAGGGTAAACTTATCATTTTCGTGACCAAACTTCATATGTAAAATTTTATAAATCAATAATGGCTGCATCTTTTAGCCCTTTTTTTTGGGAGAAGACTATTGTTCGCACTTATGATGACATTTGTCAGCTGAATTATCTGAAATTTGAAATTTGATAATGAATATGTTTCCACAGTAAATTCTAAGTGAAAACTCGTTTTCAGTAGTAAAATGTATCATGATGATGTCTAATATGATCTATGCTTTGCGTATGTGAAAGAATCAATTAAAATTTATTGTTATATGAAACAAACATGCATATTATGAATTTATGATTAAGACAAGTATATTGGGCATTTCGTATATCTATCGTAAGGGATCAGGGAAACTGGCGAGGTTTTGATGTGGAGGCATTCTTTCCTTTTTCTTGAAAAAAAGTCAGAGGGAGTGGTAAATGCCATCCAATCAATTTCTTTTGGACTGATTTTTTTTTTTAATGAGCAGGAATTTTCTAACAATTCTTGTAAGCTTTTACTTGAAAATTTTGTTAAAGATAAAAAAAACTGATAGAGAATGAGATGGAAAACATCAAGGTTAAAATCCCTTTCATGGTGGGTATTTTAGATCTTGTTTGTATTTTGTGTTGTCGAATTGTCAACATTTTTTAATAGGGTACATGGTACTTATTGTAAACATAACACATATTAAAAGAACTGATTTGTGCTTTTCTGTACCTAATCTTTTGTTCATTATACTGCAATATGTTATACATAAATATATCAGTAATAAAAAACCAACAAGAAAAATCATTCTTCAACCAAAAAATAAGAAGAATAAAAGAAGAGGGGGTGGGGGGGGGGGGGGGGTGGGGTATTATAAGATTTGGCCGAAATCAGTAAGCTAATGCATGGCCTGGGAAAATTTGATATGTAGAAAGTTCACATATTTTTTTGTTAGTTGCATCACCTTGTCATCTTAATTTTGTTGCACCTACTAGAAGAGTCAACTGTCAAGTGAAAAATAATACAGCACCCTCCTATTCCATTCAAACTTTCTAATGCATACATTTTGGAGGCTATATCTCATGGGAAGATGTGTCAGTCAATTAAACATTTGACCATTTTTGGTTCTGTCTGATCCTCTTTTCTTTAGGAACCAACCTTGAGATATTCTGCATATGTTTTTTAAAATAATTATCATTAGCCAGAGACAAACCCATAATGTGTATGCTGTTTTACTCTAGTGTTGCCATCTATTGGTATTGGGTCTCTTTCCTCAAGAGAAGCTGAAGGAAGAACAAATATTTCTTCTGGAGACAAGGTGCATACATCTGCAAATATTTTCCTAACACTGATATTATAGCAAACATGTATAATCCAGATTGGCATCTATGTTATCAATGCGCGCTCTATAGCGCCAAATCGTGCATAGCGCAAGCTCTGAGCTATGGAACCTAAAATAGCTCAGGGTTTCTCTATAGCGCATAAATAGCGCGCTATTTTATCGAAGCGCAAAGTAGCGCATAGCGCAGAATAGCGCCCTATTTGTTTTTTTTTTTTTTTTTAATTTCGTATAGTAATTAAAGCCTAGACCCATTGAGATGCAACCATATCTACAATGTTTTCTGATTTTGCATGCATAATTTTTCCTTTTGTGGTTTGCATATTGCTTTAGCTAGTGTTCCATCAAGTTTTATCAACGCATTTCACATTTTTTTTTTTTTTTTACTAAGAACTTGACTTGGTTGGACCATTGTCCAGATACACCATTCTATATCTATGTTCTTTGGTTTAGGGTATTGGATCTAGTATCTAGAAACAATAGAGACTCTTTTGTTTGTTTGAACATTGTCAGAAAAAAGATGCATGCAATATCTAAAAGCAATTCCAATATGTCTAGTATGCTGGACAACATTTTTTTTGCTAGAGACTCTTTTGTTTGTTTGAGCATTGTCAGAAAAAAGATGCATGCAATATCTAAAAGCAATTCCAATATGTCTAGTATGTTGGACAACAATTTTTTTTGCTACCCTTACAGTATCAAAATATTTCCTTCTCTTCTAAGTGAAATCTCTAAACACAAAATAACTTACTTATAATTATAGTTTTTGACTTTTTTATTTTTATTTCGTTGCTTTTTGTTGTTTATATTCTTACTTAATTCTTGCCATTAGAAAATATTTTACAATTTATGCAAAATTGTATTTTTCATGCATTTTGTTTGTATAACTTTGTCATCATTACCCACAAAACAAGAATAAATTTTATCATAATTCACACATATAAGACTAAATTTTGAATTCTATAAGACAAATATGTATTATGAGCCATCAGTTATTTTTAATGTATAATATAAAATTATTAAACTTTCTCTAATATACTTGCCTTTTACATCAACAAATATTTAATACATGTATAAAGTATGATAGTTTTTGTGCTTGGAGTATTGAAGGGTTTGGATATGGCATGAAATATGCAAAAAAAATAGAATTAAATTTCAATCAGATATAATATACTTGATTAGTTATTAAAAAATGCAAAATAATAATAATAATAATAATAATAATAATAATAATAATAATAATAATAATAATAAGTGGACCAAATAGTGCGCGCAGCGCTTAGCGCAAGCCTTACGCTATTTTGCGCTATTCTCTATTGACTACACTGATTGGCATTAAGCAACAAATTTTCACTTCCATTTTAGGAGGCACATAAATTGCTCCAGCCTGCAGACAAAACTCTGAAGACAATGGCTATGGAGTTTGCTGAGCATCAGGTACTTACACATGTCTATGCGAAATAGGTTTTGAGTCTGAGGAGGTACCCATCTATTTTCTTTTTACTTGCAAGTAAATTCAGGGGAAAAGCAAGTTTTAAAAAGTGATTTTGTCACTTATCAGGAAGGCTCATCAGTTTAAAGTACTTGCTAAATTGTCTTTGAGTTCTCAATAATCCAATGAAAAGAGGAGAAATAATTAAAAATAATTTGCATATTTGGACATGAAGAATAGAAGAATTGTATGTTCCTTTAGTAAATTTTAAAAACAATTTTGACAGGTTTGCGTGGATTTATTTCTAACTACTCAAACCTATGTTGACATTGCTTCACTCTCTGTGATACCGAGGACTACTGGTGGACAAGTAAGTTGTATCCAAAAAAACTGATATTTGATTGGCTATTTTCCTTTTCCTGGTTTCTTCTTCTTCTTAATGTTGCTATGTTTCATGCTTGTTTGACATTTTTGGGTAAGCGAATATATCTGAATCAAAACATGCTAAAACGAAAATCTTTATACAGTCTTTTCGTCAGCATTATACCAATTATGGTATGTTGGGAAAACAATTCCTTTGAACTAGGACTAGGGGTGTTACGGTTACGGTAACCGTCATTATTACCACCAATTGTAATCGTAACCATGGTTAATGGTTATAACTTCTTCCAACTGTTATCACAACCGTCTATGATGATTAACCGTCATATTTTCAATTTTGAAGCATTTTGTACTATATTTTCAATTATATGCATTATTGATGATAATTTCATACAGCTCTTAACTGTTTTTTTTTGCAAATTTATTTATTTATAAAACGACCCTGCATGCACATGTTATTAGTTCATGAATGCACATATTATTAATGTGCAAGCTATTCCTATAATTGAAATCATTAATTTTTATACTTTAGTATTAAATATTATGCAAACCAAACATTTATGGTTGGTATGGCTAACTGCAATTATCAAATTCTTCAACCGCTACTGGAACCACCATGGTAGCTGCACAAACATATGGTACGGTTGAGCGGTTGATGGTTCAACAACTGTAACAGTCCTACAAAGGACCCAAACGGTTTCATGGGTCAAGCATAGTGCGTAAGAATAGTAGTTTTCTGACAGTCTCATCGTGCAGCTTTAGTCATATTTTGGAGAATAAATAGTCTGTATATCACATCATGGAAACTGTATAAAAGTTACCAAATTCATGCAGTTACATTAACTATAATTGCATGGTCAAAATCTCATGGTCTCATATCAAGCATTTTGATACATTACCGTTTACTACATTAATAAATTTGTACCAAGACATTTGTCCTTTCCTATGTATTTTTTGGATTGCATGGTTGAAGATAAGCTGGAGGGTTCTAGGCTTCTTGTTCTGGAAAATACTTATGAGGTTGATAAAATAAGAACTGCAAATGGAGTTAGAAGACACACGAGTGTAGTTGTAAATCTAACATACATTACTGAAATGAGTAGCAAATACCCAATCAGAAAAACTGGTATAATAAATTCACTGAACTTAGAAAACTATGGCAGTCTTGAACCTGTAGTCTCTTTGTAAATGTTCACTGGTATAAAATGTTGTCATCCACTAAACTGAATTTTTTTAAAATATATAATAATAATATGGCAAATGCACACTAAGTGAACATTGGAGAGGGGACTTGTCCAGTTTTATTTAATTTATTGGAGAGTGAACACTGATATATTTCATGTCTTATTCTTCTTTTGATTTTGTATAATTTATGCACTGCACCTATCATTAATTCTTTCACCGTTTGTATCTCTACATAAATAACTAAAGTTTTAACTTTGGGAATGAAATATTGGATTTATCATGTCTGTTTATATATTACGCTCATCAAGCAGGTGTATCATTACCATCATTGATTCTTTCACCATTTGTATCTCTAAATAAATCACCAAAGTTTAACTTCGGGAATGAGATTGGATTTATCATGTCTGTTGTTTGAATATTGTGCTCATCAAACAGGTGTATTATTACCATCCCTTTTCTGCTGTTTCTGATTCCGCTAAGCTCTACAACGACCTTAGGTGGAACATTAGTAGACCTCAAGGTTTTGAAGCGGTGATGCGCGTCAGATGCAGCCAGGCTAGTTTTCATGTCTTAACTGTTTCCACCTATATTTTGCATTTCGTGCGTAATGATGTTTTCCCGTCTGGTAAATTGTTTAGGGACTTCAAGTTCAAGAGTATTCAGGAAACTTTTGCAAGCGCATTCCAACTGACATCGACCTTCCCGCAGTTAGTAACTCTTAATTGTGCTTCTATAAAGTACAGTATTTTCCAAAAATCAACAATGTTCTGTTCATCATTTTTCATCTTGTTCTCATATTGTTATCTGCATCATTATGGTTCATTGAGGATAATGAAAGGAAGAATACTTGAATACCACTGCATGAATACACATTACCTTTACGTTGTTTCCCTGAGTTAGTTTATAGAAACCAAACAGTGGTGTAAATTTAAGGAGTCATCTGATTTGAGTTGTTTTTTTTCTGCTTTGAACCTTTTTGTGCAGTATTTGCTCAGAAAATTCATGTGTTTAAATATTTGCACCTGGGTAAATATATCATTATTATTATTCTGTTAGTGACTCTTGTACGTTTGCTTAGTGTCTTAACTCTTGTACGTTTGCTTAATGTATTAACTCTTGTACGTTTGCTTAATGTAGATTGATTGTGACAAAACTATAATGGTGACATTCAAGCATGATGATAAATTCCAGGAAAATTCAGAATGTTCGTTCCAGGTATGAAGCAAATTATTGTCGAGGAGTGTGTAATACGAGTATCTGTCTACTAGGTTTAAAGTAATATTCTTCATCAATAACTACTGGATATGGTTATTTATTTACATTTTAATGCTAGTGTGCTCTTCTTTACACTACAATATATGGACAACGGAGAATTCGAGTGACAAACCTTTCTCTTCCCTGCACAACCATGCTTAGCAATTTATTTCGTGCTGCTGACTTGGATTCCCAGTTTGCTTGCTTCTTGAAGCAAGGTAATTCATTTAACAAATAGTACATGGTTTTTATGATTGTTTAGCAGCACGTGTCCGGTAAAACCTTGAAAAACATTTTTACTGATAATTTTACACCCTAGCATTCGGCTTGCCTTTACATTGAATCGTTGTATCCTTTGTAGCTTCAAATGGCATACCTGCTAGCCCTCTGTCCCAAGTCCGGGAACAAATTAATAACCTCTGTATCAATATCCTTCATGCTTATCGCAAGTATTGTGCCACTGTGTCATCATCTGGGCAATTAATTCTTCCAGAAGCTCTCAAGTTTCTGCCGTTATACACCCTAGGTACATAATTTTATTTGCATTATTCCTTTTATTTAAGTTGTTAGATTTGCGTACTATATTGTTTTTTAGATGGCTAGATACTGTGCCAATTGATTGCTTGATTTATCCGTTTGCCAGAGCAAATTATTTATTTGTTGAGCAAGGTACAAATAATTGAGTTGGTTTGGCATGCTATGTGAATGAGTAATTACAATTCATAGAGCATGGTGTGCTCTTGTGCAGCTTAGATATGTAGTGTGCTATGTTGTGGAACATGCTTTTACATATCATGAAACAATAAAAGTACTAGTTTAGCCTTGTTATCATTGTAAGAATGCACTAGTGTTTTTGTGGAAAACACATGTAAGATTCATATATCATCTTACAAAAGCATTTTATTTTCGTTTCTTTCATTGTCTGGCTTATACTCCTATTAATTTATCATTTTTTGTCTGAAGACTGAACTTGACTCATCTATGTTAACTGTTCAGCCAGAATGATAGACTATGATTATTTGATTAAAAGCGTGATTCTGCTTATCTGATTAAGGGCGTGATTTTGCTTTTCTGATTGAGAATGCCATTTGAAAAATATGATAGTTTGTGATGTAGTTATTTGTCACGACATAGGTCAACAACTTATCAGTTTCCCGCAGATGGCTTTCTGCCCAACGAGGTTTTTTTTCTTTCTTTTTTCGTTAGAGAGATTTGTTTAATTCAGTTGTTTCGGACCACGTGTTTGTGTGTAAAATGATGGGTCCAAAACAAACTTGTATGTCTTCGAAAAAATGTTTTGTTTATTGTAAATGCATTTAATAAGGTTTCAGTTGAAATCCGACACTTGGTTGCATCATAAATAGAAATCTGGTGAGTTAGCTAACCATTAACTTCATGAATTTTGATGCTAAGTAGAAAATTCTAAAAATATTTTCTACCACCAGTCATGAAATCTAATTTAACTCAAATTTTCGTTGTATTTGAATTTGGATGTGAAATTTATCTTCCTTTATGTTTATAGCATTGAGTAAGAGTATCGGGCTCCGAAATGATGGAAGGCTTGATGACCGATCGTACTGGGCCAGTTGTGCTGCATCGCTTTCTGTTTCATTGGCTATTCCTTTTGTATATCCCAGGATGATATCGGTGCATAACATTGCATCTATGGTAAAATCTTGTTTTTGTAGTTTCACGTTTATTTCCGAAGAATATACCGATATCATTGCTCTATAACTATTAATAGGATAGCGTACGCAGTGCATATGTGCCATTTTAACTGTAGTTAAAGGGTTCGCCGCTGTTCGATGAACAAATAGCAAACAATGTTTTTGCCAGGATTAGAATAGGCCTCAGGAGTTGTTGCTTTGCTGTAACCACTAGTATTTTGTCATCAGTTGCTAACTGGATGTACTATTTTTCTTATTTTTTGGACAAAAGTTCATATTGCCAGGGCTGAAGATAGACTGTGGATCACGGATTAGCATTTACTTTGTAAAC
Organism: Allium sativum; assembly: GCA_030737875.1. NCBI lineage: Eukaryota > Viridiplantae > Streptophyta > Magnoliopsida > Asparagales > Amaryllidaceae > Allium > Allium sativum. The sequence continues at coordinate 277,329,145 of CM060910.1, read as the reverse complement.
CTGAAAATATTGGTTACTGGATTTTTTTCCCTTCAGAAAAAAATTAAATTAAAATAAAAAGAATGTTATGACCAGCATCCCTGTTAGAGTGGCTATCACTTACTTGGGTGCAAGAGGTCGTGGGTTCAAAACCTGCATAATGTGATTCGAACATAAATTTACATGTTCAACTGCCTACTACACTTAATAATACTTTCAGATCTCTTTTTGACTCATTTTGTGATAAGCCTTTTATCTTATAAAAACTGTGTCCAACAGTGATGTCAGGTTCATTGCAAGTATTCTTATTAAAAATGTTAACGTGACATTATGAGTATGCGGCTTGGCTTTATGACATTGTTTTGATTCGAATGATTTCTTAGCCTGATGATGATGACTGTTTCCTGTATAATATTATAAATCATGCTACCTTGTTGGTCACTTGACAGGAAGATGGTGCTTCTGTAATTGCTGAAACAATTCCTCTTTCCAGTGAGCATATAAGTGAAGAAGGGATATATCTCTTAGAGAATGGTGAGGATTGTTTAATTTACTTAGGGAACGCTGTGAATCCAGATATTCTTAAACAATTATTTGGATCCTCCTTTGCCGATGATATCCCAACTCAGGTAAACCTTTTGATATCGTGATTAGGCATGTATCTATATGAAGTTTGATGTGATACTTTGTGTTATTTGGTATTGTCGAGCTTGAAGTCAACCATGTTCCCTTTATAGACTCATTCCTATAACTAGTACAAACAATAAAATCTCAGTTGTTGGTTAGTAAACTATTGTGCATCAGAAAAATATTACATAACAATGTTTTTTTCTTTTTTTCCCCTGGTGGAAAACATCGTTAAATCATCTTGAAAATGTCACAATTTTAAAATTGTGACATTTTCTAGGGAGGATTGTGCAAGGAAGAAATTGTTCCAGTTTTTTAGTTCATTTCTTGATCTATTCTTTTTCAGCGATCATGCTAGGCAATACAATCTAAATATTGTTTACAATTTTAGTCTTGTTCATTCTTAAACGCCGCCAGAGTTTTGTCCAACAAAAAATTTATGATATATAACTTCAGAAAATCTATGACTGAATGTTATTGTTCCTTTATTTTACTATTTGATGATCTTTGAACCACTACCAATAATGTTGCCTACTGGGCATAAGTAGAAATTCTATTAGTGCATACGTGAAACCAAATTGTTGAACGTTAAGTCAGAAGTAATTTATAAGGTAGAAGTGCCTACTAACCAAAATGCTCCTAATAAATGAAATTTGGCGTTATCTACTTCAAAATGAAGATTGATGCAAATATTTGCTGTCTTCGAACTGCGGGTAATTGCAAGTATTAGCCATCAGTATTATGCATCACAAAACATTTCCGTAAATATTTGCATCTATGCAGAAGTAGGGCTGTCAACAGATACTTTTAAATGCCTAATAAATTAAAATTTGCATTATCTACTTCAAAACGGAGGTAATGCAAATATTTTGCAGGCTTCGAATTGCAGGTTATTGCAAATATTTGCCATCAATATTCTGCCTCGCAAAACGTTTCCGTAAATATTTGCAGCTGGACAGAAGTATGGCTGTCAACGAATACTTTTGAATGCGAATAGTATCATATTCGTATCCACATCCAAAATTATTTTCAAGCATGAGATGTCTGCATCTGCCGATGCGGACGGATATTGAATAATTATCTTATTTCTAATGACCGATAAATCAAGAACCATAAATTAAAAAAATTAGTTTAACATAAATGTTTTTCAATTTCACTAACTTTTGAAGTGTTAAAAACAAACAAATACAATGATAATAAACAGTTTTGAGAGTTAATATGCATTTAGCACATATAATTTAAACTTATAACTTAATAAAACAATAAATAAATAGTAAAATACACATGGTTTAAATTGTAATCTTGGAGAAAACTGGATGGTTAATTTTCAGATACGGATGTCTCCATATCCATATTTCGGATATCGAATATTTATTCGCTTTTCGGATACGACTGGATTTTGAATTTTTCGGGTCTCTCTGACAGCCCTAGACAGAAGGAACTAGTTTGAATGATTGTGTAATCTATGATATGGTGTAAAATAATTCCAGTGCACCTGGTGGGAACTTTACATGGATCAAGCTTGATTCTGAGGACCTATCCCTCATGTTCATGAATATTTTTCATCGCATTATGTATGCTACAATGTCTAGGATATTTTGGCATCGATTAAAGTGTAGAGTTCTCGATATTACTGCTGTATAAGAAAACAGAATAACGTATGGTTCTTCTTTCAGTTTGTGTTGGAAGAATTCGACAACGAACTATCAAAGAAATTCAACGAAGCTGTTAACGAGATCAGGCGCCAAAGATGTTCATACCTACGGTACGAGTTCTTCATTTTAGTTCTCTTTCTTTACTCGGTAGTCTGTACAGTACTGAATATCAAATTTTATCATTTTGCACAGTATGAAAATCTGCAGAAAGGCAGATGCATCAGGTTAGTTGCTTGAACCCCTATAAATAGTCGCTATTTTTTCTTTCTTTTAGGATAACTTTTTATTTTCATTTTGTGCAGGCATGCTGTTTTTATCATACATGATCGAGGACAAGACACCAGGCGGCCTGTCCTATGTGGAGTTCCTAGTACATCTCCACAGGCAAATTCAAACTAGAATGTCTCCTTAAAGCCCGATTCAGTCATTTTTCTTGTGCTACTAGCATTCAGTTGTAGGTCCTGTCCGTTGTTATACAGATATCAGATGAAAGTGCCTTCTTTACATTCCAGTTAAGTTAATGCTAAGTGCGTTAGAATGCCTTTTTTTGTAGCTTGGGCTGGAAGTTTTTCTCCCTTTTTTCTATATAATTATCATTGTTGTTGTCAAGCCCAAGTGCTGAAAATAGGCATTTCAGTAAACATGTATTACGGGTGTTAGTTATGAACCCGTTTCTTGGATAGGTGTGTATTTTTGACTTTTTTGTCATATATTTAGTGTATTCCTTGGTGAGGACGTTTTATTTTACTTTTCGTAATCCATTTGCGTTTGATTTTCTTTCAAGTACCATTGCATCTACTATATTTTTGTACGCATCCGTGTATGCGTGTGAGGCTTTAGATATGTGGTGTATATGCATGTGGAAGGGAGAATGGTTGAGTCAGTGTTCTTATTCGGACCAGCAGAGCACATGGCAATGGGACTCGACCTTGTACGCCCATTTAATCTTCGCGTTCGTTTTAGGATTCTTTAACCTAAAACGCAGATAGGGTGGAATGACATCCTTGAATTAAAAGCCAGTCTTACCATAAAAACAAGAGATCGTCTTTATTTGTGATGATTTAGATGTTTGCATCTACTAATAAAGTTGTAAATGAATAGGGTGCGTCTATTAACATTCCAGTTATTGCTTTTCACCTCAGGTAAATTTTTTATTTTCTAGTATACCCTTTAACAATTAATTAGACAACAAAGATGTAATATTTGAATAAGGAAATGATCAATACAAAAAAAGAAACAAAGAGGCGTTGGTTCAATCAATTCAACGCTCGGTTTGAGCGTTGATAATATTAATCAAAATGTCAGGCTTCGAAATTCAGTCCTCGCTTGCTAAAACCCTAATTCCCTTTTCTTTGAATCTAGAAAGAACATGAAATCAAAGAAGAGATTAGTAGACACTCGAACATTAACCGGAAATGTGGTGTGAGCCAGTCTCATGCCATTATAACTAGCTTCGGTACTACTAGCCATAGGATATCTAAAAGGGAAATAGGGTAGACATGAATCAAGAGCAGAATTATAACATAAGAATGCGAAATAAGAAATACTATAGGAGTGAAACCAACATTCCTAGATGTATTTCCTTTTTTTATACCTACCCCAAACGGAAAGACGAAGTTAAAGGACTCCCACTAGGGGACAAATTAATTCAAAAAAAGGACACAAGAGTTTGAAGCTAACACTTATATTGTAGGTTAATGTACTGCATTTGCTCGTTTTTTGTTCTGTATTAACCACTTTTGTTCTGAACTCAGCTCTGATACCAAGCTGTGATGCCCCATCCAACGACCCTCATCAATAAAGAACATTAACAAGTAATGTTGTCTATTAATGTCGAGAATAGGGTTGGTTAGGAGTGACCGATCATAATCATGTATTAAATAAACATTAAAAGTATCGATAAGCACTCCTTTTTTTTCCCTTTTTTACACGGATCAACACCCTTAATCTTTATTCAATACAACACTATGGTGGCTCTACATAATATAGAACAAAAGCAATCTGTATAAAACATCTTAGATCATAGAACAAACATTCCAGCACATATATACAGATACAGAGTCATACAATATATACTGTGTCAAAACCGTGGTATCCAATCCACAATATACAATGAGTCAAAATTAGAAGACGTAACATCATAGTATGTGGATCTATCACAATTATCTATAACAAAATAGATAAAACTGTAAAGCCTAAAAAGTAGAAAGATCCATGGCGGAAGCAAAAGCATTTCTACAACAGCTAAGAAAGGTACCTAAAAAGCTCGGTCATACCCGAGCATTAACATGCACGAATCAATCTAGTTAAAAATGAGTAATAGCATAATAGGATGAAATAAGAAATGTATAATAACTCTTGGTTCGAAAGAGTTAACAAGTTAGTTGTTGTGGCATCAAGGGAAAGTTCCATCTAATTTATGTACTAGGCCATAAGCCAAGCATAAGCAACAATAAGAAAAACATAAAAACTTCATACTTCAAATCCAACAAAGCAACATATATAAACTCATAACAGTTTAAATAGCTTCAAGATGGTCAACAACAACAAAAACTCCAAATCATCATAATGTATGGATAAAAAAAATCCTATACCGGAAAATTAACGATGTATGATCATAATGATCAAAATCACCAAAAACAACAGAGTGGATACAATATCATATAATTTAGCACGTGCTTCAACAACATAATATAGCTCCCTCGAGCTTAACCAAGTACATATATGTGTTCAAGTAAGGTGCCCATCACTACGACCCCCTTCCCGGCCGAGTGTAACTTGACTTCTTACCCCTCGGTCAAGTGAATATGTATATAAGACTCCCTTTGAGTCTAGCTTTCCCTCGAAGTGGGTACTGGCTCATCAACGAACAAAAATATGTGTTACAGACCCTTAGTATGTAACCCAAGCAGTGGTAACTATGCGTCCCATAGCATATGTTCTCACTGCAGTTTACTACCAACTAGTCAACTCCATTATGGAAAATAATAGAAACATTGATCGAATCATCAGCTTCAATTATATGCTCCTGGAATTAACCGATTTCGTATACCGTCGTGTCCCATACCATGATGTTTATGATACCGTTTAACCTCCATTACGTCTTCTCGAAAGATGTAGAAAAGTGTGGGTTTTTAAAATACTTGGTTTCTTTATAACGAGCTTGTAAAACAATTTTCCGAAACCAATTGATTTTATTCTTCAAAATTCTTTCCATAGTTTAAAATATTTTCATACTATTGCTTTGAAGCCATTAGTATTTACAATCCAAAATAATAAAACCATTTTGAACTAAAGCTATATATATATATACACACATATATACATATATACATACATACATATATATATATATATATATATATATATATATATATGAAAACGAGTCTAAAACTGTGCATGTGTGTGAAACACCATCAAAAATTCATCACGAGGCTCAACAATGAATCACCAAAAACTTCTAAAATTAGGTTTTGGATTGTCCATGTTATGAACTTAGTTTTCCAAGATAAGTAGTAGCAAATCCTATTGAAAAAGCATTGGAAATTCAACTAGAAAATCAAGCTTCAGAATGCAAAATATTTTAGAAATTGACACAGCAAGGAGAAGGATATACCTGCGCAATGCATAGTATATGGGTCTACCTGGAGTTAGACCTATGTTTTGAGGAAGTCCATCCGGGGGTCAACCCCTCGTAGGCCTGGTCGACCCCTAGGTCGACCTTGTACACCTGTTTTTTCTTCTTGCAACCAACGTTGCCCGAGCCAAACTTCGTTGATCAATTTACCTGACCAAACTTAGTCGGATCGACATAAAAATTTGCAGATCCATACTACAATGACTCTACAACAGGATGAAACAAGAATGACCCAAAAACAATAAGAAGCGAAAGAGTTGCAACAGCTCAAACGCTTTGGCTATGTTTGCATCAACATAAGATATTATCTTGTATTTGACCATGATCGAGCATTGAATCCAAGCCAACTTAAGCTAATGATATGACATTCAAGAAGGTCTGAAGTACCTGAAGTCCACCTTTGATCCAAGAATTTTTGGTCTTTATGCTGCTTTTGCTTTTTGTCTGCAGTCCTTTTGTTTTTGTAATTAACTGCTTATGGTTGTCCCTCGCAGTGGTTGATATGTCGTGTGTACTTTTTTTTTTGTGTTTCTTTTTCTTTTATATAACTATATACTCGTCTTCGGTATATTAATAAAAGTGGTAGGGGTCCATTCAACCCCGTCGGTTTTGCCAAAAAAAAAAACATTATCTCCATTCAGAAAGTCTCCCGTAAGGGAGCCAACTCAGAGGGAAAGAGATTCTTGTAAAAATTGTTAGTTTCATGATCTTGACGGTAGGGGTGAGCTCTCAGTCGGTTTGGTTGGTTTTGACGTAAAACATTCAAACTGAATTGAAGCCGAATTTCAAACCGAACCAAATTAATTTCGGTTAATTCGGTCGGGAACCAATTTAACCAAACTTGAAGGATGTGTTATTGTTTAAATGATGAATACACTCAAAATAAAACATAAATTCATGTTTAAAGAAATTTTTTATAGTAAATTTTATGTTTATATTAAAATTTGACTTATTTGCAACACATATCTTTGTATTTATCACTAAACTAATTATTTAAAGTACTACAATACAATAAAATTAGATAATAAATTAAACAGTTAATCAAATTAAACCAATAACAAAAAAAAATTATAAACCAAATTCAAACCGATTTAGTTTTAAAACTGAACAGAATTGACCAAAATGAACCGGCTTGGTCGATTAATTCAGTTTGAACCGAATATTGCTCACCCTTACTTGACGTCCATAATATAAATGACTGCAAGCATCTCCAGGATATGGTTGAGGAATATGCCAGACATGGAGAGCTAGCACAGTATGTTAGGAATCGGGTTGTAGTACTAGAACATGCATAGCTGACTGCTCCATCTCAGAATAGGAACGAGCCAGGACGTGGCTCTGGTGGTTTGGTCATCGATTGATATGGTTTCTCTGGATTTCCTGGATTTATGGCTTTCAAACTCTAATTTTTGGTTGTTTGGTTTTTGGCTTTCTGGCTCTTTGGTTCTTCGATTTTTGCACTTTGGATTTTGGCATACGGGTCTTTTGTTTTATGAAATGGTAATCATGTCTTATGGCTTTTGAGCTTTTGTAACAACTCGCCGTTTTGACTGCCCCAAGACGGTAATTGAACCGTCTTGAAGCGTTCAAAATGACAGATTGTTATTGGCTTACAGGGTTTATACAGAATCACATAGTCCAATAATGCAGCGAAATTAAAATTTTATACAAGTATTAGAGATTTCAATATTTTGTACGTCGGAAAAGAATGAATACATACATAATTTTTATGAATAAAAAAAATCATGAATAATTTTTTTCTCGTCGAGCTTTGCACGCACATGCGTCTTCTCGTGTCTCTTCTCTTTAAGTGCTAAAATCATTGCATCTGTAACACTTGGGGCCTGACCCGAGAGTTTCATGCAAAAACACAAAACACTCGGGTCAGGATTATTTCAAGTCAATGAACTTTGAATGAACACAAAAATATAAATTAGTTCGATCCAACAACTTTTAAATGTTTCGAACATAATAATCAATGAACTGTAAAAAAAAAGGGGATAAATAACTTGAAATGGGTTGGAGTTCTTGCTAGTTATCAACGATATGTGCGACAACAAGTGGAAGCACCTTGCATAAGCAACCATCATCTTAAATTCAAGTTATAATTAAGTATATAAGCTGAGATAAACATGCATGCAAGATTTTTTTTTCCTCTTCTTACTGAACTAATGACAAGACACACATGTGGTATCTTTACAGTTCGCATATTTGGTATGTACATACGTGAATTAGCATACTAAATCAATATTGTAATAACAAGTTGTTCTACAAATGTAAAAATAATACAGAATCATTTATACCCATACCATGACGCAATTTCAAGTTTATTTCACTCGACCCTATTACAATTTCTTCTCTTTTTTTTCTTTCTAAATAATATTATCTGCATGTCATAAACATTAGGTACGCTAATCACAATCTCTAATACACTTCTTTTAAAAACAGCGAACTTGTATTTGCCAAGAAATAAGTAAAGGGTTGTGGACTTGACAATCATTTATAAATGGTTGTCTGAAAGGTAACTATATATATATATATATATATATATATATATATATATATATATATATATATATATATATATATATATAGACACACACACACACACCCTTACAGAGAGTGCACTTAACATTTCACATTCTGAATTATTATATAAGGATAAATTATTACCTTGGTTGGAAATAAAATCAAAACTGAACAATGATTTTTGTCACTGGAAAACATTAACAGTAACCTTTTGTTACTAGGAATGAATATTAATAGTAGGAGGAGTGGAGGACAAAACACAACTTACCCCATTTGGGTTACTAGAAAGCAAAACTAAAACGACGATTCGACAAATGTTGGAAGTATACAGTGGAGGACAAAATATGATTTATTTTGGATGTATCCACTTTTATGTAACTATATACCGTTCCATTTTGAATGCGGACAAACCCAAGGAAACAATGTTTAAAAGTGCATGCATGTAAGACAATTTTCAAATCTTCAAACAATAAGTATGACACTAAATCTATCAAGGATACACTTGAAGTTATCCATATAGCTAAGGATATATTCATACATATCAATATAACTTAATGCCTAGTATAATTTAGAATGCACAGTCCCAAGGCATTTTAAAATTTTGATTATATGTCCAAGGCCGAGCAACTGGGGCAGTCTAAAGTGGTGTAATAGAACACATGCGGCATGGGTTCCGGTCTCAAACTAAGGTAATGAGGTACTGAAGTTCAGTTTTAATAAATCAACATAATACAATATGTTTCCTACTTCTGTATCCAGGCATGTGAGTGAACATCGAAAAGGGACTCGTGTTTACAAAGCATTACAACATGTTCCCAAAAGTTTCAAGCCGCAATGATTAACAGGATAGCAAGTGCAATAATACACACATATAAGCAACTTTAATTGGAATACTCAATTAGGCAGGCAACCAACTAAAAGAGATTTGCAGTAGTCATCCCAAACTAAATTAAATTTAGTGTAAACCCAAGTTACAACCGTGAAATAGATGGGTGCGTCTATTAACACCCCGTTAATTGCTCTTCGCCCCCCGCTAACTAGAAAATAAAATATGCACCCCATCATTTGCTCTTCCCACCCCGTTTAATCCAAAAATGCCCTTATTGCATATTATTTCAACGTCGATTTATTTGAACAATATCATCTATATTAATGATTTATTTATTTACTTTTTAGATCTTTGCAATTTCTGTTATTGCTAACATACTCGATCTCAAAATGCATAACGATACACATCATTGATAGTACAGTTTTTGAATTTATAATAATTGTTTTAAATTTTTTAATCAATATTTGTAGTTTCTATTTTTTATAAAAATCATGTACAATGCTGATTTTAAATTTAATTATAGCTTGCAATTTAGCATCGAACTCATATATATAGTTGAAATTATTATTTTTTAATCATTTTGCAACATTAGACAAACTATGTAATCCACTGTTAAAGGGCAAATTCGGAAATGAAATTTTAAAATTTTATTCGGGGGGTGAAGAGCAAATAATGGGGTGCGAATAGCCAGACCCGAAATAGATTTTACCGTAAGATACACTTACCTTTAGTCGACGGTGGCAAAACAGGGCTGGAACTTAGCAACTAGGTTTCGCTCATCGGAAATGGGAGCTGCGTTGGAACTAACTGGTGGAGCCGGAGCGAGGTGAGGAGCGGACTACTGCTTAGTCGGTGAGGAGCTGATACGCTTGGCGACACTTGTTGAGTTGAGGTGGTGATTGGGCGGAGCGGTGAATACAGAAAGCGACGGTCTAGGCGAGGCTTCGATTAGGCCGAGGAGTGTTTCAGGAGGCCTAGGGCGACGATGATGGCCATCGGGTTTGACGATGAGAAAAAGGGAAGGAGGCGCAAGTTAATCTATGGGGATAGATACAGAAGGCGACAGTGGTCATTGCAGTGTAGCTCAGTTTCGATTTGCAATAGGAGGAGCAGCTACTAGATTTTGAAGAAGGAAGAGGAACGACAAATTTTGGGTAAAATTTTTGATTTGGGGATTTTTTTTCTCTGAGTTGATAACCAGGAGGGACGGTGAAATTTTTATAGTGTGGTTCCAAGAGCACCCCAATATGTTCTTCCTATACCATAATTAAAAAAATGAAACTCATTAAATTTTGTATGCTTCCTAATAAAACATTAGCTCTCCATTCTAATCTCTAACTCAATCATTATTTGCCGAACTAATCACGTACTAAGCTAATCTAAAAACGCTAATCTCTCGTAATCGCTGTCTTCTTCGCATCTCTCGCGGGCATATTCAAGTTCATACGGTAATCTCATAATTGTTTGGTGATCTGAAAACCCTAATCTCTCACTTTCTCTTCTAGTTTGCTTAATTCAAACCTTGTTCACGGCTTTTGTATATTCATCAGCATTGCGACATCGAATTCGTTGATCGGTTATAGATCTAGGGTTTAACTCGTTGATCGGTTTTAGAAATGAGGATGAACGAATATCGAGCGAAGTAGAAATAAGGTAAAACAGTGTGGTGGCCCTTATTTTTTAAGTGCGCGGTATTAAGAAGAGTGTAATACAAATTCTTATGGTATTTTTTAGTCGTGGAATTAGGAAGAACATATTGGGATGCCCTTAGCACCACATTTTTTTTATAAAAGAAGACACGGTGAAAGAAAGTAAAGGGGACACACGTTTAACCATACTAGAACACAACAAACAGATGGAAGCCCATTTCAGCAAAGTTAAAACAAGTGTCAAGGTTAATTAAACAAATATATTTTTAAGGGTATACTATTATCTACTATGTACACAACACAACACAATGAATTTATATATTTCCAATACAATTCTTAAATCAATATTATTAATAAAACCAATTTAAATCATCATAAATTAAAATAAATCTCGAGTTTAAATTTTAAAAATTCAAACTTTATATTTGAAGCCGCCCGCTAAAATAAATTTCGATTCCAAGTTCTCAGATAACAATTAATTATATTTTCCACAACATTTAAGTAAATCCATCTTAGTTGTAATAGCGTTAACGGTCATGTTAAAATAAATCTACGAAAGGGATTCCATTTTAAAAGTAATTGCAAATAATAATTTCTCTTGAACTCGTTAATTACAAAACTAAATTTATACTTACAACTTAATTACAAAATCAACTCTAAATTAAATTTGCCTTTTTAATCCGTACAAGCATCAATTCATATTTCGAAATCAATTTCCAATTAAGCTAAATCATACTGCCCATACTCGATTTCCTCCTCAAATCAACATACAAGATCTCTATATTTCCAACTTTGGATTTATTCCTAAAGTTAAATTCAAATTACTAACGTTTATATTACGGTAACAAAAGAATCCCAATATAAATATTTATTTTCGCGTTAAAACTTGATTTATTTTATATTTTAAACATCAAAATCTCTAAGTCGTTGCTATCACCTTTCAAAATCCGGGTTGTTACAGACTTCGCTCTTTAAAGAAATTGCGTCCTCGCAATTTACTTGGGTTAATATACAACATCACGAAATTCCAACGTTGCATCTTAATTTCTTCCCCTACTTATTTAGATTGTAACAGAAAATTTCCAACTTTGATTACTCAAAATTTGTAGAAATTTCGATTCTTACCCCCAAGCAAAATACGTATATTAGGATTACCCACTCCCTGTTTTAAATATAAAGGTATCGTATATAAATCAATACGATTCCATTCAAAATAATTTTACAAAATATGATAGAATTAGACAGGATATCATATATAAACCAATATAATATTCATAACAAATATCACATACAATATGATAATAAATTGAGTCAAAGCCAATAAAATTTTCATGACATTTATCATATATAAGAACAGTATGATAAAATAAATCAATGAGGAGCCAAGAAAGTCTACGTGGCATTTATCATATATAAAACAATATGATAACATAAATCAAGTTGGAGTATTACATATAAACCCATATGATACTCATAATAAATATCAAATATAAATCAATATGATAACCGGTCAACCAGAGTATCATATAATGAAATCTTCATAACATTTATCATATATAAGGACAATATGATAAATAAATTAATTTAGCGTGTCATATATGAATTAAGATGATACTAAAAATAAATCAAGTTAGGGTAGCGCATATAAATCAATGAAATCTTCATTGCATTTACCATAAGTAAGACAATATGATAGACCAAGTCAAACCAAAGTATCATATATAAATCGATGCGATATGCATAACATTTATTGCCGGTCAGAGTATCATTTATAAATCAAAACGATACTCGTAACAAATACAACAAGATGGTAAAAGCAATTTATAATAGAGTAGTATACATAAATCAAACATCTCATGATATTTATTGTAACGACCCGGATTTTTAGCATTTAATTTGAACATTTAAATTGGTTTTAATTGTTGTATTGATAATTTAAAAAGGATTTTATAACGAATTTATTTATAAAACAAAGTTTTAACGTATAATTTATAATATAATTTAAAACGAGCTCGAAATAGTCGTTGTAGTTCGTAATTTACGATTTAAACTTCAACTGAATATACAGAATCCAATATAAGTCGAAATTCAATGAAACAAGAAACATTAGGATATATTTGATTATATTTTTCTAATGGAAGTGAAAAATTGAGAACTCGCATTATAGATTGTAAGTTATGTCCAAATCAAAATTTCAAATTGTCGCTATGGAATCGTTTATAAACCATAACGATTTATTTAATATAATTAAATATTGGTTTCGAATATGGACAAAATTTTTGAGATGTAGTTATGATTTAATTTACAGAATTTTTCTGTAATTTTTATTTTGAAAAATAAGCAACTTTTTATTTGAAGTATTTTACACCCTATATCAGCGTTTTGGGATATCACAATATAAGTAACTTGTCTATATTATTATATTTTTGGAATCATGGCACCTCGCTTGACACGATAGTACTTTTATTCTTGTCTATAGCAGTCCGCAAGTGAATGAAATTCTGTATAACGGGGTACGCTAATCTTTAAATACTAAATAAAATAATCTTGAAGCTTCTATCAAAAGCCAGTCCGTTCCTTCTAAATGAAGCCAATCCATTCCTTCTAAATGAAGGCACTCCGAATCTTCTACGAACAGCCTGAATTTTCTCTTTATATAAGTCCCCATTCCATTCGCTAGCAAGCCTCTTCTCCATTTACACTAATGAAAACGCGAGCCCAATCTTTATTTCCCATCTTCTTTCTTTCCCAATTCGATTTTCAGTAAAAATATAACCAGAAAATCTCTACTTGAAAATCCACCAATTCCCCAAATTATTCCTTCCTGTTTTCATTCTTAGTCGTGGTTTCCAGTAATAAAATTCACAGCTCTTAAAATCGAAATAAAATCCAAATCCATATGAAATCAGAAAGCACTTGCTTCATTAATTTTTTTCCGCAAGAACTTGAACTTCATATTTAAATTACTGGGTGCGATCATTCTTCTATGCGATCGAGTTCTCAGACAGCAACCCTAGGGATCCAAATTTGGGCCGACAACATCGTCTTCATGTGGATTGGGTTGCACAGTGGGAAGGGGACTCGAGCGATGGCAATTAATCGGATTTCACAATTTCTGGTGTTGCTGACGATCAATGGAAGCGCTGTGTGTTGGGCTAGCAGGGTGCGGTAGTCAAGGGAGGTTGAGTGATGAGAAATTGCGGGGTTACCCTTGGGATCGTGGCACCTAAAGTATTGTCGAGTTGAGGATTTTGGGGTCTGAATGGTCGGCATGATGTGGAGTAGCTATTAGGGACAAGTGCATGTATTTTTGTTGCGTGATGTTTCCTGGGAACGAATATTGAGAGGAGAAGAAGTAAATGTTTTGAGTGGGTTACGGTGTCATAGTAGAGAGAAAGTCTGAAAGGAAAAAGAAAAAAAAACCTGGGTGAATCAAAGAAGCCGTGAGTTATGTGCCTAACCATTGGTTAATGAGGGTATTAAGGACGGTAATTATACTTAAACCTATTCCATTTAAAATCATTAAAAGGTCGTTATGGTGGTGATAGTTCAATGTTCTGGCAATAGGGAGCAGTGGATGTTGGTGTTGAATACAGAGTAGCGGGAGTCGTAGTCTGTAAAAAAAGTGGAGCAGGAGTATTACTGGAAATGGAGGAAGGATCTGAAATGTTAAGGCACTTGGTTGGTTTGTGAATGCATTGAGGAACTGTTTTGCATGGAAGATGAGTTGTCTAGAACAAAAATGTTGCCCCACTTTTGGAAGAATGCGTGCCTGGTAATTGTTAATGAAGCATGGTGATGAGGTGTTATTGAGTTAGTGGAGCATGGTGGTATAAGCTGGAACCCTGTCGACAGATAGAGGAGTTGGTGTATGGAAATGGGAAAGAAGAGACGTGGCTTAAGTAGATAATGAAGTCAAAATTTATGTTATGAGGCAAGTAAAATAGGGTGTTGCTAGTGTGGTGAAGACAGGGAAGGGAACTTCGGGAGTCCAGTCGCATGAGGAAACGGTGAAGTGCAGGCATGGTTTCTAATGGTACGGTGGCTTGAATTTTTCTCTACTAGAGTACTCACACTAAAATGAGGGAAATTTGTTTGCAAACTTAAGCGGACCGAGACCGTATTACAGGCCTAACCATGAGTTAATAACGGTATTAGTTAATAATAACCAACTTAGTTTAATTAATTATTTAATTAAGAAAATATGTAGTTAATTTAAATCGTGAATAACTTTTATTTATGTTATCAGAACTAAACGAAAATCGATCACATTGGAATCATAGCAGCATGGTCCACATTTTAGGACTGATTTCGCTGAGTGCAAAGCCATTCGAATTTCGTGATAAAATCAAGTGTCTGTTTGATTTTAAAGGAAACAAAAGTAGAATCGTCAACTGCAAAACTATGTGAGTAAACTGACAAACTCTGACCTGTTTATATTTTTCTATAAATGAATTTTAAATTTATTTATAGTAATTTTATGTTGTGTGATGGTTGTTTGGATGAATAGTTGATTAAATTGGTTGAATTGGTTGATATAGTTATATCATTGATCGATTAATAATTCTGTTCACCATGATATTTCATATTGATGTAAAATTAATATTATCGTGTTGATTAACATCTGTGGATGCAGGGAAACAAGTTGGAGGGATCCAACTGGATTCCTCAACATTATATTACTGTTTTATTTATTTATTTATTGTGTTATATAATGTGTTATATAATCAATGATTGATTATGTTGTGTTTGAAATACTCTAGCTCTAGAATTTTGGTATTTAAAAACCGAAAAATATTTTCAAATATAGGAAAGAAATTTGAATTTAAAAATAAAATAAAAATAAATTATTATTTCCAAAAATAGGAATTTAATCTCGAATAGAGTTGGAAATATAAACTTGTTCAAATGGATAAAACAAGAAGTTATTTATAAATGATTTTATAAATTAAGTGAATTATTTATCATTTGATAAATTGGAATATGAATTCAGGTTCGAATTTATATAGATTAGTGAAAATTGGTTTTTAAACCAATATTTGTAATTGGGCTTGAACATAGCAATTTATAAAGTAAAGTATAAACGAGATTTTAAATGAATGCTATACAAAATGAGATATTCTATGGATAAATCTTAAATAGAAGTTAAAGATGAAATTTGGATTTGAAATGATAAAATCAAATGGATTTGATTGTATATAAAAGAAATATATATTCACGGTTAAAATGAATAATGGTTTAAAGTAAATATTTTGCAAATGAAATATCTCTAAAGGAAATTTAGATTTGAAATATGAATCCAGATTGGAAATTGAATGAAAAGGGAAATGGGTAATCGTTTTAAAAGAAAACGATGAGTTTTATTTCAAAATTCGGAATATAAAGTAAAGTGTAACGTTGTGTAGACTGGAATGGTTATAAATGAATTTGTAATGATTTGGAAAGGATAAATTCAAAAGTGAATTTGGAATTTGAAAAAACCTGCAATGGTAGATAAATTCTGAAGTTCGGAATATAAATCGAATATAGATTATCTGAGAGAGTTGTTTATTAGAATTCGATTTTATCGTATTTAGGGAAGTAGTTATTTTTACTTTCCGTTTGAATCAAATTTATTTATTTACATATAAATTTATTTATTGAAATTAATAAATACAAGTTATATTTTTATAAACCAAATATTTGTAAACAACGATTATAATGCTACCGTATAATAAATGTTTTGTAAATCTAAACAGCGATTATAATGCTACTGTTATAATAAATGTCTTATATATCTAAACAATGATTTTAACGCTACCGTTATAATAAATGTTTTATAAATCAAATATTTGGAAACAACGATTATAACACTACCGCTATAATCAATGTTTTTCTGTAAAAGAAGTGTATTCTTAGATTGAATCTGAGAGTCGCATAAGTGATGTTTTATTTGAAGTTGTGAGCTTTGACTATTTCAAAGTTGAGAATGTTGTTCAGTTAAGGTCTGAGAGGTAATTATACCCCAACTTGATTGACTTCATAATTGATGGAGGAATGGTTAAGGTTCGATAGTGAAGATTGGTTAGCAATATAGTTAGTCAATAATTAATTAATGGTTTGAGTTATAATAACGATGTTTTATAACATCGCGTTAATTTACAGGATTTAGAAATGTTTCCCAAAATAAAATGAGAGATATTTTCTATGCGTAGGAAATGAAATGAATTATTCAACGAGGAATTTAGAAATAGAATATGGAAATATTTTCAGATATTAATAAGGGATATTTTCTGAATATAGAAAATAAGGATTCGTGAATATTTAGAAATGTTTTCTAATTGGAATAAGTGAATTTTCTCGACTAAAGAAATTAGGATATTGGAAATGTTTTCCAAGAATCAAGTGAGACAATCGAGCTTTGGAAAGATAGGAAAGATGGGAATTTTTAATTTGATAATAAAAATAGGGAATTTATATAAAAAGGTGCCAGTGTTGTTTGATGGTTGATCGATAGAATTTCCATTTGAAAATAGGATCGTTGGTTTTATGGATGTTTCCTTTGATAGTTAAATCACCGGCTATCAAAGTTTGAATTATTTTATACCTCCATTGACAATATAGAGAGACCGAGATCAGATTTAATTTTATGAAAACCACTCCGTATAGGCATAAGCGTGGCGAATCGAAATATCTCGAAGATAATTGAAGGCGGAGTGAAGTGCAAGGGCTGTTCTATTAATCCAAGGTAGAAGTTGTCTAAGATGGATTGATGGAACCGTGCCTTCGGTATATCCAGTCCCAGGACAACGTATATGGATGAATGTCTGACGATGTGATATTCAAAGCAAATGGTGGCCAGATGTTCTAAAAGATAATCGTGACCTCAAGCATCATCACCCGGGAAATGACAAAAAATCGGGCAGGCAGCATGGCCATGTGGGTCATTCCCATTAGGGGTATTATCACTTGGTCTAGAGAAATTTCATTTGCTTCTTATTCTATTTGTTGCTGTATGCTTTCGGTAGTGGTTGCTGATCACAACCGTTGGTGATAATATGCTCGGTACACTCAAGTTAAATGAGTGGCCAACCATGTGTGGTTGGGTTGCAAGATGTTCTTGTTGAACCCCAGTGTATCCCCTCTAGAGTACACTGATCGGAAGGTGGTTTCATACCTTGTCATAGTCGGAATCCAATCCCGATTAAGCGCTCTGCGGTTTTTGATTTTATATTATATATGGAGCGTGAGATGCAAGTGTTCCGCTAGATTTCTATTTATTTGATTTAGACATTATTATAATGTCACTGGGTTTGATATCAAAATATTTTGGTTATTGTAAGGTAAAAACCATCCATGATTATGTGTGGATCGGACTTATGATTATCATTTCTTTCGAAAGGATTTTGAAAGTTAAATCAAATGGTTGGAGTTTACTCACACTAGTCCCATGACTAACCCAGAGTTTATTTTGTTTTGTTTTACCCTAAACTCTTGGGTGCCCAAATTTGTATGGGCAGTCGAGTAGTTGGGATTTACAGATTCATTTGGAGGAGCTTGAAGCAGGAGGCATCACCAGTTAGCTATAGACTATCATATTTTCCGCTGTGTACTATGTTTATGTTTGTATCTGAAAACATGTGTTTATAACTGTTCCAGAAATAGCTGTTGTGCTCTGATGTTGGTATGTATATATAGTTTCCAAATTTGTATTTCAAAAGTTATGTTATATAATATATTTTATTCCTTTTGCAACGAACTTTGTGTTCTTTGTCTTCTTCTATTCTAACTTTTCTTTCTTTCTATTTCTCATCCTTAACTTCTTTCTATTAATGATTCGTATTTTTGTGCAATTTGAGTTGGACGTGTGGTGTTATTATTTGACTCAAAGGGTACGGAAATTCAGGCTATTACATTTGGTATCAGAGCTGAAGGTTGAGTAGTGACTTTGGCTCTGTGGCGTAACTCAATTGAGATGGGGTTAGTAATACCCTAAATTAAGTTTGAGTGTATATTTATGAGCGCGTATTTGTAGATTTGATATAAAAATGTTTTATATTGTGTTGACTAGTTTGTTGAGTGGTTTATGAATTTTGGTCGATACAGGATGTACAACTGTATCGACAGGTGTTTCTAAACTCTCGAACAAAGCAATTTGACATAGTATTAATTTAAAATGGGTAACTGAAATAATCTTGCCCAAAAATTATTTTGATATAAAGGGAATAATTTCTGAATTATTATATTTGAATGTGTTGATTGTTATTACAATCAAATGGAATTATGAAATATTGAAATGGTTATATAATTTGTATATGGATAATGTATGCAAATGAGATAAACCAAGATTAAGTTCAAACTAGAATTAGAATTTAAATTCCGGGTGTTCGAAAAATATTTTCTGAAATATTATAAAGTAATATAACATTACTTTAAAGTATTTTTGAATAAGAAAGGGTTGAATGGATTTTTAAAGGGATTAAGCACTAAAATCACTTCAGTGGCGAGAAAATAATTCTGATAATGGATCGCGACATTATCGGTATTCATTTTCAAGTTTCTGAGTGACGGATTGCTACCATGGTAATTTGGGAATGAAACATTTATTTGAAAAGGACAAGATGTTTTAGAAATTCAAATGTTTTGAATTGAGTTGATTATAAATATATGTATATAAATATATATGATTTCAAACTAATTTGAAATAAAACCCAAAAATTTGAATTCTGAAATTAGAATTTAACTTGTATAAGTTGAATAGATTGAAATGGTAAAAATGTATCAAATGAATTGAAATTGAACTTAAGTTAAACAAAATTGGATTGGATTAGAAATAATTCCGAATGAAATTAAATAAAGAGAAATTTTGAGATTCGAATTATTAATATGAATTCGACTTATGAATAAGCAAGTTGAATATATGTTGGATGTTGTTAATTTAAATTGAATTGTGATAAATTTGGATTCAAGTATAATAAGTGGATTGACTTAAATAGAAATCAGATTTGAATTGATATAATGGAAGTGAACTAATAGGAAGTTGATTAGAGTGTAAAAAAACTGGAAGTTGGATTGATTTGAAACAAACTGGAAATGAATATTTGTATGCTGAGCAGATATTGAATGGAAGCAAATGCAAGAGATAGAATTTATGCCCAACAAAAAGGTACATTTTTACAATATTACTTAGGTTTGATGGTTTTATGAGCCTATGGGTAAGCCGTTTGGCTTTTTGATTTTCTTTTGGATTAGAAAAGGCCAAGAAAGGCGAGTTGTGGTTGTAGTGATTGAGTCGCGCAAATGAGATGCTGGCGAAATTTTTCGAAAATTTAAAGAGTTAGAAAAATTTTAAGAAATTTTTGATAATTTAAAATCAAGTTGTTAGTTGTAATTGAAATAAGAAAACTTGAATTGGTTAACAAAATTTCAAGTGGAATAATGAAATTGATAAATGGATTTAAAATCAATTGGAAAGGGTGTGGATATGCAAAACAACATATGAATTGAAGATAAGAAAGTGATGATGGATTGTCCAAAAATGGTGGACAGATCATTTGGAAAGAATTATGAATGATCGAGCATTGGTACGAGAATTTGAAGGTCGGGTAAGAACTGGGTTACGAAGATATGGAATATAAGATTTCAATTAAGCAGGTTATGAGGAGTTGGAGTTATAGCATATTTACTGTTTAGCAATTTCGAGGACGAAATTCTTTTAAGGGGGAAGGAATGTAACGACCCAGATTTTTAACATTTAATTTTGAACATTTAAATTGGTTTTAAATGTTTTATCGATAATTTAAAAAGGATTTTATAACGAATTTATTTATAAAACTAAGTTTTAACGTATAATTTATAATATAATTTAAAACGAGCTCGAAATAGTCGCTGTAGTTCGTAATTTATGATTTAAACTTCAATTGAATATACAGAATCCAATATAAGTCAGAATTCAATGAAATAAGAAACGTTAGGATATATTTGATTGTATTTTTCTAATGGAAGTGAAAAATCGAGATTTCGCATTATAGATTGTAAGTTATGTCCAAATCAAATTTTCAAATTGAAGTTATAGATGAAATTTTGATTTGAAATGATAAAATCAAATGGATTTGATTGTATATAAAAGAAATATATTCACGGTTAAAGTGAATAATGGTTTAAAGCAAATATTTTGCAAGTCAAATATCTCTAAAGGAAATTTAGATTTGAAGTATGAATCCAGATTGGAAATTTAATGAAAAGGGAAATGGGTAATCGTTTCAAAAGAAAACAATGAGTTTTATTTCAAAATTCGGAATATAAAATAAAGTGTAACGTTGTGTAGACTGGAATGGCTATAAATGAATTTGTAATGATTTGAAAGGATAAATTAAATCGAATATAGATTATTTGAGAGAGTTGTTTATTGGAATTCGATTTTATCGAATTTAGGTAAGTAGTTATTTTTACTTTCCGTTTGAATCAAATTTAATTAGTTAATTATTTATTTATGTATAAATTTATTTATTGAAATTAATAAATATAAGTTATATTTTTATAAACCAAATATTTGTAAACAACGATTATAATGCTACCATATAATAAATGTTTTGTAAATCTAAACAACGATTATAATGCTATTGTTATAATAAAAGTTTTATAAATCTAAACATCGATTTTAACGCTACCATTATAATAAATGTTTTATAAATCAAATATTTGGAAACAACGATTATAACGCTACCATTATAATCAATGTTTTTCTGTAAAAGAAGTGTATTCTTAGATTGAATTTGAGAGTCGTGTAAGCGATGTTTTGTTTGAAGTTGTGAGCTTTAACTATTTCAAAGTTGAGAATGTTGTTCAATTAAGGTCTGAGAGGTAATTATACCCCAACTTGATTGACTTCATGATTGATGGAGGAATGGTTAAGGTTCGATACTGAAGATTGGTTAGCAAATAGTTAGTCAATAATTAATTAATGGTTTGAGTTGTAATAACGATGTTTTATAACATCGTGTTAATTTAAAGGATTTTGAAATGTTTCCCCAAATAAAATGAGAGATATTTTCTATGCGTAGAAAATGAAATGAATTTTTCAACGAGGAATTTAGAAATGGAATATGGAAATATTTTCCGATATTAATAAGGGATATTTTTTGAATATAGAAAATAAGGATTCGTGAATATTTAGAAATGTTTTCTAACTGGAATAAGAGAATTTTCTCGACTAAAGAAATTAGGATATTGGAAATGTTTTCCAAGAATCGAGTGAGACAATCGAGCTTTGGAAAGATAGGAAAGTTGGGAATTTGGAATTTGATAATAAAAATAGAGAATTTATACAAAAAGGTGCCAGTGTTGTTTGATGGTTGATCAGAAGAATTTCCATTTGAAAATAGGATCGTTGGTTATATGGATGTTTTCTTTGATAGTTAAATCACCAGCTATCAAAGTCTGATTTATTTTATACCTCCGTTGTCAATACGAAGAGATAAGGATCAGATTTAATTTTTTGAAAACCACTCCGTATATGCATAAGCGTGGCGAATCGAAATATCTCGAAGATAATTGAAGACGGAGTGAAGTGCAAGTGTTGTTCTATTAATCCTAGGTAGAAATTGCCCAAGATGGATTGATGGAACAGTGCCTTCGGTTTGTCCCGTCCCAGGACAACGTATATGGACAAATGTTTGATGATGTGATATTCAAAGCAAATGGTGGCCAGATGTTCTAAAAGATAATCGTGACCTCAAGCCTTATCACCCGGGAAATGACAAAAAATCGGGCAGACAGCATGGCTATGTGGGTCATTCCCATTAGGGGTATTGTCACCTAATCTAGAGAAATTTCATTTTCTTCTTATTATATTCTCTGCTGTATGCTTTCGGTAATGGTTGCTGATCACAACCGTTGGTGATAATATGCTCGGTACACTCAAGTTAAATGAGTGGCCAGCCATGTGTGGCCGGGTTGCAAGATGTTATTGTTGAACCCTAGTGTATCCCCTCTTGAGTACACTGATCGGAAGGTGGTTCCATACCTTGTCGTAGTCGAAATCCAATCCCCAATAAGCGCCCTGCGGTTTTTGATTTTATATTATATATGGAGCGTGAGATGCAAGCGTTCCGCTAGATTTCTATTTATTTGATTTAGACACTATTATAATATCACTGGATTTGATGTCAAAAATATTTTGGTTACCGTAAGGTAAAAACCATCCGTGTTTATGTGTGGATCGGTCTTACGATTATCATTTCTTTCGAAAGGATTTTGAAAGTTAAATCAAATGTTTGGAGTTTACTCACACCAGTCCCATGACTGACCTAGAGTTTATTTTGTTTTGTTTTACCCTAAACTCTTGTGTGCCCAAATATGTACGGGCAGTCAAGTAGTCAGGATTTACAGATTCACTTGGAGAAGCTTGAAGCAGAAGGCATCACCAGTTAGCTATAGACTATCATATTTTTCGTTGTGTACTATATTTGTATCTGAAAGCAGGTGTTTATAACTGTTCCAGAAATAGCTGTTGTGCTCTGATGATGGTATGTACATACAGTTTCCAAGTTTGTATTTCAAAAGTTATGTTATATAATTTATTTTATTCCTTCCGCTGTGAACTTCGTGTTCTTCGTCTTCTTCGATTCTAACTTTTCTTTCTTTCTATTTCTCATCCTTAACTTCTTTCTATTAATGATTTGTATTTATGTGCAATTTGAGTTGGACGTGTGGTGTTATTAGTCGACTCAAAGGGTATAGAAATTCGGGCCATTACATTTATCGTATGTAAAACAATATGATAAAATAAACAGAGTTAGAGTGCCACATGTAAACCAATATGATACAAAATAACATATATACAATAATACGATACTCATCAAGCCAGAGTGTTAAATAAAAATTAATACGATGCTCCTAACAAATATCATATATAATTCAATATGATAAAAAAAGGTATCACATTTAAATCAATGCAATGCTCTTAACGAATATCATTTTAAATTAATATGATACTCATAATAATCAAGTCGGAGTATCATAAACCAAAAAAATCCTTACGACATTTATCATATACAAAAACAATATGATAAAATAACCCAAAACAGAGTATCATATATAAATCAATACGATACTCGTAACAAAATAGCGTATACAAAATAATAAGATACTTATAATAAATCTTATGGTAATTAACCAAGTCAATAAAATCTTCATGGCATTTATCGTTTGTAAGTCAAATCAGAGTATCATATATAAATCAATAAGATACTCATAACAATTATCATATATAAATCAATATGATAAAATAAATCAAATCATAGTATCATATATGAATCAATACAATACTCATAACATTTATCATATATAAACCAATATGATAATTGTTAGCCTACTTTGTAAACTAGGCTATACAAAGTCAAGAAGTCAGAAGATCAAGTAGACAAAAGACACTCTGTTACGCATCCGGTTCAGATCGGAATTACAGGGGTAGGAATAAAAGCAAGACAAAGGAGGAAGGAAAGTATTCGGATCAGATCGGAGGTAGCAGGGCCGATCCGAACCCCATCCGCTAGCCCATCCGATCCGAACCCAGTTCACCCTGCCACTCCGCACCACGATCTCCTGAATATTCGGGGCAGTTACACCCACTTTCTACCCATGATGGCCACTTACTTGATGTGCTGGCAACACCAAAACTCATCCGATCCCGAAAGTCATGGAATGGAGGACACGTGCACCCAATCCAAACCGAATTCTGGAGAAGTTTCCACCTATAAATAGACCCCCAAGGGTCGTTTGAAAGGATCTTTTTGGCACTCTGAGAGTTCAAACATCTTTGGGAACCGAATTCCAGCATTCCCAAACAATCCAAATCATCATTCAAAGTATATTTTGAGATAATTGAGTGGATGTATATGAAAAGTGAGTGAGATTGAGTGAATATCTTATTGTATTTTCATCTACATCATCAAGTAAAGTGATATAAAGTGGATGTAGACTCTTTAACGCCGAACCACTATAAATCCTGTGTCTCTTTTCTGTTTTTTATCTCATTTTATTGTAATTTCAGTAAATTTGGGTGTTAGGACCACTTTTTGGTCTAACAATTTGGTGCTTTCACTGAGAACAATTTGAATTCTCTGTTTTTCTGGATTACCGTTCTACTTTTTGGACCGTTGAGTTCAAAGAAGTTAATCCCCAATTTTCGACGCTTTTAAATACTTGTTGGTTGATTGTTTAAGAATTATGGCCAAAGGAAAAGGCAAGGAAGTTCAAACTAGTCGAGGGAACGAAGTTGGTGAAGATCAGCAAAATCCGGTCGTGACGAGGTCTCGTGGGCAGAGTTCGGGAGCGGATCAGACAGGTTCAGGAAATCCGAACCGATCGCATAGGGAGAGCTCCGATCCGAACCGAGTAGAAGACGTTGAAGAGGTGCACTCCCCCAACCCGAACCGATCCGGCCAGGTTACTTTGCTCCGATCCGATCCGACACTAGGTGATGTTGGAACCTCTACTCGAGCCCCTCCAAATGCTCTGACTCCAGCCACCAGGATCAATGACCAGATCAATCCATCTGCGCCTGTCACCCAAGGAGATTTTTCGCGCCTTCTCGACATGCTTGAGAGCACTAAGGAGGCTATGAGAATCCACGAGCGCACCAATCTTATGATGCAAGAGAATATGAGAATCATGAGTAGGGAAATTGGCGAGCTCTGCAGGCAGAGAACCCCTTCCCCAGTTCACCACACTGCAATGGATCAGTCTTCTTCTTCTGAGGAAGAACGGCCTCGTGAAAGAAGGCCGCTCGAACGACCTCAGAATTTGGAACAAATGACTTTCGGATCTCTGGGATCCCGCAAGGACTCTGCTTGTGTGCTAGGACCCAATGACCCGAGCTTGAGAGAGCCTATGCTATTACCAATGCGAGGATCCCATGTTTTGCCTAGAGATCCTAACCTCACCAACCCTACTTAGGGACAAATGCTTCAGCCCCTTCCTCCCGAGATCGACCGGGAACGTAGGGAGCAAAGCAGAGCAGAAGCCGCTAGAAGAAGGAGGGTGTCCCCCGATCAGGAGCCTAGAGGAAACCCGAACATCAGAACCAGGGAGCCTGAACGGCCCTTGACCAATGAAGATTATGGTATTGAGCGAAGCCATACTCCCTTTACTGATGACATTCTTGACTTTCAGTTCCCCCGACGTTTTAATCTGCCGCAGATGGACAGATATAACGGGAGAACTGACCCGGGACAACATTTGATGTGATACGCATGGCTTATGAATGCTGCCGCTGCCCCTGACGCTGTGAAGTGTAAGGCTTTCCCGATCTACTTAGAAGACGTAACATTACTATGGTTTACCCGACTTCCTCCTCGATCGATATCGAATTTCAAAGAACTAAGTGAACGTTTTATGAATCAGTTCTGACTTCACGCCCGAAAGTCTAAGAATGTTATCGAATTATCGAGAATTAAGCAAGCGCCGGGTGAGTCCTTGAAGTCGTATCTAGACCGTTTCAATTTAGCTGTAACAAAAGTCAGCGATCTGCATGAGCCTACGATCTTGATGGCCTTAATGGAGGGAGTTGATCCTGATTCAGAGTTTGGAGATTATCTTTCTGGGAAGCCGCCTCCCACAAGAGAGTTGTTTTATGAGAAGGCCAATATTCAGTTAAGACGGGAGGAAGCAAGGGAAAACAGAAAGAGGAAGTCCGGAGCGGCCTCAAAAGAAGCTGTTCAGAGTAATGTTGCTGTAAAGCGGTTTGGAGAAAGTTCTGGGAAAGTTGAAGTGAACGTTGGAAACAAGAATGGAAACAATAATGATGGAAACGGGGGCAACAGCAACCGTAATGCGAATGGTAATAGGAGAAACAGGAACCGAGGAAGTAATTCTGACAAAAGACCCCGGTTCCAGACCTTTGAGAATTATTCACCGTTGAATGACACTTTGGAGAACATTTATTTGGACACGTACAATGTTCTGCAATACAAAAAACCGCCGCCGCGAGATCCGACAGAAAAAAATTGCTACCGGAAAATTTTGTTTATTTCACGGAACCCACGGACATTCAACGAACGAATGTCGACACTTGAGAGATGTGGTTGAAAAGTTGTTGCGTGAGGGTAAGTTGGATGAGTATAAGGCTGCCCCAAGGGACAGGGGACAAGGAGGACAGGCCCCAAACCAGAATCAGCCTGCTCCCAAGCCTACAGCACAATAGAAGGGCAAAGGGATTGTCATTAACACCATAGTAGGTGGACCCCATCCAGCCATCCACAGTTTCAGAGCAATGGACCAATACATTAATGCAGTCAAGCACATAGATGTGGACGAGTGTAATGATTTGGAAGATATCGCCCCTGTGAAGCAGCAGAGGACAATGTTCGATGATGTGGTGTTCCGTAGCAGGGACGATACCGGAATCCAATCACCTACCGAAGATCCGTTGGTTATTACTACTACTATTGGGCCGGCACTGGTCCATAAGGTACTAGTAGACAATGGAAGCTCTGTCAACATTTTGTTTAAGAAGTCGTTTGATCAGATGAGACTCGAGTCTGGAGATTTGAATCCCTGTGAAGGTTGGATCCGAGGCTTCAATGGGGCACCTACAGCTCCAATGGGGTATATATAATTGCCCGTAACATTGGGACAAGGGGATCGTCGAAGAGTACGAATGCTTCAGTTCGTAGTGCTAGATATCGAATCGCCCTACAACTCATTTTTAGGAAGGCTTGCCCTTGCAGAGTTCAGGGCTTGTATTGCACCATGGTGCTTATTGCTAAAGTTCCCAACTGTAGCCAGAACAGGAGTAATGAGGGGAGACCAAGTCTCCGGGCAAGCTTGTTATATTGCTGAATTAAAGATGCTGATGAAGGGGCTTAATATCGATACTAAAAGTACTTCACCTCCTCCGAAGGAGGGTTCGGCGTAGCAATTAGAGGGATCAGCCCCGAAGGAGTTGCCCAAGGGAATGCCTGAAGACCTGGATCCTAGATAAGATGAGGAACCCGAGGATAGAAAAGCAACTCCTAACGCAACGACAGTGGATATACCCATTGATGAAGCTGATCCAGCAAAAGTTTTGAAGATTGGATCCCAATTGGATCCGCATCGAGCTAAAGAACTAGCTGACTTTCTGAAGGCAAACCTGGATGTATTTGCCTGGACCCACGCTGACATGTGTGGGATATCACCCTCTATCATGAGTCATTCGCTGAGTATAGACCCGAAACACCTGCCTGTAAAGCAAAAGAGACGTATGTTGGGCCTAGAAAGGTCAACAACTCTGAAAGAAGAAGTGGAGAAGCTGAAAGAGAACGAATTTATTAGAGATTTGACATATCCTGACTGGATATTGAATCCTGTTTTGGTAAAGAAGTCAAACGGAAAATGGCGGACGTGTATTGATTTTTCAGACTTGAACAAAGCCTGCCCGAAAGATAGCTTCCCACTCCCCAGAATAGACCAGCTTGTGGATTCGACGGCGGGACATGAACTTCTTTCTTTTATGGACGCATATTCCGGATACAACCAGATTCCCATGCATGTGCCCGATCAAGAGCACACGAGTTTTATTACAAATTTGGGGTTGTACTGCTACGTGGTCATGCCTTTCGGATTGAAAAATGCTGGAGCTACCTACCAACGCTTGGTGAACATGATGTTTTACAACCAAATAGGGAAGACTATGGAAGTTTATGTGGATGATATGCTTGTCAAATCGAGACAGTCCTCTAGCCATACGCAAGACTTGGCAGATATGTTCGGTATCCTGCGAAAGTATCGAATGAAGCTAAATCCTTTGAAGTGCTCGTTTGGGGTGGCATCTGGAAAGTTTCTAGGTTTCATTGTGAGCTCTCGAGGAATTGAAATTAATCCCAATCAGATAGCAGCTATAAGGAACATCGAGGAACCACGAAGAATTAAGGATGTCCAAAGTCTTGCAGGGAAAGTGGCTGCGTTGAGTAGATTCATCTCCAAAGCAACAGACAAATGCGTCCCGTTTTTTGACCTGATAAAAAGGGGAAAGAAAATTTTTGAATGGACTCCGGACTGTGTTGAGGCCTTTCGAAATCTATTGGACTTACTAGAGAGACCACCGATCTTGTCGAAGCCGGTGGATAATGAAGAGCTGTTTGTTTATCTAGCAGTATCGGCTCATTCCGTTAGCACCGCCTTGGTCCGGGAAGAAGACAAGGTGCACAGGTCGGTATATTACGTAAGTAAGAAATTGGCAGCTGTAGAACGTAACTACCCAAGGATTGAGAAGCTTGCTTACAGCCTTCTAATCGCCTCCCGAAAGCTTCGCCATTATTTTCAAGCTCACCCAATAACCATATACACTGATCAACCTCTGAGACAGGTATTGCAAAGACACGAAGCATCTGGACGGTTGATCAAGTGGAACATTGAATTAAGTCAGTTTGATTTAAACTTTCAGCCGCGGAGATCGATTAGGAGGCAAGCTTTGGCTGACTTTATAGCAGAGTTCACAATCTCGGAGGAGGAGACGATCGATGATAAGGTGGTCAGATCAGAGGAAGAGTTAGAATTAGGTCCATGGAAGTTATACACAGACGGAGCCAAGAACGACAGAAGGTCCGGAGCCGGAGTCGTCTTAGTTACTCCTGAAGGACGATCGTTATATTATGCTCTGCGACTAGAATTTTCGGCGACCAATAATGACTCTGAATATGAAGCCCTGATTGCCGGGCTGAAACTTGCTAAGGAATTCGGAATAAAGGCATTAGATATATTCTGCGATTCCAAAATAGTCGTCTGCCAAGTGCGAAAAGAGTTTGTGTCCCGGGGACCTCGACTTATTACCTATCTAGGAAAGGTGAAGGAGCTGTTGAGCAACCTGGAACGGTATAACATAACGCATATCCCAAGAGCTGAAAACTAGAAGGCGGACCGGCTAGCGAAGCTGGCAAGTTCCGACAATCCGGAGGAAACCGAAATGGTTCCAATTGAGACGTTGGGATCGCCATGCTTTGAGTTAATGGAAATTGAGTTAGCTTTCGAAGAGGAACAGGAGAGGGAATCGTGGATGACCCCAATCAAGAATTTCCTTAGAAATGGAGTACTCCCGCCCAAGAAAAGTGAGAGGCGAGCCATAGTTCGCAAAGCTACCAGATACGTCCTTCAAGATAATACCCTTTATCGGCAAGGATTTTCTATGCCCCTGTTACGGTGTATAGCGCACGACGACATCAAGCGTGAACTAAGGGAAGTACACGAAGGTGAGTGCGGAGACCATACGGGAGGTCAGACTTTAGCAAAAAAGGTGTTGCGATATGGGTATTTCTGGCCCACTATTAATAAAAATGCAGCTGATTTCTCACGACGCTGCGACAAATGCCAGAGGTTCGCTAAAATCCCCAGAGCACCACCGACCCAGCTCAAGTCGATGGTGAGCCCGTGGCCCTTTGCCATGTGGGGAATTGACATCATCGGAGTTCTACCGGTTGCCAAAGGAGGAGCGAAGTATGCAATAGTCGCCGTGGACTATTTTACGAAGTGGGTGGAAGCTGAGCCCTTAACCAAAATCACAGCGAGAAAGGTGATAAGTTTCGTGGTTAGAAATATCATATGTCGATTTGGGATTCTAAGGACCATTATAACTGATAATGGAACCCAGTTCGATGGCGCTGAATTCAGAAATTTCTGCCAGAAATATAAAATTGACAAACGGTACACTGCAGTCGCCTATCCACAGTCGAATGGGTAAGTAGAAGCAATAAATAAAGTCATAAAGTCCATCCTCAAGAAGCGGTTGGAACGTGCAAAAGCAAAATGGGTGGATGAATTGCCCTTGGCTTTGTGGGCATATCGAACAACGTTTAAGACAGCTACCGGCCATACTCCTTTCTCTCTCTCATTTGGTTCAGAAGCGGTAATTCCGGTAGAGCTCGAAGTTCCCTCTCACAGGGTGACATATTATGACCCAATGACGAATCGGGCACTCCTCCTCGAGTCCCTTGATGAAGTCGAAGAGAAAAGGGACGAGGCAGACTTGCGTGCGTCAAGACATCGACGTCAAATGGCACGCTATTATGACAAGAAAGTTCGTTTTAGAACCTTTGAACCAGGAGATTTGGTGCTAAAGCGAGTTTTTCCATCCCTTCCTCACCTCGGTCCAAAGTGGGATGGACCATTCGTCATCCAACGGAAATTTGAGACAGGAGCCTTCAAGTTAACGACCGTAGATGGCGAAGAAGTGCCTAGGGCTTGGAATGCCCAACACTTGATGAGATATTTGAATTAGGGATGTTGTGTTTTCTTTTGTTTTTCTTATGAACCCTGTAAAAAGGCACGACTTGCCTTAGAAAAGTTTGTTGATACGAACAAAGAACTATAAAGTGGATGTAGGCTACGACTTAAGCGAACCACTATAAAAATATCGTGTGCCATTTACTTTCCTGCGTTATTTATATCTTCAACTATTATTCTATTGTGACTGTGGAATACGAGATGTTAAATTAAAATTTGGAAAGTTGGAGATGGCTTATATGCAGGAACAAACACAACGACTGTTTGTACAAAAAGACATAAAAGAATGGGAAGACGACATTCTTAACTCTAACTCTCAAGAATTGAGAGAGAGTATAAAGGACGGGAAGACGACGTCCTCTGAGGCGTGAAGGTGCACCCAGATGAGAGACCGCCTCAGCAAGAACTCTAACCTGAATATAAGACAGGAGAGTATAAAAGATGCCAGAAAACAACAGGCATCAATGACAAAAGGAATATGACCCCCGTCAGAGAATCGGGGACATTTGGACTTTTTAATTTAATCTTGAATAGTTTTTCAAGACTGACTGGGAGCATATATGTACACACATATTCCCCCCCACCATGACTTCATTACATGACTTTAGTATGACATGGATTTGTATTTTTACATAAGTACTGAACTAACGACTAACATGCATTACAGGAAATGGATTATTTTTATTTACACATGTGTGAGTTTGTACATGAAAGACTGGCAAAAAAGAAGATGCGAGGGTCGCGCTCGTTGTAACAATTGCGGGCCAGTTAAATGCTAAAGTAAAACAAAGCACTTCATCATTTAGACTTCGGAGTGGACTTGGATTTTTTAGCAGCCTTCTGAGCATCCTTTGCCTCCTTTTCAGCATAAGTTAAAACGCGCTTTGGTTTTTTCCTCCCTGTGACTGAAGCACTGGAATCGGTTGACTTTTTCCCAAGAATTGGAACACTGGAATCAGGAGAAGACTTTTTAGCAAGCTCTTCTGTAATAGACCTAGTCGAAAGCTTAACAACTAACCTTGATCCAGCATCCACCACTACAAGAGGCTTAAGGCTTTCGGGATCTAGGTCTTCAACTTTAAGCTGCATGCGTTTGTCTTGCTCAGCTTTCAGCGCAGCCAAAGTGATGTCATCAGCGCTTTTTGACTCCCCAACTATAGCCACCTCAGGGTCTTTCTCGTGTCCCTCGTTGCCGCCATCATCTTTCAAGGCGTCTATCATTTCGTCATCATGAGGAGCATCAGCCTTAGATGGTTCAGTTCCTTCTCCTGAATTAACAATGGCGGCCTTGTCCTTTTCCCCTGTGGCCTTCTCCGCAGGTTTTGCTCTAGCGGTGGTTTCCTAGGACACGTCTGTCTTTTCGGACGGTTCAACACCTATAGAGTGAGAAGCAACAGTTATCAACTCAAGAGAAAATAAAGGGTCCTTCATCGATTGCCCAATTATGTGATGAAAAGTGGAGACAGCTTTGACGAATTGAGGTGAAAAGGTAGAGATACCTTCCGATGACTTCTCAGCTGGAGTGACCGCCGTTTCCGACGCCGTTTCGGGTATGGGGGATAAAAGAGATGCCCGAGGGATCCCTGGGTTTTCGGGATCATATCCCTCTACTTCAGAGGTTTCAGAGGCAGTGGAGGAAGAACCAACCTCAGGGATGTTCTTTTGTTTAGCCTTCCGCTTCTCTTCCTCCATAGTAGCAGCAATGAGGCGGCGTCCCTCTGCTAGGCGCTCTGGTTCATCATATCTTAGATATTTTTCCATAAGCTTGTCTTCGTCAATGGAATCAACCTTGACCTCCTCCTTCTCCCACTCAACAATTTGACTCCATACTTGGACCAAGGTAGACGGATAATCTTCGATCCAAGAGATGTTCCGGCGGCGGATTATATGCGCAAAGAATTCAATCATTAATTCGCCGAAACCATGCACCTCCTCCTCAGCCTCTGACAGCTGCTTGCGGGTCTCTTCGGTGGATTTAATAACACTTTCGACATTACCCTCCGCTAGGGAAGCCTTGTTCTCAGCCTCCACCAACTTGGAAGCCAAGTCAACGTTTCTCTTCTCCAATTCAGCATTCTTTCTCGCAAACTCAGCTTTCTCTTGCTCCAAAGCGGTGTAGGCAAGTTGCATTTTTGCATTATCCGACTTTGCATCTTCTGCTTGCTTTTTCAACTCCGAGCGCTCCTGATTGTGAGACTCGAGTAAGTCATGATAGCGTTTTTGTAGCTCTTCAAATTGCTGGTTGAAGTTGGTAGCATCTCGCTGGGCAATGGCAAGTTGGGCCTGTGTGTCCTCAAGATCTTTCCTTAAATTTTTCAAGGCTTTAGCGTCATTTGCTGCAGTATTTTTCATCGACTCAGTATCCGTAATCAGAGTTCGGATGATCCTGGAGAGGTTACATGAATACTTGAACATCTCTGAATATTGTTTCTCAACTGCATCAATTTTCGCTTTGGCCTCGTCCGCCCACCTTGAGGAAATAGGCTCAAGAGCAGGTAAGAAAGTCAGGTTTTCAAAGTAGTGCTCGGGGAATTCTTTCTCCAAATATGCCCGCTTGACTTTAGTTTCAGCATCCAATGGTGGAGGTGCGCGATATGTTAGCTTAGTATCCTTAGGATCAGTGGGCACGACGGCCGTATCACCCTTCTTAGGCCGCTTATCGGAAACCTTACGTTTCTCTCGAGAGCTAGTTTCTTTCGGCGGACTTCTTTCCCTACCACGTTTTTCTTGAGAAGAGGTCTGATCTTTTGACTGCGACGTGTCTTCTTCTCGACGGCTTTGATAGCTTTTATATCGTTCTGAATCAGACCGAACGGGAGAGTGAGAGCGCGAGGTCCGCGACTAATAAGAGTCATAAGGCCTTCTATCCTCTCTACCCCGGCCTTCACGATGATCATGCTTAACATCAGAAGGGGATCTAGTCATGCTGCGACGAAGTTTCCTGATATCATAATGGGAACGATACATTGTACCTGCACAACAATGCAAATGGAATTCAGAATCAGTGTTCTCACAAAAGGAAAGTGCTTTGAAATGTGGTGCTATTGTGTTGAGTGCATCCTAAGTGATGTTTTCCCCCCCGAACTCAGGTCGCCAGATTCAAAGTCTGGAGTGCTAACCACTACACGATGTACCCCTCTCGGTACTTTTCGGCCATGTTGGCCAGCTCATCGTCTTGGGTCGAAGATGGAGAAGGTGAAGCTTGAAGCGGCATTGTAGGAGCTTTCGTGCTTTCGCCCGTTTCAGGGATTACGTCCACTGGGGGGATGTATACATATGGACCTGACCCGTGACCTATGCTACGGGTAATGGACAGCAACCCATGGAGATGAAGATATTCATCCTTAAGGACTTCATCGATAGTTAAAAACTTTTGATCGCCATTAAGGAGCCGGTGCATCCGATCAAAGAACGCTTGATTCGACATTTTTTTTGGATTATCAACTGCAAACAAAAAGAAAACGGATTAGTGTGGTGGCGATTCCAACTGGATAAAGTATTGTGCTTTAAGTTGGATGGCCGTAGTTCGGTTCGAGTATACATGATGGGATCGGATCGGAGGCAAAGTTGAGCTTCGGTCGGAAGTTGACATCCAACTGGATCGGTTCGGGAGCATGCTTTTGGAGTGGATCGGGTGGACTTGAATATCAACACCCCTTCTCCTTTGTTCTGCTCTCCGATCCGACCCGGTCAAATAAGCCTCGTTTCCCTTTTTTGCTTTTTGCTCCGACCCACCTGATAGAGTAAGCCTCGCCTTCCCTCTTTTCCGACCCGATCCGGTCTTGTGAACCCCTCACTCTTTTCTTCTCCTCCATCTCCTATGCTTCCTCGCCCGAACCCATTCCCTATGCCCTTCGTCTTCCTCTTCCTCCTCAATCACAACCAAACCCAATCCTGTTTTCAATGCTCCAGTTAGGAAGGGATGTGTACCCTCTCCAACATCCCAGTGCCTCGAGGTGGTGGCGGAGCCGCCAGCGACGACGGCAGGGGAGGAGATGGCCATGGCGTCGAATCCAAACAACAACCATACCCAAATCGTCTGATTTAAGTACAAATTCAAACTGTAAAACGGTTATATTGAGATGACTTAAGATTATACAACTACCTATATGCTTAATTCAGAAATTGGAGCGAAGATATTGGGGTTTTGGGCGTCAAGGTTTTCTTTTTCTCGTTTGAGCGATTTCTGGAAAAGTGATGGAAATAAAAAGAAAAAGAGAAGGAGGAAATGGAGCTATGTATATATATAGGGTATGAGATGACCCTTAATATTCCCACTTTAACTCCGTTCGGACCGGAGGCCGAACCCTTGAACATATGCTTGGCCCATTATTTCGGCAATGGTGGATTTAAACGAGAACCCGTCCAAGCTAGAACATAAGCCCATGAAAACACTTGCAGCCCATTAGTTTGAGTGATCATGAGTCGAAGGGCAGAGGCCGTTCGGATCGGAATCCGAACCGGTGGGAGTTTCATGTATCAACTCGGCATTTGAATTGAATCGAACTCAAAAGAAAAATAAAGAAAAGACATACCTGGAAGAATCACTAGACATCGAGGAGTGTTCATAGGATTGTTTAAAAATGAAGAAAATAAATCATGTATTCTATGACATATATATAAGCGATAAAAGACACGACTTCATGAAGTAACGCATCTTCACAAACGAATGGAAATGACTTTTCAACGACTCAAACTCAAAGATCAATGAGCAGATGATATCAAAGCACGCTTCGTCTTCAACAGAAGCATCCTTTGAGGGGGCAAAATGTTAGCCTACTTTGTAAACTAGGCCATACAAAGTCAAGAAGTCAGAAGATCAAGTAGACAAAAGACACTCTGTTACGCATCCGGTTCGGATCGGAATTACAGGGGTAGGAACAAAAGCAAGACAAAGGAGGAAGGAAAGTATTCGGATCAGATCGGAGGTAGCAGGGCCGATCCGAACCCCATCCACTAGCCCATCCGATCCGAACCCAGTTCACCCTGCCACTCCGCACCACGATCTCCTGAATATTCGGGGCAGTTACACCCACTTTCTACCCATGATGGCCACTTACTTGATGTGCTGGCAACACCAGAACTCATTTGATCCCGAAAGTCATGGAATGGAGGACACGTGCACCCGATCCGAACCGAATTCTGGAGAAGTTTCCACCTATAAATAGACCCCCAAGGGTCATTTGAAAGGATCTTTTTGGCACTCTGAGAGTTCAAACATCTTTGAGAACCGAATTCCAGCATTCCCAAACAATCCAAATCATCATTCAAAGTATATTTTGAGATAATTGAGTGGATGTATATGAAAAGTGAGTGAGATTGAGTGAATATCTTACTGTATTTTCATCTACATCATCAAGTAAAGTGATATAAAGTGGACGTAGGCTCTTTAACGCCGAACCACTATAAATCCTGTGTCTCTTTTCTGTTTTTGATCTCATTTTATTGTAATTTCAGTCAATTTGGGTGTTAGGACCACTTTTTGGTCTAACAATAATAAAATTGATCAATTATAAGTATTAAGGGATTATGAGACAAATATAACCCGACTTATAACATACCAATTAAACAGACGCTAATGTTGTAAAATCACGATGCCAAAGCTCGAGCGTGCGCAAAGACATCAGCACCGTATCTTACTCATAACACCATAACACACCTGGAGATCAACCCAGGGTAACCAAGACGGTCTAAGGCGAAGGCCGTAAGCTACCCGTTCACGATACTACACGTGGGACCCCATGCCTCCATCTAATGTAGCCCGTGACCCACCGATCGGGAATTCCGATCAAAACAGAATGTAGAAGACCGTTGACTTTTAGTGGTAAATGAAAAATCACCAATTCAGGTTGCGATCCTGAATTAGGTCGACCAATGATAGAGTATTGGCTCATTGGTACAACAAAGTCCAATCTATCCCAACCCAAAGTCAAAAGCATTCTTAAAATGTTATTTTATAATAAACATGCCATGAAATTCAAAGTGTTTATAATGACAAAACACTTTATAAACTCAACCCTGACTTGAAAAATATACCATATAATAAAGCAAAACGGTAATCACAACCCAAATTAAACAAAACAAAATCACCAACCTAGTTATCAAAAAGCAAATAAAAACAAGCTTATTATAGGCCCATTAATAAAATGCGGTGGTTTAGACACTAGTTGTAATATGGAACAAAAATTATCATAATATGAATGACGTAAAAGCATGTCAACTTAAAGATGGTCCAAAACACTTTAATTGAGAAATGGTATACTTTCAAATAGTATTTACACAGATATAACACATCCATCCCATATTACATTACTTTACTTAAATACTAACAATAAGAAAACAAATCGCACTGACTGAGGGTACAAGTCAAACAAATATTCCGTATGAGAAGTTAAGAAAGTAATCCGAAAAGTATTACCAATCGCCCCATACCGTTTGGTATTACTAAACCATTTACTCAAAATCCTTACCATACAGAATTTCGCACAATCTTAAAAATTGTGTTTAATTCAAAGAATATATATGTCAAAGTATTTATAAGATTTAGATAATCAAAAGAAAATAATTAATTTATACTCGGTGGTTTTATTATTTATAATCACCGATACTCTTACTTTATTTCCAATAACCAAACATTATGTTGAAGTGATTAATACCAACTCTTATCCGATCCGGGTCACATTTCAAAACCGATTTATTTCTTACTTCGTCAATCGTTCTCGAACAGCATTTGAATTCAGCTTTGTCAAATTTCAAAGGTTTTTTTTCGAAAACCCATGCTTATTACCCATCTTGATTTTAACCAAAAATATCCTTTTAAAATCACATATATATCTATTATAATTGTTTTCCTAACAATAAACTTTGAAAAATTCTCGTCACAAAGGGCTATGGGATGGAAATTCCAATACGGAAACTTATATTTTGGAAATATTTCCTTTAAAATATTTATTATATTTCATTCATTATTAATAATATTATTATTATTTCCAAACTCCCATCAAAATATTTTACTCTTCCAAAAAAAATGTGCTCTCTCTAGAGCGATTCTAATATCAATTCTGCTCATTCCAGGGTATTTCTACCCTACCTCTAATGAGTTTTTAAACCCAATAAGCCAGGTTTTATATAAACCATGGCTCAAATACCAAATGTAACAACCCTCCGTTTTGACCGCCACAAGACGGTAATTGAACTGTCTTGAAGCGTTCAAAATGACGGATTGTTATTGGCCTACGGGATTTAAAAAGAATTAACGCAGAATCACAGAGTTCAATACTGCAGTGAAATTAGAATTTTATACAAATATTAGAGATTTCAATATTTTGTACAGCGGAAAAGAATGAATACATGCATATTTTTTATGAATAAAAAAAAATTCACGAATAATTTTTTTCCCGCCGAGCTTTGCGCGCGCATGCGTCTTCTCGTGTCTCTCCTCTTTAAGAGCTAAAATATTTGCATCTGTAACACTTAGGGCCTAACCCGAGTGTTCCATGCAAAAACACAAAATACTCGGGTCAAGATTAAACTTATTTCAAGTCAGTGAACTTTGAATGAACACTAAAATATAAACTAGTTCGATCCAACAACTTTTAAATGGTTTGTGTAACAACCCAGAAAATCAGAACTAATTTAAAATTTTTATTTTGGCAATTTTAATGAATTTTGAATATTTCAAAATGATTATTTTAAATAATAATGACTAGAAATTTATTTTGAATAGAATTAAAATGTATATATTTATTTGAATCGACGTTAGAATATAAATATTTATTTTAATTAGAAAAGGAATTGGAAATGGCGCAGTAGTTTGAAAATTCGGTTTCAAATTTCAAATGAATGTACAAGATTCGAAATAAACCGGATTTAACGAAACCAAAAATATTTGAATCTATTTGAAAATATCTTTCCAACGAATCCGAAAAATTGAAATTTCATAGCGGGAATAAAATTCAGAATAGTCGCTATAGAAATATAGCCCTTAAAAAATGGAAATTTTGCAAATGAGCTCCGTTTTCGACGAAAGCACTTTTGTTGGATCCGTAGTGTCAAATTATTGCTGGATTCCAATTTTCATAATTTTTGGGATTAATATGTGAGCGTGGCGAAGTAAAACGTGTTTTGACAGTTTCAGTCAATTTGGATCGACCAGAAAATGACCATTTTTCTAACGGTCTCCAAATTCGACGAAATTAGTTTTGTTAGGACCGTATCGTCAAAACATAGCCAGTGGAATTTTTAGGGTCCGTATGTGGCCCCTGTAATGTAACGAACTGGGATTTTCGACTCTGAAAATCAACACAAAACTACCATGTTGACTATTCAAACATCAGAAATACTTGATCATTAATAGAAAGAAGTTAGAGGGTGAGAATAGATAAGATAGAAAATTAGAATAGAAGAAGAAGAACACATAACACATCAGAGTAACACGAATCTCACAGCGGAATGAATAAAATATAATATACAACACAACTTTGAAACATAAATCTGTATTTGTATATTAGAGTACAACACTTACATCACAGCGGAATTAAACAATAGCTATATAATGCTGCTGAAGCCTCCTGCTCCAAGCTCCTCCTATTATATCTGTAAATCCCGACTACTTGACTGCCCGTACAAATTTGGGCACCCAAGAGTTTAGGGAAAACAAAACAAAATAAACTATGAGTCAGTCATGGGACTGGTGTGAGTAAACTCGAATCATTCGGTTTAATTTTCAAAAATCCTTTTCAAAAGAATGATAATCGTAAGGCCAAAACACACATAAATACGGATGGTTTTTACCTTACGATAACCCAAAACATTTTCAAAATCAATACTTTTCTGATATTATAATAATGTCTAATCACAAGTGATTAGCAATCTAGCAAAACGCTTGCATCTCACGTTCCACATATATAGTATACAAATCAAAATCGCGGGCTCTTATTGGGAATTGGATTCCGACTATGACAAGGTATGGGACCACCTGCCGATAGTGTATCTCTAGAGGCAAATACACTGGGTTCAACAAGAACGTCTTGCAACCCGGCCCACACATGACCGACCACTCATTTCGCTTGAGTGTATCGAATGTATATCACCAACGGTTGGGAGCTACCCACCGTTTCCCGAAAAGGGACAACATCGAAAATAGATAAAAGAATGAAATGGATTTTCTCTAGATAAGTGATATACACCCTAATGGGAGCGACCCACCTAGCCATGCTGCCTGCCCGAATTCTGTCATTTCCTGGTTGATGAGGCTTGAGGTCGTAACGTATCTTTTGGAACACCTGACCACCATTCACTTTGAATGCCACATCGTCATACCCGCCAAATCACAAATTGATTTCCCCATAAATACCACGGGTATAAAGCTAAGAGAAACGAATTCCTCCGCCACCAAACGTAAGTACATTTGAAGAGATCAACTTACGCGATCCGTTAGATATACTCTGTCAGACATTCGTCCATTCACGTTGTCCTGGGACAGGACAAACCGAAGGCACTATTTTGTAAACAGGATAGCCCTTGCATAACTCCGCCTTCAATGATTTTCATCATATTTGATCGTAACGCCAATGTCCATACAGAGTGGTTTTTAGATAATGAATCTGATCCCGGTCTCTCCGTATTGACGACGGAAAAATGGTCAAAAACTTCGATAATCGGTGATTTAGCTATCAAAGAAAAATAGGTGTACAACCAACGATCTTATTTCCAGATAGAAATTCGATCGATCAACCATCAACCAACATTTATCTCTTTTAATTTAATCTATTATAAATTTGTTCATTTCCCATTTCTATATATTTGTAAATTCTTATTTTCTAAATTTAGAAAATGTACTTTATAAATCATTTGAAAACATCTCTATATTTACTCCTATTTCTTGTTTTCTATATTAGAAAACATTTCTGATTCTTTTATTTGGAAAACATTTCCAAAACTCTTTCATTTGATTTAAACAGATGTTTAAATATAACATCGCTATGCGAACTTGAACCATTACACTCATCAACTAGATTCACTTAACCAACCTTCACTATCGAACCTTACCCATCCCTTAGTTAAAAACGAAGTCAATCAAGTTGGGGTATAATTACCTCTCAGACCTTAACTGAACAACATTTCTAACCTCGAAATAGACAAAGTTCACCCTTCAAATCTTTAACAAACTTCCTTACGTAACTTTCGGATTTTATTTATGAATTCACTTCTTTTATACAAATCATTTGATTATAACAATAGTGTTCAAATCCCTATTTCTGAAATATCTAACTTCAAATATATAACTTTTATTCCTTAATTTAACTAAATAACTAAATAGACAATTTATAAAGAAATCATTAAATCTTGATTATAAACGGAAAGTGTACTTTCCCGAATCGATATAATCGAATTCCAACGTATAACTCTCTTTCAAAAAATCTCTATTCGATAACTCCTTTTCGAATAAACCATATTCGATAACTCTTTCTTCGAATAACTATATTCGATTCGATAATCTCTCTGCAAATGATTTACATTCGATTAACTCTCTTCGAATAAACTATATTCGATTAACTCCCTTAATTCTATTCGAATAAACTATTTCGAATAACTCCTTTAATTCTATTCGAATAAACTATTTCGAATAACTCCTTTGGATTAACTCATTTGGATTAACTCGGTTTGATTAACTCATATTGACTAACTCAACTCGATTAACTCAACTTGATTAACTTACTTGATTAACTCAACTTATTTAACTCCTATCAAATAACTAATATTCGATTAACTTATATTCGATTAACTATGTCTGTTTTAACTTT
This sequence comes from Allium sativum, assembly GCA_030737875.1. Lineage (NCBI taxonomy): Eukaryota > Viridiplantae > Streptophyta > Magnoliopsida > Asparagales > Amaryllidaceae > Allium > Allium sativum. Next base: position 277,287,197 of record CM060910.1, on the reverse strand, counting down.
ATTTCGAATGGCTAATAATCGATTTAACTCCGTTCGCTTGAATCTAGATCGCAGCGATCACAATGATTACGCCTGGTTTCCTCAGGAAACATCCGACCGCCGTAGGCTATCTGCAGCCCTGCGAATTACACTAGCAGTCATACGAAATGGCAACTCATCCTGAATAACTATGTTTGACTAACTCTATCTCAAATAACTATATTCAGTTAACTCTAATTGGATAATTAATATTCAATTAATCCTAATTCGATTAACTATGTTCAATTTACTTTATCTGATTAACTCTTACTGGTTAACTCTATCTAATTAACTCTAACTGGTTAACTCTAACTGATTAACTCTAATCAATTACTCTAACTCAATTAACTCTAATCAATTACTCTAATTCGATTAACTCTAACCGATTAACTCTTAATCGACTAACTCTTCGTCCATATTCAGTTTCAAATATCGATGTTGAAATCGATTCTTACTTCTCTATATAAGTCCTGACTTATATATTCTATTTATCCAATGATAAACATTTTATTTAATTTATAGAACCTTATTTATTAATTTATCTTCTTACTTTATCTGTTAAAACAGATTTCTCTTAAATGTTCACTTTGAATTCATATTCTGTTATACCCGTGTGCGAAGCACGTGTCTAAAGCTTCCTAGTGTAAAATTCTCTTTTTATACAATCTATTCATTTTTCAAGTATTTCCTTTTATGATATCTTATTTATTTTCTAAATAAATATTCCATTTATCTTTCTATTTATTTAACAAATAAATACTCCTTTTTAATCTATTTGTAAATGTTTTACAAATATTTCCCTTTTCAATTCTATTTGTAAATGTTTTACAAATACTTCCTTTTTTTATTTGTTTTCACAAATATTTCCTCTTTGTATTTTATCATATTTATTTTCCTAAATAAATATTTCTTTTTATAATATCAGATTTAAAAATGTTTCTTTTTATAACATCTTTTGATTTTATAAATATTTCTTTTTCAATATAACATTGAAAATTTCCTTTTTAACATTCCGGTATTGCTTATGGTATTTAACGTACCATATAACAATGATCGGTATCATTCAAACATATGAAATCAATAATAGATTTCATATCACATCATATAACACAATATATGAAAAAAAACAGTAAAATAAATGTTGAGGAAGCCAGTTGGGTCCCTCCGACCTGTTTCCCTGCAACCACAGATGTTAATCAACATAAATAACACGAATATGAAGTATTCTGATAAACAGAATTAATATTTGATTAACGATTTATATATATCGTTATCTAAAATTTCAATCAATTAACTAGCAGTTCAACCAAACAGCCAACACACAGCAAACAACCATCATTTATAAATTCTAAAAATATTTTATAAAAATATAAATTGAGCAGAGTTAGTGAGATTTACTCACATTGGACGATTATCGTTAAATAACGATAATTGGTCATTGATTTGATTCAGGCGTTTAATTTCACCATAAATCCAAACGAGCTCCAATTCACTCATGGCCAGTTCCATGGTGTAGCCACCGTCCATACGATCCCAACGGATCTTGTTTCGTCAATTTCTGATAACGTATGACAAAGATACAATTTTTACTAGTTATATACATTATGGTTATCATTCAAATAATAAATTAATTAAACTAATCCTAATCACCTCTTAATCCCGTGTTAACCTTAATACCACTACTCATCGTTTTCTTCCTCCACGAACACCAGAAAGCCGCAACCCCATTTACACCCATTCACGCCCAATGTTTTCCTCTACCACTTCACCGAAATCAAAATAAAAACCACCAAAATTCCTTCCTCAAAAATCCGCTCCTCTCCAAAGTCTTCTCGTTCAGCTCGACCTGCCTCATGAAATTTCCATCTCCAGGTTGAAGCGCAACACCAGCAAACACATCGATAGTTTTTAATACCAAAAATTCCTAAATTTTGCACACTGATGCCTTTTCTAACCGTAAACCCAAATATCAAGTTCGAATTGCTCATCGATACTTGTATAATCTGAAAACAAGAACCCTAAATTTCAGCCAGAACAAACTTGCGAACAAAATGGTGTCGTACTAACCCAGAATGCACCTCGGATTGTAGAGAATGATCATAGGAAGCTAGAGAACTTCGTTTGGGGAATTTAGAGATTTTATTCGATTTCTTTTTGATTTTAGAAGGTAAGAGTTTTCACGTTTTATTGTTTCTAGGTGGCGGCGCATTCTTTGACAGAAGAGAATGAGAATAAGGTTTACAAATAGTTGGTGGGTATTTATAGAAAAAGAATATTATTTTTATATTCCATTTTATATTTATTTTTAAGCAGTCGTTGTTTGTATATGTCTTCTAAAAATTCACACGGTCACATATGGTATTCAAAAATCATGAAAATGGACATACAACTAGAGATTGATACTACAGACCCAACGAAACTGGTTTCGTCGAATTCCGACTTCGTTTGCTCACACAGCATATTTTTAACTGTCAAAATATCGACTGTTTTTCACATTAAAAATCCGTACGGCCACACACTGACTCCAAAAATCACGAAAGTTGGAATCTAACAAAAATTTGATATTACGGATCCAACAAAATTAGTTTCATCGAAAACGAAGGTCGTTTGCAAAAATGGCTATTTTTAAAGCTTTAAATAACCCATTTAAATATATAAATATATTTAAAAATAATTAAATTAAATATTTAAAAATAAATATTATCGTATATATTTACAATAGAATATCATATAGCTCCAATTGGATTTGTAACTCGATATTCCAAATCCAGTGTTACATCGATATACGATTTATATTGAAAAATCCTTTTATAATATAAATAAATCGCTATAATTTATAAAGGGATTCCATAGCGACTTTTCGAAAATTTGATTTGGACATAAATCCAAATCTACATAATGAAATCCCGATTTTTCTCTTCCATTAGAAAAATATACTTCACCAGCTCCTAACGTTTATTGTTTCACAGAAATCCGATTTAAAACAGACCTTGTATATTCAGTTGAAGTTCAAATCGCCAAATAGCGAACTGCCGCGCCATTTCAAGCTCGATTTTAATTATAATATAATTATACGTTCAAACTTCATTTATATGATATATTCGTTATTCTAATTCAATTCCAAACTGGATTATAGCTTATATATGATCCAATTCACATCGTATTGTGAATTCTACTATTTCCGACTATTCTGGAATTTAAATATATTATTTAATTATTATATTAATTAAATATTCCTTATTATTTAATTCTGGTCATTTTAAATTAACAAACCTTTATAAATTATTAAACCTTTATAAATTATTTATTTTCCGTAAAAGTACGGGTCGTTACAGGTAAATTAAAATGTGCATTCAAATTCAATATATATTGATTTATATTTTGAATTCGATGGAAACTGATCGAAACGATCGAATTGGTTTACGAAACATATCCCATTGTGTTTGGGATGAGGGTGATTAGTTAGGGGGCGACAGTCATTGGGTCCAATTTGGGGTTAAAATGAAAATTCACTTTTAGGAAATAAATAAATAAAATAGAATATATATATATATATATATATTCATTTGGGTCAAACCCTTGTTCATTCCACAACAGAAGTCAAACCCCATCGTTTTCCCCCAAATCGTCGCTACCCTTGGTCGCCCGTTCAGCACCCATCGCACCGCCCAAGGCTAACATCACCGCCGTCGCACCCCACTCCCCAGTCGCCTCCCTCCCCGTCCTCCTCTTCTTCTTCTCGAGCGCGCACTTGAGCCCCCTCCAAACCCTTAAAGTCGCCGCCACCCAACCCATTTCGCCATCGTGGGTTCCCTGCCCAGCACCGCCGGCCCCAGCGCCTCCTAAGCCACCTGCCACCAAACCAACAGCGAAACCTCCTTCTAACTGTAAGTTCTTTTATATTTTCTTTATTTTATTTCAGTTTTCATGCAGTACTCTTTGAAATAAAATATGATTTATGTGTAAACCGTTAAATCTTTTCTTAGTTTTAATGTGATCAAAGGATGATTTTTATTATCATGAAAGTGATATGAAAAATATGATTTTTATTTATGAAAAAGGTTAGATTTTTATTTATGAAAAAGGTTAGATTTTTATTTATGAAAAAGGTTAGATTTTTATATAGGTTGTAGTGAAATAAAAATTCGATTTTTATGTATAAAGTAGCGTTGTAAAAAAATTTTTTTTACATAGAAAGTAGTATAATAAAAATATGATTTTTATATTATAGAGATAATAAAAATATGATTTTTATATTATAGAGATAATAAAAATATGATTTTCATATTATAAAGATAATAAAAATATGATTTTTATAATGCAAACATCGATATAAAAACATGAACTATATTTTTATCATGAAGTAGCGAGAATAAATATTCGATTTTTATATGAGTAGCGGATTAAAAATAGAATTTTTATATAATAGAGAATATAAAAATATGATTTTTATTTATGTAGGGAAATAAAAAATTTATTTTTATTATATATATAGTGAAATAAAAACGTGATTTTTGTAGCGTTGAAATAAAAATATGATTTTTAATGTGAACAGCGGTAATAGATCGCATTGGAATTTGGGCAAATTCGAACCGTTCAGAAATAGAGAATAGAGGAGTAGATCCCAAAGTGAGAACTTCTCACTTTAATTTACTTTCTAGTTAAAAATATATACTAGGATGTAGACGGTGCTTAGCAGCACCCGACACTCGTCGTCCACAACCATGGACGACTTGCTTGATTATGATGTGTTGTGAAAATTGATTGTGATGTGGAATGATAAAATATATTCATATGTTGAATGGAAATATATTCATGTGTTGAATGGAATAACATTCATGTGTTGAAATAAAATATTTTATCGTTAAAAATATAATTTTTAACGTGTATATGAATAAAATAACTATTCATTTACAAATCGGACGATTTGTTTATGTACACTCATTTTACTGATATGAATTGGGACAATAAATTTTACACATCGCCCAACTGCACAAATAAAATATGTGTTTGTTGATTGAAAACCCCACAGGGGTATTGGGATGATAATTGACGGACACTAATCCCAATTGTTTAGTTGTATGTCAATCGATGGATTGACAGACTGTTGTAGGCGTTAATTATTCATATTTCACGCTTATACAGTTGTGAAATGCACCTTGGATGATGGATGATTGTTTATCTTTGTTATGATATACATGTGTTGTATGGAATCCATATAATTAACATTATATGGTACCTAATTGGGTCTCATTCCATTTTGGAAAATAAAGAATATTTTAAAATAATATTCAGAAAAGGATTATAAATATTCATGTGTTGAATAAAATAAATATTCATGTGTTGAATAAAATAAATATTCATGTGTTGAATAAAATAAATGTTCATGTGTTGAATAAAATAAATATTCATGTGTTGAGTAAAATATTTAAACAATAAAAATATCATTTTTATTGAATGTATAAACCGTTAAAAATATTCATGAGTTGAATAAAATCCGTGTTGATTAGATATGCACCATTTTGACGCGAACAATATTTATATCGATTTTATTTATTTTTATAATGAATATCGGAAAGGAATTGATTTCAAAATCTAATATTTTGAAAATACTATCATTTATATATCGATGATATGGAATATTCAATTTTGATTTGAAATTGAATATGAAGTTGGAATCGTTTTGAAAACGAATTTAAAATGATTTATAAAATACGTTTTAAATGAAAATCGACGAAATATATATAATATATATTATATATATAATGGCCTGAATATAACGTGCCGCGCCGCGGCAGTTCGCGAATTTCAACCATTGACTTCGAACGGACATAACAGGTGATCCGACCGTCAGATTCCCCTAAAACCAGAACCGTTGGGTTCATATCAAAAAGTGATTTCCAACGAATATTATAGATTTGAAATCTAACGGTTGGATTTGGAATTATATCCAAATCAAATTTGGAAAAGGTCGTTGTAAATGCAGTTCGGTGACCGTTTATGGAAATCGACTGTACGGGCCTTGATAAAATTATTAAAAACATCAATAATTTGTGTAAAATCATAATAAATGATTTGGAAAGAATTGGGATGAAAAATTCCATATTTGAAAAGATAAAAATATATTTTATCGAAATGAACTAGTTATGAACTAGAATTATAAATCCAATATTTTTAAACAATTAAATTGGATTTGAAATGGTTTTAAAAATAACCGGAATTTCCAATATATGAATTGGAATGGATTTGAACTGAAATTATCTTCGGGATATTTCGATATTGGATTTCGTGATTATACGGACATTGTGGAGGAATTTGGAAGATATGTATATATCGTTATTCCAAAACGATATTTGTTGGTTTCAGAATTTGATATTGAATATAAGCCGATATATTCTCTATTCAGAGCCTTGTATTTAATATCAAATGGGATTTTGGGTTTGTCGGGAACGGTGTCTTCACTAACACTGTTCTTAAACCCAGTTATGAAAAGAACAAATCTTTTTATTAAGATTTAATGAAGTTTACCAATTAATTAATATTTAATTGGAATTGAATTGAATTTTGGGTTTGTCGTGAATGGAATCTTTAATAATACTGTTCTTAAACCCAATGGAGTTAAGAAAATTAGAAACTAATTGGAGATTAGCTAAGTTGAATGGTTTCCTGGGTATTGATCTAATGTTGGTTTCGGCCTTCGGGGTTAATACTTAGGGAATTGTTTTCTTATTAATTTACGGATAGAGACTGATGGAATGTGATTTTGGGTTTATCGTGAAGTGTGTTTTAAATGACATTAGTTCTTTAACCTAGTTAAAGGCAGGAATTATTTTCCTAGAAGTTGAATAATCATTAATATTGATTTTTGGGATGATTAAAACTAAGTGGAGTTTTAATGAATCTTTAATTAGATTGATGCGTGAATTGATAATTTAAATTATTAAATTAGGGAAATGATCGAGAATGGAGTATCACCAATTTTGCTCCTAGCGATAGTTAAATCTTTAAGTAGATTTGAACGTGAAATGGTAATTAATTTTACCGATAACACCGTGGTGTTAGATATGGAGTATTACCAGTTTTGCTCCATTGGATGAATAGGTTGGGATTAGGAAATAAAATAAATGATTACTTTGATGTGGTTTGCTAATCCCGACTAGTTTGGAAACCTTAATATGGTTTGACATCCAAATTAAGATTAAAGAATAAATTTAAAAGAATTTATCTTTGATAAAATTAATGGGAACCTATTCCCTAATAATGTGAATATTTGAATAAAAGAATATTCTGAATTGGAATGAGGCGTATGTTGTGTTTGTGTAGCACTTGTTTATTATATACGCGGGTTATTCGGAAAGGCCGGGTTTATACTCATTATGAATAACCGATTCAACGATAAGTCGACAATGAAGACGGTGGTTGAAGACCGGAGGTCTTCACATCGTTTGGATGATTACTGATGTCTTGATTGGACTATACACCCAAGACGAGGTAATAAGTGGTGATCGTCCAGACGTACTTGGAGATCGACGGATATGCGAGGGCCTCTCTCCTGTATTGGACATATGGGACGAGGATAAGGTGCCTCCGGTTTCATTCAGACGCAGAACGAACTTGTAAATGGACCGTGTGTCTGACATTGGATTTTATTCTGTGTTGATTGATTTCTATTAAATATATATCTATTTGGCGGCGGAGAATTTATTCTCTTGCTTAACGCCCTTCTTTGAGACGTAGGAGCTCAAAGGTTATATATCGATAGACATCAGCCGTATGGCATGAATTGCCTGTGTGGCATGCTGAGATGCAAATGATCAAGGCTCCTGTTGAAAAGCAGAGTCTTGTGGTTGATGATCAAAGCACGACCTATGTGGCATAGCTTTGTGTATAGCGTTAATTCGCGAGCCTCACACCTAAGTATGAGTCAAAAACGGGATCGTGACTGCAGGGAGTGCACGACGTTTCTTTCTAGCTACGGGTGGTGTCAACGTTTTACAAGCCCGGACATTTATATTATTTTTACCTGTGTGGTTGTTGGAATACGAGGTGCCTCGGATATATCGGTCTCTACGAAGCCGATGGATAGGTTCTATAGGACCGGGAAACGTGTGTTTAGGTATAACTAATCCGCTATGTGTGGACCGGCCCTGAAGATCCAAGGGTTCGCTAGCGTTCGAACCCTGAGGCATTTGCTAGAGTGTCTCGAAGCCGGCGAGGATGATTCCTTGCCTCGATTCATGACGGAAATCCAATTACCAATACGTGACATTTCAGTTTTGATTGTAGAGCCTAGTATTAGCGACATGATAGATGGTACCCATGCCGCTTATGATTGATACATTTATATTTGAAGTTGTTTTAATACACTTTACATAATAATAGTATCAAAATGATTTGTTTTAAACGTACAAAGCATGTTTGACTATTATAAGGTAAAACCCTATCCTCTGGCTTGCGTTGCATTGTGTGATGGGACCTGGGTCTTATAATAGCTTCATTTTTCCAAAAATCATTGCGTTTTTTATTTTATGCACTGGTATTCTCGGGAGGAAACCCGTTCCGTGTTTTACGGCGTGGTCCCTTGAGTTACTTTATTTTTAAAGTAAAGATTTAATAACTGTTTTAGTTCTCACACCAGTCACATGACTGACCTGGTGTTTATTGTTTTAACCTAAACTCTGGGTGCCCCTATTTTCCACGTGGGCAGCTAGTAGTTTTGGTTTTGCAGATTTATATTCAAAGGATCTGGTTTATAGCTGGGACGATATCAAGAAAGCTCTGTATCCGTTTATCTCTTTCAGTTATGTTTGTATTATTTTTCCGCTATTGTGTAATGTATTATAATCTCTGGTATTTATCGAATGTATAATATTTATGTAAACTCTGTTATATTCTTGTACTCTTATGTAAATTGTTGTAATAAGCAATGAAATGTTCTTCTATTTGTGTTCTGATTCATCTTGTTCTCATAGCAATCCATTCTTTCCTTCACGGGGAAGTTCGGGTCGTTACACGTGGTATCAGAGCTTTGGTTTACAGAGCTCGAGAACAAGACATATTAGAACCGAACGAAAGAATTCATCAGAGATTGGATTAGTAATATCCAATAAGAATGACTCGTTAGAGATGAGATCAGTAGTATCCTAGAACGAGTGTGAAGAGTAGTGTTTTCAAAATAAAAATGAAAACAATATTGTTTTGAAAATTTAAACCTTATTCAACGTACTTGAATATTTATTTGTATTGAATTTGGGCAATCGAGTATATAAAGATTTTGCATATACGCCTTGCAAACGTGTATTCGAAGTTTTAATATACTGGATAGATATAGAATCACACTCTGGTCGCCCGGAGATGACTCTGATGATTGTAGCTACATCATCAGAATTTGTGTTCGAGTTCCGAAAGTGGGATATCTATATGATTCCAATTGACTGGTGTGAGAACCAAAACTACATAGGGCTTATTTTTGTGATTTGGAACCAAAAATGTGATTTTTGACTATATATCAAAGTTATGAATTTGAAAAGCTAATAAACTAATTGATTGATGGTTGTGTTGTATGATTATTTGTTAACCAATAAGACCCATATGTGAAAGAATGGTAAAGGTAGCCAAATTGTATCAAATATTGAACTGTATTGAAAATTTATCGCATTTGCATACATGTACATGCATATATATTGGACAGGTCATAGCAAGGAGGCTAGAGAAGAGGAATAAAATTGTATGCCCGACAAATAGGTACATATTTACAAATTTATTGGGTTTGGATGATTTTATGAGTCGACTGGCTAGCCGCTTGGCTTTTTCTTTTTCTTTTTGAGATGAGAGGGCCTGTGTGGCGGTTTGTGGATTTTCCCGGTGCTCCCGTACAAAGGAGGTTATGGCGAAATTTTTCGAAAATTTAGGGTGTTAGCCAAATTTTTGAAGAATTGGAAAATTCTTAGAAACTGAAAAATTGAAGAATGTAAGCCAAACTGAAAGTTGAATTGATTAGTAAAACAACTTTCAACTCAGTTCCTTTTCGAGGACGAAAATATGTTAAGTGGAAGAGATTGTAACAACCCAGAAAATTAGAACCAATTTAAAATTTTTATTTTGGCAATGATAATGAATTTTGAATATTTAAAAATGATTATTTTAAATAATAACGACTATAAATTTATTTTGAATAGAATTAGAACGTATATATTTATTTGAATCGACGTTAGAATATAAATATTTATTTTAATTTTAAAAGGAATTGGAAATGGCGCGGTAGTTTGAAAATTCGATTTCAAATTTCAAATGAATGTATAGGATTCAAAATAAACCGGATTTTAGCGAAACCAAAATATTTGAATATATTTGAAAATATCTTTCCAATGAATCCAAAAAATTGAAATTTCATAGCGGAAATAAAAAGTTATGCCCAGTTGAAAATTCTGAATAGTCGTTATAGAAATATAGCCCTTAAAAATGGAAATTTTGCAAACGACCTCCGTTTTCGACGAAACCACTTTTGTTGGATCCGTAATGTTAAATTATTGCTGGATTCCAATTTTCATAATTTTTGGGATTAATATGTGAGCGTGGTGAAGTAAAACGTGTTTTGATAGTTTCAGTCAATTTGGATCGACCAGAAAATGACCATTTTTCTAACGGTCACCAAATTCGACGAAATCAGTTTTGTTAGGACCGCATCGTCATAGCAAGATTTATTTTTCTGGAATTTTTGGGGTCCGTATGTGGCCCCGGTAAATTAAAATGTGCGTTCAAATTCAATATATATTGATTTATATTTTGAATTTGATGGAAACTGGTCGAAACGATCGAATTGGCTAACGAAACATATCCTATTGTGTCTGGGATGGGGGTGATTAGCTAGGGGCGACAGTCGTTGGGTCCAATTTGGGGTTAAAATGAAAATTCACTTTTAGGAAATATATAAATAATTAAAATAGAAGTCAAACCCCATCATTTTCCCCCCAAATTGCCGCTACCCTTCGTCGCCTCTTCAGCACCCACCGCGCCGCCCAAGGCTGACGCCACCGCCATTGCACCCCACTCCCCAGTCGCCTCCCTCCCCGTCCTCCTCTTCTTCTTCTCGACCGCGCACTTGAGCCCCCTCCAAACCCTTAAAGTCGCCGCCACCCAACCCATTTCACCATCGTGGGTTCCCTGCCCAGCACCGCCGGCCCCAGCGCCTCCTCAACCACCTACCACCAAACCAACAACGAAAGCCCCCTTCTAATTGTAAGTTCTTTTATGTTTTCTTTATTTTATTTCAGTTTTCATGTAGTACTCTTTGAAATAAAATATGATTTATGTGTAAATCGTTAAATCTATTCTTAGTTTTAATGTGATCAAAGGATGATTTTCATTATCATGAAAGCGATATGAAAAATACGATGTTTATTTATGAAAAAGGTTAGATTATTATTTATGAAAAAGTTTAGATTATTATTTATGAAAAAGGTTAGATTTTTATAAAGGTTGTAGCAAAATAAAAATTCAATTTTTATGTATAAAGTAGCGTTGTAAAAATATAATTTTTACATAGAAAGTAGTATAATAAAAATATGATTTTTATATTATATAGATAATAAAATATGATTTTTATATCATAGAGATAATAAAAATATGGTTTTTATATTATGGAGATAATAAAAATATGATTTTTAAAATGCAAACATCGATATAAAAACATGAACTTTATTTTTATTATGAAGTAGCGAGAATAAAGATTCGATTTTTATATGAGTAGCGGATTAAAAATAGAATTTTTATATAATAGAGAATATAAAAATATGATTTTTATTTATGTAGTGAAATAAAAATATGATTTTTATTATATATATAGTGAAATAAAAACGTGATTTTTATAGCGTTGAAATAAAAATGTGATTTTTAATGTGAACAACGGGAAAAGATCGCATTGGAATTTTGGGCAAATCCGAACCGTTCAGAAATAGAGAATGGAGGAGTAGATCCCAAAGGTGAGAACTTCTCACTTTAATTTACTTTCTAGTTAATAATATATACTAGGATATAGACGGTGCTTAGCAGCACTTGGCACCCGTCGTCCACAAACCATGGGCGACTTGTTTGATTATGATGTGTTGTGAAAATTGATTGTGATGTGGAATGATAAAATATATTCATACGTTGAATGGAAATATATTCATGTGTTGAAATAAAATATTTTATCGTTAAAAATGTAATTTTTAATGTGTATATGAATAAAATAAATATTCATTTACAAATCGGACGATTTGTTTATGTACACTCATTTTACTGATATGAATTGGGACGATAAATTTTACACATCGCCCAGCTGCACAAATAAAATATGTGTTTGTTGATTGAAAACCCCACACGGGTATTGGGATGATAATTGACGTACACTAATTCCAATTGTTTAGTTGTATGCCAATCGATGAGTTGATAGACTGTTGTAAGTGTTAATTATTTATATTTAACGCTTATACATTTGTGAAATGCACTTTGGATGATGGATGATTGTTTATCTTTGTTATGATATACATGTGTTGTATGAAATCCATATAATTAACATTATATGGTAATTGATTGGGTCTCATTTCAATTTGGAAAATAAAGAATATTTTAAAATAATATTCAGAAAAGGATTATAAATATTCATGTGTTGAATAAAATAAATATTCATGTATTGAATAAAATAAATATTCATGTGTTGAATAAAATAAATATTCATGTGTTGAGTAAAATATTTAAACAATAAAAATATCATTTTTATTGAATGTATAAACCGTTAAAAATATTCATGTGTTGAATAAAAGCCGTGTTGATTAGATATGCGCCATTTTGACGCGAACGATATCTATATTGATTTTATTCATTTTTATAATGAATATCGGAAAGGAATTGATTTCAAAATCTAATGTTTTGAAAATACTATCATTTATATATCGATGATATGGAATATTCAGCTTTGATTTGAAATTGAACATGAAGTTGGAATCATTTTGAAAACGAATTTAAAATGATTTATAAAATATTTTTTAAATGAAAATCGATGAAATATATATTATATATATAATGGCCTGAATAAAACGCGGAGCGCCGCGGCAGTTTGCAAATTTCAACCATTGACTTCGAACGGTCATTACGGGATATCCGACCGTCGGATTCTCCTAAAACCGGAACCATTGGGTTCGTATCGAAAAGAGCTTTCAAACGAATATTAGGGATTTGAAATCTGACGGTTGGATTTGGAATTATGTCCAAATCAAATTTGGGAAAGGTCATTGTAAGTGCAGTTCGATGACCGTTTATGGAAATCGACTGTACGAGCCTTGATAAAGTTATTAAAAATATCAATAATTTGTGTAAAATCATAATAAATGATTTGGAAAGAATCAGGATGAAAAATTCCATATTTGAAAAGATAAAAATATATTTTATCGAAATGAACTAGTTATGAACTAGAATTATAAATCCAATATTTTTAAATAATTAAATTGGATTTGAAATGGTTTTAAAAATTACCGGAATTTCCAATATATGAATTGGAATGGATTTGAATCGAAATTATCTTTGGGATATTTCGATATTGGATTCCGTGATTATACGGACATTGTGGAGGAATTTGGAAGATATGTATATATCGTTATTCCAAAACGATATTTGTTGGTTTCAGAATTTGATATTGAATATAAGCCGATATATTTTCTATTCAGAGCCTTGTATTTAATATCAAATGGGATTTTGGGTTTGTCGTGAACGGTGTCTTCACTAACACTGTTCTTAAACCCAGTTGTGAAAAGAACAAATCTTTCTATTAAGATTTAATGAAGTTTACCAATTAATTAATATTTAATTGGAATTGAATTGAATTGGATTTTGGGTTTGTCGTGAATGGTATCTTTAATAATACTGTTCTTAAACCCAATGGAGTTAAGAAAATTAGAAACTAATTGGATATTAGCTAAGTTGAATGGTTTCCTGGGTATTGATCTGATGTTGGTTTCGGCCTTTGGGGTTAATACTTAGGGAATTGTTTTATTACTAATTTACGGATAGAGACTGATGGAATGTGATTTTGGGTTTATCGTGAACCGTGTTTTAAATGACATTGGTTCTTTAACCCAGTTAAAGACAAGAACTATTTTACTAGAAGTTGAATAATCATTAATATTTATTTTTGGGAAGATTAAAACTAAGTGGAGTTTTAATGAATCTTTAATTAGATTGATACGTGAATTGATAATTTAAATTATCAAATTTGGGAAATGATTGAGAATGGAGTATCACCAGTTTTGCTCCTAGCGATAGTTAAATCTTTAAGTAGATTTGAACGTGAAATGGTAATTAATTTTACCGATAACACCATGGTGTTAGATACGGAGTAATACCAGTTTTTCTCCATGAGATGAATAGGTTGGGATTGGGAAATAAAATAAATGATTACTTCGGTGTGGTTTGCTAATCCCGACTAGTTTGGAAAACCTTAATATGGTTTGATTTCCAAAGGAAGATTAAAGAATAAATTTAAAAGAATTTATCTTTGATAAAATTAATGGGAACCTATTCCCTAATGATGTGAATATTTGAATAAAAGAATATTCTGAATTGGAATGAGGCGTATGTTGTGTTTGTGTAGCACTTGTTTATTATATACACGGGTTATTCAGAAAGGCCGGGTTTATACCCATTCTGAATAACTGATTCGACGATAAGTCGACGATGAAGACGATGGTTGAAGACCGAAGGTCTTCACATCATTTGGATGATTACTGATGTCTTGATTTGGTTGTACACCCAAGACGAGGTAATAAGTTGTGATCGTCCAGACGTACTTGGAGATCGACGGATATGCGAGGGCCTCTCTCCTGTATTGGACATATGGGACGAGGAATAAGGTGCCTCCGGTTTCGTTCAGACCCTGAACGAACTTGTAAATGGACTGTGTGTCTGACATTGGATTTTATTCTGTGTTGATTGATTTCTATTAAATATATATTTGTTTGGTGGCGGAGAATTTATTCTCTTGCTTAACGCCCTTCTCTGAGACGTACGAGCTCAGAGGTTATATATCGATAGACATCATTCGCATGGCGTGAATTTCCTGTGTGGCATGCTGAGATGCAAATGATCAAGGCTCCTGTTGAAAAGCAGAGTCTTGTGGTTGATGATCAAAGCACGACCTGTGAGGCATAGCTTTTTGTATAGCGTTTATTCGCGAGCTTCACACCTCGGTATGAGTCAAAAACGGGATCGTGACTGCAGGGAGTGCACGATGTTTCTTTCTAGCTATGGGTGGTGTCAGCGTTTTACAAGCCCAGACATTTATATTATTTTTACTTGTGTGGTTGTTGAAATACGAGGCGCCTCAGATATATCGGTCTCTATGGAGCCGATGGATAGGTCCTATAGGACCGGGAAATGTGTGTTTAGGTATAACTAATCCGCTATGTGTGGACGAGCCCTGAAGATCCCAGGGTTCGCCAGCATCCGAACCCTGAGGCATTTGCTAGAGTGTATCGAAGCCGCAAGGATGATCCCTTGCCTCGACTCATGACGGAAATCCAATTTCCAATACGTGACATTTCGGTTTTGATTGTAGAACCTAGTATTGGCGACATGATAGATGGTACCCATGCCGCCTATGATTGATACATTTATATTTGAAGTTGTTTTAATACACTTTACACTATAATAGTATCAAAATTATTTGTTTTAAACGTACAAAGCATGTTTGGCTATTATAAGGTAAAACCCTATCCTCCGGCTTGCGTTGCATTGTGTGATGGGACCTGGGTCTTATAATAGCTTCATTTTTCCAAAAAAGGATTGCGTTTTTTATTATATGCACTGGTATTCTCGGGAGGAAATTCGTTTCGTGTTATACGGCGTGGTCCCTTGATTTACTTTATTATTAAAGTAAAGATTTAATATTTGTTTTAGTTCTCACACCAGTCACATGACTGACTTGGAGTTTATTGTTTTAACCTAAACTCTGGGTGCCCCTATTTTCCACACGGGCAGCTAGTAGTTTTAGTTTTGCAGATTTATATTCACAGGATCCTCATTTACAGCTGGAACGATATACGGAAAGCTATGTATCTGTAACACCATGTTTTTTCTGTTAACATTAAACTAACGAATTGAGGAATAATTAATTTTAAATGTGAGAATCAAGGGAAATGGGTTACGCCATTGTGTTCGTCTCGGAATTCTGGTTGAGATAGAGTCCGAGTTTGCATAAATTGGACTTCGTATGAAGAAGTTGTGGCTGTCGGAAGTTTCCAGAAATTCAAATTTAAATTCAAATTTAAATTCAAAAACGAATTCAGACTCAGAACTGGGCAGGGAGGTAAATTTCCCGCCCAAGGCCAGGTCGACCAGGGGGTCGACCTTAGTGTCGACCTCCCCTATACAGGTCGACCTTAGTGTCGACCTGGGGGTCGACCTGCCCCCCTCGGGCAGATCTGAAAGATGACGACTTTGTGACTCATTGCTGAGTCATTAGAGCTGAGGTGTCACTCTATCTTTACTGGATGGTCTTGATTTGATTCTAGGTTGATCGGATGGCCTAAATTAATCCTAATCTCTATATAAACACATGTAGACTCAAACCCTAAAACCTAATCAAAATTAGAATCGTGGTCGTCATGCTATCACCCCGCAACCTAGAGTAGCCGCCATCAAATAGAGGAAAAGTAAAGCTAATCAACTCAATTCAACTCAAGTCTATAACAACAACAACAACGAATTTGTCTACTTCAAAGAGAAGCTAAATCAATTTCATAACACAGATCCCAGAACTCAAGACCTTCTTTGAGTTGTGAGTTCGATTTCTTTAATAAGATAATTAACAAGTTAATTAGGTTGAGTTATAATTTGGGTTATATGGCTATGTATGTGAAACATTGGAAAAATGTGATATTTTGTGAATATATGCTAGTTGTTCATAATGATAGTTTTTGTTGTGGACCCCTTTGTATATTCCAAACCACCTATGTTCAACTTGATTCATGTTTGACATCATTTTATATGCAAGTTTGGGTGTAGATTATATGCTAGTTTCTATGTGAATTGTACACAAATTTACATGTGAACCAAGTAAAATGACTATATGCAAGTTTAGGTAGGAATTGGATCCACATATATGCATGTTTACACCTTTAGATTTAGATCTATGACATACATAGTTTTATGCAAGTTTGTGACTATGGCCTATGCAAGTTTGGGTGAAAACTATGTTCATACGTGCAAGTTCACACCTTTAGGTCTATGTTTAGATTCATGACAACACAAAGTTTATGCAAGATATGTTGTAATCCTTATTCGTATGTTATATCCATCTTATGTGTTATGCAAATTTGCGATGTTCTTCCCTTTTATGTGAATAGACTAATTGCTAGTCTAATATATATATATATATATATATATATATGTGTGTGTGTGTGTCATGATAAGCGAACGAACAACGTGGGGACGATGGGGGAAATATTGAATATACTCATATTGAGAATTGGCATGTAATGGCCTTAAAAGGCATACAATTAATTTGAGGCAATAATTGGTAAAATTTGTTATATCTGAAATAAATGGACATAATTAGGTGACAATTATGGACATAAGTATATTTGAAATTTATTGACAAATTTGAATAGGGATATTAATCCACTTTGGGGTTAAATAAAGATATGTAATAATTGACCGCCTGAGACACGAGGTTAGACTCGTTTGTGGTGTAAGACTGCCCGGACCCGCCCGACAAATCCAGCAGCCACAAATGCTAGTCTAATGTGAGAGGTCAAAGGCACGAATTAAATGCGTAACAATTGTAAAGACACGAGGTTAGGCTCGTTTGTGGTGTAAGACTGCCCGGACCCGCCCGGCAAATCCAGCAGCCACAAATGCCAGTCTAATGTGGGAGGTCTTTACAAGGTTACGATTTTAATGAATTAAGAAACACTTAACTAGATAAACATGTGGTGGGACATGGGAGGGTTAATTGGGTGCCTTGGGTGGCATGTGAAATTAAGAGGGTGCCTTGGGTGGCATGTGAAATACGATTAGATGCACTTAACCAAGATTGAAACATGTAAGAAGACATGAATAAGAATGGGGTTAAGTGGGGAAAACCTTAGAGGGGACCAAGCATAGGTGGAAAGCTTGTGTCATGCATGGGGGCCCTTTTTCAAACCAGTAACCCATTAAGTATCTTTGTGGGCTCGACCCAAATCGAGGACGGGAAACGCGTACTGGGTTTGATTGTAAGAGGTCAAAACGGGTTAGCGGTGGCAACGCAAGTCCAACGGGGTCATATGCGTGTGTGGGCCCGGGCTGGTAGGTAAGACGTTGTTGCATCGTGTAGATATAAGCCGTGCATTTTTGGTGGTATCGGGTTGCCACTTTGGGGATTGATACACCCCACTGTTGGGCCAGCACGGGTATCTACGAGTTAGGGAGTCGATCGAATAGGGGTAGTGGGTACACCTAGTGGAGATAGGGGCAGACGACACCTATGAAGGCAGCTAGGGGTGCACGAAACTACCATTATCATTATTAAGTTCTGTAGGCGAGATCAACTTTTAGGGTGTTTGGTGTGGTGCAATGTAGTAATTATCTTATAGTGATTAGGTGCACCTGTAACGTTATCTTTGTTCATCTTATTTCCTTTGGTTGCTCTGTCATGCCCATTGTTCACAGTCATTTCCTTATTTCCCAGCTTATGCCTTATCCTAATTACTTTAATGATTATATTGTTAAAGTTATTGCACTCGCCAGACTTTATGTCTGACCCCCTTTGTTTCCACCTCTTTTCTTCCTCCCCCCCCCCCAAGTGCTCAGGGTGGGACTAGTACTAGCGGAGCTTGATTTGGACAACTTTATCTCTTTCTTTTGGAAGTTGCTTGGATTGCTGAAGTAAAGTTCAGCCTGTCTCATTTATGGCTATTTTATGTTGGGGTTATGTCTTTTATTTTATGTACTCAGAACTTATTTGTCAAGATGGATAATAAGTGTACTTGGTTTTGTAGTTGGTTTTTGATGTGATGTAACCAAACTATTTCTCCGCTGCAATAAAAGTGGTTTTTATTTTTCCAAGTACCAATATATTTATCTGTCTAGTTTACTTTTCTGTTCTATACACAATAAATGCTCCACCAAAATTAAGGCATTCCCTTTGTGAGTGACGTTAATGGAGATGGGGTGTCACACGTGGTATCAGAGCTGAAGGTTACCAGACCAGATATGAATTTTGAAAAACTATTTTTCAAAAAGCATTTTTATAAAGAAATACTTTCAAAAATACGTTTTAAGGAGAGTATTTTCAGGGGAAAAGTTTATTTTAAAAACATAACCCCCAAGAGCCATATATCTTTCTTTTGAATTCTCCGTTTGAATCTCTTCATTTTCTTTTCAGCATGTCTAAAATTCCCGAGATACCCGAGGGGATACCGATACCAGGATGGTTTAGAAGGTATCTGGAAGCTAGGGCCAATGTCGCAGGCCCAACAAATGCTCCTCCTCCTCCCCGTGTTGATACTTCCGCAAGGATATGCAAGGACTTTCGGGCAATGGGCGGAAAACCTTTTCACAGGTCGGAGACGTTTGTTGAAGCTCGAAATTGGCTAAAGGAGGTGGAAGAATTGTTTGGAATCTTTGAGGTAGAAGACGGAAGAAAGGTCCAATTAGCTGCCTGGTTAATGAAGGATGAGGCCTCATTTTGGTGGGAGGTCACTAATGGAGAGCGTCTAGTTGATACATGGCCGGATTTCAGGCGTAGGTTTGAGGCAAAGTTTCTCTCACGGGTCGAAGAGAATCTATACATGGAAAGGTTTTTGGCATTGAGGCAAGGAATTATATCAGTGAAGGAGTACGTCAACAAGTTCAATCAGTTGGCGAGATTTGGCTTGGACTTGGTGAATACACCCGAAAAGAAGGCCCTGAGATTTGTTAAGGGTTTGAATGAGCCGCTACATGGGTTAGCTATGACTCACATCCCTATGGGGGCCACCTTTGAGAGATTGGTTGACATGGCGCTTATGCATGAAGAGGAGAAAGGCGCCAATGCTAATAAGGCACCTGAGAAGAAAGGTGATCAAAAGAAACCACAACAGCAGAATGGTAACGACAACAATGGCAAGGGAAAGAAAAGATGCTTTAACTGTGGGACACCAGGCCATCTAAGCAAAGACTGTAGGAAGAAGAAGAAGACTGGTTGTTTCCACTGTGGCGAGGAAGGACATCTGATTAAGGACTGCCCAAAGAAAGGGCAGAGGGAAGGGCCTACCTCTGGAGGGCAGATTCAGACTCTCATGGCACCAGGGCAGGCAAGGGGGCTGGTCCAGGCCCTCGTGGCCCCACCGCTGCAAGAACGAGGTAGAGCGATTTCCATTGAAAGTTTAGTTTATCTTTTTGATCATCCGGTTCGCACACTCTTTGATTCTGGTGCATCGCACTCTTTTATATCTACTGCTTTAGTTGATTCACTACACCTAAACACCAGTATAGTAGAGGATCCCTTAGTTGTTTCAAATCCAATTGGGGGCTCGGCCTATTTGTCGATGATTTGTTTGGATTTGGAAATTCTATACTTAACGTTGGGTTTAGATGTGATGCTTATGTTTTGGGCTTCACGGGCTATGGGTTAATTCTGGGCATGGATTGGTTATCCAGTAATGGAGCCGTCCTAGATTGTGAAAAGAGAGAGGTTAGGCTTATGACTCTCTTGGGCAACACTCTCGAAATCTCTTGCAATACCATGAATTCTGTTATGCTAAGTTATCTAGAATCGCTTGACGCGTCTGTTGAGAATTTGCAGTCTGTTAGAGTGGTCCGTGAATACTCGGATGTCTTTGAGGAAGTAGAGGGTTTGCCTCGGAAGCGGGAGATAGACTTCCGCATATACCTAGTTGATAACGGAAAACCCGTTGCTTTACTCGTTAGACACATGGCTCCAAGGGAGAGAAAGGAGCTTAGCAAGCAAGTTAAGGAGCTACTAGAAAAAGGGTTTATAAGGCGGAGTATTTCTGAATGGGGTGCTCCAGTGGTGTTCGCAACCAAAGTGGACGGTTCACTTCGCCTATGCGTTGAGCTGACCAAGAAGAATAGGCACCCACTACCAAGAATAGACGATTTGTTCGATCAGCTTGTAGGTGCAACAGTTTTCTCCCAATTAGATCTGGCTACTGGATTTCATCAGCTAAGAGTGGCTGAAGATAGCATTGATAAGACCGCATTCAGAACCCCGAACGGTTTCTTCGAATGGCTTGTCATGCCTTTCGGCTTGACAAACGCACCTGCTTATTTCGTCGATTTGATGAATAGAGTGTTCCGGGAATTTCTCAATAAATTTGTGGTGGTCTTCGTAGATGATATTATGATTTTCTCGAAGAATGAGGAAGAGCATGCTTTGCATTTAAAAGAAGTCATGGAGACTCTCTGTGCACATCAGTTAAAAGCAAAATTCTCCAAGTGTCACTTCTGGAGAGAAGAAGTAAGATTTCTTGGACATGTGGTGTCCAAAGAAGGGTTAGCTGTGGACCCCGCAAAGGTAGTTGCGGTCCAGGATTGGAAGGTTCCAAAGAATGCAACCGAAGTGCGAAGTTTTCTTGGACTAGCAGGCTTTTATCGCAAGTTCATTAAAGACTTTCCGAAAATCTCAGCTCCACTTACAAGGTTAACGAAGAAGAACCCGACTTTCACTTGGGATTTGGATTGCGAAGTCGCTTTCCAACGATTGAAGAGGGCTCTGACAACAGCCCTAGTTCTGACATTACCAGATGGGAGCAAGATGTTTACGGTATACACAGATGCATGCGGTACGGGACTAGGCGCTGTTTTGATGCAAGAGGGGAATGTTGTAGCTTATGGTGGAAGGCAGTTGAAAGTGCATGAGAAAAACTACCCAACCCACGATCTAGAGTTTGCAGCCATCATTTTTGCGCTTAAGTCTTGGCGTCACTATCTCTTAGGTGAGAAATTTGAATTGTATACTGACCATAAATCGCTGAAGTACCTCTTCTCGTAGAAAGACCTCAATCTAAGGCAGCAAAGATGGATGGAGTTTCTCGCCTCATACGACTTTGAGATCTCCTATACTCCTGACAAGGGCAATGTAGTAGCAGACGCCTTAAGTAGAAAGAAGCTGACCTTATGTCCTCTCTTTGTGGAAAGGCAAAATTTGGAGTACATAGCCAATTTTGATTTTAGACCCTCTGTTGATTATGTGACTGGCTTGATGGCAATGCTAGAGGTGCGGCCTACTTTGTTGGACTCAATAGGAACTGCGCAACGTGAAGACCCTCAGTTAGTTGATGTGATAGATAAGCTGATTAGGGAGAGACTTCTAGTCACCTCAATAGATACTCCATCGATGATAAGGGTTGGCTGAGACGGGATGGAAGACTATGCGTCCCACAAGTAAGAGATTTGGTGAAGATGGTTCTGGAAGAGGCACACCATTCCAAGATGACCATACACCCCGGTGGAGACAAGATGTACAAAGATATCAAAAGAGCTTTCTTTTGGAATGGTATGAAGAGGGATGTAGCTGAATTTGTTTCAAAATGCATGATATGCCAACAAGTCAAGGCGGAGCAGAAGAAGCCTGGTAGTTTGCTTCATCCTCTAGAAGTCCCGCAATGGAAATGGGAAAGCATCTCGATGGACTTTGTTGATGGGTTTCCTAGGTCAAGAAGGGGCAATACCAGTATTTAGGTAATAGTGGACAGGCTCACGAAAAGCGTTCATTTTATACCTGTCAAGATTAGGAGGACCGCCTCGTCTTTAGCCTCCATTTATCTTAAGGAGATAGTTCGACTCCATGGGATACCCTCCAGCATAGTGTGTAATCGAGACCCTATCTTTACAAGCGAGTTCTGGAGGAGTTTGCAAGAGGCTGTAGGCACACAGCTATGTTTAAGCACAGCCTATCACCCTTAAACCGATGGTCAGACGGAAAGGGTGAACAGAGTACTGGAAGATCTTTTGAGACTGTGCATTCTTGACTTTAGAGGATCTTGGGAGGATCATCTCCCTTTGGTGGAACTCGCTTATAACAATAGCTACCAAGCCACTATAGGCATGGCACCCTTCGAAGCTTTATATGGAAGGCCATGTCGATCACCAACTTGTTGGTGGGAGTCCACAGATAAACTTATACTTGGGCCAGACATGATTAGAGAGACTTCAGAGAAAGTGGACTTGATACGAAGGAGAATGAAGACTGCCCAAGATAGACAGAAATCCTACGCAGACAAGAGAAGGACCGACCTTAAGTTTGAAGTTGGGGATAAGGTGTTCCTTAAAGTATCTCCTTTGAGGAATGTCATCCGCTTTGGGTCCGTAGGAAAGTTGGCACCACGATTCATAGGACCGTTTCCTATCATCGAAAGGATTGGGACGATGGCCTACAGAGTAGAGCTTCCTGAAAAACTGGCTGGAGTTTATAATGTCTTTCATGTCTCTCAGCTACAAAAGTGCTTACATGAGTCGCCAGAAGTTGTGGAGCCAAGCATACTAGAGGAAGTCGAAGTGGAATGAGAAGCGACTGTGAGGAGAGTTCCAACTCGTATCTTGGGGATGGAAGTTAAAAAGCTACGCAACCGTGAAGTTAAGCTTGTCAAAGTTCAGTGGAGCGACGCCGAGGAAGACGCGACTGGGAATACTGAAGCCAAAATACGCGCAGCCTATTCTTTTCTTTTTGAGGGTACATCTTTGATCTCTTTTTCCTTAAGTTTATTCAAGCTTGTATCTACCTTTTTAGTGTATCTCCTTGGTCATATTCTTTATCCTTAGGTAGAGACCAATGGATGTAAACATGTATTTGAAACATGTTATGATTGATGGATGCTAGTGGATGCAAGTGTTTGTTAGTGGTTGCTCGTGGATGCATACACACACACATTAGGCACTAGATCGGCTCAATCACTTTCATACTGCATATAAATGTGTGCTTATTTAGATTAATAGATGTATAATGGTTGTGTTATCATATGGATGTTGCATACGGATGAATGGGTATGCACGCATGTAGAAATAATATGTATCATTAGGGATCTTTTTCATACATAATGGACGCATGGCACTATCATAATTTGCATTAAGGAGGTCAACTGAATCAGTAGACCGCCTGATTTTGCATTAGATACGGACATGTACACACACTGTGCATATAAACATGAAAGCATTAGAAGTCTTTTAAGGACAATGGATGCCTGTGATTGATGGTTGAGTAGATGGATGATTGGATGGTAGGATATGTATTCTTCATAACATCAAGATTTCGGGGTCGAAATCCTTTAAGGAGGGGAGAATGTAACACCCCGTGTTTTCTGTTAACATTAAACTAACGAATTGAGGAATAATTAATTTTAAATGTGAGAATCAAGGGAAACGGGTTACGCTATTGTGTTCGTCTCGGAATTCTGGTTGAGATAGAGTCCGAGTTTACGTAAATTGGACTTCGTATGAAGAAGTTATGGCTGTCGGAAGTTTCCAGAAATTCAAATTTAAATTCAAAAACGAATTCAGACTCAGAACTGGGAAGGGCGGGAAATTTCCTGTCCAAGGCCAGGTCAACCAGGGGTCGACCTTAGTGTCGACCTCCCCTATACAGGTCGACCTTAGTGTCGACCTAGGGGTCGACCTGGTGGTCGACCTGCCCCCCTCGGGCAGATCTGAAAGATGACGATTTTGTGACTCAGTGTTGAGTCATTAGGGCTGAGATGTCACTCTATCTTGACTGGATGGTCTTGATTTGATTCTAGGTTGATCGGATGGCCTAAATTAATCTTAATCTCTATATAAACACATGTAGACTCAAACCCTAAAACCTAATCAAAATTAGAACCATGGCCGTCATGCTATCACCCTGCAACCTAGAGTAGCCGCCATCAACTAGAGGAAAAGTAAAGCTAATCAACTCAAGTATATAACAACAACAATGACGAATTTGTCTACTTCAAAGGCGAGCTAAATCAATTTCAGAACACAGATCCCAAAACTCAAGACCTTCTTTGAGTTGTGAGTTCGATTTCTTTAATAAGATAATTAACAAGTTAATTAGGTTGAGTTATAATTTGGGTTATATGGCTATGTATGTGAAACATTGGAAAAATGTGATATTTTGTGAATATATGCTAGTTGTTCATAATGATACTTTCGTTGTGGATCCCTTTGTATAGGCAAAATCACCTATGTTCAACTTGATTCATGTTTGACATTATTTTATATGCAAGTTTGGGTGTAGATTATATGCTAGTTTCTATGTGAATTGTACACAAATTTACATGTGAACCAAGTAAAATGACTATATGCAAGTTTAGGTAGGAATTGGATCCACATATATGCATGTTTACACCTTTAGATTTAGATCTATGACATACATAGTTTTATGCACGTTTGTGACTATGACCTATGCAAGTTTGGGTGAAAACTATGTTCATACCTGCAAGTTCACACCTTTAGGTCTATGTTTAGATTCATGACAACACAAAGTTTATGCAAGATATATTGTAATCCTTATTTGTAAGTTAGATCCATTTTGTGTGTTATGCAAATTTGCGATGTTCTTCCCTTTTATGTGAATAGACTAATTACTAGTCTAATATATATATATGTCATGATAAGCGAACAAACAACGTGGGGACGATGGGGGAATATTGAATATACTCATATTGAGAATTGGCATGTAATGGCCTTAAAAGGCATACAATTAATTTGAGGCAATAATTGGTAAAATTTGTTATATCTGAAATAAATGGACATAATTTAGGTGACAATTATGGACATAAGTATATTTGGAATTTATTGACAAATTTGAATAGGGATATTAATCCACTTTGGGGTTAAATAAAGATATGTAATAATTAACCGCCTGAGACACGAGGTTAGACTCGTTTGTGGTATAAGACTGCCCGGACCCGCCGGCAAATCCAGCAGCCACAAATGCCAGTCTAATGTGAGAGGTCAAAGGCACGAATTAAATGTGTAACAATTGTAAAGACACGAGGTTAGGCTCGTTTGTTGTGTAAGACTGCCCGGACCCGCCCGACAAATGCAGCAGCCACAAATGCCAATCTAATGTGGGAGGTCTTTACAAGGTTATGGTTTTAATGAATTAAGAAACACTTAACCAGATAAACATATTGTGGGACATAGGGGGTTTAAGTGGGTGCCTTGGGTGGCATGTGAAATTAAGAGGGTGCCTTGGGTGGCATGTGAAATACGATTAGATGCACTTAACCAAAATTGAAACTTGTAAGAAGACATGAATAAGAATGGGGTTAAGTGGGGAAAACCTTAGAGGGGACCAAGCATAGGTGGAAAGCTTGTGTCATGCATGGGGGCCCTTTTCAAACCAGTAACCCATTAAGTATTTTTGTGGGCTCGACCCAAGTCGAGGACGGGACACGCGTACTGGATTTGATTGTAAGAGGTCAAAACGGGTTAGCGGTGGCAACGCAAGTCCAACGGGGTCATATGCGTGTGTGGGCCCAGGCTGGTAGGTAAGACGTTATTGCATCGTGTAGATATAAGCCATGCATTTTTGGTGGTATCGGGTTGCCACTTTGGGGAGTGATACACCCTACTGTAGGGCCAGCACGGGTATCTACGAGTTAGGGAGTCGATCGAATGGGGGTAGTGGGTACACCTAATGGAGATAGGGGCAGACGACACCTTTGAAGGCAGCTAGGGGTACACGAAACTACCATTATCATTATTAAGTTCTGTAGGTGGGATCAACTTTTAGGGTGTTTGGTGTGGTGCAATGTAGTAATTATCTTATAGTGATTAGGTGCGCCTTTAATGTTATCTTTGTTTATCTTATTTCCTTTGGTTGCTCTGTCATGCCCATTGTTCACAGTCATTTCCTTATTTCCTGGCTTATGCCTTATCCTAGTTACTTTAATGATTATATTGTTAAAGTTATTGCACTCGCCAAACTTTATGTCTGACCCCCTTTGTTTCCACCTCTTTTCTTCCTCCCCCCCCCCCCCAAGGTGCTCAGGGTGGGACTAGTACCAGTGGAGCTTGATTTGGATAGCTTTATCTCTTTCTTTTGGAAGTTGCTTGGATTGCTGAAGTAAAGTTCAGCCTATCTCATTTATGGCTATTTTATTTTGGGGTTATGTCTTTTATTTTATGTACTCAGAACTTATTTGTCAAGATGGATAATACGTGTATTTGGTTTTGTAGTTGGTTTTTGATGTGATGTAACCAAACTATTTCTCCGCTGCAATAAAAGTGGTTTTTATTTTTCCAAGTACCAATATATTTATCTGTCTTGTTTACTTTTCTGTTCTATACACAATAAACGCTCCACCAAAATTAAGGCATTCCCTTTATGAGTGACCTTAATGGAGATGGGGTGTCACAGTATCCGTTTATCTCTTTCAGTTGTGTTTGTATTATTTCTTCACTGCTGTGTAATGTATTATAATCTCTGATATTTATCGAATGTATAATATTTATGTAAACTCTGTTATATTCTTGTACTCTGATGTAAATTATTGTAATAAGCAATGAAATGTTCTTCTGTTTGTGTTCTGATAAGTCTTGTTCTCATAGCAATCTGTTCTTTCCTTCATGGGGAAGTTCGGGTCGTTACAGTTTGAACATAATAATCAATGAACTGTAAAAAAGGGGGATAAATAGCTTAAAATGGGTTGCCAAGAAATTAGTATAGGGTTGTGGATTTAACAATCATTTATAAATGGTTGTTGAAAGGTAACCATATGTATTTACCCTTACAAAGAGTGGGCTTAACGTTTCAAATTCTGAATTATTATATAAGGATAAGTTATTACCTAGGTCAGAAATAAAATCAAAACTAAACAATAATTTTTGTCACTGGAAAACATTAACAATAACCTTTGTTACTAGGAAGGAATATTAATAATAGGAGGAGTGAAGGACAAAACACAACTTATCCCATTTTGGTTACTAGAAAGCAAAACTAAAACGACGATTCGACAAACGTTGGAAGTGCACAGTGGAGTACAAAACATGATTTATTTTGGATGTATCCACTTGTATATAACTACATACCGTTCCATTTTGAATGCGGACAAACCCAAAAAAATAATGTTTAAAAGCGCATGCATGTGAGACACATTTCAAATCTTCAAACAATAAGCATGACACTAAATCTATCAAGTATACACATGAAATTATCCATACAGCTAAGGATATATTTATACATATCAATATAACTTAATGCCTAGTATAATTTAAAATGCACAGTCCCAAGGAATTATAAAATTTCGATTATATGTCCAAGGCCGAGCAACTGGGGCAGTATAAAGTGGTGTAATCGAACACTTGCGGCATGGGTTCCGGTCTCAAACTAATGTAATGAGGTACCGAAGTTCAGTTTAAATAAATCAACATAATACATTATGTTTCCTACTTCTGAATCCAGGCATGCGAGTGAACAACGAAAAGGGACTCATGTTTACAAGGCATTACAACATTTCCCTAAAGTTTCAAGCCTCAATGATTAATAGGATGGCAAGTGCAATAATACACACATCTAAGCAACTTTAATTAGAATACTCAACTAGGCAGACAACCAACTGAAAGAGATTTGCAGCAGTCATCCCAAAGTAAATTAAATTTAGTGTAAACCTAAGTTGCTGCCCGGAAATAGATTTAACTGTAAGGTACACTTACCTTTAGTTGATGATGGCAAAACAGGGCTGGAACTTTGCAACTAGGTTTCGCTCATCGGAAATGGGTGTTGTGTCGGAACTAACTGGCGGAAGCAAAGCAGCGAGAGGAGCGGACTACTGCTTGGTCGGGAAGGAGCTTATACACTTGGCGATGCTTGTGGAGTTGAGGTGGGGTTATAGAGCGGAGCGGTGGATACAGGAAGCAACGGTCTTGGCGAGGTTTCGATTAGGCCGAGGAGGGTTTCGGGAGGCCTAGGGTGACGAGATGGCCATCGGGATTGACAACGAGAAAAAGGGAAGGAGGCGCAAGTTATTCTATGGGGATAGATGTAGAAGGCGACAGTGGTCATTGCGGTGAAGCTCAGTTTCGATTTGCGGTAGGAGGAGCAGCCATTAGATTTTGAAGGAGGAAGAGGAACGATGAATTTTCGGTAAATTTTTTGATTTGGGGAATATTTTTTTTCTCTGAGTTGATAATCAGGAGGGACAGTGATTTTTTTTATAAAATAAGACACGGTGAAAGAAAGAAAAAGGGACACGCATTTAACCATATCAGAACGAACAGATGGCATCCCATTTCAGCAAAGTTAAAACAAGTGTTAAGTTTAATTAAACAAATATATTTTTAAGGGTATACTATTATCTACTATGTACACAACACAACATAATGAATTTATATATTTCCAAATACCATTCTTAAATCATTATTATTAATAAAACCAATTTAAATCTACATAAATTAAAATAAATCTCAAGTTTAAATTTTAAAAACTCAAGCTTTATATTTCGAAGCCGCCCACTAAAATAAAATTCGATTCCAGGTTCCTCAAATAACAATGAATTTCATTTTCCATATCATTTAGGTAAATCCATCTTAATTTTAATAGTGTTAACGTTCATGTTAAAATAAATATACAAAAGGGATTCCATTTTAAAAGTAAATGCAAATAATAAATTATCTTCAACTCATTAATTACAAAATTAAATTTGTACTTACAACTTTATTACAAAACCAACTCTAAATTAAATTAGCCTTTTTAATCCGTACATGCATCAATTCATATTTCGAAATCAATTTCCAATTAAGCTAAATCATACCGCCCATACTCGATTTCCTCCTCAAATCAACATACAAGATCTCTATATTTCCAACTTTGGATTTATTCCTAAAGTTAAATTCAAATTAATAATGTTTATATTACAGTAACAAAAGAATCCCAATAAAGATATTATTTCCACATTAAACCTTAATTTATTTTATATTTTAAACATCAAAATCCCTAAATCGTTGCTATCACCTTTCAAAATCCGGGTTGTTACAGCTTTTGGTTACTTGTTCACTTGGATTAGGGCTTTTAGCCTTTGGGCTTTGGTTGTATGGGATTTGGCTTTTTAGATATTGTATCTCAGGTGTCTTGGTTTCAGATGGTTAAGTCGTTCCACCCATGTACGGAATTAGGAATTAATCCCTAGGATTGCTCTGTGCCTGACTATGAACGATCCATCTGGTATTTAATATATATCTTTAGTTTTTTGGTTTTCTAGCTTAGGATGGCTTGCTATGCCCACCACGTACGAGGTTAGAACTTAACCCGCGAGCATGTTTTGTACTTGACGATAAACCATCCCCTTCATACCTAATAGGTCTTAATAAATTCAAATCCAAAACGGCAAAAGTCAGCCCACCTAGGCGTGCTCCGCACCCGTCGATAAACTGTTAGGCTTTCTTTTGAATTGATTAGAAACTTAAAACTTCTCCAGGACTTTAATAAAATTACATTGCTTGTAGGAACTTTGCTTGCGAAGTAGGGAATCAGGAATTGAATTACAAACTTCAAGGACTTGGTGAGTAATGACTTTACTCATTAAGTATAAAAATAAACTGGTCCACAAGTAAGAAGTTTACTTGGGAAAAGTCGGGCCATCTTGTTTGGGCTAGGCAATGTCGCTCGGTCAAGACTCGTGTATGGAATATGTTCGATTAGTTATAGGTTGCTTTGTCAAGACTTGGCAAAATGATTCATTTAGTTTTTAATAGGTATGAACTATACCGCCACTAGATATTCTAGATTTTGGGTTTCTCTGGTTTTCTGAATACTGTTTATTTTGGTTTTATGGTTCTCAGATACTCTAGTTTAGACTTTCTCCTATAGTACGATCTGGAGTGATCGTTGGATTTCTTTGGTCTTCGAATCTAGGTTTTCGATTAATACATTCCGGTGTGATCGCAGTTTTCTAATTTTCGGTTTTTGGATTTCTATTTGGGTTTCTCTTGGATTGCGACTTTTGGATTCTCAAATTTCTAGATTGTGCAAAACACATCTTCCGTAGAAAAACATGTTTCGGGGGGCAAGTGTTGACCTGCTTTTTTACAAGGAAGTCATGCTTTGGAATGTTATGAATTTTGAGGTTTAGATACCTATTGTGATAGCATGTTCACAGTTTCCATATTCGTTGTTATTTAATTGGTACTTTGAAAAAAAAATATGCAAAAAATATATTGTTCGCCATAGCTCTGTGTCATGGGTTTCCAAGTATTTGTTATACAAAAAATAGTTGACTGCCTTGCTTTAGAATTCAAGAAAACTAAAGGCATTTATCTTTTAAAGGATATTTGTGTTGATGCTCTTGATAGGTATTACATTGATAATGTTGTTGGTACTGTTTAGAGTAACAAGCATATTTTTCAAATTCAGTTAGATGCAGGTTTTACATTATAAAAATAGGCCATAGCTTTAACATTTTGATTGAGTTTGCAAATTATGCAATAGTATTTTCTCGTTGCTTTCTGTACTTGGTTTTTCTCATCACTTACCATGTAAGTGTCTAACAAAGCAATCACGATTGAACAATGTTGATCTTATTTCTTATAATAAAGACATATTTGCTCCTTCTTGCATGGATACCAGTGTCACTCAATACTGAAATACATAACGATGATAAAACTAGCAAGATTGCAACTATCCCAAGCTCAATTTTATCACAAATGCAGTCACCTTTCCTGTAACATGTGAATTCAAGCACACCTCTAAGGTCAAATGGAGAAGTAACTTTCGAAAGGGGCTTGACACTAGAGAATGTTGAATTACTATAATCTATTCATTATTCTCAGCTAAGAAGTAACAACCCTTATCGATAAATTTATGCAAACATATTATATTGGTATATTGTAACTTCTATATAAAAAACTGGAACTGACCATTATTTAAACCTATATACAACTGCCAAATGTTGAAGCGTTTTTAATATAGCAACTGCCTAAATGCTCATATCAGCATGCACATAAACACCGCCTCAGTTAACATAATCATCACAATCATATCATGCTTATTTATTATTTTCCATTTTTAGATAAGTATTGAAAGAATATCAACTATGAATTTCACATATCACTTGCTACAAGTTGATGATAAAGAACCAAACAAGTTGATTGTTGAGTATTAACATATACTAATTATGAATGTCAGAATAAACTAGAGAAAACTCAACCATATGCATATTAAATACAGAAAATACAAGGATACTCGTAGTCCGTTTAGTACGAAGTTAGAACTACTTAGCCTGGGATATGCCGGTTATCGAAAATGAAATGAGTACCGAACAAGGCCACACCATACGTACTACGCTAAAGAATCCAGACGTATCCACAAATTATACGTAAGAAGATTACAATAAAAATATATATCAAAACTTCTTAGATATTGATTCATCAAACTAAGGAATACTTCATGTTGTCATAACAACTGTAATTCTTTCACAATGAGAAACATATGGTATTATAGGTTGTTTTGCATAAGCTTTAATAGGCATAGTGGAAACATTAATATTGTCTAATTTGCATATAAAGATATAATGATGTATTTCTAGTATGTGCTTTTTTAGTTTCTGTGAGTTTTACGTGAATTCAACTCATTAGATAATATTCAATGTGTAAATTCTTGTGAAATTTTATATAACTTTTTTTATTTAACCCCATTCTTGTGAAACTTTATATTGTAATATTTGTTACAGGAAAATACCCTGAATGATAAAATGAACAAAAAATTATTCCATAAGGACAAGAGGCTAAAATTCTGTCTATAAGGACAAATTTTAGTGTAAAGGGAGGAATTATAGTGGGCCCCAAAATTCCTCCCTTTACACTAAAATTTATCCTTATGAATAATTTTTACCCCCTTGTCCTTATGGAACAATTTTTTGTTCATTTTGTCCTTGAGGCTAAAACCCCCTATTTGTTATACAATCCAAATTATTATCGCATTACAGACTATAGAGCTCTTGCTTGAGACCCATAAGTGTATTAGATCCTATGCATGCTAAATGTTTCAAATAAATACACAATATCCATATATCTTTATGTATGTGCATAAGTACATATCTATGATGCACATGGAGTTGCAATAACCAGTCGTTTTGCGGTGAAGTGTACGTTTTTGCACTTTGTTTTTGCAGCTTCTCCATCTGTTCTGACTAAGTTTTTGTTCTGCAACAATATTCTTTTGAATGGATAACTCTTGCTGCACTTGAAAATTACTGCTTCTTCCGATGCACTTGTTCCTTTTATGTTTATGCATGATATTTTGCTTATTTTCACTACTTTTTTCTCTTGCATACATGGCTTATCGAAGTATCAGTAGTTTTTGATCAGTGATGGTTGGATTTTTGACGTGACTCATTTTAGTGAAACATTATGTTCTTTGCATAGCCTCTGTCGCCCTGCCAAGTTTGTGGGAGCCTAAATTGTTCTCATTATCTTGACAGTAAAAGTTGATTTGCATGGACCATGAAAAGTGATTGGTTTGAGGAGGTAAAATTTTCCATACGACACCACTAGAGTAAATGGTGATCTAGAGAAACATGCTTGCCACAAAGATTTCTCAAATGCCTCAGTGGCGTTGCTTCTTCATATATTGTTTATTAACATTTGAAGTGGTAGTTGTAACTAATGTTATGTTGTTTGGTTCATATATTTTCTCTTTGATGTTTGTTAAATGCAACTAAACTATACTTGCATTGTTGAGTTGCTAATTTGTTTGCTTCATATTTTGAATTAAATTGGTATAGATGTTCACTGAAATTTTCTTTTTCCAAATCTTAGGAGGTACTCAAGGCTTTGCATGGGTTGTAGTCTTGTTCAAGTTTGGCTATTTTGAAGTATGGGTAACATTGTCTTGAGTATCATTCTGTAACTATTTCTGAGTGAAAATGAATGGTTATGTACAGTGGAGGATACATGATTTTACGGATGGTGTGTCACCAATCAATAGCCAATAGATTATAAAAAGATATTCATAAAATAGTTTCTTCCCAAAATTATTAAATATTCATATTACAACCAAAAGTACTTCAAAACACAAAACTACTTCAATTGTTCTCGACGACTTTTCATGTTTTGATATCGATCTATAATATCATTCATGTTAACATTCAAAAACAAGTCTCTCTCTCTCTCTTGATAAGCAAGCAAGCAATCATTCAACATTTGATCTTCCATGCTATTACGCAATTTAGCTTCCATTTGCGTCATTCCTGAGAATACCCTTTGTACACTTGCTGTTGCAATAGGAAGAATCAACACCAACTTCAAAAGCCAGTAGACATGTTCATGAGTTTCATTCATTCTTTCCTGTTTCAACCAGTTTTGCAGAAAGCTCACTAAGACTTTTCAAATTCCAAAATCTTTCATCCTCTCTAACGGCAATGATAAAATTTTCAAGGGAATGATCAAAGAATAACAATTTGGTACTTGAAAATTCACTCGGATAGAATGTAGAAAGTTTAATTAATTTATTTTTGTTTAAAGCAAAAGATCTATTAGCATGATTGAAGCAAGACATACACATTAGTAAGTCCTTACTTACCTCGGCAGAAAACCTATTAGCAGGATTAAAGCAGAAAACCTATTAGCAGGATTGAACCAACGCATCTTCGTCCCAATTAGTGTTTGAGGAAACATGAAATCTTCTGGTTAGCAAGGCCCCTTTGAATGTAAGTTCTCCTCACTAAATCTCTTTCATCAGGATGGAAATCACTCAATCTTTTCCTTTTGCCTAGATCTAGTGGAAGATTGACAATACAAAAGTCATGTTGAGGGGCATTATATGATGGGGAAGAATCTTGTTCGCTAGCTTGAGGTGGGGGAGGGAGATTAATTTGTGGTGAAGAAGAAAGACATTGTTCACTCACTTCAAGAGGAGAAGGAATTTCTAGAGGGATAGGAGAATGTACTATTCTTTTAGGGAAGAAACTTGAAATATCTCTTGCATTTTTTCTTTTCATTCTAAAAGTATAACACTAAATTAACATCTTGTAAACAATCTCAACAAACCAGCACACAGATAGGTAATAGACAACAATAACTGTTTGTGACATTTTTTCAAACACCTTGTAAACCATTATTTTTTCATCACTAAATTGTAGCAAATTAAATAATTACCTATTTAGTAACCTAACTAAAAGTAGCTTTAGTAAATAGGAATAATCATTTGATACATATATCGTTAGGAACGAAGCAACATGAAAGCATTTATTAATTATGTACACGATCATTTTTCCTGGTCACAAATTTGGACTATAACTAGCAAAGGTTCAGGTACATCGTAAGATACTAACACTCAACAAATGCTTAATGTTCAAACAATAAGATGGTCTAGTAGAATACTACTACAATAGGTGCTTAGATATGTTCTAAACGGATATCCAATGTTAGCATCTAAATGCTCCTACATACAAAAAATATTCAAACATTATCACAATTTTAAAGTCTAAGAATAATTGAATCAAATTCATTTAGTTATTAAAATTTCTACCTGAAGAACAAATGAAGATGGAGAATGGATGAAGACGGAGAAGCTTCCAAATTGGAGAATGGATGAAGTCTTGAAGACGGAAATGGAGAAGCAAGCACAGCAAAATTTGTTGTTTTTAAGGAGGAGAATGGGGATAATGGAGCAGCTGCTTTTATAAATATCTTTTTCTGTTTTTCAGTCCTCGTGACTTCTGCTGCGCAAACAGCTTCTTCTTTTTTCGAGAATTATTGATGTGTCACGTGACACACCATGAACCTACATAGTTCCGCCACTGGTTATGTACGTTATTTATGTCAACTTTAAACAAAATTTTGCGTGTATGTTCTTAATACTTTGAAGCTAGTTAATCATTGTTGCTTTATCAAAACTTTACAGCTGACTATAGGTAACTACTATTATATTTTGTGATTTATATTGTGTTTGGATTCATTTTTCATATATTTTGGGATGTATATTCCGAAATATCGATTATAAGATTTTTAGTAAACTACCGTAATATAAACTTCTAAAAATTGAATTATTTTATATTTTGTTTTAAGATTCTAATACAAAATTCAAAAGCTATTATGAATATATAATTTTATCCATATTGACTTTGTTTCTTTTTGACTTAAAAGTCGTTATTGTACCAAACAAGATTTTTGATTTTTTGACTTTTTAAAAGTAGAAGTACTTACCGTATTAGCATAAGTGCTTCTGTTTTTAGTTTCCAAACGAGTCCTAAAGCTTCCATCCCTCCTACTCAATGGGGCCCTCAGTCATCTAATATGAGGCACTACGCACAAGTATTACATGATTCTAAACCCGGTGAAATAATACGTTATTCATCTCTTTACTTACGTTGTCTTTTCTTGTTGATATTATATTGTCCATACTTCAAAAGGAATTATCTTTCATTCTAAATGCTTTATTAATTTCAATAGCTAAGACATTCTTATAAATGCCACTATTAGTATATTAAGAAAATTTATTTTCACAATGAGTATTCATAATGAAATTAAACTTTATCTACTTCCATAAAAAACGAACATGTGCATTATTTCATAAATAAAATTTGGTACATAACAACAATTAGAAATGTGTCCATTTACAAGCAGATCATGGAAGACTCCAATTGCTTTAGGTGCTGTAAAGCATCATTTTCAATGTGAATGTCCATTAAACTCTCGTGTTAAAACAAATAAATGAAACAATAGATAATAATGAGGCTATGGATGCTATATGTTACTTTATATTTCACATATAATAGTTTGGGCTTGGCCCCATGTATAGTTCAGGCCTGCTTATACTATTATAAATAAGTAGCCGTTCAATACTTCTGTTATTCATTCAAGTAATACAGTTTAAACATTACATTCTATATTGCAACTTCTTTATAAATAAAGATCAATAGAAATTCTTCTCTGCAATCATTATTCTACAACCGAATTGAACCTTCAACTTGGTATCAGAGCACCGATCATCTTAACAGCATTAAGATCTTGTAAGTTATCAATTCTACAAAAGTTTCCAATCCATCAGTTTGGGATAATTCCTTCTCCATAGAGTAATATCATCATCAGAGAAGGAGAAGACATTCACCGATCAAAATCTATGCCTCGCCATCCATTAAACATGGTTGCAACATTCAATTGCCTCGCCGTGCATAAGAAGGAGACTGCATCAGTCAATTCAAAGTGTATGCCTTCGGTTTTTACCAAGAAATCATCCAAGAAATAACTAAGAAATCAAACTGTGCTACCCAGAAACTCAATCAGAAGCAAATATCATCATTTTGGTTACCTGGTTGCATCAACTAATTCTTGAAGTTACTCTTGATTACCTCGTCAATACTCCTGATTTGTTGCTGTTCATTATGATCCATGGCCAACGACAATACATCGTCAACCTCAGTGAACGTTTTATCTCCTCAAGTTGACACTGCTGCTGCAGTCAAGTTAATAAAAACAGTTGTAAGTCCATAATCTCAACTTATTAGAGTTCAATTTGATGAGAACAATTATTTGTTGTGGAAATTACAAATTGAAACTGCAATGGCTACGGTTTAGAAGGATATGTTCTAGATGTTTCATCTAAGTTCATAACAGATCAGAGTAATAGAGTGATGAATATGTTAAGTTTCATATATAAGATAGACTTATTAATTCTTGTTTTTTATCATTAATAAGCCAAAGTATCTTGCCCCAAGTAATTAGATGTAAATCTTCTAATGAGAAATTGCAAACTATTGAAAAAGGATTTAACAATCAATCATATGCCAAGGTTATGCATTATAAGAGATATTTACAGAAAGTAAGAAAGGATAATATCACTATAAGAGAATATTTGAGTAAAATAAAATCACTATGTGATATGTTAGAGGCTGCTGGTCATAAAGTTTCAGATTCTAAACAAATTCTAATTATACTCAATGGGTTAAGTGAAGAATATGAAGCTGTTGAAGAAATTATAGCATCTCAAAAAGAATTTTCATCCGTTGATGACATTCATTCAATATTGCTATCACATGAAGCAAGAATTGACAGTAAAAGACTCAAGATAGTGAATACAATGTCAATTATGCAGCAAATAAGTATAAAAAACAGAATTATAATAAAAAACAAGACCAGTCCTTTCAAAGAGGTGGCTCTTCAGCTTGTGGTCAAGGAAGATGGAACAACAGCAACGAACCGAAGTGTCAGATATATGAAAGAATTGGTCATACTTATGCTATTTCAGATATAATCCAAACTATGCCAATAATCAGAACAATACCAATCAAAGAGGATAGAATCCAAGTGCCAATATAGGACAAGCTCAAACTGATGCAAGTACTCAGTCTGACAATACAAGAAATCAGAATGAATCAGCAAGATTGGAACACATTCAAGATGAAAGATGGTATCCAAACTCAGGAGCAACCAATCATATCACTAATAATCTTGAAAATCTCAATCTTGCAAATAGAGAGCACAAAGGTAAGAAAGCTATTTGCATGGGGAATGGTAAGTGTGTTAACATTTCTCACATTGGTAATGGCAGTATTAAAGGTAAAAGGCATTTATGTTTGCATAATTTATTAAGGGCACCTAAAATCAAGAAAAGATTAATTAGTGTATCACAGTGTGCTAATAACAACTGTGTTTATTTTGAATTTTATCCTAAATACCATTTGGTTAGAGACATACTGACTAAAGAAACAATTTTGTAGGGCAATGCAGTGAAGCGGTTATACAAGTTTAACCTTGCTAGTTGCAATAATTCTATTAAAAATCATTCATACTGCAATTTATCTAATGATAATATGAAATGTAATAACATGAGTACTAGTTATGTAACTGATCAAAATAGTGACAATAGCACAAAATCGACATTTGATATTTGGCACTACAAACTGGGACATCCCAGTGCTAGAATAGTTAAGAAAATTCTTCTTGGTAATAAGTACCCTTTACTAATGTGAATATGCCATATTTGTGTACTTATTGCCAAATGGGCAAAAGCCACAAACTGCCATTTTCCTAATTCTAATACTTTACACTCTAAACCATTTGATCTTATTGTTGCTGACCTATGGGGTCCAACACCAATGATCACATATTTTGGGTATAAGTACTATTTATCCCTAGTTGATGCTTTTTGGTATACATGGATTTATTTATTAAAGTCAAAATCTGAAACTCACAATGTCATTGTTATTTTTTTCAAAATGGTTGAAAATCAGTTTGGCTGTACAGTCAAAAAATTTCAAACTGGTGGTGGTTTAGAGTTTAAACCACCTAATAAGTTATTTCAAACTAAAGGAATAATTCAGTGAATTACATGTCCTTACACATCTGAACAAAATGGTCTAGTTGAAAGGAAACATAGACATATAGTACAGTCAGGTTTAACTTTACTAGCACAAGCATCATTACCCTTTAAATTTTGGCCAAAATCATTTAACTCAACTGTTTATTTAATAGATAGAATGTTAACTAATGTATTAAATGATATCAATCCTGTAACGACCCGAATTTTTTTTAGCCTTTTAATTTTGAGAATTAATTTGTTTTAAATATTTTATTAGAAATATAAATGGAAATTTATATGAAATTTATTATAAAAAAAGAAGAAGAAGTCAAATGTAAATTGCATCATAAATAATATTATAAAATAAGAGTCAAACTCAATTCTAAATAATATATATATAAACTTTAAACTCTACTTATACTTGAAATTCGTAAAGGTGAACTTAAGAAATTAAGAATTATATTGCTTAGTTTGATTATTGCAAGGAGAAAACATAATTTATGGTGTATCCATAGCAATTTTCGATGGAAAACATAAATTACCGTCTAATATTAAATGCGTTTTTATGAATTGATTTCTTAAGCTTAAAAGTCTTTTAGCATCCTCGCATGGCTAAATGAATAAGAGAGAACTAAGAGCTGAGCATGCAAGCTTAGACAATATAAGCAAAGGTAGGTGTCACTTTGATCAATGTTATAAAATATTTAACACACTACTACAAAATATGTCTGTGGCATCGCCTCATTTGCTTCAGTTGTTCTCACAACTGAAGCAAATAATATCATTTGCTTCAGTTATTTTAATAACTGAAGCAAAACATCAAAGCAAATAATGTTACTTGCTTCTGTTGTGTTTATAACCGAAGCAAATAATATCATTCGCTCCGGTTATGTTTGCAATCGAAGCAAATGCACCGAAGCAAATGACATTATTTGCTTCTGCTCTCCTTACAACAGAAGCAAATAACATAATTTGCATCTATTTCTTAAGAACCGAAGCAAATATATTGAAGCAAATAATGTTATTCGCATAGACTCTTTAGAATCCGAAGCAATTATTTTAATCAGAGCAAATGCAAATATAAGTAATCATAAACGACACCTTACAAATATTATTATTAATAAATTATTATAATTAATGATTATCAATGAATAATGTATAATTACTAGTTATTATAAATAATCAATGAATATTTTAGTATATATGATATTATATTTAACTAGAAATAATTAGTAAATTGTGGTTAATAATTATTAATTACATTTATTAACTAATAAACAAATTAATAATGTATAACCAATATTTAATAATTAATGTTTAACATTAATATTTAATTAATAGTTAACATTTAAAATTAGAAGTAATATTTAATAATTATCTATAAATTAATATTTATGAATAATTAAAATAATTAATTATTATATAATAATTCAGACTAACGTTTAGTAATTAATTAGATAATTTAATACTTGTAAAGTGACGTTTATTATTTAATAATTATTTTTTCATAGATATAAATTAATATTGACTATAAAAAGAGATAAATATTCAATAATTAAATAACTCATAATTAATAATTTAATATTTAATAACTCATAATTAAATAAGAAATATAATTAATAATTTGATGGTAACATTTATCATTTAATATTTTATAATTATAATGAATATTTATATTTAATATTTAAAAAAATTAAAATTAAAATTTATGCATTAATTATTTCTATTTAAGAATTAATAGTTCATATTTGGTCATTTTTAATAAATAATGATTTGTAAAAAACTACAAAACTCGTGTCAACTGATTGCTTTTTTTACACTTTTTCCTAAAGGTTGTAAATATCTATATAATAAAACTTGTTTTACTTATACATTATAAATATATCTTTAAGGAAAATATAACTATAGGTAAATGTTAAATTAATGTAACCAATGAATGTTGTTTACGTTTAATATTTTATTATGGTTAATTATTAGTAAATTAGAGTTAATATTTATTAACATTTAATACTTATCAAATTTAAAAAATTATTAGCGAACTATTTTCTCAAGATACATTAATCATGTATTATTTATAGAAAAACACTTCATGTGCGAGCACATGCTGTAATATTATATAATTGATAATTAACATTAAATAGTACTTTTAACTAATTAATAATTAACATTTAACTATCTTTTTAAATAAAAACTTGTAAAAATAATTAATAATTCATATTTAATTGTCAGTACTTGATAAATAAAATTAACGTCCAAAGTCAAATAATTAATGATTAATAGTTGATATTTAATTGTAAATAATATTCACTAGAACTCCAGTTGCAAACATGAGCTTTATGTAGTATAGAAAGATTTAATAATTTTATTAAAATAGAAATATTCAATAATTCTATTTAATTATCATTTTTTAATTTCTAAGCTAAAATATAAAATATCCATAAAATTTAAGATAAAATAACAATTGTACTTTTAGGTAAGTTGTTTTGAAAAAGAAATAATATTTTAATTTTTTTTAATGATGCTTTGGATAAAATTTTAAGGTGATAAATCATACAACATGTAACACCATTGTTACATGGTATAAGGTATAGAAATGAGAATCGAATAATCCTTCTTGATGTTCAACATTTTACAATTGAGCTGGCCCTACATTGAAATGTGGAACTAAAACCCGACCCGTCTCCTGCAAACCCTAGGTTAGCCGAAATTATTACTTCATCCTGATACACAACATAAACCGTAAACTTTTTCTCTTAGAAAATTTGGTATCCTGAAGCTTTTTCTGCATCTCTCCCAACCAATGGCCCTATTTTATGCTGCTTGTGCCCTTCATTTCTCTAAATCTTTGGTTCGTCGCCTTGCTTCTTAATAATAGACTGACCAAATCACAAACACAGAACTTCATTGAAAGAGAGGCGATTCCATATCTACCAATTCCCGCTCTAGATCTAGAAACATTGGAAAATGTCTGAACTCTGAGATCGCTGTCTAAAGGTGAATCGATCCACTTTCTAATGGTTGCTTTGCTCATATTTTTCTCAAGTTAATCTGGTACTAATCCGTGTTCGTTTACGATGGTCTGCGAGGATGAAATGGCGATGCCACACGTGTGAAGGTGGCGAGCTGGTGGGGACAGAGTAGACAAACACAAAACCACTGGCTCCAAGTTCCAAATTTGTCGTCGAATTCATCACTAAAGTATCGAACTCTTTGGTAAACGTAGTTAGCAATCCTTTCTTTTTTTGTTAAATTATGTAGTTTGTTTGATGAAATTCGGTTTCAGTTTGACGGATTTGGGTTGCTTCACTTTGTTGTTTGAGTTTGACGAAGTTTCACTATGTAATGGATAATCATAAAGGTGTAGTAAACATGAGACTGTTAAAAATAATTATGACAAGCTGCAAAAAGAGCATGCATTGTTAATATCTAATAATAGCAATTGTCGGCAAGATTCAAACTTCGAATCTATGAACAATAAATGTATATTTGTTAAAAATTAAAATTAATTTATCATTCCAACATTTAATAAGCAATGTTACAATTATAGTTTTGCCAACATGATGTTCAGGGGATATTATGGTTTAAGCTACAACTCTATTAAAGGTAGACAATATCCACCTGCAAATGGTTAGCATGTTTTCAACTGTTATTATTCAGCAGAGGTACAACTTTATAAAAGTTTTGTGTTTTTGCAATTCAGCTTCTTTTTTTTATTTAGAAGTTTGTTTGCTAATTGGATGTTTGATGAGATAGAAATTTTCGACAGTTCTAAATTCTAATTATGTTGATTGTTGGATGATTCCAGCAGTAGAGATGGGACATGACTATAGTTTGTTTCGCAGTCTCTTTATGTAGCTTATGTAACACAATACACAACTTTTATTGTTTAATGAACATCTTATATAACCATTTAATGTCACAAAAACAATTGGTAGTATGAAGAATCATCTCTTAATATTTTTAAATCCTACATTAACATTGTTTAATATTATTTTCAACAACTGACATATTGGGTTGGTCTTTTTTAGGTACTGTATAGTGTTCCTTTTGTTGTCACAGCAACATTAGCTGCTAGTTATGGAGGAGAGATAGGTATTCATTTTTATTTTATGTTTTTTAGAAGAAAATAACCTTTGTATTTTAGATGTTCATTAGTCTGTAGAAGTTTGCTTGTGTTTTGTTCCCTAGGTCAGCTTTTATGTTAATTACCACCTCTTTGTCACCTGCTTATAAGAGTATCAACTATCAATACATAGTATGATGCTAAACTGTTAAATTTACTTGTGTATGTAGTTCTCATAAATGTAACTTTGAGAATATAAAAGGAAAACATATACATTTTTTGTTTGGGTTGAGATTTGAAACCATAATCTTATTGACATATGAATTTTTAATTAATTACCCTTAACAAAGGAAGTGCAGATGGATTTTTTAATTACCCTTAAACTAAGAAAGTAGACATTCACCTGCAAAAGGTGGAGTGTTTGATACATTGTGACTAAGAGTTTGAATAATGCAAGTGATAGTTGCTCTAGGTTCAGGCCCGTGGATTCAAATATTTGGAAAAGGGAGCATTCTAGCCTTTGCACTTGCGTCTGCCTTTGCATTTAAATGTGGGGTTCTTAGATTCTTCATTCTTCCAAGGCTTTCTAGATTTAGTTTTGAGACTACTGGAGTGGGTGCCATGCATCAGTGTCAATAACGTATCAACAAAAAGCATCCAGCACCATAACCCTTAAGATCATTTTTCTGCCTCAGTGAATTATTTGTTGTTATCATCAATGAGATGTTTGACGCAGTTCATTTGTGTAGTAAGATCATAAAAAATGTACTCTTGTGTTATCAGTGTGTTACTGCACTAATTCCAAAAAGCAGGGCTTGTTTGCCTTTATAGTTTTGTTGTACTGTTCAAATGTGTATGTACTGGATTTTAACGAAATTAATGAATTATATTGTTTTTCTTAAATGTTTTGATTATTAACACTACAAATGAAATATTATATTTATTTGTGTATTGTATTTTTTCAATTATATTGTTATTTGGTGTGCTTATATAATTGCATGAGAGGTAAAAAAAATGTCAAATGTTTTTTTTGCTTCAGTTGTAACCATAATCAGAGCATGAAGCATGTCATTTTCTAGGCGGACGGTGCACTTTTTTGCTCCTGTTGTGCTACCAACTGAAGCAAAAAAAGTAATTATTGCTTCGGTTGAACAGTCGAAGCAACATATTTTGGACTGTTGCGTCGTTCGCATTTGCTTCGATTGTTGAACCGAAGCAACAGGGGGTAAACAACCGA
The DNA here is from genome assembly GCA_030737875.1 of Allium sativum. Lineage (NCBI taxonomy): Eukaryota > Viridiplantae > Streptophyta > Magnoliopsida > Asparagales > Amaryllidaceae > Allium > Allium sativum. Next base: position 277,242,644 of record CM060910.1, on the reverse strand, counting down.
AGCAACTGACATGTTTTGTAGTAGTGACACTTTAACTACATTGCATTGTGAACAGTAAGCTGCTACGTGAATGCATGCATCCGCATTTACCAAATAAATGGGAAAATCCTTCTAAAATCACAAATGAAATCTTTGAACAAATATATGCAAGATCTAGATAAGGATAGCTGGTCTTGTTTCAGTATTTTGACACCGCCTGACATGATTCATTGAAAGTCAAGAACTTCGGCTTCTTTGTTTTTTCTTATCAGCAAATTTATTCCTTTTAATAAAATAAACATGTTCCTTCCATTGAAAGCTATCGTGTTCCTTCCCTAAGAAGCCACTCAGAATATTCAACGAGAAGCCTGCCTTTTCTATTATATAATCCGTGACCCAACTTTCAGCATACTTTTAATCCCTAAATCAGATCGTTCTCAAATATAACACAGCAAGCCCCTCACTTCCTTCAATCATATCTTCCAAACCGTGAGGTAATAGCCAAAGCAATCAACACAGAAGTTGAAGAGGGATGTCGGGGCTTGGAGTAGGTGGTGATCGGAGATGCTGCAGTGATCCAAGTCTGGAGGAATCGGGGTTCGAATTTCACTGTAGCAGAATGGGTTGTTTCCGTTTTCTTACGGATTCCGGTGAAATGATGCCTTGATGGTTGGAGTCCCCTGAAGCAACAAAGAGGGGGTGGATGCGGCACATCCACTGGTGGTGGCCGAAGGAGTTATGATGACCTGTATGCGCCGGAAAGTGGAGATGAACGATATCCGTTCTCATGCAAATTCAAACGAACTGGAAGAAAATCAGGGACCGAGGTTACTAGTGTTTGGAGATGGGGTATATACGGTGGTGTCGCAATGATGGGGGTCGACTCCGGTGGTCCCAGACGGTGGGAAGACATTCGCGTCTCACAGGAAGAAATAATAGGAGCGATTAACGGATGGGTGTATGTTCAGCTTTTCAAGGAACTTTAAAATAGTGGCAGTGAATGTACTTAGAGAAGACAGTGGCGATTGTAACAACCCGAATTTTGATAACATGTTAAAACAAGAAATCAAGGCAGAATTAAATTTTAAAATAAGAATCAGGGAAAATGGGTTGCGCCATTGCGTTCGTCTCGGAATTCTACATAAAATAGAGTCCGAGTTTTCGAAAATCGGAGTCCGGATGAAGAAGTTATGGCCTTCAGAAGATTCAGCAGATTTCAGGCAGCACTGGACCAGGGGGTCGACCAAAGGGTCAACCTACCCCCCCCACCCCCCAGGTCGACCATAGGGTCGACCTACCCCACAGGTCGACCATAGTGTCGACCTCCCCCCCTACAGGTCGACCTGGTCGGCCTGGTTTGACCCAGAACTCGTTTTTGAAGCCTGAGACGTGTTTTGATGGTCCGGGTTGATTCTAGGGTTAATCTAAGGGCCTAAACTAGTTGCTACACCTATAAAACACCCTTAGACCTAACCTAATTCATATCAAATCCTTCTTACACCATTATGCTGCTAAAATACCTTTTGAACCATGGCCGCCGTCTCCAAATCAAAGTACAAACATTCAAACTCAAATCAATTCAAAGAACAAGGCTTCTACAATGATTCAAGACAATAAATCAACAACGCCGCGACATTTTTACAACAAATTTAGTTCTTAATTCATTAGCCATGCTCTGTAAGTTCTATTTATTTTCAGATTAAAATATTTAAATATAATATGGGCATGTGATGAAGTGAAATTGGATTTAAGTATGTTTACCGATCTATTTCTGTTGCTTCTTGGATCTTGAGTTTTGAGACTTGTCTATCTTTATTCCCATGTCTAGTTTATGATCTATTCAGCCTGTTGTAAATCAGTTTTCTTGATTCATATTGATATTATTACCAAGTTGTAATCTTCGTGCCTGTGATGATGTTTTTCTCTCTGATCTTATTTTTATGCAAAATTCTACCTTCCCCTATTTATTTTCTTTTGATGAACCTAGGTCAATTTCGGACCTAGGCCTAAACTACGATATATGTGCGATGGTATATGGGGGAAATATTGGAATATTGCCTAGTGGAATATATGTGTTAGGTGGAATTGGTGGCATAACATAAAAATTGGATATTTGGGTATTACTACCATTAACATGAAATTGGATATTTGGGTATTGTCAATATAATTGAAATTGCAAGTTTGGGCATTGGCATAAATAATTTGGCATGAAGTAGGCATACATGAATTGGCATGTAAATTAAATCACGAGTTGGGACTATGTAAGTTTAAATCAAAAGATTTGGGCTTATGTTAATTAGGCATATGTAGAATTGGGAATTTGAACATGAAAGAAATTGTAAATTTGATAATTGGCATAAATATGTATTATGAACTTGGGCAACCGACATGTATTGTAATAAAAAGATTATAGTTTGGGATAACTACATCATGAATCATGATTTGGGTTTATTGGGTATGAAACTTGATACATGTAATTTTGGCTAGAACTTGATACGGTAAAATGGCATAAACCTGGCATACGTGTAAATAGGCAAGAATTGGACGTATGTAAACTGACTTGAATTGGGTATGTGTATATATATATATATATAAATTGGCATGTAATTTTGGAACTTGGGCATATGTTTATTTATATGTAAAGTTGGGAATTTGAAACATGAAAATGACTGTGTATTGGATAATTGACTTGAACACGACCATGAACATTTCTATATGTTTAACGCATGAACTGATATTGGGGTTTTGGGGGGAATACGACCATTAATGAACCGTTGACACGAGGTTAGACTCTGTTTGTGGTGTAAATCTGCCCGGAACCGCCCGGCAAATCCAGTAGCCACAAAGTGTCAGTCTAATGTGAGAGGTCAAAGGTCGAATTGTAGGCGTAACGATTTATGACACGAGGTTAGACTCAGTTTGTGGTGTAAATCTGCCCGGAACCGCCCGGCAAATCCAGTGGCCACAAAGTGCACGATCTAATGTGAGAGGTCATTATTCGTTCGTCATAATGAATGAATTAAGGAATACTAACCATAGTAAGACGTGGGTATGGTTAGAGGGTTAGGTGGGATGACATGGAAATTTGACATGTAAATGTGGACCTAACTGGTATGAGTTAAGAACATGTAAAACTTATAAATGTGGGCTTAACCAACATAACTGTTAATCAGACCAATGGGTGGGTTAAGTAATATGACTAGACTAATGACACTTAACCAATTTGACATGACACATAGGCGGGTTAAGTCAACTTGAACATATAGATAATACTTAACCAACTTAGCATGATACGTGGGTGGGTTAAGCCATGAATTACTTGAAATACTTAACCAATGCAATCTGACGAATGGGAGGGTTAAGTTAAATGGGTTGGTTTAACTTGAATGGGTTGATAACACCCAACCAATATAACCTGATGTGTGATAGGGTTAAGTCATGAACCGCTTGAATATACTTAACCAATTTGACACGATGATTTGATAGGGTTAAGTCATGAACCGCTTGAATATACTTAACCAATTTGACATGATGATTTGATAGGGTTAAGTCATGAACCGCTTGAATATACTTAACCAATTTGACACGATGATTTGATAGGGTTAAGTCATGAACCGCTTGAATATACTTAACCAATTTGACACGATGATTTGATAGGGTTAAGTCATGAACCGCTTGAATATACTTAACCAATTTGACACGATGATTTGATAGGGTTAAGTCATGAACCGCTTGAATATACTTAACCAACTTGACAGATGATTCGTAGGGCTAAGTCATGAACTTGAACGAGAACACTTAGCCAATTTGACATGACACGTAGGCGGGTTAAGTCACTAACTTGAATGACAACACTTAACCAACTTGACATGTTAGACTGATGGGGTTAAGTCTCGAATTTAAATGACAACACTTAACCTACTGGACGGAAACCCTAGTTACGCGGTCCTTTTCAGCAGTAACCCACTAGATGTATCAAGGTACCCTGGAACTGGGCAGGGTGGGGCACGATTACTGGGCTGATTGTAAGTGACCAGAACGACGGCTGAGTTGGTGCGCCATTGTAGGTTCAGGCAGACTATGGTCGTGCACGTAGTCCGGAGTTGAAAAAGCAGGCATTGGGCACCAGTAGGTTTACACTGTGCGTGCTTGATTCGTGTCGGTGGTTGGCACCCTAGGGCTTGATACACCCTATGGTGGACCTAGCACAGGTAACTACATTCGTGATAGGGCCGTATGACACAGACACATGAACGAGCTAGGACTTGTAGGGAGCCGATCGATTAATAGATCGTTTCGTGAGACCAAGTAATAGGTCATTTCATGACATTGGGTAACGGATCATTTTATAGTCAACACATGACACGGGTTGGGATACTAGTACGGGTGGTGCAGAGCAAATAGATATCATAGAAATATTTTAATGGTCAAGTAGAGAAATCTTGCGATGCTTGATAGAAATCTTGCGAATTTATACTTAGTTTATCTTGAATGGGAACCTTGCGGTGGTATACTTGACAAAAATCATATGAGGTTATTCTTAGTTATCTTTCTTGTAGCTTATCTTGTCATCATGCTTATGTTTACTTTCAGTTTATTCATGCCATGTTATCTTTACCTGTTTTTATGCTGAAAGTCACTAGGACTTACTCAGTCTTTATGACCGACCCGTTTTGTTTCGCCTCTTTTTCTTCCGTTCCCCCCCCCCCCAGGTTTGCAGGGTGGGAATACAACTTAGTTCGGATCTTACCAAGCTCCAAGACTCTTTCACGAACAGCTTGGATTTCTCTTGGCTATGGCTTGCTTTACTGTTTTACTTGGGGAATGATTTATGACTATGGTTTTATGCTTCTTTACTATTGCAAGACAGATTTCGATGTAATGGATTTAATGGCATTTTGATGTAAAAGGCTTTAGACCTTTCTAGATTTTAAAGCAATGAAATTTGGTTCTTCTTCTGTTGTTTTATATATGTCTGTCTTGTAATATTTTTGTTCCAGTACCTATAATGCTCCATTGAAGTTAAGGCATTCCCTTTGTGAGTGACCTTAACGGATGTGGGGTGTTACATTTGGTATCAGAGCAGAAGGTTACCAGACTGGGCAAAAGTTTTTAAAACCTTTTGAAATTATTTTCAAAACCATTTACAAAGAAGCATTTTTCAAGAAAAGTTTTATTTTAAAAAGGCTATTCCCCAAAGGCCATTAGCATTATCCTTTGTTTCCTTGTTTGAATCCCTTTTCCTTTCTTTCCTCCATTTGTAGTCACATTAGTTCCATCTGCGAATAATCTTATTTCAAGCTTTATAGGGTTGCCGTGCGATGGAGGTAGTTCTCGAGAGACCTGTTAACACGTTATATAAGAGGGGATAAGAGTGGTTAAGGCGAATGAGGCTCAGAACAAGAAGGTAGAAATGTTTCTGTAGGAAAGTCTAGTTTATCTTTCTATCCTGTTCGTACCCTTTTTGATTATGGTACATCGCACCCTTTTTATTTCTGCTTCGATAGTTGAGTCTCTGCACCTTAGTACTAGCGTAGTAGAGGATCCCAATTTTTTTTTCTTCTCAAATCCTGTTGGGGAATTGGCTCATTTATTCATGACTTATTTGGATTTGAGAATGTCTATGCTAAGCGTTGAGTTTAGAAGAAATGGTTATGTTTTTGGGCTACGAGTCGATTCTAGGGATGAAATGGTTATCCAGTAATGGTGCCATTCTTGAGTATGAAAAGAGGGTAGTAAGACTCTTGACTTGCCGTGGTAATACCCTCGAAGTCTACTGTAACCCTTAGGATTCTGCCATGCTTAGTTACCTAGAATCTCTTGATACATTTGTTGATCCCAAGTAGTGTTCGCCACTAAAGTGGATGGTTCATTTCGCTTATGAATGAGTTATAGGAAATCACCTTAGTAAGTACATTTGGCAACATGGTTGACATCTGTTCATTTGCAAGAGATAATTCTTCTGCGTGGAATACCCTATAAATGAGATCCAGGATTCACTAGTGAATTTTGGAGAGCTTGCATGAAACCATGAGTATGCAGTTATGTTTGAGCCGAGTATACTAGAAAAAGAATAAGTGTAAGTGGAACGAGAGGCGACAGTGAAATGAGTTCCAACTCATATTTTGGAAATAGGAATTAAGAAGCTACGAAATTGTGAAGTTAAAGACGGTGAAAGCACAATGGAGTTAAGCTCAAGGAAATGCGGCTTAGAAGACTGAAGACTAGTTACGCACATTATATCTCTTTATAAGAGTATATCCTTGATCCCTCTTTTCCTATAGAGCTTACTTGCATGCTATCTTTTAAGTATATCCTCTCGGTCCTATCCTCAATCCTATTTCTATTGCGAACCCCATAGGGGGTATGACTCATCTGTTAAGTAATACATGTTGGGGCTTGAGGGTGTCCGTTGGGTTGACTAAACTTTTTGGGTTTTATAGGATACGGGTTGGTTTTAGGAAGATATTTCCTTGTGACCTAAAAGGAGTCCATCATGCTTTGTTTCCTAGAATCATATATATTGGTTGGGTTGAGTAATTCTTTGGGTGTCAGCCTGATGTTGATTCCGGTCTTCGGGGCTGGTGCTTAGGGATTTCTTCCCCTAATCAGTATATATGTGACGTAGATTTCCATTTCTGACATTGCCTAATGGGCACAAAGTTTTTACTTGCTTCTATCATTCGACTATACCTTTAGGTACGAACAATTGGGTGTAAACATGTGTTTGAGACATGTTATGATTGATGGTTGCAAGTGGCTGCAAGTGGTTGCTCGTGGATGCATTTACACATTAGGCACTAGAACGGCTCAGTCACCTTTCATATTGCATATGCATGAGTGTTTGTACTTGTTTATGGATGAATTTGAATATGTTATCATGTGGATGCTGCATATGGATGGATGTTTGTGCACACATGTAGTGTTATTGTGACTAGGACTATTTGCATACATGTTGGACTCATGGAACTAGACATATTTTGCATTAAGAAGATCAATCAGGCCTAATCATTTGCATTAGACAAGGAACATATACACACACTTTATGCATATGTTCATACAGCATTAGAAATCTCTTAAGGACGATGGATGCCTGTGATTGATGATTGAGTAGATGGATGATTGGATTGTAGGACACATTCTTCTTAACTTGAAGATTTCGGGGACAAAATCCTTTAAGGAGGGGAGAATGTAACAACCCGAATTTTGATAACATGTTAAAACAAGAAATCAAGGCAGAATTAAATTTTAAAATAAGAATCAGGGAAAACGGGTTGCGCCATTGCGTTCGTCTCGGAATTCTACATAAAATAGTGTAACACCCCACTCCCGCTATGGTCACTCACTAAGGGAATGCCATAGCATCGGTGGAGTATTTTAGTGAATATAGAACAGAAAAATTACAACAAGACAGATATAAACAGTACTTGAAATTTAAAACATCATCTCATAACAGCGGAAGTAAAACATGTCTGGTTACATCATAAAACCACAATAAAAGTCAAGTACAATATCCATCAAAATAAAGAAGTACATAATCCCACTCTCATACAATAGCCAAGACAAAAGAAAAGATAACTGGATAACTGGAGCTTTACATCTATCCAAGTTCCTAAAGACTGGAACAACAATCCGATCAAGCTCCACTACTGCTAGGATCCACCGTAGGACCTGAGGGTTGGGAAAAAAAAATAAAAACAACGGGGTCAGACATAAGTCTGAGCGAGTCCTATAACTTTAACAATACAATCGTTAAAGTAAACAGAGAAGACATGACCTGATATACGGTAACACATGGGGATGAACGGTTACACTAAGCAATCAACTAAGCTAAGATAAAAGATAAAGACGCATCTACCCTTCCTAAGGTAAATTACTAAACTGCACCACACCAGTCGTTCCTAACCTAAAGGTTGATCCAAGGACTTATAAAATTAACTTAATAGTACTTGCGTACCCCTAGGTGACCAAGTAGGCGCCACGGGGCCCTACAATCCACTAGGTGTACACACTACTCCCCATTCGATCGGCTCCCTAACGTAGATACCCGTGCTGGCCCCACCATGGGGTGTACCATTCCCCAACGTGGCAACCCGATATAAATAACGGTGCACGGCTTATATCTACACGATGCAACAACGGCTTACCTACCAGCCCGGGCCCACTCACGCATATGAAGCCCGTTGGACTTGCGTTGCCACCGCTGACCCGTTTTAGCCTCTTATAGTCAAGCCCAGTATGCGTGTCCCGTCCTCGACATGGGTCGAGCCCACAAAGATACGTATGGGTTACTGGTTGAAATGGGCCTCCCACAAGCTACCCACCTAAGCTTGTCCCTTTGTCTAGTGTATCCCACTTAACCCTTTAATCATGTTTAATTACACGTTTCCATTTTGGTTAAGTATTCTAATCGTATTTTCTATTGCCACCCAAGGCAACCACTAGATTTCCTCATGCCACCCAAGCACCCACTTAACCCCTCATGTCCCTCTACATGCTAATGTGGTTAAGTGTTTCTTAATTAATTAATTAAGATCGTAACCTTTGTAAAGACCTCTCACATTAGACTGTCTTTTATGACCGCTGGTTAAGCCGGTTGGGTCCGGGCAGCCTTATGTCATAACCGAGTCTAACCTCGTGTCTTTACATTAATCACGTATTTGGTTTGTGCCTAAGACCTCTCACATTGGGCTAACATTTGTAGCAACTGGTTAAGCCGGTTGGGTCCGGGCAGTTTTACGCTACAACTGAGTCCAACCTCGTGTCTTAGTCAATTAATTACAACTAATTAATCACCCTCATAATTTTATATTAATTATCCCTAATTAATCAAGTTTTTTTCTTAACATGGGTAGACCTAACTCAATAGGTAAATTCCCATGGGGTAGACCTAACTCAATAGGTAAATTCCCAACACATAGTATGGGTACACCTAACTAAATAGGCAAATTCCCATACTATGTTCATTTATTTTATGTTATGCATAATTATATTAATTTCATACAATCTTATTAACTTATGCATTTAATTACCCCATCGTTCCCACGTAATTTCGTTCTCATGATATAACACATATAAAAGGTGTCAACTTGCATATGAATGAACATGTTTCAAAGGTGCCATCTTGCATATTAACAAACACATAACTTGCATATGAACTTGCATAACATGTCACATAACTTGCACATAATATGTCACATAACTTACATATTCACTTGCATAACATACTTGCATATTAACTCATAGACTTGCATAATGTGTCATCATGAACTTGCATATTAACAAACATGTAACTTGCATATTAACAAACATGTAACTTGCATATTTACATACATGTAACTTGCATATTAACAACCATGTAACTTGCATATTTACATACATGTAACTTGCATATTAAAAAACATGTAACTTGCATATTTAGCATCATGCAAACATGACATACATCATATTAAACTTGCATAAACTTGCATACTCAACATGCATAAACATAAGATTAATGCTAACATCATATCATATGATTCAAAACTCATTAATCCACATACAAAACCATAAATCCCATCACATCTCATCTACTTAGTTTACCAAAAGATCATCAAAGTGATAGAAACTCACCACTAGCAAATTTTGCACACCAAATGAAGAAGATTAAGATGCTAAGAAGGGATTAGAGGTTGATTAGAGAGTGATTAGCATGCAACCCTCTTCATACATTAGTGGAGGCCATAAGAGCTAGCATTTTGCCATAGTTTAGTTGTATGATAGATTAATGATGATTTAGGGCTAGTTTAGGGTCTTATTTATAGATTAGGTGAGTGTTTTAGGCCCTTAGATTAACCCTAGATTAGATTAGGACCCTTAGATTTCGGAACCCTCTAGAACATGGCCCTAGACTCAGCCAAGACCAGACCTGGTGCACCCAGATCCACAGAGCCGACACCCTGTGTCGACACCCCTGTCGACAGGGCTGTCGACACCCCTGTCGACACCCCTGTCGACATGCCTGTCGACACGGGGCTAGGCGGGAATTTTTCCCCTTTCCCTCTTTTGGCTCCAAACTTATTTTAGAGCTGAATTTTAAATCTGTTTTTAAATTTAAATTTTCTGAAAACTTCTTTGGGCCATAACCGGGCCATACGGACTCCGATTCTCGAAAACTCGGACTCTATTTCGCGTATTTTTCCGAGACGAACGCAATGACGCAGCCCGTTTCCCCTGGTTCTCATATCTGAGATTAATTATACTTTAATTTCTAACCATTAGTGTTAATTGAAATTCGGGGTGTTACATTCTCCCCTACTTAAAGGATTTCGTCCTCGAAATCTCTAAGTTAAGAAGAACGTATCCTACCAACCAAACAACCATCCACTAAACCATCAACCACAAGCAACCATTATCCTTAGAAACTTCTAATGATGTATGAACATATGCAGAAAGTGTGTGTATATGTCCGTATACTAATGCAAAATCAGGCGGTCTACTGATTCAGTCGACCTCCTTAATGCAAACCATGATAGTGCCATGCATCCAATATGTATGCGAAACCCTATTGACACATACAAATTTCTACATGCGTGCACAACCATACACAAAAATGCATCATCCATATGATAACACAACCATGATACATCCACCAATCTAACTACCACATCCATTTATGCAATATGCAACATGAAGTGTCTGAGCCGATCTAGTGCCTAATGTGTGTGTATATGCATCCACAAGCAACCACTAGCAACCAATTGCATCCTCATGCATCCATCAATCATAACATGTTTCAAACACATGTTTCAACCATAGGCTTACCCTATCTAAAGGTCAAACAGTACTAACGAGAGGACATACCAAAGATAAGATAAGTACTAGACAAGCGATAAAGGAGAAGTTAAAAGACATACTCTCAAAAAGAAATGGATACAAAGAACGCATCTTCGCTTCCGTCTCCCAAGTAGCATTGCTTTCGTCATCTCCCCATTGCACTTTCACTAGCTGAACTTCTCTGTTCCTCAACTTCCTAGTCTCTGACCCAAGGATGCGAGTAGGAGCTCGTCGAATCGTCGCATCACGCTCTACCTCTACATCTCTAAGCAAGCTCGGCTCTACCACCTCCGCGGTCTCATGTAAGCACTTCCTCAGATGTGATACATGGAATACATCATGAACACCACTAAGTCTGTCGGGCAACTCCACCCTATATGCCATCCGTCCAATCCTTTCCTTAATAGGAAACGGCCCAACAAATCTCGGTGCTAACTTCCCAACGGACCCAAAGCGAACAACATTTCTCAATGGAGATACTTTGACAAAAACCATATCCCCAACCTCAAACTCAAGATCCGTCCTTCTCCGATCCGCATAAGATTTCTGTCTATCTTGCGCTGCCTTCATCCTTCTACGAATTAAATCAATCTTCTCTGAAGTCTCCCTAACCATATCTGGCCCAAGCAAGATCTTATCCGTAGATTCCCACCAACATGTAGGAGATCGACAAGGCCTTCCATAAAGAGCTTCGAAAGGAGCCATACCAATACTGGACTGAAAGCTGTTATTATATGCGAACTCCACCAAAGGAAGATGTTCTTCCCATGTACCTCCAAAATCCAAGATACAAAGCCTCAAGAGATCTTCTAAGATACGGTTCACCCTCTCGGTCTGACCGTCCGTCTGAGGATGATATGCGGTGCTCAAACACAACTGAGTCCCTACCGCCTCTTGCAAACTTCTCCAAAACTCACTAGTGAAGATAGGATCTCGATCACTCACAATGCTGGATGGTACACCATGCAATCTAACAATCTCTCTAACATAGACTGAAGCAAGCCATGGAGCGGTCCTCTTACTCTTCACGGGTATAAAATGGGCACTCTTGGTAAGCCTGTCTACCACAACCCAAATTCCCGTATTACCCTTCCTCGATCTCGGTAACCCATCGACGAAATCCATCGAGACACTATCCCACTTCCATTGCGGAACTTCCAATGGGTGCAGCAACCCACCGGGTTTCCTTTGCTCCGCTTTAACTTGTTGGCATACTAAGCATCTAGCCACATACTCGGCCACATCTTTCTTCATACCGGCCCAGAAGAAAACTCTCTTCATGTCTTGGTACATTTTGTCCCCACCGGGATGAATAGTCATTCTCGAACGATGTGCGTCATCCAAAATAGCCTTCTTCAAACCCTCATCTTGCGGTACACAAAGTCTACCGTCTCTATGCAACCATCCCTTATCATCTATGGTGTATATACCCAAATGGCTGGACGACTCCCCCCTCATAAGCTTCTCTATCAACTCAACCAACTGTGGGTCGTCTCGCTGAGCCTCGCCAATCCGTCTCAAAAGAGTAGGTCTAACCTCCAAGGATGCCAACAAACCAGGTACAAAATCAACAGAAGGTCTGAAGTCAAACAAAGAAAGAAACTCCAAGCTTCGTCGTTCCACGAACAATAGACTCAAAGATAGCCTTTTTCTACTCAAGGCGTCCGCCACCATGTTACCCTTGCCAGGGGTATACGCTATCTCGAAATCATAGGATGCTAAGAACTCCATCCACCTTTGCTGTCTTAAGTTTAAATCCTTCTGAGAGAATAAGTACTTCAATGATTTATGGTCGGTAAACAACTCGAACCTCTCACCAAGAAGATAATGGCGCCATGACTTAAGTGCGAAAACAATCGCGGCCAACTCTAGATCATGGGTAGGGTAATTCTTCTCATGCACTCTCAATTGCCTCCCTCCATAGGCTATTACCCTTCCCTCCTGCATCAAGACTGCGCCTAATCCTGTCCCACAAGCATCGGTATAAACAACAAACGGCTTACTCCCATCTGGAAGCACTAAAACTGGGGCGGTGGTCAAAGCTCTCTTTAACCGTCGGAAAGCATCATCACAATCTACATCCCATGAGAAAACCAGATTCTTTTTCGTCAAGCGGGTTAATGGGGCTGATATCTTCGCGAAGTCTTTAATGAACTTCCTATAATATCCTGCCAACCCCAAGAAACTTCTTACCTCGGTAGCATTTCTAGGAACTTTCCAATCCTGGATAGATACTATCTTTGCGGGATCCACAGCTATCCCTTCCTTAGAGACCACATGCCCTAAGAATCGCACTTCTCTTCTCCAAAAATGACATTTAGAGAATTTAGCTTTAAGACTATGTGCTCGAAGAGTCTCCAACACTTCCTTGAGATGAAAGGCATGCTCTTCTTCACTCTTGGAAAAGACCAAGATGTCATCCACAAAAACTACTACAAACTTATTCAGATACTTTCTGAACACTCTACTCATTAAATCAACAAAGTATGCAGGGGCGTTTGTCAACCCAAATGGCATCACTAGCCACTCATAAAAACCATCCGGAGTCCGGAAAGCAGTCTTTTCTATACTGTCCTCCGCCACTCTCAACTGATGAAACCCTGTAGCTAAGTCCATCTGCGAAAATACTGAGGCGCCAACCAACTGATCAAAGAGATCATCTATCCTCGGTAATGGGTGTCTATTCTTCTTTGTGAGCTTATTAAGTTCTCTATAATCCACACAAAGTCTGAGGGACCCATCCGCCTTCGTGGCAAACACTACCGGAGCTCCCCACTCCGATATACTTCGCCTTATGAACCCCTTCTCAAGCAACTCCCCTACTTGTTTATGAAGTTCTCTTCTCTCACGAGGAGCCATGTGGCGCACTGGCAAAGACACTGGTTTGGCATTATCCACCAAATAAATTCGGAAATCTATCTCCCGCTTCGGAGGCAAATCCTTTACTTCTTCAAACACATCCGGATATTCCCGGACTACTCTGACAGAACGCAAACTCTCGACCGAAGCATCGAGCGATTCAAGATAACTTAGAAGAACAGATTCCATGGGATTACAAGAGATCTCGAGAGTATTACCCAAGCGGGTCATAAGCCTGACAACTCTCCTTTCACAATCAAGAACGGCACCATTACTGGATAACCAGTCCATGCCCAAAATCAACCCATAGCCCGTGAAGCCCAATACAAAAGCATCACATCTAAACTCAACACTAAGTATAGAAATCTTCAAACCCAAACATATCATAGACAGATATATAGAGCCCCCAATTGGGTTTGAAACAACCAAGGGATCATCAACTAGACTGGTGTCTAAGTGCAGTGACTCAACTAATGATGATGAGATAAAAGAATGCGATGCGCCAGAGTCAAACAAAGTACGAACTGGATGATCAAACAGAAAAACCAGACTTTCAACGGAAATAGTTCTACCTCTCTGCTGAATCGGTGGAACTGAGAGAACCTGAGCTTGCCCCCCTGACTGAGGTGGCGCCATAAGAGCTTGCACCTGACCTCCTGAGGTAGACCCCGTCTTCTGCCCCTTCTTTGGGCAGTTTTTCACAAGATCCCTGCTTCACCACAATGAAAGCAACCGGTCTTCTTCTTTTTGCGACAATCCTTGCTGAGGTGACCTGGTGTCCCACAATTAAAGCACTTCTTCTTCGTCTTCTTCTTGTCACCATTGCCTTTTCCACCCTTTCCTTGTTGTTGTTGTTGCGGTTTCTTCTGATCCCCCTTTTTCTCTGGTGCCTTAGAATTCTTATCATCCTCATGCATAAGTGCCATATAGACAAGTTTCTCAAAGGTGGCCCCCATAGGAATGTGAGTCATAACTATTCCTTGCAATGGTTCGTTCAAGCCTCTAACGAACCTCAAAGCCTTCTTCTCCGGTGTATTCACCAACTCTATACCAAACCTTGCTAATTGATTGAATTTGTTGACATATTCTTTCACCGTGAGATTCCCTTGCTTCAAATTCAAGAACTTCTCCATAAACAGATTCTCTTCCGCCCTTGAGAGAAACTTAGCCCCAAACCTTTGCTTAAAATCTGCCCAAGAGTCAACAGGGCGTTCTCCATTAGTGACCTCCCACCAGAATGAGGCCTCTCCCTTCATTAACCAAGCCGCCAACTTGACTTTCTTTCCCTCTTCCACTTCAAAGATATCTAGCAACTCCTCCACTTCCTTAAGCCAATCTCTAGCCTCTACGAAAGTCTCTGAACCTAGAAAAGGTTTTCCTCCTATAGCCTTGAACTCCTTGCAAACCTTAGCAAAATTATCCACTCTAGGCTGAGGAGGAGGAACGGTTGCCTCTGGTGTAGTAGCATTGGCTGGACCCACAGCCGCGGCCCTAGCCTCTTGTAACCTTCTATACCATAGTGGTATAACTAAACCCTCCGGGATGTTAAGATCTTCAGCCATGCTGAAACGAAAGAGGAAAGATTCAAAAAGGAGATTCCGAAAGATAACGATATGGCTATTGGGGATTATGCTTTTCTTTTTCAAAAACTTTTCTCTTAAAAGACATGTTTTTGAAAATACTTTTTTTTTCAAAAATATTCTTAGAAAATAGTTTTTCTAAAAATTTTATCTGTTCCGGTAACCTTAAGCTCTGATACCACGTGTAACACCCCACTCCCGCTATGGTCACTCACTAAGGGAATGCCATAGCATCGGTGGAGTATTTTAGTGAATATAGAACAGAAAAATTACAACAAGACAGATATAAACAGTACTTGAAATTTAAAACATCATCTCATAACAGCGGAAGTAAAACATGTCTGGTTACATCATAAAACCACAATAAAAGTCAAGTACAATATCCATCAAAATAAAGAAGTACATAATCCCACTCTCATACAATAGCCAAGACAAAAGAAAAGATAACTGGATAACTGGAGCTTTACATCTATCCAAGCTCCTAAAGACTGGAACAGCAATCCGATCAAGCTCCACTACTGCTAGGATCCACCGTAGGACCTGAGGGTTGGGAAAATAAAATAAAAACAACGGGGTCAGACATAAGTCTGAGCGAGTCCTATAACTTTAACAATACAATCGTTAAAGTAAACAGAGAAGACATGACCTGATATACGGTAACACATGGGGATGAACGGTTACACTAAGCAATCAACTAAGCTAAGATAAAAGATAAAGACGCATCTACCCTTCCTAAGGTAAATTACTAAACTGCACCACACCAGTCGTTCCTAACCTAAAGGTTGATCCAAGGACTTATAAAATTAACTTAATAGTACTTGCGTACCCCTAGGTGACCAAGTAGGCGCCACGGGGCCCTACAATCCACTAGGTGTACACACTACTCCCCATTCGATCGGCTCCCTAACGTAGATACCCGTGCTGGCCCCACCATGGGGTGTACCATTCCCCAACGTGGCAACCCGATATAAATAACGGTGCACGGCTTATATCTACACGATGCAACAACGGCTTACCTACCAGCCCGGGCCCACTCACGCATATGAAGCCCGTTGGACTTGCGTTGCCACCGCTGACCCGTTTTAGCCTCTTATAGTCAAGCCCAGTATGCGTGTCCCGTCCTCGACATGGGTCGAGCCCACAAAGATACGTATGGGTTACTGGTTGAAATGGGCCTCCCACAAGCTACCCACCTAAGCTTGTCCCTTTGTCTAGTGTATCCCACTTAACCCTTTAATCATGTTTAATTACACGTTTCCATTTTGGTTAAGTATTCTAATCGTATTTTCTATTGCCACCCAAGGCAACCACTAGATTTCCTCATGCCACCCAAGCACCCACTTAACCCCTCATGTCCCTCTACATGCTAATGTGGTTAAGTGTTTCTTAATTAATTAATTAAGATCGTAACCTTTGTAAAGACCTCTCACATTAGACTGTCTTTTATGACCGCTGGTTAAGCCGGTTGGGTCCGGGCAGCCTTATGTCATAACCGAGTCTAACCTCGTGTCTTTACATTAATCACGTATTTGGTTTGTGCCTAAGACCTCTCACATTGGGCTAACATTTGTAGCAACTGGTTAAGCTGGTTGGGTCCGGGCAGTTTTACGCTACAACTGAGTCCAACCTCGTGTCTTAGTCAATTAATTACAACTAATTAATCACCCTCATAATTTTATATTAATTATCCCTAATTAATCAAGTTTTTTTCTTAACATGGGTAGACCTAACTCAATAGGTAAATTCCCATGGGGTAGACCTAACTCAATAGGTAAATTCCCAACACATAGTATGGGTACACCTAACTAAATAGGCAAATTCCCATACTATGTTCATTTATTTTATGTTATGCATAATTATATTAATTTCATACAATCTTATTAACTTATGCATTTAATTACCCCATCGTTCCCACGTAATTTCGTTCTCATGATATAACACATATAAAAGGTGTCAACTTGCATATGAATGAACATGTTTCAAAGGTGCCATCTTGCATATTAACAAACACATAACTTGCATATGAACTTGCATAACATGTCACATAA
This sequence comes from Allium sativum, assembly GCA_030737875.1. Taxonomy (NCBI): domain Eukaryota; kingdom Viridiplantae; phylum Streptophyta; class Magnoliopsida; order Asparagales; family Amaryllidaceae; genus Allium; species Allium sativum. The sequence goes on along the minus strand of CM060910.1, from coordinate 277,225,363 downwards.
CTTGCACATAATATGTCACATAACTTACATATTCACTTGCATAACATACTTGCATATTAACTCATAGACTTGCATAATGTGTCATCATGAACTTGCATATTAACAAACATGTAACTTGCATATTAACAAACATGTAACTTGCATATTTACATACATGTAACTTGCATATTAACAACCATGTAACTTGCATATTTACATACATGTAACTTGCATATTAAAAAACATGTAACTTGCATATTTAGCATCATGCAAACATGACATACATCATATTAAACTTGCATAAACTTGCATACTCAACATGCATAAACATAAGATTAATGCTAACATCATATCATATGATTCAAAACTCATTAATCCACATACAAAACCATAAATCCCATCACATCTCATCTACTTAGTTTACCAAAAGATCATCAAAGTGATAGAAACTCACCACTAGCAAATTTTGCACACCAAATGAAGAAGATTAAGATGCTAAGAAGGGATTAGAGGTTGATTAGAGAGTGATTAGCATGCAACCCTCTTCATACATTAGTGGAGGCCATAAGAGCTAGCATTTTGCCATAGTTTAGTTGTATGATAGATTAATGATGATTTAGGGCTAGTTTAGGGTCTTATTTATAGATTAGGTGAGTGTTTTAGGCCCTTAGATTAACCCTAGATTAGATTAGGACCCTTAGATTTCGGAACCCTCTAGAACATGGCCCTAGACTCAGCCAAGACCAGACCTGGTGCACCCAGATCCACAGAGCCGACACCCTGTGTCGACACCCCTGTCGACAGGGCTGTCGACACCCCTGTCGACACCCCTGTCGACATGCCTGTCGACACGGGGCTAGGCGGGAATTTTTCCCCTTTCCCTCTTTTGGCTCCAAACTTATTTTAGAGCTGAATTTTAAATCTGTTTTTAAATTTAAATTTTCTGAAAACTTCTTTGGGCCATAACCGGGCCATACGGACTCCGATTCTCGAAAACTCGGACTCTATTTCGCGTATTTTTCCGAGACGAACGCAATGACACAGTCCGTTTCCCCTGGTTCTCATATCTGAGATTAATTATACTTTAATTTCTAACCATTAGTGTTAATTGAAATTCGGGGTGTTACAAATAGAGTCCGAGTTTTCGAAAATCGGAGTCCGGATGAAGAAGTTATGGCCTTCAGAAGATTCAGCAGATTTCAGGCAGCACTGGACCAAGGGGTCGACCTACCCCCCCCCCCCCCCCCCAGGTCGACCATAGGTCGACCTACTCCACAGGTCGACCATAGTGTCGACCCCCCCCCCCCCCTTACAGGTCGACCTGGTCGGCCTGGTTTGACCTAGAACTCATTTTTGAAGCCTGAGACGTGTTTTGATGGTCCGGATTGATTCTAGGGTTAATCTAAGGGCCTAAACTAGTTGCTACACCTATAAAAACACCCTTAGACCTAACCTAATTCATATCAAATCATTCTTACACCATTATGCTGCTAAAATACCTCTTGAACCATGGCCGCCGTCTCCAAATCAAAGTACAAACATTCAAACTCAAATTAATTCAAAGAACAAGGCTTCTACAATGATTCAAGACAATAAATCAACAACGCCGCGACATTTTTACAACAAATTCAGTTCTTAATTCATTAGCCATGCTCTGTAAGTTCTAGTTATTTTCAAATTAAAATATTTAAATATAATATGGGCATGTGATGAAGTGAAATTGGATTTAAGTATGTTTATCGATCTATTTCTGTTGCTTCTTGGATCTTGAGTTTTGAGACTTGTCTATCTTTATTCCCATGTCTAGTTTATGATCTATTCAGCTTGTTGTAAATCAGTTTTCTTGATTCATATTGATATTATTACCAAGTTGTAATCTTCGTACCTATGATGATGTTTTTCTCTTTGATCTTATTTTTATGCAAAATTCTACCTTCCCCTATTTATTTTCTTTTGATGAACCTAGGTCAATTTCGGACCTAGGCCTAAACTACGATATACGTGCGATGGTATACGGGGGAAATATTGGAATATTGCCTAGTGGAATATACGTGTTTGGTAAAATTGGTGGCATAACATAAAAATTGGATATTTGGGTATTACTACCATTAACATGAAATTGGATATTTGGGTATTGTCAATATAATTGAAATTGCAAGTTTGGGCATTGGCATAAATAATTTGGCATGAAGTAGGCATACATGAATTGGCATGTAAATTAAATCACTAGTTGGGACTGTGTAAGTTTAAATCGAAAGATTTGGGCTTATGTTAATTAGGCATATGTAGAATTGGGAATTTGAACATGAAAGCAATTGTAAATTTGATAATTGGCATAAACATGTATTATGAACTTGGGCAACTGACATGTATTGTAATAAAAAGATTATAGTTTGGGATAACTATATCATGAATCATGATTTGGGTTTATTGGGTATGAAACTTGATACATGTAATTTTGGCTAGAACTTGATACGGTAAAATGGCATAAACCTGGCATACGTGTAAATAGGCAAGAATTGGACGTATGTAAACTGACTTGAATTGGGTATATATATATATATATATATATATATATATATATATTGGCATGTAATTTTGGAATTTGGGCATATGTTATATATATGTAAAGTTGGGAATTTGAAATATGAAAATGACTGTGTATTGGATAATTGACTTGAACACGAACATGAACATTTCTATATGTTAAACACATGAACTGACATTGGGGTTTTGGGGGGAATACGACCATTAATGAACCTTTAACACGAGGTTAGACTCAGTTTGTGGTGTAAATCTGCCCGGAACCGCCCGGCAAATCCAGTAGCCACAAAGTGTCAGTCTAATGTGAGAGGTCAAAGGTCGAATTGTAGGCGTAACGATTTATGACACGAGGTTAGACTCAGTTTGTGGTGTAAATCTGCTCGGAACCAACCGGCAAATCCAGTAGCCACAAAGTGCACGGTCTAATGTGAGAGGTCATGATTCGTTCGTCATAATGAATGAATTAAGGAATACTAACCATAGTAAGACGTGGGTATGGTTAGAGGGTTAGGGGGGATGACATGGAAATTTGACATGTAAATGTGGACCTAACCGGTATGAGTTAAGAACATGTAAAACTTATAAATGTGGGCTTAACCAACATAACTGTTAATCAGACCAATGGGTGGGTTAAGTAATATGATTAGACTAATGACACTTAACCAATTTGACACGACACGTAGGCGGGTTAAGTCAACTTGAACATATAGATAATACTTAACCAACTTAGCATGATACGTGGGCGGGTTAAGCCATGAATTACTTGAAATACTTAACCAATGCAATCTGATGAATGGGAAGGTTAAGTTAAATGGGTTGGTTTAACTTGAATGGGTTGATAACACCCAACCAATATAACCTGATGTGTGATAGGGTTAAGTCATGAACCGCTTGAATATACTTAACCAATTTGACACGATGATTTGATAGGGTTAAGTCATGAACCGCTTGAATATACTTAACCAATTTGACACTATGATTTGATAGGGTTAAGTCATGAATCGCTTGAATATACTTAACCAATTTGACACGATGATTTGATAGGGTTAAGTCATGAACCGCTTGAATATACTTAACCAATTTGACACGATGATTTGATAGGGTTAAGTCATGAATCGCTTGAATATACTTTACCAATTTGACACGATGATTTGATAGGGTTAAGTCATGAACCGCTTGAATATACTTAACCAACTTGACAGATGATTCATAGGGCTAAGTCATGAACTTGAACGAGAACACTTAGCCAATTTGACATGACACGTAGGCGGGTTAAGTCACGAACTTGAATGACAACACTTAACCAACTTGACATCTAGACTGATGGGGTTAAGTCTCGAATTTAAATGACAACACTTAACCTACTGGACGGAAACCCTAGTTACGCGGTCCTTTTCAGCAGTAATCCACTAGATGTATCACGGTACCCTGGAACTAGGCAGGGTGGGGCACGAGTACTGGGCTGATTGTAAGCGACCAGAACGACGGCTGATTTGGTGCGCCATTGTAGGTTCAGGCGGACTATGGTCGTGCACGTAGTCCAGAGTTGAAAAAGCAGGCATTGGGCACCAGTAGGTTTACACTGTGCGTGCTTGATTCGTGTCGATGGTTGGCACCCTAGGGCTTGATACACCCTATGGTGGACCTAGCACAGGTAACTACATTCGTGATAGGGCCGTATGACACAGACACATGAACGAGCTAGGACTTGTAGGGAGCCGATCGATTAGTAGATCGTTTCGTGAGACCAAGTAATGGGTCATTTCATGACATTGGGCAAGGGATCATTTTATAGTCAACACATGACACGGGTTGGGATACTAGTACGGGTGGTGCAGAGCAAATAGATATCATAGAAATATTTTAATGGTGAAGCAGAGAAATCTTGCGATGCTTGATAGAAATCTTGTGAATTTATACTTAGTTTATCTCGAATGGGAACCTTGCGATGGTATACTTGACAAAAATCATATGAGGTTATTCTTAGTTATCTTTCCTATAGCTTATCTTGTCATCATGCTTATGTTTACTTTCAGTTTATTCATGCCATGTTATCTTTACCTGTTTTTATGCTGAAAGTCACTAGGACTTACTCAGTCTTTATGACTGACCCATTTTGTTTCGCCTCTTTTTCTTCCGTCCCCCCCCCCCAGGGTTCGCAGGGTGGGAATACAGCTTAGTTCGGATCTTACCAAGCTCCAAGGCTCTTTCACGAACGGCTTGGATTTCTCTTGGATATGGCTTGCTTTACTGTTTTACTTAGGGAATGATTTATGACTATGGTTTTATGCTTCTTTACAATTGCAAGACAGATTTCGATGTAATGGATTTAATGGCATTTTGATGTAAAAGGCTTTAGACCTTTCTAGATTTTAAAGCAATGAAATTTGGTTCTTCTTCCGCTGTTTTATATATGTCTGCCTTGTAATATTTCTGTTCCAGTACCCATAATGCTCCATTGAAGTTAAGGCATTCCCTTTGTGAGTGACCTTAACGGATGTGGGGTGTTACAGCGATGTAGAGGGTTCCACGTATATTTGCTGTGTTGGAGTTCAACGTGTATTGCAGTTTGAGATGGAAGAAGACATATTGAAAAGTGAGATTAAGAAAGGGGATTGGTTCAACTTTGGGTTTAGGGCGCTGCTTGGATCTGGCAGCACGTCGTTCCAGGTGATGTTAGATGGGGTCAGGTGGCTAGCTTGTAGATGGTGGTGAACTAATAAATGGAATGGCGTACTTGAAGTTGAAAGGAACGAAGGCAAAGCTAGAACCATGTTTTTCGAATTGAGTGGGTATGAAATAATCAAATGGTATATTGGCAAAGTGAATTCATATGCTTCAGTAATACCATTACAGTGGGGGAAGAAATCAAGTACAGTGGGCAAACGTTGAGTTGGACTGTATTAGATGATGAAGTCGGTGAAGTTATGATTTCTGTTATAAGTGCTAGTAGGTGGAGTTGAAATTGTGAATAGAAGGGTGAAGTCAGTGATTTGGCGGTGAAACAATTGTGATAAGAGGGATAAAGGAGGCGATAAGATTGGTGTATGCAAGGAGGAATAGTTCCAGTATGTATTCGGTAGGAAGGAAGGTGATTAGAGAAAAAATTAGTGGCTTAATCACGCAATTATCAGGAATTGGAAAAAACTAGTCATGTTGGAATCGTAACTACGAGATTTACATTGTGGAATGGACATGGTTGAAAATAGAGCTGCGGGGATTTCGAGATAAAATCAGACGTTCCTTTGATTTTAAATGAACTGAAAGCAGACTCGTCAACTGCAAAACAATGTGAGTAAACTCACTAACTCTGTTTCATTTTTTTATAAACGAGTTTTAAATTTATTTATAGTAATTTTATGTTGTGTGATGATTATTAGGATGAATGGTTGATAAAATTGGTTGAAATGGTTGATATAGTTATATTGTTCACTATGATATTTCATATTGATGTGAAATTAATATTATCGATGTTGACTAACATCTGTGGATGCAGGAAACAGGTTGGAGGAATCCAACTGGATTCCTCAACATTATATTACTGTTTTATTTATTTATTGTGCTATATGATGTGTTATATAATCAATGATTGATTATGTTGTGTTTGAGTTACTCTAGCTCTAGAATTTTGGTATTTAAAAATCGAAAAAAATATTTTCGAATATAGAAAAGAAATTTGAATTTAAAAGTAAAATAAAAATAAATTATTATTTCCAAAAATAGGAATTTAATCTCGAATAGAGTTGGAAATATAAACTTGTATAAATGGATAAAACAAGAAGTTATTTATAAATGAGTTTATAAATTAAGTGAATTATTTATCATTGGATAAACTGGAATATGAATTCAAGTTCGAATTAATATAGAAAAGTGAAAATTGGTTTTTAATCCAATATTTGCAATTGGGCCTGAACTTAGCAATTTATAAAAGAAAGTATAAACGAGATTTTAAATGATTGCAAAAAAAAAAATGGGGCCAGTGTGGAAATAAGAAATGGGGAGAGATGGAAATATTTTTCGACGTAATAACGTATATTTCAAAAAAAAATGGAAATTAGGAGTTCATAATATGTGGAAAGGTTTTCCAAAAATCTTAATAGTCTAAAACGGGTTTTTGAGAAATATCTAGGAAGGCATGGGAAGTTGGGAAATCAACAATTTAATAAGAAATTGATTTAAAGGGGCCAGTGTTGTTTGATGGTTGACCAATAGAAATTTCCAATTGGGAAATAGGACCGTCAATTGTATGGATGTTCCGTTCATAGTTAAATCACCGACTATCAAAGTTTTAGTTTATTTTATACCTCCGTTGTCAATACGGAGAGACCAGGATCAGGTTTATTATCAGAAACCCACTCTGTATTGGCATAAGCATTACGAATCAACTTATGCTGAAATGATTGAAGATAAAGTAAACTGCAAGGGCTATTCTATTAACCCTCTGTAGAAATTGCCCAAGATGGATTAACAGAATAGTGCCTTCGGTTTGTCCATTCCCAGGACAACATATATGGACGAATGTCTGGCAATGTGACATTCAAAGTAAATGGTGGTAAGATGTTCTAAAAGGATAAATCGTGACCTCAAGCCTCATCAACCGGAAAATGACAGAAATCGGGTAGGCAGCATGGCCATGCGGGTCATTCCCATTAGGGGTATTATCACCTGATCTAGAGAAATTTCATTTGCTTCTTATTCTATTCACTACTGTAAGCTTTCAGTAACAGTTTCTAATCACAACCATTGGTGATAATATGCTCGGTACACTCAAGTTAAATGAGTGGCCAGCCATGTGTGGGCCGGGTTGCAAGACGTTCTTGTTGAACTTAGTGTATTCCCCTCTAGAGATACACTAACGGAAGGTGGTTCCATACCTTGTCATGTTGGAAATCCAATCTCCAATAAGCGCCCTGCGGTTTTTGATTTTATATTATATATGGAGCGTGAGATGCAAGCGTTCCGCAAGATTCTATTTATTTGATGTAGACACTATTATAATATCACTGGATTTGATATCAAAATTATTTTTGGTTATCGTAAGGCAAAAACCATCCGTGTTTATGCGTGGATCGGTCTTACTATTATCATTTCTTTTGAAAGAATTTTGAAAGTTAAGCAAATGGTTGGAGTTTACTCACACCATTCCCATGACTGACCCAGCGCTTATTTTGTTTGTTTTCCCTAAACTCTTGGGTGCCCAAATTTGTACGGGCAGTCAAGTTGTCGGGATTTTACAGATTCACGTGGAGGAGCTTGAAGCAGGAGGTTTCATCAGTTTACTATAGACTATCATATTTTCCGTTGTGTACTATGTTGTATCTGGAGACAGGTGTTTATAACTATTCCAGGAATAGTTGTTGTGCTCTGATAATGGTACATATATACAGTTACTGATTTGTATTTTCAAAAGTTATGTTATATAATACATTTTATTCGTTCCGCTGTGAGATTTGTGTTCTTCGTTTTCTTCTATTCTAATTTTCCTTTCTTTCTATTTCTCATCCTCTAACTTCTTTTTACTAATGATTCGTATCTCTGTGCAATTTGGGTTGGACATGTGGTGTTATTGGTCGACTCAAAGAGTACGGAAATTCAGGCTATTACAAGTCCATTAAAAAATTTGTATAATGTTAAGCCAAACTATACTGATCTAAAGACATTTGGATGTCTATGTTTTCCTCATTTAATACCATATTCAAATAAATTGGACTATAGATCTACACCATGCACATTTATAGGTTACTGTACCAATCAAAAAGGGTACAAATGCATTGACACCAATGGCAAAATATTTGTAAGCAGACATGTAATCTTCAATGAGAATATTTTTCCATACTAAGACAGTAGGATGAAAATATCAAAGAAGGTGTATAGTCAAAAGATACATATACCTGAGCTGACAACTGCAGCTGATGTGTGTTTCAATATGATGATGTTGAGGATTCTGAAAATCAACTTAATGATCATAATATAGTTGATCAACTACATTCTGAGCACTGTGAAACTCCCAGCCACGCTCTACAACAACCTACAACAAATGACAACAGAATATCAGAATAAAATAATAGCCCAGACAACCACAGAAGAGAAGCATCATCAGATAACAATAACACACAATCAGATCAAGGAGAATTACCATCAATTCAACCACACAATCAGACAAGCCACCATATGATTACTACAAGCAAAAGAGGATTTCTCAAACCGAAAACCTATATTGCTACAGCAAATATGGATGAACCAGGAAGCTACAATGAAGCTGCAAATACCAAAATTGGATAAATGCACTTGCTGATGAGTACAATTCCCTCATGAAGAACAGCACCTGGGAACTGACACATCCTCCAAGCAATAAAAATGTAGTTAGATGCAGATGGACTTATAGGTTAAAGAAGAACCCAGATGGTTCAATAAATAGATATAACGCCAGATTAGTTTCCAAAGGGTTTACACAGGAATATGGTTTCGATTTTAATGAGACATTTTCTCTAGCTGTTAAGTCATCTACTATTAGGCTTATATTCACAATTGCCTTAAGCAATAATTGGAGAATAAAACATTTAGATGTCAACAATGTATTTCTTAATGGCATATTGGAAGAAGAAATATTTATGCAGCAACCACCAGGGTTCATACAAAGTCCAAAATATGTATGCAAATTGAATAAAGCATTTACAGTTTAAAGCAAGCTCCACGTGTGTGGTTTGAAAGATTGAAAGCTGCCTTATCAACAATAGGCTTCAACTCAACTAAATCTGACTCATCATTTTTTACTAAAATTAAAAATTCATCTACAATATATGTATTAATATATGTTGATGATTTTATTGTTACAGGAAATAATGAAGATGAGATCAAACAGTTGGCTGAAAATTTGAACAGACAGTTTTCAATCAAAAATCTAAGAGACATTTCATATTTTCTTGGAATAGAAGTAAAGAAAATTATCAAACTCAGAAAGACATCTATCTCAAAGAAATATATTTCTGAGTTATTGATTAAAGCAAAGATGCATGAAGCCAAATCTCGGCCTACACCAGTGATATCAAACAAGCATCTATCTAAAAACAGGGGAGACCCATAAATAATATCAAACAATATAGAAGTGTTGTAGGAGCATTGCAATATGCTACTATAACACGACCGGATATAGCATTCAGTGTTAACAAAGTGTCTCAATTTATGCAGGATCCCCTCGACGAGCAATGGATAACTGTGAAGAGCATCCTGAGATACTTAAAGGATACAATAAGATATCGGCTAACACTGAAAGCAAGCAATTAAAGATAACAACTAATATAGATTCAGATTGGGCCTTATATATTGATGATAGAAAATCTGTCACAGGCCATTGTATATACATAGGAGAAAACTTAATTTCCTTGTGTTCAAAGAAACAACATACAATTTCAAGGTCCGATACTGAGGCAGAATACAGAAGTGTAGCTGCAGCAACATCATAAATTCTATGGTTTCAATCTATCGTAAGGGAGCTAAAGCTAAACAATAATATAAGGCCAACAATATGACATGATAATCAGAGTACGATCTATATGACAACAAATATAATACAACATGCAAGGACCAAACATATGGAGATCGACATTTACTTTGTACAAGAACAAGTTCAAAAAGAAAATCTATAGGTCAATCGCATACCATTGTACTACCAATGAGTAGATATATTCACAAAGTCATTATCAGCAAAGAATTTCACAAGACTTAGAGAAGAATTAAAGATAAAAGAGTGATACGACCTGATTTATGCTCCACGACAACAAATTGATACAATTAAGTGAAGATTCAACATCAAGTTCATAGCTTTCATCTTGCTTAGCTGCAAATCTCTCAGATCTACTTATAATTTCAAGTTTGGAAGATACTTTTCATCGTTTCAAGCAATTTAGGGTTTATGTCTGAAACCCTAAACCTAAATTGGGGGAGCCAAATAAATGAAACAATAGATAAAATTGAGGTTGTGGCTGTTATATGTTACTTTATATTTCGCATATAATAGTTTGGGCTTGTCCCATGTATAGTTAAGGCCTGCTTATACTATTATAAATAAGCAGGCGTTCAGTACTTGTTTTTTTTTAATAAAAAGATATAATATAACAAAAGGGAGAATCTAGTCATTCTCCAACGGCTCACAAAAACATTTTCTGTAGAGATGGTTATAAAAACTGTGGATACACACAAACAGAAGATACAAATTAGAAAAAAAGCTAAGGTACAAAGAACGGACGACAAAAAACTCAATAAGCAGTCCAAAGAGTCGATGCTCTGCCCATCGGAGACCGAGTCACCAGCGATGCCGAAGTCACAACAGCGACCCATAAAGCATGCAAAGAACAAAACCATAGCCGGGATCTGAGGTCCACAGGCCCCAGCAAGCGTGTCTAGTCAAGAACTCCTAGGAACCACTCCAAGTAGCACATAAATCTCTTGCTCCACCAGCTCCATAGATCCTAAGAAAAACTAGCACCTCCAGCTTCAGTGAAAGAAGAGACACAAACCCTATAAATCCAGGAACTGCAATACTAGCAAAAAATATAAGATCCAAGGGGGGAGTGTGTAAAAATTGATGACAACAACGAAAATCCATAAACCGAGAAATCAACCGACACCCGCCCTAAGAGGAGTCAGTACCGAAGAAATACCAAAGGTACTAGCCAATCTCCTAGAGTGAGAGCCGATAACACCCCTGAAAGGCCTACCTCGAAATGCAAGGAAAGCATTGTTCCTTACCTCCGAATGATGGTAGAAGGATCCATAGGCACTTCGTCGTGTATTGCCTTATTCCGCGAGCACTAAATATGTCAGCAGATAAGATAAGGAATAAGACGAAATAAGATAGAATGAATAAATTTATCTGAGATGCCTGCCCACCAGAGTCTCAGTAAATCTGAAAGCAAGGAGGCATTATTTCAGCAATCCATCAAATTCCCGAAGTAATTCCAAACCTGTTTGCCATAGGATCCCAAAAAAATAGATGAACACCGGCTTCCAAAAAACCCGAACTGCAGCACCTACAACGAGAAACAATTGGGATGCCAATCCTATGCAGATTATCGTCCAATGGTAGCAGTGCATGCAGAGTTTTCCATTTAAACAGAGATATTTTAGCAGGAAGTCATACATCCCAAATGAAAGAGAAAAGGTGTAGATGTGGAGCCGACGACCTCACCGAATTTCACGCTGCCTTAATCGACAAGGGACTGCCTTCCCAACCGGTTCCACCAAAGCCTTCACATATTGCATCTGTTTCCATGTCTCACTAGCATAGGACGGAACGCAGGAGTAATTCGTACCCGAAAGCCTATGATACTTGGCATGGAGGAACGTCGCCCAGAGCGAGTCGTTCGCTCCAAACCTAGCCTACAGCTTACAAGCGAAAGCAGTACAAATGCCCTTAAGGCTACGGAGACCCACACCTCCCTCACTTTTAGGATGACAAATGGTGTTCCAAAGGATCCAATGGTGACATTTAACGTTGTCCTTGTTTCCCCAGAAAAAGGACGAGCCATCGAGCGACAAGAGCGGAAGAAAGAGGACGTTGGAGTCATGGCAACAAAGACATGAGAACCAAGCGAGTCGAGAACAAACTTAATAAGAACAAGTCTACCAACCTGAGAAAGAAGAGTAGCATTCCAACGAATAACCTTTCCTCTAGCTTTGTCATTCAGGGGATCGAAGATGGCGTTAAGCTTCCTGCCTCTGAATAGAACAATACCGAGATAGGGTAACAGAAGGGAAGCAGCCCTGAACCCAGTATAGTCTCAATCCAAGAAGATCTAGCAAAAGACAGATCTTTCGCTGGGACGAAGCAGCTTTTAGCAGCGTTAACGAGTTACCCCGAACATTGCTTGTACTGCCGAATAAGACAAAAAAGGCGGCGGACAGACCGACGACTTCCATTAGTAAAAATGATGATGTCGTCAGTGAAGGATAAGGAAGATATAAGCGAGCAGCCCGGAATGCCAATCCTATGGATCTGCCCGGCTATAGTAACTGAATGCAATCCACGAACGAAAGCCTCAGTGACGATGACGAACAGAGAAGGGGAAAAAAGGTCTCCTTGGTGAAGACCCCTTCCCGCGTTGAAAAGGCCGTTTAAACGTTATATTCTGTATTACAACTTCTTTATAAATAAAGATCAATACAAATTCTTCTTTAAAATCATCATTCTGCAGTCGAATTGAAACTACAACTAAACCTTCTACTTCAGTGCTTTTGCAACAAATTATAGACATGAGTTCAACGTTTTTAATCTAAACCTCAGCAATATAACTAATAGACAACTATTTTCTATTAGGAAAATACCTTGTCGACGACGAAGCTGGATCCTTCTTCTTAAATGCCTTAAATAATTTAACTATTTAGTTTCCATTGTCACTCTATAAATAAGTGATGACTTTCACCACTCTTTCCCTACAATTCATATGTTACTATTATCCTTATATTTTATGTTTTGTCTTTTTCAACGTCATACCTTTTATTAGAAGGGGAATCCTTTACTTAGAAAATAGGATTCGGTTGCATCATAAAAGTGTCATTAATCCTTAACAAATTGAGAAGATTAACTACTTGAGCGAGTTCAAATTGCTACTCAATATTAACGGATCAAACAAATGTGTCAGTGATCCAAGAATGAGTTCTATCTATAGGTCTTGGCCTAGAGTTGTTCAATTTGTGGGTATATTATTGCATTCAATCATAAATAGTACATAAACTTGCATTGCCATTTTGCTTCTTTTCTTTGAATGAAACAATTTATATGAAAATTTTGTACCTTATAGAATTAGGCCTATTACCCAAAAGCTTATGTAGGTGATCATATGGGAGTAAACATCATGTTCTTACATTTGCCTTAGAGCAGAATAGTCAACACATAGTATAGGGTAGATATAAACTTACGTGACCAAGGCTCCAAAGTTTTTTTTTTGTTGTATCCTTTACTCCTTGCATAAAAATTGAAGTGGCAACATGCCGAAAGTAACGAAATTCTATTAAGTTGGATTAAATTATTATTATTATAACTATTGGAATAATTTACCATATTTTCTAATAAGACTCTAACTAGATTTACATACCTCTTCAAACCCTAAAAGAGGTGATAGATTTTTTTTTGAAAATTCCTCTAGTATGTGCTAGGTGTTGTGCGAATAATTGCATAAATTGCTCTGATACCAATCTGTTGTGCGAAAAGGTTGCACAAATGAGGAAGCACGATGAACATGATAAAAATTTGCCAATTGAACATCAATCAATCTAACAATAATTATTCTATTATTGCAAATAAATAGTAAATAACTAGAAGAAAAGAGACACAATATTTATACTGGTTCCACTATCATCAAGAAGATGGTGTACGTCCAGTCCAAATGAGAGAGATTTTATTCCACATAAAAGAGAGATACAAGAGATTGCAAGATAAGTATTTACATAACCAAAACCTCAAATTAGGCTTAACAAGAAGAGACACTCCATATAGGGATCATTGGTTCCATGCTAGGATGGATTTACAATGAAGTGTACCTCCAATATATTGCCAGTAAAATATATGTTAATCACCAATCAAATTACCAAGATATGGTAATAAATAATGAGGGTAAATTACCGAGGTAACAAATGAGGCAAACATAGCAGGTAAATCATCAATTCCTTTCTTTGTTATAGATGGAAGAAAATAATGCCTACATTTAATTTTTTTGTCATCTCATGCAAATGCACTCAATAATATATGCATATGTATATTAAAAATATTTACTTTCCATTTTACATATTTGTTTTCACTTTTTTGTGATTGAGTATCACCAAATTTAACATTCCATCTTGATGTAAAATTACATATCTCCAACACCCCATCTTGATCCAAATTCTCTTCACAACATAAAACTCTTCAAAAAAGAACTCCACCTTAAGCCAAAATTTCATTGTGAGAAAAACTGAATATTTACCTAATGGGTTCCAGCAAAGCTACCCCCATCACACCTTGTTAACAAGCTCAGACCACGTCCCCGTCTGCCAACAAATGTTGTAAATATCAAAAATCAAATAAGGTAGAGTCCAAAGTAATCTCAATACCAATAAGGCTAACAAATCTCTCAATTACTAATGTAAATACAGAGCCAGAAACTAAAGCCAACTGACAATAAAAAAGGCTAATCCAAATATCTATACATATAACAGATTTCTCTCCTTCCACTTAACACAATCAAAACCATTACAAACTTCACCCACCGCCTGCAAAAGATGTATCTTCCACTTGAGATGAACCATGCAAAAACCAATGGTCTAAAAAAGTTTGTAATACCACAAAAATCTTCGTCTTATTTTGTGTATTTTCCAACTCGAACCCGTCTATCACTTGACCTGAGAGCTCTTTTCCAGATCACCTTGGATCACTCGAGCATCATCAAAATGAAGACACCTTTCTGAAACATGATCGAAAGTTTCCAAATCAATGGTCCCTTTAGCACATTAAACTTCTTATCATGTCAAACTTCCAAGACTGGAACGCTCTTATCTCTCAACGTAATCACCTCCACCAAAGTCTTCCTCTTTCCCTAACATAGTAATAGCATAATTACCATCAGATATGCCACTCTTTCTTGAAGCCATTGATGTGCAATCTAAAATCGTCTTGCTCTGATACCAATCTATTATGCAAAAAGGTTGCATAAATGCTGAAGCACAATGAACATGATCTAGATTTTCCAATTGAACATCAATCAATCTAACAATAATTATTTTATTACTTCAAATAAATAGTAAATAATTATAAAGAAGAAAAGAGACACAATGTTTATACTGATTCCACTATCATCAGGAAGATAACGTCCAGTCCAAATAAGAGATATTTTATTCCTCATAAGAGAGAGATACAAGATAAGAGCTTACATAACCAAAACCTCAAATTAGGCTTAACAAGAAAAGACACACCATTTGAGGATCACCAGCTCCATGCCAGGATAAGTTTACAATGAAGCCTACCCATCCAATATCTAGCCAGTAAAATATATGTGAATCATCAATCAGATTACCAAGATATGGTAATAAATAATGAAGGTAAATTACTAAGGTAACAAACAACGCAAACATAGCAAGTAAATCACCGTTTCCTTTCCTTATCATAGACGGGAGAAAATAATACTTGCATTTATTTTTTTGTCATCTCATGCAAATGTAATCAATAATTTACGCATATGCATATTAAAAATATTTATTTTTCATTTTGCATATTTGTTTCCACCTGTTTGTGATTTTATATCACCAAATTTAACACTAGGATCCATTTACCATGTTACCATAGCATAAAGGGAGCTCAACAAATTAGTTACACTCAAGACTCATTTCTGCGATTGCATAAATTAAGATTCCTAACTCTTGAGGGTGCTTAACAAAGTCATAAATGATTAACAAAATTATAAATGTTGATTCATGTATGAGCATTTAAAATACGGTTAAATGTAGTTGTTGGCTTGAAGGGTGGTCAACAATAGAGTTATGCTTCTTGGTACTTATAAACTGTAACAGCCCGCATTTTACATATCGGAAGATCGTAAAATATTTTTATTTGATTCCCTGAGGGTTGGATCATTCTCATATTTTGATATGTTTCTTATGGGGATATGAGACATGTCCATAATTTTTACCGATTTTGTTTATGATCATTTTTCCCCTGTCAGTCTTGTACATGACATAACTTTTGACTCAGGTCGAATCAGAGAGTGAGACTTGTGCCATTGGAAAGGAATTGATGATTGTCTTCCCGTAGAGTGATTACATTAAAGATTTGGCTCAAAAGTTTGGGAGAAATCGCTATTTTAAGATTTTTCAGTTGGCTATCCAGGTTTTGGGAGTCTAATGGGCTGATTTGGGGAAGGCCCATTTGTGGGTTGATGAAAGGGTATAAATTGGGGGTGAGGGATATGGGAAATGGTTTAGTATCTCATTCTCCCATTTGGTGCCTTGTGCTCCTCTTTCCTCTAACTCCTTTCCACCATTAGAAATCAAAATCCAAGGAGGAAAATCATAGATCTACATCAATTGAGGCAAGAGTTCATCGGATCAAGGTGTTTACTGCGGGGTGCTTGCTGTCCGAATTCCTATTTCATCCATTTTAGCTTGTTTTGGCAAATCAGTGAGTGATTTACATCTCTCACATAAATGCAATGAAGTATATGAGTGTTTGTGCATGTTTCTCATCAAATTCAAGTGTTTTTCTATAGATTTATGCCATATTAAGTCCATTTTCATATTAACCACCCTATGATCTGATTTAACAAGTTTAGATAGGTAATTTCTATGCTATTTCAGGTGATTATGCAAGTTAGATCCACAATTTAGATCATATGTTCATTTATTATGGCTTTTGGTGAATTTGCATAACTTGATGATAATTGTTATTTTCATGATGCTAGTGGCTTCATAACATGCTTATGATTGTATTGGATGAGTTGATTTCGTCGAATCTATCGTTTGACGAAGTTTTGGTGGAAATCAGAGTAGAAATTATGAAGTGCACGTTTTGGGTCGCACGTAGGGGGGTCGTTTGCTCCAAGATGTGATTTCTTAGGAAACAAGATAGAAAGAAGGCTCAAGCGAGCCAGGGAGTCGGTCGGTCGAGCGAGCTGAGTGTAAGGCAAGCGGATGAGCGAGCCTGGAGGAATAAAGGGTTCGGTCGAGCAAGCCTATGGTTGAGTAAAGGGGTCGGTCGTGAATCCTGGAAGTGGTAAAGTGGCGGGTCGGTCGTTCAAGTTGGGAGGGTCGGTCGCTCCAAGTTGGGAGGGTCGGTTGCTCTAGTTGGTTATACCAGTATGAAGGGTCGGTCGGTCGAACAGTGTAAAGGGTTGGTCGCACAGGGTAAAATTTCTAAAAAAAATATATATTTTCGGGTATGACCTAGATTTGAGTGAAAATGCTTTAAAAAAAATTCAGGCAGAAGTGCCCGAACCCGTGCCGCAGCGCAGTGGTGGTGTAACTTCGAAGTGAATTCAAGGAGGAAGGTTTGAAGTGTTAAAAGGTGTTTGTTGATCGGTGTAGTATAACGAATGAGGTGACTACTCAAAGGTTGTGAGTTGGTGGATAATGGTTGCTCGAGAAGGTTGCTTGAGCTATGAAAATTCGTCAAGTTGGATGACTAGAGATGTGAAGGCTGAGAGATTATCGTTGTCGTAAGTTCTAGCAGGCTCAAAGTAGGGGTACAATGGGGGCACCCAAAAGACCGGTTGTAGGTCGAGTACCCTGGGTATCGTTGAAAGGCCTAGTTGTCAAGGTTGGACATGCGTACGTATCGTTGAAAGGCATATGGAGTTTATGCTAGAACCGAGGTTACCATTAGCCCTTGACATATGGCAAGGTTGGTGGTCATACGATTAACGATGGTTTCAAAGCAGGATTGACGGTGATAGCCAGAGTCAGTTATGGATAATTGGTTGTTCTATTTGTACCGTCCCACGTGGATTGTCCAAAGTCGAAGGAGATGTTCCTTGGGTGCCTGTCTGATATTGGTTTAGGCCTCTGCGGCTTGTGCTAGAGGGATGTTGAATTCGATCAGGATGGTTTACATG
This sequence comes from Allium sativum, assembly GCA_030737875.1. NCBI lineage: Eukaryota > Viridiplantae > Streptophyta > Magnoliopsida > Asparagales > Amaryllidaceae > Allium > Allium sativum. The sequence goes on along the minus strand of CM060910.1, from coordinate 277,207,265 downwards.
AGATACATATAATCTGGATGTTATGAGTGCTTTACCATAATTGAATGAGTGTTATGGTTTCCATGGATGAATGGTTAAATTGTTTATCGTAAAGGCTATCACTGTCCGATGTGGGGAAGATAGGGTTGAGTTCTTCTCTGGTGTTGTGGGTAGATTAATTAGTATGTTTATCTATCCATTCTCATATGCTTTACTGTTGAAGTATTGTAGTTGTTTTATCGCTCACTAAGACTGTTGTCCGACTCAAGGTTTTATGTCTCCTCTTATTACCTTGGGCTGTTCATCCGGTTGTGGATGGGATGACTGAGTAGCAGGTTAAGGTGATTAGTTAGGACGATGCTGCTGTGCGGAGGCGAGCAGGAGGCTGATGTACTAGTTTTATTAGTGTCTAGTATTTCTGTTTCCGCTGTTTGAGTGTTCTATGAGGGTTGTAGTGAGGCCTTATGTACAAACTTTGGTATCAGTTGGATAACCTTTCAGGATGTTGAGAAAGTTTCAAAAGTTTGCTATATGATGTTTCATTACTATTACCTATTGTATACGTTCTATTATATTTTCTCCTTGCGCTGTGAGTTCTACGACAGGTTCCGATGTTGTTTACCTACTTTGATGATCGTTCATAGCTACATGGCACACTTTTCAGCGCATTACTCCTCTTGTCTAGTGCAGAGGTTATGGGCAGTCGTCACAAGTACGGTGATGGAAACAATTTGTATTTGTAAATTCATTATTTTGAATATTGATGAATGATCAGTAGTAATGGTTTATGTGTATTGTAAATACTCAATGACCTCACATGTCACTGCATATATATAATGTCTTACATTACATCCATAAATCCCGTATGTATAATTGGATTTTATTGCACTTGATTTTAAATAGGATTAATTGACAAGAATAATCCGATATTTGACTTGTCTTCTCATATTAATCCAAAGTTTGAGTTATTTTTAAATAATCCCAAGTTTAGGGGGTCCCTTCCGATATTGATCCCGATGACTTATTAACTTGTTGTAACCGGTTATCAAACTTAAATTTGTCTTCCCCAAATGATTTTTCTGGGGTGGGAAACTAGTTTTGAGAAGACGAATTTAAGTTTGATAACCGGCTACATCAAGTTAATAAGTCATCGGGATCAATATGGGAAGGGACCCCCCAAACTTGGGATTAATTAAAAATAATCCAAACTTCGGATTAATATGGGAAAACACGTCAAACTTCAGATTATTCCTGTCAATTTATCCTTTTAAATATTAAAATCTTTATTTTGTTATATATATATATATATATATATATATATATATATATATATATATATATATATATATATATATATATATAAGCTTTTTTACTTTGATCTTTTTTTATACATTTGAAATTCAAAATCATACTGCATTTCAATTTATTTTTTTACATAGTAAATTTTTATTCATATTATGATTAATCTATTGGAATAATTTTTTGATTATTTAATTAGCATTATTAGTATGGTTTTAATATAACAAGTGAGACAATAAAATTGTATTTGGCCAAAAATAGGACCAAAATATGCGTATATTTGTAAAATATTCTTTTTACTATTTTTTAATTTATCTCAAGTAGAATCCATTACCATTATTTATTTCAAAATGAACTAGAATATCTTTCTATAAAATTCAAAATTTTATAGTATAATAAAACTTATTTTAACTACAACTACAAATTGTATATGCATGTGCAATCTACTGTGGAAAATAAGTTCATAGACAAACTACCTCTCTCTCTCTCTTTTTTTTTTTTTTTTTTTTTTTTTTTTTTTTTGGCTTCAACCAGGAATTCAATGTTGGACTTGAGAACAAATCATCAAATATAAAGCAAACCATTTTTCAGCTTAAATTGTACCGCAGTGAGGACGGTCTAGGATTCAATTTTGACGATAATATGATATTTGAATAGAAAATTAATGGAGATAACTGATGGTTGCGTTGCGACACTACGAGGGAGGTTCACTTCCGATAGCAATTGGGGCGGTTGGTGAATTTTCTTTTGTAGAGTTTCACAACTAAAAATGCTAAATAAAACCTAAATTATTTGGATCATACAATAGAAATGAATATAACTCAAGTCGTTTGACAGTTTGTAACCATTATGTCTTGACTGTTTTATTTTTGCAGCATTAGCAACAACTACACTAATTGCAGTAATAACAGCAATGACAACGATTTCATTTCGAACTTTCACCTCGAAAACAAAAGTACCTTTTTTCCCATTTTCTCATGTTGTTCACATACATTTATGGATGGAGTAGATGCTCACATAATCAACAACACTCTACAACCATAAGCAGTGTTTCCGGGGAAGGGACAAGACAAATAGTACAAATATCTTATTAAACTAATTACTGTAACATGAGGCTTTCCTAATTATCATCACTGTTGATATTCGCCCCCTTGAGTTGCAAATATTTCTCCCTCTTTTGAAAATCAGTTAACCCTTTTCCACTGTTTATTACGCCGACTTTACCACTTGGATCATCAGGAGATTTAAATATGCTTTCCCTCTTCCGCCCTGTAAAGAAACCGATCTGCAAAATCCAACAATGTACAATCAAACTTGAATTAATTTTAGTGTTGGGTGCTAAGCGCACCATAAAATATGTTCATGAATTCGCTTCCTCATACCAAAGTCATTTTTAGGCAATTAACCACCATGTAATGTAATTTTGCATGCCGAACTACCGCTAACCTACACCTCATTTTCCACGACCATCAATCATCGAGCTACTATTGTTCGGTGGTTGATCGCCATGAAAAATGATGTTGATCGCTGGTTAATCGTCGTGCAAATAAAATAAAACAAAATTAAAATTGATCCCTTTGATATCCCCTTAAAATGTCTGGTATTATGAAGAAAATAGAATTAAATTATATCATATTTTTTAGCAATGATATTTATAAACACTTTTTGAAGTGCCCTTCGCACCACACTAGTTTGAAAATACTAGTACATGGTAAAACAAAATTCTGCTTATGCCACCGATGGTGGAAATTAGGATCCAATAGCTTATTTTCAAATCCAAAAAAAAAAAAAAAAAAAAAAAAAAAGATTTCAAATTATCCACCTAAAATTACTTTTGGCATCTGCATCTCTCCCATCTGTTTTTCTCCCCCCTAAATCAAAGGTTAACATGACCAAAATCGAACATTTTTTCCTTAATTTTTTTTCCAAAGTGCAAAATTTCACCACATACATTCACAGTATACAGCGCAAATATTTGGAACTTAACTGAAAATAAAAATATGGGTATTTTTCAAAGGTTTACCTACTGTCTACTCTATCATCTGCTAAGACTTCTTGTACAAAACCATTCATGTAATAAATAAGACAAAGGTGGTGCAAATATTATCCTTCATAGATGATATGGAAGAGTTAGAAAGTCCAATTCTAGCTGAACTATGAGATATTACTAATGCAACAGCTTTCTAGAGTGAATGCTAATCTATATGCAATTACACAGTCCAAAGTTCATATTTGAAATCGATATAATCTTAGCGGTGACCTGGGGTATCTATACAAAATAGAAGCTCCGTAAAGATGTGTACTCTGATTGTACACCTCGAATTGGAATCTTAAAACTAATTAAGCAGAGGGTATTATCATGTTCTCGTTTGGCATATGTCAACTAATCCCTACTAACATAAAAAGACAGCAGCATACATGGTGTTTACATTCAAAAACACTCTTACTATCACATAAACGTAAAATTATTTTGTACGGCCTATCGTATGACAGGCATGATGTATGCATGAATGTAATATTCGATATGGAGATGCGATAGAATATGACAACTTAAAAGGGTTCTATGTAGTTTTAAAGATGTTGAAACTAGGCATGCTGGTGTACACTTTATGAGTAGGAGTACTGATATCACTTCATGGTGCCACAATTGAAATTCTGGGTTTTAGTTATTTAATTAATACAATTAAATGTATTAACAAGATTTTGAAGCAATTCATATGGAGATTATTCTAAACTCAGTTTCTTTACAAATTATATGATACTGCCATGAACAAGTGTTGTGTGTGAAGTATGAACAGATAATTTTCATCTGTTCTATTAAATATGCAAAATGTCCTGGGAAAGGTCATTTGATTATATAGTAGAAATATTTGTATGCGTTCACACCAAAAACAAATTACTATGCTATGAAAAAGATTATCGGTTGAAAATTTACTAAGTTCAAATATGAGAGACCTAAGTAAATGAAGAAAATACCCTTACAAATTCATACTTTTACATCATATATAACCTTTTTTTAACTACGTATCTAAAAAACCAAAAAGGGGAAATGATATATATATATATATATATATATATATATATATATATATATATATATAGATAGATAGATAGATAGAGAGAGAGAGAGAGGAGCGTTCTGCTACACCTCTTATATTGCACGTGAACTCTCCCCCTTAATCTCCACCACTCATTTCCCCACCATTCTCTCTCTTCCCACTAAGAAATAATCCTCATATATATATATATGTATGTATGTATGTATATAGAGGCAGGTTCAATGGCACCCCAAATAGTGAGCACCCCTTTAGCCTACCACTTTTCCACCACTCATTTCCCACTAACTCTCCTCTCTCCTTCCACTAACTCTCTCACTTCCCACTCACTTTTTTTAATATAAATGAGAGGTGGAAATCAGGGGGCTTTTGGGGTGCAACGGAACGCTTGCCATATATATATATATATATATATATATATATATATATATATATATATATATATGTATGTATGTATGTATATATCTATGTATGTATGTATGTATGTATGTATGTATGTATGTACACATGTATATATATGTATGTATGTACGTACGTATGTATATGTATGTATCTATATAGATCTATGTTTACATAATTGATATTGATTATCAGTCTGGAAACAATTTTGGATTATTATGTGGGAACTTTTTAATAGTAATAAAGATCATTAATTTTATGGTTGCTGTACGCTGAATTATCCATCAACATATTACGTACGTTTATTTCGATAAAACTAAAAATTGAAAATTGTGTTACAGAATTACAAAAAGGTAGCTTTTGAATTATATAATTAAGATTATAGAATTATCAAGGAACATTCAGGATTTTGGTAGATTGATTTACCCAAAACCAAGGAATATATGTTGTTAAAGGAACTTTGTAGTTTCGTCATAAATATCTAGCTAGTGGGATAGTTATCAGTCAATGAAATAAGAGGCATAATTCGACATTTCCGTTCATGGGTGGTTGGAAAGGGGATGATGATAAAGGGTTGCAAATGGGTTGTGAGATTCCATTGATGAACGAGGGCATTTTCGGCATTTCAAAAGGATACTGTAAAAATCATGTTCATTGAATTCTCTTTCTTAATAGTAGCGATGTTCAATTATCGGTACTGCCTTGAATATGTCTACCTATCAAATTTTATAAGAAGCCATGGTTTTACAGTTTTGCCAATATTAAGTACTCATCATACGTGTACACTGTACGGACAAAGAAACTTGCATCATGTGTGTGTGGATCAGATTTAGAAAGGTTATTTTCCAACCTCACGGAGGGAGGCAGGGAGGGAGGGATCAATTAAAGTTTTTGGATGCTCCATTATGGACTACAGGTCAATTCAATTAAACTTTTAATTTATAATTCAAATTTAGAAGCTATGTATCATCCTAAAAACTAGATCAAACATTAAAACTCATCCTTATGATTAAATTCTATAACTCCTTTCTTTTCTATTTTTTATTTTGAATCATTTTTACATTAGAAATGTGCATCACGCTGAATAGAGTATTAAATATATAATGTATGATGAAATTAGATCTTAAGTCGCACGATCCTAGAAAAAGATACTATATTTGTGAACTTGGTTTTATAAAAGGAAAATAAATAAAATAAATAAAGTGGCTAAACCAAAATATTTAAAACTATGCATTTTTTACATTGTTGTAAAGTAATAACAGTAAAATGGTGATCACAAAAAGCTTGGTTCCACAAGTTTTACTTTGCTTTTTCCCCTAAAAGTAGAAATGTCATTTCCTCGGTTAACTTGATAAAATGTTACTCGATAGTTGGCACATACAGGATAAGGGATAATATTTACCCAATTGACATGATGTAGAATGTTCTAATCAAGCTTTTACGTTCACCGAGAATAATAATAATATTTAAGAAAAAATACTAGGAACTCTCCTAGACAATTTGTTTCATTTCTAATCTGTGAAGGGGAGAAAGCAGGTAACATAACAGGTTTTTAAATTCAAGAACATTTACAATGATCTAAGAATATACATCAGAAAACTACATGTTTGATCAAACAAGTAAATCCAACATATCGTTGTTTTATTCCCTGATATGTATTTTCATCCAAAAATTTAGTAACAAACAAATTTAAGCAAGGCCATGTCATGATACAGTATAAATATTGTTCAAAAGGGAGGGTGTTATGTAACGTAAGTGTGAAATTGCAGGCTTCTACCTTCTTAGTTTTCCCTTTGGTTGTCTGAAATTGCTGCCATGCATTTTGCCGCTTGTTTTGCACTGCTTCAAGTTTTTCAAAGCGAGCTTTTGATTTGAAAGCATGTATCTTTTTGCGCTTAGCAGCTTTCTGTTATTTCACAAATGAAGTGAATCAACACACCAGATATCAATTAAGGTAAACAATGATAAGTAACAATAACAAATGATAAATAATATTAATGTTATTATGGCAATATCAAACAATCAATAACCCTACTGAGTCACTTTGGTATATCAATACTATTGGTATGGTAAACTTAGCAATAAAAAAATGACAAAACCAATGGTAACGATAATTTTGTCTGGCGTATTAATTTTATTTTTCCTCTGTCAATCCTAATCATGGACAATTTTGAAGATATATCAAACTTAAGATGAAATTTCTAGTATTATTCATGAAAGTGTTTGTTTTCCTAGATTTTATAACTTTAAAATTAGAGATTAGCAACACTATTATTTTGTACTGCTGTGAAAAAATTGGGATGGATCGAGAAAATTCTATATCAGCTAAAACAAATCAAAATGTTGATATTATTATTGATGAAGTTATAATTGGCAGCAATATAATTACCATGTTATCATTATCATAATATTAATGCAATGAAATTTTACTGTCTTTGTGTATTGGTAAATTTACCATTATCAATCAATGCTTACCGGTTTATCCGTATACAAAAGATCATTTAACCAACGGTAACAATGAAATATCGATAGTCATTTTTGACTTACATATAGTATTGATACGCCAATGGTATTATCGTATCAGTAACGGTTAACATTACCATAACAGCCTAAGTAACATGCATATGGTGTTCTAAAGAGGACAGAAGCGACGAGAAGTGAAACACAAAACTAACCACATCTTCAGGATCATTTGGGTCAATACGAAGTTTTGCTGGCAAGGAAGGTGATTGAAAATCAGCAATAGATGCTGCTTGTGCAATCTTCCTTTTAATTGCTTGCTTTGTAGCTTCAGCTTCTTTTTCAGCTTCTAGCAGTGAATTCACTTCAGTATCTTGGACTGGCCTGACATTTGCAGGATCCACCTGAAATGCATATATATGCATGATATAAAATTAAAACAAAATGCCAGCTGAACATATATGGTTCTCATATCATACTTATAGGTTTACCACTTAACAAACTGTATTCCAATTAATAATTATTTCGTAATAACTACTAAACTGAATTTGGGCCGATCAAATATACCCTTCATCTGCAACTAGTGGTTTTCTTTACTTTTTCCAAGTGTAACAGTGGTCCTGTAGACACATTTCATCATACAAATATTCTGCTCTAAGCGTCATTGCATACATCAATCACATTATCATAATTAAAGTTTACCTTGCTTATCTTCAAAACAAATAGAGTTAATTGAAACTAACTTCATGTACATATTTACCTCCTCTTTGTTTCCCCATCCACTGTAACTAACTTCATATCCATTTGCAGTAATTGCCTCAATAGTTGCATCATACCTATGCATTCAATTTGTCAACCGTGGAGAACAAACAAACCAGAAAACAGTGAGCATTTGATATTTAGACTAGATAGCACAATAATTACAAGTCAGTGCATGCTACATACCATTCCCCATCATCACTGTAAACTGCTTGAACTTTCGTGCCAACAGGAAACACCTCATGGTTGCTAGTACCCTGAGAAGTAAACATTGTTAGAAGTCTTATGAGAGAATGACCAGAGTGCTTAAATTGTTTCATCGTGCAAGACAGTCAAAATCGATATAAGCATGGAAGTGGGAAACCAAACAACTAGTATCACATTGTTCAGACTGAATATGGAAGAAAAAAAGAAACGAAAACATAGTGAAAATGAGTGAATAGTTGAAACTTTGTGCAATTGTCTTGATTCTTTGGAAATACTGATTAAAATAAAGATATATTTGCAATGGAGTAAAACTAAGGCCATTGTGCGCAAACCATACGAAGAAAAATATAATTGTTTTTGTATTTAAGGAAGTGCAATTTTGAAAGCTAAGGGATCTGAGAAATGTATTTAGTGTATGAGTCAAAATATATAACACTAAATCTTAGTAAACAGCCATATTTTAGTCTTTTTTGCCCATAGCATTTATTTTGGCACAAGTGATTCAAACCTATAATTTAAATCAAACTACATCTAATAGAAAACAGCTATAATATTCTAAAATAAATTAAAAAAAAGCTTAGGATTGACATAAATAAGTCATTTTTTTTTTCCTTTTGGAAGCCAAAAAACCAATTCATTTTGGCTTTCAAAAAGCCAAAGTTGACTTATTTAAGTCAATCCAAACGAAGCCTTACAATGTCGAACTGCTTATGCCTGGTTACAGCGTTTTTAGTGTGACGTTGTGCAGACATGTGAGGCTGATCATTTTGTTTCGCAACAGCTAAGAGCTCCTTCGTAATTGCAATGGCCTGCATTTATAAACATTAGCTTTACATCAGTTACTAAGACATGACAAAATTTTACTAACCAAAATTAAATTTCAGACTGAAGAGTTTAAGTGTGAGTATCACAAATCAAGAGTTTCCATGCGGGCAAAGCCATGACGAAACACATTAGACCTGCAAAGAATCAAGATAAAGGGTGATGGGTATATCTATAAGGAAGGGTTCACACACTTCACTCCTGTATTTTGCACACCTCCTCGGCAGTTATGTTTCTTCTATGGGGTATACATAGTGCTTTCCATACCTTCCAGTGGCTAAAAAACTATGATCCCTAACCCATCATGTATCCACACCACACGGTTTTGATACTACAAAGCTCTAAAAATACAGTTAAATAAAGGAAAAAGGTAAATTGTCAATATCTTTTGGGCATGATGGAGGAAGACATTAACATCTGGAAACCCTTCCCCCCTCGATCAACTCTCCCTCCAAAACCGCAGAGGGAAACAAATCCAGTGACACAAACTTCCAAAACCATTCAATGAAACAGGAAGAATAAAAAGTAAATATATGAATAAGAAAATGAACAAGTTCTTACCTCTTCAAGTTCTTTTTCCAAGTCTACATATTCAGAATTTCCAGGCTCATCAGCCAAAAGTTCTCTAACCTGGATTATGAGACAAACTATTACTTTGGTTGAATACATATGTGAATATTTTTAAAAGGTATATCGTTAATATCATTTACATCACGAAGTTAAAACCAAACAAGCAGAATGCGTGGTGAATACTCACTTCAAGGTACACAAAAATAAAAACAGTAATTATAGCGTTAGGTTCGTTTTTATCTTAAGTAACAACTTCAAAATACTACTACTCATGTACTAGTCATTAACCATAATCATATAAAATATTATTTTCCCTTCTCACTTTGACTTAACAGTAGAAAAGAAGAAAATGAACATGACACCATTACAAGTTTCGCCCAATGACCATTTTAAATTTTAACATCTTATGGCATCATTAATGGAGATATTGTGCATGAAACCTATTCATCATGCCATCATTGAGAAGATGAGCGCTTTAATTAGCCATTTAAACTATATTGTCATGATATTGCGTATAAAACCAAATTAAATTATTTCAACCATCATGAAATTATCATGTGATAGAAGTTATTTCTTTAATTGATGCAAACATGTACTTGGACTCCGATTATTCTTCTAACATGATATTGGAATCTAATGTAACGATCAATCAAATAATAGCATGGCCATCAATATGGATGTACTTTCTTTAAAATGCTTCAAACATTTTCATTTTATAAATTACCATATGAACTACGATTGTGATAAATTCTAACATGCATGCACACCCTTTAATCTTTAATGATAAATGGTATGTTCTGAATTAATTGATGCTATAGCATTTTATTATATCACACTTTTGGAGAAAACTAACATTTTTTATAGTCCTATCAATGGATACCTGAATATTTAAAATTTGTACGCATTTGAATCCAAAAAGCAGATAAATATTCGATATTTGGAAAAGCGGATATGGATACGGATGCGGATACAAGATCATAGTTAATATTTTTTTGTATTTATATACAATGATACACGTGTTTATCTTTTTATTAAGCTAATAGTTTGTACTATGTGAATTTAATGCGTATTAATTGCTCAAACTATTTATAATCATTCTATTTATTTATTTTTCATACTTTAATAATCAATGTGATTGAAACAAAATTACGCTAAACCAAAATTTTCTATTTATATTTCTCAATTTATCGATCTTTAGTGGATAAGATAATTATGCGCTATTCATCCATATCCGTGGATGTGGAAACATCTAAAAATAATTCCAGATGTGGATATCCAAAAATAATTTCAGATGCGGAGGCACATATAACACTATCTATATCCGAAAGTATCCATTTACAACCCTAATTTTTTAAGTTGGACTTGAAATTATTCTATTTGACAAAGTAAATAATTGCACATTAGTGAATACGTCCACATTTTTTAGCATCATAAAGTTGAGTTTAAAATGAAATCCAAGCATTGTTGCACATCTGGTTAATAACTAAACAAATCATTTGTTAAGAGGTGAGTGTCAAGATCATTATTTATCAATATTTAAACTAGTATTTAATATGTTTCATTCAAAAACTATATTATGCTACTCGAATGAACCATTTGTTGGGAGATGAGTCTCAATAAATATTCGAGATCTCAGTTTCGAACTTTACAAACTTTTGTAATTTTGATTAGTTTCGCCAACACTGGAAATTTTGCTATCAGTTTCAGGTTTTGATGTTAACTTATATAATATATATAAAGCTGAATTACGCCTTCAATATTAATTGTTAGTGCTCCACTTCAACAACAAAAAACAGCCTGATACTGTGTAGCCAACAACCAAATGTAGCTTGAAGTATCTTACTTCTATCTATACTGCATAAATAACAAAGTTAAATAAAACTGTTTCATAATTTAATAAGCAGGCTTGTAACATTTCAGACCATCACCTACTTCCAACGTTTCAACCAAGCACTAATTATCAATCTTAGCCACACAAAACAGAAACAAAACAACTAGATCTAACATAATCGGCAAAATTGAGATAAATTTAGCAAATTTACAAAATTTAGCTCTATTCAATCATTGCAATCGTCAGTCGATTACTGGATTAGGATTCTTCGAGTATGTTTTGTGATTTCTGTTCATACTAGTTCCGAAGTTTTGGTTATGTTTCTTCCTTTTCTTATCAGATTTATTTGATTTTCCATTAAAAAATTTGATTAAAATTTATTTTTAACAAAATACATCCAATATCTCGACCAATTTTTTTTTTGGCCAGGGGTTTCAATCCAACAATGGCCAGAACAGCACGGGATGGCTGGAATTTTCCAGCCGAAACCTCAAGCCTTTATATATGTGTGTATCTTGTGCAAATTTGTATGTTTTGTGTGTGTGCATGTGTGTGTTTTGTGTGTGCACACACAGACACACACACACAAGGACAAAGGCAGGGGGGGGGGGGCAAGTGGGGGCGGTGCCTCCCACCCTTGATTTCAAAATATTATTACAAAAAAAAAAAAGGTTTAACCCCTCTTAATGTAAAAATTACTACTTTTAAGGCATTTTTATCAATATTTATACAATGTTTTTGACTAAAACTTGATAATATAAGAATTTTTTGGCCCCCCCTTCGAATACCCCCCCCCCCCCCAACCAGTTTCGTGGCTTCGTCCCTGCACACACACACATATTATACTACTTATGTGATATGCGCACACACACACACACATTATATACTACAAATGTGTTGCGATCATAGGCTTTTGCTAATAAAATCCTTGACAAGCTATAATCAAAAGATAATACTGGAAAAAATGAATTAGCAAAAAGCACATTTGTTGTTGGAAAGATGCCAATATCGAACAAAATAATGTGCAAAATACTCAATAACTAAGGGACAATACTATTTCTATGACTGTTTGATTTGAAAGACATCGGAAGATCATATATGTATTAACATTGTAATTTGACAGGAAACAACTCAGGTAGATGTTTATATGCCTCTATAATAAATGGATGGAAACTAGAATTCCTTAAGTGACCATCTTTGCTGTAAAGAACATGTGATTATACGACGTCATCTTAGCATCTACCGCCTAAGCCTTGTCTAGATACTATGTGAGATTTGCAGCATAGTCATCCATCTAGAAGAGACTTAACATATCATCTAAGCATGTAATATGGTCCTTAAGCACTAACTGAGGCATGATTTCTCGTATAAGCATCCGCATACTGGTTTCAAACATCCTTTCCAATTTTCCAAACCCATCCAAACTGCTAAATTTTCATTTTAGATCAGTTAATACTAAATAACAAGGTAATTAATAGCGAATAGTGCAAGGCTAGAGCTATTTTATGCTCACGCTATTTTGTTCACTTTTTAAATTGTGCATATATTTACGATTAATCAAATATATTATGCTTATTTGAAATTTAATAGTATTTTTAGTAGATTTTATGTCATATCCAAACCGTTCAAGACTCCAAATACAAAGACTACAATACTTCATGCACATATTAATTCCTTTTGATGTAAAATGCAATTATTTGAAGAAATTTTTTTGGCAATTTCGTATGTACATTCGAAATAATTAATAGATATAACATATTTAGGTCTTAAAGGGTCTGAAATTTATTCTTATATTTGTGGGTTATGAATATGTGAAGAGATAAAATTTTGTGAAAAAATGCAAGGGAAATACGATTTTGCATAAAATGCATAAGATTTTCTATTGACAAGAACTATAAAAAAAAAGTATAAATAAAAAAGTCACAAATTATAAATTTGAAGGCTGAGCGGAAATAACATACCATGAAATCTACAACGACAAGATTCAAATAAACCAAATCAAACATCATTCAAGTCTACGGTAACAAAACTTTGAAATTATAGTGTACTTTTAAGATGTTAAATCCTAATCAATAATGTCATCCAAAGCGCAATTATCATCATTATCCAAATCATCCTCCATTTTTTTCTTCTTTCAAGTCATAATATATGTTGTCTTCCTTTGAATCACTTTCAAAGTTAGCATCTTCTTCATCATCAACATACATAGGCCTTGAACTAGAAGCTAAAACATTTCCCTTTGATTTCAACTTAGTTTGGTGTTGTCTACTGTTGTGTACTCTTTTTCTCCAACTGCTGACATCCTTGATACATTACCCCAGGTCAATGTATCATTCACAAATACCAACTCATCTTCAACGTCTAAACAATCCCCTTTCATGAAACCAATCATCCACTAATTTGAATCGTCTATATATTCTAATGAAATAGGAACTGCCACATCCCTACGCTTGAAACGATTTTTCAAAGTTCGAATGTACTTGATAGAGACAAGGCCTTGTAGTTTTTCATGTTCAAGTCTTCTCTTGCAATGGATCTAGTTCAAAAACATATCTGGTTCAATTTTGGACTTTATTCACTATATATACCTAAAAGAGAAAATAAATAACGTGTTATTTTGGGTTATGTGCTATTTTGTGTTTTAACAAAAATGCGCACTATTTTGCATTATAGTTGACACGTGCACTGTTATAAATCAAATAGTGCACCTTGAGCTATGCGCTATATCAAGCTATAGCATGCCCAATGATAACTGTACTGAATAAAAGACTATGATTTTATCAAAAAAAAAAAAAAAAAAAAAAAAAAAATCAAAACATCCAGCTTCCACTAATCTTTGACTAACAGCCACATAAACAAATAATCTCTAGTCAATGTTTATCGTTTAGCATCCGTCCAGCAATTTTTACAACCCTGGTGATGATGGACGTAAGTATTATGAAACTTGTGCGACAAAGTCATAGTTGGATCATAACTAATATTAAGTGCCTTTGGCATTCAATTGAGTATATTTTAACCATATAGAAAATCCAACTTAAAATAGCGCACCAAACTCAGATATAAGCACGGTTTAACAAAAATTAACCATTATTATTTTGGACCAACTTTTGTGTGTGTGTGTGTGTATATATATATATATGTATATATAATATATATAGGGAAAGTCTATTTAGACACAAAATTTAGACACAACTGGTGACACAATTAATCTCCACCACTGGATCACCCCATGAATTAATCTCCACATAAGACAAAAAGACCCAATGGTTGAGGCTTTGTGTCTCTAAGTTTGTGTCTAACTTATGATGTATCATAAACTATTCTACTGATATAGCTACGGTGAAAAGTTAAAGTACTACGGTAGATAGTGCCGCTAAAGGTAAATTTGGGTGGAAAGTTCATGAACTTCTCTAAAACGGGTCCTTAAGCATTGACTTTTCATCGGTAGGATTATGTATAATCAGCACCTCCCATGTCTAATTTAAATTAAAACTATTTGAAACTTACTAGCGTAACAAAAAAATCAAACATTGAGTTCAAATGAAATTCACATATTATCAAAAGCGAAATAGTACATCCAATCAAATATTTCAACGTAATTTAAAATTAGTTTAAGATGTATATATATTCAAACTTGATTATAATATGCAATTATGCATGCATGCACACAAGAGTATGTATGTGTGTGTGTGTGTGTACACACACACTACAAACGATTGCAAAATAATTATAAATGTTACAAAATGTTTATGTACTTAAACACGAATGGGTAAGCGATTGAAGAAGGGTACTACAGGATTTGCAATTTACAAATGATTTTAAATATGCAGTGTGTAGCAAGCAGACTAGACATATATTTGAGTCCCAATTACTACCAGGCACTACTACAAAGCCCAAAGGGCATGAAACGATTTGAATGTGGTTTTAAGTACATACTGCTTAACATATAAAACATATATAGTTCTCATCTAAAAATTGCCGAAAAGCAAACCCTTGAAAATCTTTTTTTTCCCTCACTTTGTTAAATCAAATTAATCAATCATGTTTCATATTTCTACCTTAAATAATGTCAATATAGTTCCATGTTGAACAACTAGTTGAGGTGAAATTGTTATATATTAAATTCAAAAAATTCAATCTCAATGAGACTTATTGTAATGGAATTGGCAAGGCACAGTTTAACCCTATTGTGTGCGACTAATAGATGTAAATTTACTCTTTCTAACTTCTAACTTATTTTCAAATTAGTAGCTAACTAGTATTTGTCAATCCAATACTGTATACAGTAAGAATGAGCAGAGTTCGCGCAACATGAAATTCATTAAAATCCTATATTCTGCTCGTTCTCAGTACACATTTCTATCATTGCCTCCACATTACGAGCTCGTGAATTTTTTCCACAGGATCATTATTCACAACTTTATGAAGCTGCATTGCCACATATAATTCTCAACTAAAATTACTTTCCAATTAATTCAGGTTCTCTAATAATTTATTTTAAGAAAATACAAGAAATGGAGAGCTTATATGATGCAAATACTATAGTTGAACATTAAACTGGCCATCCAAGACATAATTCGTAGGAATAAAAGAACAATGTAATGCATCCTTTACTTGTGGTGGGTGTTAATTTAAAACTAATAAATTCTCACTTCCACTCTTTTTAT
Source organism: Allium sativum (assembly GCA_030737875.1). NCBI lineage: Eukaryota > Viridiplantae > Streptophyta > Magnoliopsida > Asparagales > Amaryllidaceae > Allium > Allium sativum. The sequence continues at coordinate 277,191,216 of CM060910.1, read as the reverse complement.
TTCTCTCTAGTCTAAAACATAATCCCTACTCCAGCAGTTCATACATTTACATTCGAACCCTTAAACTAGTAAATTTTCTTTTTATCCAATTATAACTAATTATAAGATATCCGGTGCATTGGCTGAATTAAACCTTCTCAACTTCTTGGAAGTTGTAAATAAATTATGGTTCTCCCAATTTAATGTTATAATGAAAATTTAAGGTTTCATGATTCCGTCTTTTTTATAAACATATCAACTGATTATAAATACGATCAAGGCATAATTAAAATAAATAAAAATCAAATGATGTTATTTTAGTAAAATCCAGAACATGCTACTTTAGAGAACTTTTATATTATAGGAATCTAAATTTATAAGGAGGTTAAAAAAAAATCAAAAGGGAATCATAAAGTGTACTCAAAATATTTCCATTTCACATATTTGAAGATTTCTGTATTTTTGACAAAAGCATTGTGAAATAATAATTATTCATGATAATTAGTCGCCAAAGAATCTAACATATTAAATTAGTGGACTTGTACATGACAAGAATTTGTCTTTTACTTGTATGCAACCACATGAGTGCATGCTGTTTGCATTGTAATGCATACATACGACCAAAACGGTATCTATGTTGCATGCGACATTAGATACACAGTTACATGATTGTACATTAGGAGTATGTCAATATCATATCCATGTAGGGCTGTCAATGGATATCCGAAAAATCCGAAATCCATCCGCATCCGTATCCGAAAAGTGGATAAATATCCGATATCCGGGAAAGCGGATGCGGATATAGGTATATCCGCATCCGAAAATTATCCGTCCGCTTTTTTCCCCGATTATAGCTTAAATTATGTGTATTTTAACATAATTAAATATACTAATTTATTAATTTGCAAAATTACAAGTCTACTAAACACATGTTAATTGCTCAAAATTATATATTATCATCATATTTATTTGTTTTTAGCAATTTAGTAATCAATTAGGTTGAAAAAGATTAATATTAAGCTAAAAAAATTCATTTATATTCATTGATTTATCGACTGTTGGCGGAGCGGATAATTATCCGATATCCGTCCGTATCCGCGGATACGGATATCCGATATCCGAAAATGGTTTCGGATGCGGATACGGATATGACACTATCCGTATCCGAAAGTATCCGTTGACAGCCCTATATCCATGCCATTGCATTGCATTACAGTTCTACTGCATCCGACATAACCAATTACTTACTTTAGGTAATAATATATTATTTTATGCAAATAAGTGTATACGTTACGAAACCCTACAAATACACTATTACTCCTTCAATGTACAAAAGAAAATATTCTTTCAAACAAATACATGAAAGCTTTAATAATTGTAGACAATCAAAACTGCAATTTTTACCAGTAATGTACAGTGTTTAAATATCAACCACAATTAAATAAAGCTTTGTTTCAAAACTACGAACCATTGAGGTAAACAAAAGTTGATATACCATTATAATAGACTATGCACCAAAAGAGTACAATACAATATAAATATCTTTACTGTACAATATTATAATCAAGAAATGCAATAGAAAAGGAAAATAAAATAAAAATCATTTGCCTGTATCAAATAAAAAAAGATACCAATAAAGTAAAGTCACCGAATTAATGTTAGAAGAGCAATAACAGATTAGAATAAACAAAATTTTAACAAGATTAAAAAAAAAAGACATTTTAACATCGTATTTAATTATTAACATGGTAGAATTGACTCCGACATAGATCAAAACAATCCCATAATAACTCAACCCAACTCCGTAATTTCAAAGGATTTTCCCTACCAAATGCTAAAATTTCAACAATATAATTCAAGTATGACAATAAGTACAACTCAAAACTCTAATATCACTCTGACAAATAAAAAACTCCTTCATAAGAAACCCTAATTAACTGGAAAATAGTAGTTACCTGTTGCAGGTTCTCTTTGTATGATGAAAGATTCGAAGTGAGTTCCTCGACGCTTAATTCTTCGTTTTCTCCCTGCATTTTATTCGCAGAAAATAAACTAGTAATGTTTATCGTTTATTTACACTTTGAGTTTCTGTGAAGTTCTCTGTAAGGTTTCCAGAGGAGACTCAATAAAAGGCCGGGCCGTAACTTTTGTTTCGCGTGCAGTGGAATGTCAGGGTGAACGAAGGCGAGCGGGACACTTGAGCGGAGTATTTGAGCGTGGTACGGTAGCGAACGGGGAATGTGTTTTTAGCAGCGAACGGGGTATTTGAGCGTGGTATTTGAACGGGGTATTTATATGTCAAATTATGGGGATCGTTAAAGGAACTCCATTTTTTGTTAAGGGAGGGACAGTTTTCTAATTTTTGATGAATTGTTAAGGGGGGGACAAAATAAGTTAGTCCCCCCTTAACCGTATAATTAAAAATTCCAGCACTATCCCTATAATCCTCTTATACATGCACATATACATACACAAAAACTCACACCAGCATTACCTATATATATACAAATACATAACACATAAGCCCTCATAACTGACCAAAATTAATGCATACTTGCACATAATTATATAAATTTAAATACTTAAGCATAAGTCAGACCACACTTGCATGAATTCAACACTTAAGCTTAAGTCGGACACTTATTAACACTTCTTAGTCTAATAAGATACATGAATAATTAACTCTGCAAATTGCAAAATAAATTTAGAAACAACATATAGTGACCTTTTTCTAAGTGATTTGGTTTGAGATCCTAAAGTGAAAGCTAATTTGATGTGAAATTCAAATGATTTGAAATAAGATATTTGGAATAAAGTCCAAAGAAATAATTTCTGTAAAGTTAATTAGATTTTGAAAATCAAAGTTTGGGAATTAAGCCTAAATGAGTGGTTTGAAGAATTCCATGTTGTTTAATGCATCGTAGGCTCCATAAATATATTTTTGGTAGTTGTTTGTGCACCTGTGTGGAGTAAACCCGTTCCGTGTTATACTGCATGGTCCCGTGATATGCCTTATGTTAAGTTAAGAATAACTGTAGGGTTTCTTGTACTGATCTCATGATTGACTCATAGTTTATTTTTCCTTACAAACTCGGGTGCCCATTATTTCCACACGGGCAACCGGGTAGTTTGTTTTGCAGATATTTTGAGCAGGATTTTGGATTGAAGCTTAAAGCTATGCCCAAAGCATCGATAAGTCTTTCATTAAATGTAATTTTGTATTTCTGTTGTGCATTGTAATCAGTTTACTCTGTGTTTATTTTGTACTCTGATGTATAATTGCTATAATAATAATCAAAAAATTCTTTTGTTTCTATCTGATGCGTTGTATGCCTAAAGTTAACGGTTCAAGAATTCCTACCGTTTCGAATCGGATCTGTGTGGCTTACGGTTGATTCGAAAGGCGGGGATTTTCAGGTCATTACAGTTTGCTTCAAATTTGACATTTTAGGTGAGAAACTACGCAAATAGGATCGTATTTGTATTGTTACAATCCTATTCTAATTTCAAAATTCAATCGATTTGGGAATTGTGAAAGCCTAGATCTAAAAATGCAAATGACCACCCATCTTCTTTGTTAACCCAGCTTACACCACCTTCCCCATGACCTGTGCCATATATCAGACCACCTCCGACCACCCCAAGCCAACCTCTGACCGTCCAAACACTTTGCTCCACCAAAACCTATTATCCTTGCAGGATAAAAACCCTAGAACTAAAATCAATCAAATCACCTTTCTTTTCACTCAAAACCTTTCTGTCCTTCATTCCCTTGGCCACCACCGCCACCGAGGACCTCCACCACGGACTTGACCATGACCAACCGACGGACCTCCCTCTACCTCCAGCAAGCGGACTCCACCTAAAAACCCTAGTCATGACCACTTTCCCCCTGAAACTTAAAAGTTTTGATTTTCTATTTTATTCAAAATTTTACCCAGCTTTCTGGATCAACTAACTGACTTAGGAGACAGAAGTCAGAGCTTTCACATCGCCCCTTTGAAAGTAGCATCAGTAAATGATTGCTTAGCTAGCGCATATCTATTTTTGAGCAGTGGCCTTTCTTGATTTGTTTCTCATAAATAGAATTCAATTAGTCTAGGGGAATAGGGTAAATATAAGATGATACCGGAAAAAGAATTAATTGCTGAGCCGTATGAGGTAGGAAACCGGAATCCAAATCTGCCGAATCACTCATGTATGATCTTCTACATCCTAGGTCTCCCCATTCCATCATCTGGCTTATGTTTTTCATGTAGCATTCAGAACGAATGACTCTATGAAACTACGTCAATACTTCCACAAAAAGAGTAGCATAGCCAGCCGATTTCAGCCGCAATCAAGTAGTCCAGTAGCCAGAAAGCTAGCATCGGGGTTGTTCTTCCATTGTTTGTGAAGCAAGAAGCGATTAGTCGGGTCGAAAGCTACTAGATCTTGCTCTAATTGCCTAGAGGTATGGTTTGCAGTGACTTGTCCTTTCTCTTGGTCTACTAGTGGATCCTCTCTTCCAGCTACTGGATCTTGATATTGCTCCATCCCAGTTCGATCTTCTTCCAAAGTCATTCTCTTTTCCAGAAGCAATGATAATCAAGGCAAGGCAATCATTCATGTGCAGTTCCGGGTCGCATCGTGCCAGTATATTAATTAGGCGTAGGATCGGGTTGGGTGAATTAGAGAATAGACAGACGCCTTTTGGCATTCCATCTTTCCTTCTCAATTGCTATTTGTTCTCCTAATTGATTGCAATTAAACTTGGCTCAATCCTTTTTTTTAGGAAAAGGATTGGGCCGAATAAAAGAATTAGCGGTATTCAAACTCTCATTTTTGCAACTTTAGCCGCGGCTTATATAGGGGAATCCATGGAGGGTCATCATTGATTAATTTTCAAAAAATTCTTCTTTTTTTAAGCTTACCCCAACTAGCAGAGGCCATAACTTTCTCATAGAAATCCAAATCAACTTTTCCTTTTTTTCAATTTGAGAAAAATTGAATTATCTACAACTTTCATGTTTGCAGTTTTTTTCAGATTTTGTGATATTCTATGTCGAAATCGTGAATCTTTCAGACACATTTTCGGATCTAGATTTCTACCTTGAAAATGGTTTGTCGCTATTTTAGCATCTTCTCCCTCCAAAATAATCCAAATCCAGTTTTTCTTTTTTGTTAAATTGAAGAAAAAAAATCCTATAACTTAGTTATTGACCTTTTTTTCACATTCATTGGTAACATATTCCAAAATATGATTTGAAAATTTCTAAAATTTTGTCCTGTTTTGTAAATTTTATGAAAATAGAATCCATCTTCCCTAACCAAAACCCACTACTCACTTCTTTTAAATTTCTTAGGGTACTAATTTATGAATTTATTCGTGCCATAGTGTTAGAGAGTGTGTAGTTGTGCTTGTAGTCGGAGTTATGGATCAAGTTTTTTTGAATTAATGTCCATTCTCTTGTTGTCTCCGTTCAGTGCCACGAAAAGTGAGTTTATCTCACATTTGGCTAACATTTTGCAAAAGGATGATTCAACACATATGAATGGTTAAATTGAAATGTTAGAATTGTTTTGGTTGACAAGATTGTTACGTCAAATTTAAATTTGTATTCATAAATGAATTTGTGCTATTTTGTGATATTTTTTAATTGTGATACATATGATATATTTTGACTGTTATTGACACAAATGACATGATATTAATTTGCTTTGTGACATATTATTATTGTTATGTTTTAATTTTATGTTCGCACACTACAAGTTCCATGTAGATTTAGGAGAATCATTATGGGTTTCAATGATACATATATGAACCACTGAATACATTTAGGAAATGAACCGAATCGATTTGGGATGTCGATTGAAATGATATATACCTATGATTCAATTTTTAACATGGATTGAAATGATACATATATGTATTACATGGCCTAAGTTGAAACATATACACGGACACCGTTAGTCCATTTTGAAAAGTATTTTCTAAATTATAAATAAATTTTTATTTAATAAAGCTATTTTGTAATATATTTTTTAAAACTTAAATAAATTAAGTTATTCTGTAAGTAATTTAATAAATCTTTTATCTTAGTTAATGTTATTTAATTTTTTAATTTAATATATATAGATTTTATAAATTATAAATATAGATTTTTTTTACTATTTTAATTAAGAAAGGATTAAAAAGAGAAGTTAGAAATTTAATTTTAACTTAATTTATTTAAATGATTTAGCTGAAATAAAATTATCGAATGAAGTTGAATTGATTTTAAGATGTGATTTAGAGGATAATCAAATGAGTTTTATGTAAATATGTTATGATTATGAAACTTAATAAATTGATTATATAATAGTTTATCAGTAAAGGTTTGAATCTAAATATAATTGAAATTAAATATTTAGAACTGATTAAATTTTGGAAATTGTGATTTAATTTATATTAAATTGTTAAAATGTGATTGAAAGTATTGAACCTGAAGAAATTGATTTAAGTAATAAAGCTGAAACCTAACTTGAATACTATTCTGAAATGAATTGGAATTAAGAATATACGATTTAAGGTTAAAATTGATTTAAATTGAAGTTTTGAAATCTGAATTGATAACAAGTTGAAACTTGGGAATATGAATATGTTGTTTGGATTAAAGTATTATTTAGTACTAGATTATTTTAAATTAGTAATATTTTATATTAAACTATCTTAGACTATTTTTATGTAACTAATTATTTTAATAACTATTTAATTTTTATGTAACTAATTATTTTAATAACTATTTATTTTTAATTACATGTTATACATTTTATAACTTTTTTTTGAATTTTAATCATTAAATATTTTATAATTATTTTTAAATCGATATATTTTATATTAATATAATTATTTTAAAATTTAACTATTTTATATTTCATTTACTATTTTAAAAGAAAGTTTATTTCCAATCCGAGCTCTTGAATCTGAATGTTAATATGAAGATTTTGAATAATTATATTTCTAATATTGAAATTTGAAAGCAAAATGTTATTTAATTTATTAACGAACTGGTTTATAAATATAAAATTTAAAATTTTGAACTTAATCAAATAATGAATTGATTTGAAATAATATTTATGACATTGATATATCTGAACTTAATTATTTGGATATAAATCAATATTAATATTACTTGATTTACGAAATTTGAATATGATTTTAAATATAAATGACCATGGTGTAAAATATGTGCTGGGTTGTTAAAGAGACCGGGGTCGAATATTGTTATACCTCTTCCAATACCGGGAACCACCTTAATAACTATGCATGTGGTGGATAATCCAGAACGAAGTAGATTGGTTTAGCGAACGCTTCTGGAATGGAGTAAGAGAACGATGGATCACCTTGACCTTCGCGTCATAATTAAAATGAATAAAACAGGAGCTATGTCGTGATTAATGGAGGTAGCACCTCTTGTCGGACACATTTTTTTGATACGATATTTATTACTTTGTGGTTTGATTGGGTGTTGTTTGATTGGGTGTTGTTTGATTATGAGAGTGTTGTTCAATGTAACCACCCGTATTTTCAATAACCTGTTATAACATAAATCGAGGCAGAATTTAATTCAAAATTCTGAATTAAGGGAAACGGGCTATGCCATTGCGTTCGTCTCGGAAAAATACGCGAAATAGAGTCCGAGTTTTCGAAAATCGGAGTCCGTATGACCCGATTAAGGCCCAACGAAGTTTTCAGAAAATTTCAAAGTAAAAACAGATTTCAAATTCAAGTTTGAAATTGAAAATTAGGGTCATATTGGGCCAGGCGGGAAAATTCCCGCCAGAGCACCCAAGTCGACAGCCCTGTCGACTTGGGAGTCGACTTGGTTGGACCAAGTCGACAGCCCTGTCGACTTGGCTGTCGACTTGGCTCAGCCGGGCAGTTCTGCCTGGTGCACCATTTAGAGATTGTGTTGAGCTTGGGGGCCAGATTCGGTTTTAAGGGCTGAGATTGGAACTAGGGTTTAATCCTAAGGTTGAAACTAATCCTAATCTCTATAAATAAGGCCCTAACCTAACCCTAAATCATCATTATTCATTCATACAACTAAACTATGGCAAAATCAATCCTCTCATGGCCTCCACTCTCTTCATAAAATTCCTAAATAAATTTCTATGAGATTTTCCATGCATACAAGTGTTTTCAAGCTTGTATGAGCATCATTAGCTTGCATTCAAGTCAAGTTTCTATATTTGCATCATAAAGCAAGGGTTTTGATCACTTTGACTTAAGGGTTTTTCTATTAAAGCTTGCATTTTGGGGTTTAATTGATTGCATAAGGGCTTTCTTATATTTGTTATACTCATTTGAGTCCTCATAAGCATAGTAAGCCATATTCTACTTTCATATTTAAACTCTAAAGTTAATGATGCAAGTTGTGTTTGATCATTATGATATGATATGCAAGTTTATCATGTTATGCAAGTTTGTTATGTTATGATATGCAAGTTTATCATGTTATGCAAGTTTGTTATGTTATGATATGCAAGTTTGTTATGTTATGATATGCAAGTATGTTATGCAAGTTTGGGATGATCATTTTGTTCATGTTATCATGTTATGCAAGCTTATCTTGAGTATGTGAACATAAAGCTTCAAGCTTTAGGCTAAAGGTTGCATTTTGGCAACATGCAAGTTATCATATCCCTTATGATAACTTGCATGTGAGGCTAAATGCGAACTTATGACCATTTCTACATGTCATTTAGCACCATGTATCACCAATATGCCAAGCTTGGTTTTATGCATGCTTTTGAGGCCTAAAGATGTAATATGTAAGTGTATGAACATATGAACATTTCATATGCCACCATGTTAAACTTGTGGCTTCAATACCTTTATGTCATGATTATGCCAAGTTCCCTCTTTCTATCCTTTATGCGCTATTGCGATATGTAAGCGATGGGATTGCGTTTGGGGTTGGGTAAACTTAAAAGACATAAAAACATAAGCTTGGGAATTTACCTATTAAGTTAGGTCTACCCATTGGGAATTTACCTATTAAGTTAGGTCTACCCATTGGGAATTTACCTATTAAGTTAGGTCTACCCAATTGCTTGAAAACTTGTAATGTGTTTTGGAAACATGATGGACATGACACTTAGAAAATATAAGTGTGACCAACTCGAGGTTGGGTTGAGTTTGTAGCGTAAACCTACCCGGAACCGACCGGCTTAACTAGTTGCTACAAACAATAGGACCCAATGTGAGAAGTTGGTCATGTTGTACCTTGAACCCGAGGTTAGACCAAGTTGTGGTGTAAAGCTACCCGGAACCGACCGACTTAACTAGTAACCGCAACAAAGTCTAATGTGAGAGGTTAAGGCACATTAATCAATTAATGCCTCATGATTAGGGTTAAGTCATGGTCCACTTAATACTTAACCAATTTGGGCTTGGTAGATTAATCGGGGTTAAGTCGTGAACTCATTGTTACACTTAACCAAGTTAATCCATGATTAGCAAGAGGGTTAAACCGTACTTAATCCACTAGAAAATCCTAGCAATGGGGGCCCACTCCAGCAGTAATCCCAAGTTTGTATCATTAAGACCCTAGGGACTAGGCTAGGGAGGGGGCACGATTACTGGGCTGGAGGTAAGCGACCAATAAACGACGGCAGGGTGGTACGCCGATGTAGTTCCGGACGGACTATGGTCGTGCACGTAGTCCGTATTTGGAGAAGTCAAGCATGGGTACCAGTAGATCGAGACTGTGCACTCATGTTTATGGTGTCCAGGGGTTGGCACCCTAGGGCTTGATACACCCGAAGGGTGGACCCGGCACAGTTCGACTACAATTATGTTTGGGCCGTATTGACACCAACACGTGACGAGTTAGGCTTAGGGAGCCGATCGACTAGACCGTTTGGTTGGACCTTGCATTAGGGTCATTTCATGTTATTGGGCCAAAGCTTGGGCCAAGGGATCAAAACTTGTTTATTCAAGTCATGTTAGTTTGCTAGTACACTTGTGGTGCAAAAACCTTAATCCTGATTATGCGATGACACCTTTATCTACCTTGTTGGCTAATCATCATGCTAGTATGTTGTTATCCTTATGATCATACCTGCTTCTCATGCCAGTTAACTTTATCAGTTTACATTGATTGTAGTAGGGCTTACTCAGTCTTTTTGACTGACCTGTTTTCTTTCGCCTCTTTTCTTCCGTTTCCCCCCCCCCCCAGGTTCTCAGGGAGGGAATATTGGAGCTTAGCTGGATTTCTGATCGCTTGCTTGTGGGATTTTAGCTCATGTACGGTCTTGACATGAAGCTAGCTATGGTTATCACTTATTTTGGGGATAGTACTTATGTATTTCAGTTTTTCAGTAATGTTGTTTTTATCTAGACTTGTGTATTTGGAAAGTTAACATTATGTTGTACCAGACTTGTTTTGAAATGGTTTGAAAATCTTCCGCTGTTTTATCTATGTTATTTACTCTATTTACATATATACATATGTTCTTGTTCTGCCTTGATATATCATTATGCATGTTTACCTGATTCAAACGCCCCTCCAAAGTCAGAGTGCTTGCAAGAGTCACCCTGGCGGAGGTGGGGTGTTACATTCAAAGTGGGCGGTAGTTGCGGCTATGCATTATCACCGGTCTGGGCATGCAACTGGTAGAATCCTACTTTGGGTATTGCCTCGTGTGCCTTGTTATATTATCCTGATTGAGCCCCTATGATTTGGAATTGTGTGGTACCTATGGAGTGCCCTCCAATGCCACTAGTTTATGGTGGATTAACGATACTATATAGATTATGACATTACAAATGGTGTTACCGTAATAATGGTAATCCCTCTTATGCTATTTTCAATAATATATTTACCGTAAACAGTATTACAATAGCGTATTGTATTATATAATATCTAGTTTTACAAATCATTAGAGGATGAGAATCTCATACATCCTTTAAGTTACTTGTGCATTTCATTTGAGCATTTCACCGGAGTTGATTTACTTTCATGAGGGTGTTAACCCTGACTCAAGTGTTTTGTTTTACTTTATGCTTGGGTTAGACGACTGAGTATTTCAGTATTAAGATTCCACCTTTCTGAGCTGGACACTTGTTGAAGACATCACCTCTATATTTTTATGTCAGTATTCCTTTTTTATATTGGAAATCATTGTATTTAGACTTTCGTTGTATTTGATTCTATAACTATGATATTATGTATAAGTTTAGAGGTTTTGTATTTAATAGTTTCATGAACTACTATTGTATTTTATTTATTCCCATGTAAGATATTCTGCTTTTTTGTGTCTATGATTCTATGATGATTTTATATTTTACGCCATAGCAATAACAATCTTCTATTTTGAACGATTTGAGTTGGTTTTATCATCGACTTAAATGGCTAAAATAGTAGGTTATCGTAGTTGGTATCAGAGCGAAGTTCGAAAAAACCTTAGCTTACAGGGTAATAAAACTCACAAGTATAATCAGCATCTGAATCATTCTTGAGAGAACTTATTTTGAAAATATAAATGATTTTAAATGGTTTTTAAAAGTATTTTTTTGGCAAGACCAACTGGTTTTTATAGTGATCCGTAACACTTTTTATTATAACAAATAATAAATACAATAGTTACAGAAGCTAGACAAATTATATAACTACTACAAAAGACTTTTAAAGTGGACCGACCACATAACAGTTTTAAAATGGACCAACCACTATCCAATACCGCATAGGGTGTACCATTACATTACAGAACCAGTCACATTTGATAGTTGCCAGAGGCAATCTCACTATAGAAAGAAAGTTCCACATAGGGAGTAGACTCAGTAAACAATTACATGAACACTAAAACACTAATTCATAAAAAACACTTTCTTTAACATATAACCTACTTTAGGGAAACAAACCCGAAAGTGACAGACATGAGACGCTAATAAGCATGAAGCTTAAGAGTCAAAGACAGAGGAAATTACCATCCAAAATAAGCAGCCTGTAATGGCACACAACACAGACCATCATAAAAACCTCGCCCAAGCAGTAGCAAAACCAACACTAGGGCAAACTGGATAACCAGGAATCGCTTCATCACATAAGTAGGCTGAGGACAAATGCACAGCACAAAGCAGTGCAACACCAAGGACAACAACAACACCCTACCCACATAACCCAATCCAGCACAACTACCGAAAAAATGACATGAACAACTCACATATACGATCTAACAAACCATGGCCAAGCAGTTGGTGACGTACATGAGAAACAATCGCACCAGAAACATACTTTCCGTTGCAATGCAGTAATCGCCGAGAGGAGACTGCCAACGACATGGCAACTGTATAGGCACCACTCACAACCACCAACCAAAAAAGGACAGATTAAAGAAACTTGAAACAAAACCGTTCACTAGAAACCCAGAGGGAGTCGCAGACTTTGATGACAAAACACATAGAGTACTAAATTCGAAGAACAAAACAGTCTTATTAATAACCAAACCTCGGCAGCTGAATCGGTCTCATATGAGCCTCAGTAAAGGAAGACTAAGAAGTAACAAAAAGGGCAAAGCATTCGCGCTATATCCATCATTGAAGATTCAATAGAGTCAGGGAAACAGTGAAAGGAAGCTTCGAATTGTAGGTCTGAAGCGACACAACATTGAGAGAAGGAGGTATGACGATAGCTAATATCAGGCTAGGAGAAAGCTAGGGTTTAAGGCTGAGGAATAAAATATATGAGGGGCAGAAGGGAAGAGATGGACAAGATCTAAGAAGGTGGCGACACTTAAACCCTAGTCTCCCTTTCCGCTTTCCACGGTCGTCGTTACATTTCAAAACTTTGAACTGAGACCTTGAATGGATTGCTAACTTTAAAAGTATTTCGCTTCATAAGTCCAATTAACATTATATATTTCATAATCATTATTCTTTCTAAAAGTATTTTTAGATATAATTTTTTTAAAAAAAAATTAGCCTTTTCCTAGAGTTTCCTTTTTTTGAAATTCATCTTCCTTTATAAGTATCTCTTCAATTAGGATTTCCTTAGCCAATCTCGATCCTTGTTCTGAACATGTCTTAGGAAATTCATGATTTATAGTTTTCAAAATCTTAGTTATTCACAAATCTATTTTAATCAGGGTTTCTATTCTTGGTAGGTCCTATTGATTAGGTTCTTCCGTTGTTTTAGCTTTTGGCTCATGTTCAAACTTATTTTTGACCTAACTGAATAAATAGCGCAAGAGATTTTAAGTATAGCACATATTTTGAATTATTGAGAAAATATGAATGTGTTAATAACTAGGGTAATAATCACTTAGTTCATTAACTAATGAAATAAAGTGTTTTGAAATGTAGTATCTAAACTTAAAAATGCTATATTTAGAAAATATGTACAAATAGGATCTACAAGATGATTAAATGTAAATAAATAGGGTTTATTGCAAAATTTTATATGAAACAATTTTGAAATATTAGCCATTTCTTGATAAGCATAATATGAATTATGTTTCATAAACATGAAATTTTAAATTATTAACATTAATAAGCATGAAATATTAATTTGATTCAGGTAAATGATATTGGAATATTAAGATGAACTTGGAAAGATGTTTATGAAATGATAAGATCTGCCTCATGTGGATATAAATTCTGCAAAATAGAATAATGGTTATGAAATATATAATACCAATTGGACTTATGAAGGAAAATAGATTTTTGCAAGTACAATTTAGGCAAATTTAATTTCGTGGTATATTGTAAAGCTAATAAAACTTACTATTGTTCATTTAAACTAGAGTTTAGTCATTTAGAAATAATGTTGAACTTAGAAAAGGTTGAAATAAATTTAAATTTTGGTCATATTAAGGATAACGAGAACGATATTGATGCGAATTTGAGTTAATGAGATAAAACTGAACATGAACCAAATTTGTATACTGGTATAAGTAAAAACATAATTAATATTCTTAATGGTAATTAAGACTTGAAAACTTAATTAAGATGAAATTATTTTATTATGAATTGTGCGTTAAACAAACGTAACTTAAATAAAGGCTAATATATGTTAATATAACATATGTTTTGTAATATGTTATGAAATACGATTTGAAATGTTATACGATTTACATTAGCAAATTCTAAGTTTGTTATATTTGATAAAGGATATAAGTTTAAATTTAATGAATAAAGGAGTAGGGGAGAAATATAATTTTTCCTATTTGGAATTATAACAAATGGATGATCGGAAGGTATACTCTAATTGGAAAGAAAAGTTTCAAGTATTGTACTTAACGTTAAGATTGGACTATCAAGTACATAAAGATTTTATACATACGCCTAACTAACGTATGTACTAAATATTGTATGTATCAGATAGATACAGAATCACACTTCAGTTGCTTCAAACTAATTTTGGTGTTTATTGCAGCATCATCAGTGTTTATATTCAAGTTTTGAAAGTGACATAAATATATAGTGTCAATTGAGACGTCGAGTGAATACTTAAATAGTATTGAAATGTTTGAGAAACACCTAAACTTCGGTTTAGATATATTTCAATATATTAATCTAAGTAAGTTGACAAATATGTATAACTTGATTTTAAAATATAGTAAATCACTTGATTACTTTTTCCTTGCCTCTTTCCTTTTCGGAGACGAGAAGGTTTGAGTGCAGGAGATTGTAACAACCCAAAGTTTTGAAAATTAGATGATGAATTAATTGATTTTTTTTAAATTTAGGATTTAATTTATTATTGAATTATATGAAATAAATGAATTGGATTCCTGTATACAGACATGAGTAGGGAAATTTGACAATGAGGATTAAATGGTTGTCAATGCATACATTAATTGTAGAATTAATTTTATTTATTTTATTATTTGAATTTAAGTTCATTTTTAAAATTGAATTTAAATAATAAACTTTTAATATTGAATAATATGTTTGCTAAAATTTTTAAGATGAAACCTAAAAGTCTAATTTTGGTCAAAATTAGACAAATTTTGGTCAAAATTAGACAAATTTTGAATTTAAATTGAAAATTTAGAAATTTTTATATTTGAATTTTTTTATTATTCCACTCGAAATTATATAAAGATCTTCATTTTTCGTTCGTGAAAATTCGATTTTGCTTGCTCCAAATCTCACATTTTATGTGAAAAACTACGCAAATTGGACCGTGTTTGTACTGTTATCCCTCCTAACATATTTGAACTGAGACTTACCTTCATGGAAAATTTATCTATGCTACATCATCCCTTAATAACATATTACATTTAGAATTTTAGTGAACTTTGGATGTGATTAAAGATACGCACTTGTAACGAACTAGAATTTTTGACCTAGAAAATCGACATACAACACCATGTCAACTATTCCAAAATCGAACATACCAGATCATCAATAGAAAGAAGTTAGAGGGTGAGAATAGATAAGATAGAAAATTAGAATAGAATAAGAAGAAGAACATAAACAACACAATCAGAGTAACACGAATCTCACAGCGGAATGAATAAAATATAGTATATAACATAACTTTAAAATACAATCTGTCATTTGTATATACATACCATCATTTGAGTACAACACTTGCATCACAACGGAAAATAAGCAATAGCTAAAAACGCTGCTGATGCCTCCTGCTCCAAGCTCCATCTAGTGTATCTGTAAATCCTGACTACTTGACTGCCCGTACAAATTTGGGCACCCAAGAGTTTAGGGTAAAACAAAATGAAATACACTCTGGGTCAGTCATGAGACTGGTGTGACTAAACAATTTAAAACAGTTTGGGGAAATAAACGATATCTCATAAGACCACGCCGTATGACACAGAACAGGTTTTTCCCTTATGAGAATGCAAAACACTTGATTTAACTTTCAAAATCCTTTTGAAAGAAACGATAATCTTTATATCAAAACTCTTTTGATATTATAATAATGTCTATCAACCACAACTAAGTAATCATTAGCAGAACGCTTTCATCTCACATTCCACATACATAATATATAATCAAAAACCGTGGGCGCTTATTGGGTAATGAATTCCAACTGGTAAGGTATGAGACCACCTTCCGACAGTGTATCTCTGGAGGGGAATACACCGAGTTCAACAAGAATATCTTGTAACCCAGGCTAAACATGACCGGTCACTCATTTCGCTTGAGTGTACCGAATGTATTATCACCAACGGTTGGGATCAACAACCGTTTCCCGAAAGGGACAGCATCGAAATAGATTATAGAAGTAAATGGAATTTCTCTAAATCAGGTGACAATACACACTAATTGGCAGCTAACCACTTAGCCATGCGACCTACCCGATTTATACGATTTCCTGGTTGTGAGGCTTGAGGTCATAACGTACATATCACACATTTATTTACTTTGAATGTCACATCGTCATACCTGCCAAATCACAAATAAATTTCCCTAAAAATATCATGGATATACAGCTAAGAGAAACGAATTCCTCCGTTACCAAATGTAAATACATTTGAAGAGATCAACTTACGCGATCTACTAAATATACTATGTGATACATTCTTCCATACAGGTTGTCCTGGGACTGGACAATCCAAAGGCACTATTCTGTAAACCCATCTTAGGCAATTTCTACCTAGGATTTGCTAGAACAGCCCTTGCATAAACTCTGTCTTCAATTATCTTCCTCGTAATTGATTTGCAACGCTAATGCCCATACGGAGTGGTTTTCAGATAATAAATACGATCCTGGTCTCTCCTTATTAACTACAGAAAAATGGTCAAAACTTTGATAGTCAGTTATTTAACTATCAAAGGAAAACATCTATGCACACAACGATCTTATTTCCGAATGGAAATTATGTCGATCAATCATTAAACAACTTTTTTCCCTTTTAAATTAATTTATCATTAATTTATTCATTTCCTCATTTCCCATTTCCATATATTCATAAATTCTTATTTTCTAAATTTAGAAAATATACGTTATTATCATTGTAAAACATTTCCATTTCTTATTCACGCATCACTATCTTCCCATATCTATCAGTCTCCAACTGTAAACCTGTAAGAGAACAATTCCTTGAATATCAACCCCAAAGGCCGAAACCAACATCAGATCGATACTTAGGAAACCATTTAGCTTAACAAATCTCCAGTCAATTTCCGGTTTCCTTAACTCTCTTTAAATCTTCTTATCAAGTCATTGCTTATGCAACTCTCGGATTCAGTTACGAATCCAATTCTTTTATGAAACACTTTGGTTATAACGATAGCTTTATAATCCCTACTTTTGAAATATATGACTTTAAATAAAACCTTTATACCTTAATTTAAATAAATAAATGATTTATTAGATAAATAAATCATGATTTAAAAAACGGAAAGTAAATAATACTTTCCTACATTCGATACAGTTGAAATCCAATGCATAATTTTCTCTCGAAAAATCGCTATTCGATAACTCTCCTTTGAATAATCGCTATTCGATTAACTCTCTTTCGAATAACTTATATTCAATTAACACTCTTCGAATTATCTATATTCGATTAACTCTCTTCGAATATTCTATATTCGATTAACTCTCTTTTTAAATTCCTATTTCAAAACCCAGTTTCCTTTATAATATTTTCATTTCGCAAAATATTTACTTATATTCACATCAAATGTGAAAAACATTTCTTTTATCAAATCAAACAGTTTAATTTCGCAATTAAAAACAGTATCTCGATTCCAAATTCTATTTATACTTCTATTTATAGACTATTTGTAAAAATCTTATTTATAACCCCCTTTACAACTGCTATGTTCACATTCGATTTCAAAAATTGGTGTTGAAACCGATTTTACTTTTCTATATAATTTCAGACTTATATATTCCATTTATCAAATGATAAATATTTTATTTAATTTATAAAACATTATTTATAAATTAATCTTCTCGATTTATCTGTTTAAACAAATTCTATTTAAAATCTACTTTAAATCCATCTTCTCGTAGTTCTTTTATATCTCGCTAATTTCCTTTTATAATTCTATTTATTTCCCAAATAATTCCTATTTCAATTCTATTTTTTTTTCAAATATTTCTATTTCAATTCTATTTGTTTTCCAAAAGTTTCTATTTCAATTCTATTTGTTTTCCAAATATTTCTATTTCAATTCTATTTGTTTTCCAAATATTTCTATTTTAATTCTATTTGTTTTACAAATATTTCTATTTCAATATACCCTTTGAAATTTCCCTTTTTACATTCCAGTAGTACTTATGGTATTTAAAATACCAAATAAAAAGGCCAGTATCATCCAAACACATCATAATCCATCACAGATTATATATCACATCATATATCACAATATATGAAGAAAAAAACAATATTATAAATATTGAGGAATCCAATTGGATCCTTCCAACTTGTTTCCCTGCATCCACAGAAGTTAAACAATATAATTAACATCAATTTCATTTCAATATGAAATATTCTGATAACCAGAATCAATATTTGATTAATGATATGTATATATATTGTTATCTATATTCTCAACCAATTAATTAGCAGTTCATCCAAACAGCCAACATACAGCAATCAACCATCATTTACCAATTCTAAAAATATGTTATAAAAATATAAACTGTGCAGAGTTGGTGAGTTTTACTCACTTTGGTCGTTTATCGTTAAATAACGATAAGCGATCGTCGATTTGATTCAGATCAGGCAATTTATTTTACTATAAATTGTGACGAGCTCCCTTTCTCTCTCAGTCAGTTCCATATCGTAGCCATCGTCCATATGATCCCAACGGATCTTGGTTCGTTAGATTCTGATATCGTATGATAAAGTTATAGCATTTACAAGTTTAACCAATATTGATATTATATAATTCCATTTATAAATCAATTTGGGCTCACCCACTTAACCTTGGCCCAACTTCTTCATAGCAGCTCGTACCCGCATCTACAGTTTTCCTCCTTTCCTCAAATAAGTTCCAACTCGCGTGAGGCATTTCATGGTCGAATTCTCATCTACGCTCCTTTCACATTTCGCCGTTCATCATTCCAACTCCACCAAAACTTTTCTCTCTCGCGATAGCTTCCACTCGAACATCCTCATCTTCTTCATATTATTTTCGCTGCTCCTCCCTTTTCCAAAAGGATCTTGCTAGAGCAACCGGCGATAAAGCAACCGGGAATGTGCGAAACGCACGTGGCGGCTGGATAGGAGAAAGGGAAGATGTGCAATGCACGTGGCGTAAGGATGTGGGGATGCAAAATCATTGAACGATGCAGATCGCTACCGCAAGATTTGACCGCTTTTACCAGCGGTCGTTCTAGCATTGCGGTTCCCAAAATATACACGAGCTTCCCGCAAAAGTCCAACTTATAGTCCACAAACCCCGTGCCAGTAAAAGCATCGAACTGATTTTCCCTCCTGACCTCACCGAGTTTTGGCAAAACTTGCCACCTTAACCTCCTTCATTTCAACGTAGGTCATCTTCTATTTCCAGTACTTTGAAATCCCGCTGTAGCAACACCCCATCACTGAGAATTTGTGACCGGACCTCCCTTCTCCATAGTTCCGCACCCTAGCGTTCCACTCGCAGCCCTCCCTAATAGCCATGAAACAATATACATACACCATGCCATGTCTCCCCATATACAAAGTTCCCATGAGCTCATCACGTCCCTTTTTGTACACACAAACTTCCCAACGCCATGCAATATCACCTTGCCAGAACTTGACGTGGACGCCTCCTGCTACCCTAGAACCATCTACGTTCGACATTAAATTTTCATTTTTGTAAATTAATTTTGCTTGTGTATAATCATGTATATATATAAAATGTGAAGAATGCTTAGCACTGAAGTAATATAAAAGAGCTGTAGACTTAGGAGGTCGGCTAAGCTGTCATGCGTGATTGAAGGGATGGTGCAGACTTAGCTTTAAAGGAAAAAAATATTTATATTATTTATTTTCCTTAAGCGTTAAGATAACAGATCGAATGTGGGTACAGGTGAAAAATGTGCACTGAATTTGATTTGTATATATATAATTTATGATAGAAAATATGGTATTCCCCTACATACAATCCTGTCCAAAATACGAACTGCCATGGATAAAAGTAAAAGTATAATCGTATCCAGCGAGGTGTCAAGACTCCAAAAATATAATAATATAAACAAGTTAGCCTATTCTGTGAAACCCCAAAATGCTGATATAGGGTTTAAAATACTTCAAAATAAAAAGTGCTTATTTTTCACATTAAAAATTATAGTAAAATTCTAAAAATTAAATTATAGCTACGCCTCAAAGATCTTGTCCAAATTCGAAACCAATGTTTAATTATAATTAGATATATCGTTATGGTTTATAAATGATTCCATAACGACTATTTTAAATTTTGATTTGGACACAACTCACAATCTACATGATGAAATCTCGATTTTTCTCTTCCATAGAAAAATATACTTCACCAGCTCCGAACATTTCTTGTTTCATAGAAATCCGACTTAAAACGGATTCTGTATATTTAACTGAAGTTCAAAACTCAATATTACGAACTACCACACCATTACGTGCTCGATTTTAAATTATATTATAATTATACGTTCAAACTTCATTTTTAAATAATAAATTCATTGTTATAATTCAATTCTAAACTCAATTAAATTAGGTAAATCATCTGATTCACACAACATTGTGAATTCTACTATTTTCGACTATTTCAGAAATTAAATATATTATTTAATTATTTATATTAATTAAATATTCAATATTATTTAATTAAACAACCATTTAAATCTCTAAATCACCATTTAAATAATTAAATAAATTAACTATTATACCGTAAAAATACGAGGCGTTACAACACTATTTTTCTGAACTTCTCATTTCATCTGAAGTTCTTCTTCCACAACAAATTCTCCGTCTTTGTAATTTCCTTCCTTTTACAATTAGTCCGAAGGCTATGTTATATTAAGCTCTAAGCAAGGCGAGACGATGAAAGACTTGGTTCGCTTAATGGTGCTTAAGCATTGCCTAAGCGCTAGATCCATGCACAACCAATCTATAACTAATGGCGCTTAAGCAAGGCTTAAGCGGTGCTTAACTATCATACAAATAAGGGATCACTTAATACTGCTATACAAGTGCTTAAATTTAAGCGAGGTGCTATTAAGCGCTAAAAAGGCGCGCTTAAGCGCTAATCTCTTAGTGCCTTCCGCTTTCAGAAAATTAAGCAATGTAGTTGCAAAAATCGTTTAAGCGTGCTTTTCATAACATAGTCCGAAGGTAAAATCTAATTTGTTATAATGATTTCTAATCTTTATCTTCATCTTCTAATCTTATTCTAACTAAAGAATTCAATTGTTTGGGGTTTGTGAAAACCTAGATCTAGAAATGCAAACAACCCCTCATTCCCTTTGTTGCAGTCGCACATACACCACCTTCCTCATGACTTGTGCCACCTGTCAGGCCACCTTCAATCACCCTAAGCTAGCCTCCGACCATCCAAACCCTTTGCTCCACCAAAACCTATTCACCTTTGCAAGATGAAAACCTTAGACCTAAAATCATCCAAAATTAGCTTCTTTTTCATCCAAAACCCAACTGCCTTCCTTTTTATAACAACCCATATTTTTAGTCAATTTAAAATATGAATTTTAAATTGATCTTTTATGGATTTTAGAAGGTCAAATATTGAATTTGGACTGAAAACTATTGAAAATGAATTCTCACTTTGTTTTATATCTTCTTGGAGTAAAAAATAAGATTAGTGAACTTTTAAAATTGATTTAAAAGTAAATATGTTAAAATTCGATATTTTAATATTATCCTGAAAGTCTAAAAATAGACGTTTTGCAAACAATCTCTGATTTGGATGAAACCAGTTCCATCAGATCCGAAACGTTAAAATATGGCAAATTTTCAAATTTCAAATCAATTGGATTCAGTACGTGAGCGTGCACAATGTAAACGCTTGTCGAAAAATCAGTTGAAATTTAATAACAGCGTAGAAAAAGGTCATTTTTCAAACAGTCTTCGAATTCGACGAGGGTAGTTTCATTGAATGCGTATCGATGAAATATAATAGGATTCCAAATTTTGTATCGATCGTACTTACGGTTTCATCGTACGAATTGAAAACGTAAAAGGTTGTTTAATTAAACGAATCTAGTATTTATCAAGAGATAAGCTTCCTTAAATCACTCCCTCCATGCCACCTCACTAGTACTCTTTGAAGATGATGCCTTTGCACTCTTCCATGATGATGCCTAGTTAATAATTATGTTTCTACACTTAAAATAAGAAGTGACACTAAAAATAAGGAATGAATTAATTAATAAACCATGGAAGGGAAAATTATTGTAAAGTCCTTACTTCACCATGAAGCTATCCGCTCTCATGATGACACCTAGACGGCATTTTGCACCCAACACCTTGGCTCTTGCTTTTAAAGACCCCCTCTCCCTCACTTTCCTTCCCTTTCTATTCCACCCTCCTTCTCTTCTTCCGTTTTCCTCCTTCTTCCATTATCTCATCTCCCCTTCCACCTGTAGTCCCCACCTGCCACCACCGGCAGCTCCCCACCCCACGCCAGCCCAACAGCACCCCCACCTCCCCACGTGGATCCCCTTTTGGCGAAAACTCCTGTATTGCCTCTTTAAAGTTCAAAAGCTCCACTTTTCTTCATTTTTACACTATCCGAGATCTTCTTACCACCACCTCTCTGGACCCCCACATCAGCACCCAACTGCCCGACACAACCCCACCAACGCCCCCATAAGCTTCCAAGTGGGCTCCGTCTCTTGAAGATCCCACCTTTGCTTCAAAATTTACATTTTTATGCCTTAAAACCTTTTTAGGATCTTAGATCTAAGCAGCCACCACCACGTAAACCACCATCAACCCCCTCTTTGCCACGTGGCAGCCCCTCCTCCACTGGTTGTGGGTCCTACACCCTTCACCGAGTGTAAAACGCTTAAGGATCCTACCTTTCTTCTCTTAAATGCAAGTTAAAACATATATACTAGTATACGTTGAATTCGGGAAGTGTTTGGGGGTAGAAAAGGTGATAACATGGTCGCTAAATGGAAGTTTGGAGTTGTTTGGAAATCTAAACGTCCTACCTTTAAAGAATGACGAAGTGGAAAACCTATGGTGAGCAAACTTTGCTCGTATTTGGTTAACTATTGTAATTAGTGTAGCTTATTATGTTATGCTTGGAAATTGCTATGTTCTTGAGTAACTTTGGGTTTACCGATGTTAATGGAAGTTAGAAAAGTTACTTACTTGATAGTTTGGTAATTAAAGCGAACACCTAAATGGTTATGAAGTAAACAAAAAAAAATCGATTAATTTGGTTGATAACGTGATTGTTATATTATGGATGAATAGTAACATCAATTAATTTTGATGTAAAGTTGATTGATAACTTGATGTGATGTATGTTGACATTAATTGAACATGATGGGATTTGCTAATTATAGAAAACAAATTATTAAACGAAGGTTAATAATTTAGTTAAAGTGATTTGAAATAGTAATTAAGTGTTAGTGCCCTTAACGCTTATGTTAGTGATGCAATTAAGTGATAACTGGAAGTTAATTATATTTAATGATTGTTAATGATGTTAACGATGTGTTAAATCCATATAAGTTGAATTATATGGTAATTGATTGAGTTTTATTCCAAATTGGAATTTAATTGAGTATTTTATTAATAAAATATTAAGTGAAAAATAAATATTTGAATTCTAAATCCAAAATGATTTGGAAAGATAGTTTTAACAATTACGAATAGTTTTTGTTAAAGATGGAAATTTATTTGAAGAAGTTTTCAAACAACTAAGACATGTTTTAAATTTGAATTTAAAAGTGAATAGTAATTTTGAATGGTGAAGTTCGGTTTGGATATCCCGAAAAGGTTTTAACTTGATTTTATTATCCAAATCATCTTGTTTATTTTTATAATGGGCTTCACGAAAGTTTGGAGTTCAAAAGATAAAGTTTAAAAAATAATATTAATTTAATAATTTAAATAATATTATGATATCCAAATAGTAGAATATTTGAATATGAAGTTAAGTATTGGAAATATAATTTTCAGAAGTTATTATATAGTTTATAAACTATTTTGAAGGTAATTCGATTCGATTTTAATTATAATCGAAGTTTGGATTGAATAGAACTAGTCCCGCAGCGGTAGTTCGCGAATTTCGGCTATTGACTTTAAATCGACGTACTGGAGATCCGACCGTCTGATTTTCCCGAAACGAAAAACGTTTGGTTTGAAACAAAAGAGCTTTCAAATGTTTAAAAATTTATAATCCAATGGTTGGTTTTAAAATAAGTTCAAATCAAATTTGAATAAAAACAACGTTAGTGCCGTTAGTGACCCAAAATTGGATTTTAATGAAATGAACTATTTTTAAATTATTAAAAGGAATAAATTATGATAAATCATAAGAAATGATTTGAAGGAGATTTGGATTGAAAATATGAAGTTTAGAAAGCTAGAAAGTTATTTTGTGAGAATAGATTATTTTCAGCAACATTATTTGCGACGGTTTTTGGAATAATTTAAATTAAAAGGTTTTGAAATAAGCAATGATATCCAAATGATTTGCAAACATCTCCAAAGGATTAAAATGAAGATTTTACGATACTTTGGGATTTGAAAAGTATGAAACAAAACTTAAATTTTGCAAATTAAATTGAAGTTGAATGGGAATTGATTTGTTTCTAGTGAGATAAGTCACTATAGATAAGACCGTTACTATTTGAGGAATTTAAGAGGCTTTTTTAGTTTTCGCTTATAGTGTTATTCCGATACGAGAATTTATATCGATTTTGAGCTAATTTCCATGAAGATTTCAATGAAAATGAAAGAATGGTTTTGGGTTTATCGTGAACGATTTCATAAATAGTTTGAGTGCGTTGAGGCTAGGAAGTGGAATTGAATCATATTTGAATATTCAGTAAAGCGAAATAACACTGGTCTAGTATACTTTTTGGCAAAGCCGATCGGTTTTTAAAGTGACCGCAAACACTTATTATTATAAAAAATAATAATAACAAATATTACAGGAGGATGACAACTTACTAGCCTACTACAATCAATTTTTAAGGTAGACCGTTCACCACGGACGGCTTTTAAAGTGGACCGTCCACTACTAACTATGCAAGCTTACAGAGCCAGAGCTAAACATAAAGGTTTAGATTACAGATTCAATCCCCACAAAGGAAGAAAACAATTACGAAATGACCTTGCACACCATGCAGAGGGGAAAACATTACAAATGTCATTCTAAAAGAAATACATAAGGACATGCAGACTCATAGAAAGGACATCAAGTACATGTAACATAGAGCCGATCTAAGGCTACCACAAGCCGAGCTAGCACACATGAAGGAACTAGCACTGTAGATACCATATTGGGAAATAAAAATAGCCCTTCACCTCACATCACCAGAAATAATTACAACATCGCCGAGTTTCAATGCTATTGCAAGAAATAGTGACAAGGCATGAGAAGGCTAGGGCTTTCACAAGCGTGATAAACTTAGGACCAGATGACAAGGAAGAGGATGCAACACAAAGGCATTTACACCTTGAAGAAGAAGTCACTTTTCAGATCTCGAAAATATCGCCCGAGATCTCCTCCAAGATCTTGTTTTAGGCTCCTTCTGAAACGAAACAGCAAATCTCACTGTAAATCTCGTTTGAGATATTGCAATATTGAACGGTATATCGACCGAAATGAGATACTGAGATATCACCCGAGATATTGGTTTTCCTATAGTTAAAATTGAGACTTGTGCCTAAACCAAAACAATAATTACAAAGTCAAACTCAGCCACGTTAGTCTCTTGCTATTTTATATTTTGCAGGTCAAAAGAGCATATCATATATTCATATATATTCAACAAATATCAATAATCACATGGAATGTTAGAGTTTTAAACAATGATGTTAGACAGTTAGACCTCTTCACTATTAGAAGGTTGTATTCTCCTTCTATTATGTGTATACTTGAGAACAAGTTCAGTGAAGTTAACATGCAATATTTTCTTAATACCGTTGGTGAAGATTGGGACCGTTGTCATAACAATGATGTAGGCTGCAAAGGCAGGATACTTATTCTATGGTGTAAGTCAATTTCGGATTTACAAGTTAATGACAAAACTGATTAGCATATAACTGTAAATGCTAAAAACGAAGGAGGACTACTTATTGCTTTAACTGCAGTATATGCTTGCAACTTTGGTAAATAGTAGATGTGAATTGTGGAAAAGTCTAAAAGCACTAGCAAAAACTATATCGAACCCATGGTTTGTTACTGGTGATTTTAATGCCTTACTTAACAAAGATGATAAGATGGGTGGTATTCCAGTTCGTATTTCTCAACTTACTGAATTCAATAACTGTGTGGTTGGGGCTGGATTGCTAGAACCAATACATGGAGGCCTGAAATATACATGGAGAAGTGGTGAAAATAAGAAAATTTCATGCAAACTGGATAGAGTGCTAGTTAGTTCTGAATTCATCATCAAAATTCCAGATATCAAAGTAGAAATTTTGCTTACTTTTACTAGTGATCATAGTCCTATTCTTATTCAATTACTGCAGAACAAGAGTAATACAAAAGGTAAACCATTTCGGTATGTAAATGCTTGGAGATTAATTGAAGGCTACGACATTGCTATCAACTTTAACTCGTGTGAGATTCATAATGGATGTGCTAGTTTCATAGTTCTTCATTTAATTAAATATGCGAAAAAATGTCTTAAGGAATGGAACAAGTTCAGAACAAAAGAGAATGACAACATAAGCTTACTTCAACATGACTGTGCTATGTTCTTACAAATGATAGATGGCAGAGATAATTCAGATGAAGTATGGTCCAGATATCATGAAAGTCAAAAAGCACTCTCTACAGCATTGGAAATCAAAGCCATGGAACTTAAACAAAAAGCTAAAGAACACTGGATCACTGATGGGGATGCTTGCACAAAGTTTTTCATATACAAAGATGTCCATTCGAAAGCACATCAACTCCAGATTTCAAACTATTGACGAATTTGGCAACTCTTGCAACAACATAGATAATCTTGAAAAAAATGCTATTGAATATTTTAATACATTGTATAATGGTGAATGTGAATTTAACTTACATGTTGTCTATTGCAGGCGTTTTGTTAACGCCGGTAGCAAAAGATTGTTGCGCGACAACATTAGTGTCAGTGAAGTTTGGAGAGATTAGCGTCGATCAAGGTTGATGCTAGCCCCAAAGCAGACGGGATGGGTGCTGGATTCTTCGTACACCATTGGGAGGACCTGAAAGAATACATCATGCAAGCAATTCAAGAAGCTTTCAACATGGGGAGATTCATTAAAGAAACGAATCACACTTTCATTTGTCTCATCCCAAAAGTCGAAAATCCTGCCAGACCTGGAGAATTCAGACCAATTGCCTGTTGCAATGTTCTTTATAAAATTTTAAGCAAGGTGATATGCAACAGAATGAAACAAATATCACCAGACATCATCTCTGAGTGTTACAGTGCTTTTATTAAAGGTAGAAGTATTTCAGAGAACTCGTTGTTGGCCCACGAACTTGTTAGAAATTTCAATAAACCAGGTGCGGACAAATTCTGTTTAAAAGTTGATCTCCAAAAAGCATATGACAAAATAAAGCGTCATTTTATTATTCATATGCTAGAATGTAAGGGATTTCCTAGTAAATTTGTTAAATTGATTAAGGAATGAATTTCTACCCTTACCTTCTCTATTTTAATCAATGGTATCCCAAGGGGATTCGTTAGATCTAACAGGGGGATTAGACAAGGAGATCCATTATCTCCTTACCTATTTGATGTTGCAATGGAATATTTTTCTCTTCAGATGGAACTGCTGGTGCATAACAAACTCATTCAAACTGTGTAAAATTTCCAACCTATGATAATCCACCTCTTATATGCTGACGACCTGATAATATGCATTAAATCAAATGAAAGAGCTGCCAGTACTATTAAAAATAATTTTCACTTGTTGGAGAAATTTGTTGGTTTGAAAGTGAACGAAAATAAGACTAAATGTTACTTCAGCAAATTTTTTGTGAATAGAAGCTCTATACTTGATATTCTAGGTATAGTGGAAGGAACTCTTCCAGTTAAATACTTGGGTGTTCCTCTGTCCACGAAAAAAATCACTGATAGAGGGTGTTTGGGTTTGATAAACAAAATTAATGATAAACTACAAGGACGGAGCTCGAAAGTGTTATCCCTGGCAGAAAGAATTGAACTGGTGCATACGATCATTCAAGCTAAAGTTAATTTCTGGATTCAGATTTTCCAAATTCCTATTACTTCTATAGAGCAGATAGAAAATGTCTGTGATGATTTTATATGGATAAGGGGATACCACAAAATAAAATATGCTGATTTATGTCGACCTAAAGAAGGAAGGAGGTATTGGTCTGAGAAATCTAAGAGACATGCGTGATGTGTTCATTTTGAAGCAAGGCTGTAAAGTGATCACTAGTAATGGGTTATAGGCCAGATGGATGAGACAAAAGTATATCAAAGGCAATTTCTCGCAAATGCTTTATACAATAATGCTTATACTAACTAGGAAGCAATTCTACGACTCAGAGATACTCTTGCTATGAATTGCACCAGAGAATTTGCTAATGGTAGAATTACAAATTTGTGGAATGACCCTTGGATTTTAGGGAAATCAATGATTGATATTTTGGGATGAGATATTTTCTTGACTTTTGGTTCTCCAAATGTTAATGTAGATTCTATCATTTCTGATAATGTTTGGAGATGTAACAACGTGCCATGCAATAGCATCATCAAATGAAACATTAATGATATGCCTCTTTTTTCAGGCAGAAACAAGGACACTTGGGCATGGAATACTGCAAACGGTAATTTTTCTATTCGTTCTACTTGAAATTCTATTCGAGATAGACACAACATTCAAATGTGGAGCAAAACTATTCGGGATAAAGCTATTAGCCATAAGAACTCTCTAACTACTTATAAAGCTATGTTAGGACGATTTCCTACGTTGGATAGACTGTCCAAATGGGGGATAAGAGATGATAATTTTTGTGTTTTGTGTGGTATGGCAGAAGAAAATCATGAGCATCTATTTTTTTTGCATGTGATTACTCAAACACAGTTGTTAGAAATTGTAAATTGGCTACGGGTAACAGTAATCAAAGTTAAAGGAAATAGCAGAGTACCTGACCAACAAAGACTTGATACCCAAATTGAAGAAAATTACCTTGGCAACTGTAGTAGCAGCATTATGGAGAGAGCACAACACATGTATATTCAAAGGAAACAAGAAGAAGGTGTCAGTGTTGAGCAAGCTTGCTCTTTGTGAAATTAAGTTAAGTAGAAGAAGAATTAAAGGATATACTTAACCGATATTTGGGAATCAATAGTCGGTGATATTGAAGGTAGGGATCTAAGGGAGGCGTTGGGATAAACTCAAGAAACCAGCAGATGCAATTGCTTTGAGCCGCCATGATCGTATAGAAGATGGAGGAATGTAAGAGTTAGGGCTTAACTTAGGGAAATAGATGTTTTATTTAAAGTATGTGTTAATAGTTTGGTTTTGTCTGTTATGTACCGAAAGCATGTTCATGATTAATGTTGCGGCGTGCATCATGTAATCAAACATTTTAGGCCAGGTGCTTAATACAAAATTTACCCGGTTTCAAAAAAAAAACAATGCTTATGATTTTCATATTCATTATTTTTTACTAGCGTGCTACCTTTGAATTTATGTATTTTATGTTTTACTTATGTTGAATTGTTTTATGTTTTGGATTCTTCTTATGTTCTTTGTCTAACAACAATTTATGTTCATTTCATAAGTTGTAACCATTAATCTATTTTTATTATGTTATTTTTTTATTTTTAGCATATTATGATTTATGAATATGAATGTTCTTTAGTAAACTAAGAATGATAAGGTGATTTTGCAATTCAAGTTTAAGTTACTATTTCTATAGTGACATTCATGAAAATTATTGTATAAGAATATCAATTTTTAACACATTATATACCCCTAAATTGTTCCGATATGAGCTTTCAAAATTATTGTATAAGAATATCAATTTCTAACATATTATATACCACGATATTGTTCCGATATGAGCTTTCGGACTCGAGATGGAAATCTAAGACAAACCCGCCGAGTTAGACTCATCTCGTCCAAGATCTCCCCCGATACGAGATAAAGTCTCTAAAATCGCTAAGACGAAACATGACCGATATTCGAGTTTTGATACCTTGAGAAGAACAAACCAAAAAATTCTCAGCAGCTCACATGACAACACCACCAAATCGAACACCCTTGCAATTCAACTTGGAAAACATGACAAATTTCCAAAGAAACAATCCACAAACTCACACTGCATGCAAAACCTTCTACCCAAAACAAAGCTACACAGCTAACAATTCGAACACCAACAAGACAACATCCAAAGAAACATAAATAATACAAACTCTACAAACTGCACCAACACAGGCTAATACACAAAAACCAGAGTTGCCAAGCAATATCTACATACACTTACCAAGCTAGAGACAATACAATGCTAACCCTCAGAAAATTGATAAATAACAAATGCTAGGCACACCAGGCATGGAGGTAGGTAAGTTGCGAGGCAACTCATGAAGCAAGACCGCACTATGCATCAAGGACACTCTACGATGGTGTCGAATCTTCTATTACCCAAGCAACTCGAAACCACTACAAGAAAAATAACAAAACCCACTATCGAGATCTATACAGGAGCACTAACAAACACCGACACCAACTTAATTCCTTTTGATGTGAGCCAGACAAACACCAAATATAAAATCACTAAGCAATGCTTATGTTCAAATTTTCTTGGAAACCTCGTGTTGCACAATATAGGAACACGATCAACAGGGAAATCGCAATAATGATTCTGCAGAGGCAACAACAAAATATCTTGAAAGGGACACCATGCAACAGTAGATAAGGGAAGACTGGAGTAAGAATGGGTATCGGGAAGTAGTAAGGGAGTAGGATCGTAGAATTAGGGGAAATTTGGAGATAAAGGGTCTAGATTTTACAGTTGAAATAAGGTTCTGGGAAACACCCACGTAGGTGAAAGCAAGGCAGAGGCAGAGGGGAAGAAAGTTGTTAGGTCGATAAGAAAAGAGGAGGAAACGAAAGGGTAAGAGGAGAAGGAGAAAGCGTAGAAAGGAAGAAGAAGGAATTTCCTTGTGGACATTAACGTGTGAAAGAACCAAAACCGAACCCTCGTGTTTGGTCTAATACTTGCTTGTCGCCATTAACAATGAGCATTGGTCTAACATTTTATTGGGAATAAATATTGAATAGAATGTTTGGTAGCAACTGTATTTGGTTTTGGGATGGTAGCAGGCTTATATAGGAGTGATTAGATCCCAATAAACAATAGCAAACCTTCAGCAATTCTATTTGGAGCAAATGCATCCATTGAAAACATGCAACTCTTCAAAAAAATGCTTCTTTTGGTTATGGAATATTCACAACGTTCATAATTCTAGTTGTTAACTTTCAACATGAAAGGTTACATAGTCCAGTTGGAAAGACGCATGCATGTTTCTAAAGGGTGGTGAGTTGGAGTCCCAATGTAGGTTAATTTTTGACATAACCAAATTCCGCCTTTTTGTTGATAAAAAAGTGACAACCAATGCTGATTGAATAAATGCATAGCCCACTAGAGCGGTGCAGGTCTTCCACCGAACATACACGAGTTTGAGTCCGATATTGCGTTACTTTTTGCATATCGGTTTCTAACCTTTTGATTTACTTCAGTATGACTAATCAATTCTCAATAGAAGTGTTGGTGCAGTTGCAAGTGTTGTTGCATTCGTCCAAAAGGACGTGAGTCCAAGCCCCATTGTCAACACTTTGTTTTGCTGCATTTTATTCCTTTTCCCTTGTTTCTCTGCACTTTGTTCCCTTCCTTTTGTTTCACCTTTTCTTTGTTTTGCTGCACCTTGTTGCTTTCCTTTTGTTTCTTCTTTCCATATTTGTGTGGAATTTAATTTTCAACCAGTTTCCTCTTTTCTTGCATTTTTATTTGCATGTGCTTGCTTTGCCATATGTATTTTTAGTACCATCTTTTTTGCTTTGTCATATGCGAAACTGCACATGTGCCTTTATCCAAATCATGTTTTCAACATCTATTGCAAGCTATTACCTGAAATAACTCTGTCTGATCCTAATATATAAAAGATACGGGTTAGTTTAGCTTAAGCATATCAATTAGAACATGATAAATGAAGATAATGGCACAGGATAAGTGGTTCTTCTCAATTGAGAAGAAACACTATGGTTTATATTAACATGATATACAAGAGGTAAGTTCACTAAGGTCATAAGTATACTGCTCATGTATGTGATAATTCACAATGCACTAGTACATCCATCAACACAAATGTCCTAAGCTCGAGGCTAAGTATAAAAGAAAATCTTAAATCTCATAAACACAAAATGGAAATCCCAAAATCATAAGATATAGGACTCATACTAAAGTTCAAATTACAAAATAGAATCATCATATAATAAGCTCTCAAATTAGATCATAAGATATATATATATATATATATATATATATCATAAATGGTTAAAGTATGTCATGTGCTATTAACACAAATTTTGCGTCTAACACAAATGATTCGAAGGTCTAACACAAATGGACCGAGAGCCTATCAAAAATGACACATAGGTCTAGTACAACCATAACGCAAATAAACCAAAGGTCCACAAAATGTGTCACCAACTCTCAAGTAGCAACCCAAATAGTGGTATCGATACGTCCCGTACCACATGTTCTCACTAATGGGTTTATTACACGACAGTCAAATCTCACTGTGTAACTTCAATCAAACAAGCATGGAATTAACCAATATAATATACCCACGTGTCCTATACCATGTAGTTTATTACATCATTTTAGTCACACCTCGTCCTCACGGAGAGTGCAACAATGTGTAACTTTATATAAAATATACTTATTTCGAGAAAATGAGTTTAAAACTATTTTCAACAACAATTTGGAAATCATTTCTTCAAAATCTCTTTATAATAAAGAATATTTATGTATAAAATAGCTTGAAAATATTTATATTTTGATAAACTGATTTATGAAATATTTATTTAAAAAGCTACTTTGAATCAAGAATTTCTTTAAAAATCAATTTACCAAAAACATGCATGAAATTGTTAAACTCACATGAAATTCAATGAAATCGACATATAAAAATTCACATAAAGAACCATTAATTCTAAATATGAATCGAAGTTAATTTTGACTTTTCAATAAGTAGGAAAAAGCCATTAAAAAGAACAACTCAAAACTATACACAAAATCATCATAGTATGAAGCAAAAATCTAAAAAAACTAGCAAAAAACACTCAGGAAAACATGGTACAAAGGCTCAACTAGGTTCATATATTAGCACGCACCTAGGTCAACCAAATCTTTTCTTAGGTCGACCCTTAGGTCGACTTTACATTGCTCAAGGTCAACCTATATGTCGACCTTTTATGAATCTAGGTCGATCTATGGTCACGCCTAGTACATGCATCTTTCTGCCTTGTTCAAACTTGACATTGAGTCTATTTTTGACATAGGCATGGACAATATTCAAGCACAAGTTGATCATGTTCGAAGAACAATATATGGTCCTCAATCCAGAAAAGATTTTGCAAGAATTCGCTACAAAAGCGATGAACATACAAGACCACAAAGATCAATACACAACCAGATTTTACTGCAAACTTGAAAACACGTGTCTCAGTTTACAGTAAATCAATTTTACACAAAAATCAAAGATTTAACACCATGCACAGGTGATTTTAGCTAGAAGTGTGAGATTAACCCACCTTAATGGATTTGAGATGAATTTATTTGAACTGGCTTGCAAATTGATAGCTTTTGGCTTTGCAAAAGTTTCAAACACCTCTAGAATGCAAAAGACAGATATACAACACAATAGAGACATAGAGTGAGTAATTTCCCGAAACTTAAGAATTAATTCACTGATTTTGTCATAGATCACCTATTAGAGCTGAATTTAGAAGCTTTTTCTTTTAATTTTGGATTTAAAGAGGTTTGGCCGTGAAAAGTTGAGGAGGAGGTTTTCATTACTAAGTTGGAATTTTCAGGGAAAGAAAAGAAGAAGAGAAGGAGGAGAGAAGTCACGTACTATCACATTTTCTCCTTCTGCCTACACTCGAATTACAAAGGTTTGGGTTTTTGGGCTAAAAAATCAACCCAATAGGTTAGTGTAATTAGTTTAAGTTAAATTTTTATTATTTAATTTACAAATTAACACTCTTTATACAAATTACACTATATAACACATCTCATACACAAAACACATATTTACACAATATTTTTTTTACATTTTCTTACCTATGCAAAATTATTAACAACATGTTTTACAATCACTTTAACCAATTAATTATTATTTTCAACATATAACTGCCATTAAAATTTATATTTTTAATTAAACACTTATTTCATACTTTCAATTATTAAAACTTATATTTTTAATGCCATAATTACACATATTTGATTTCTCATTTAATTTATCATACAAATCATGTTAAAATACTTTTACACCTAACTTTCAACAATATTTTACATTATTATTATGTTTGTAAGTAATATTTTAAACACCAAAATTTACAAACATTCATTATTTTGCTTAACACAACTTAATAACCCAATTTACATTTAAATATCCAATCTAACAACCAAGGCTGTTGCTTAACAATAATCTTACACATTTATTACACTTTTCAAACTAAATCTTTTAACACATATTTTTATCACAACTGCATATTATAAGGTTTTCAAAACCTCATTTTCTATATATATTTAAATCTTATTGGACAAACACATGTTGAATTTAATTTTCTTATCTTTTAATCCAAATCCCTTTTATCCTCAATTCAACACAATTACTCACATAATCCCCAAATATTTTGTTATACAATGTAGATGATTATACGAGTTCCCTTTAAATTAAGAAACTCATTATAATATGTTTAGCTATGTATCCAAAACCCGAGTTGTTACAGTTCACCTTAAATGAATGGTAAATATGAAAGAAAAAAATAGGACACTTACCGAATTAGTTGAACCTATTTTATTAAATTCAGCTGCAACAACACATTAGTAGGGGAAATTCTATCAGCTATTTGTAATGTGTTAATTATGATTCCTGAATGCAAGAGACAGATTTCATCTATTGAGATTTTCAAAAATCAAAAGCCTAACTTATCATATTTTAAAACTTAGGGTTGATAAGCATATACTGGTGTTCTTGAATTAAATTAGCAAGTTAGCGTATGGATATGTTCTTGATTGTTATTAGCAAATTAGCAAGTAAGCATATAGATTATAATCAATTGCGACATAAAGTAACGAAGAATAGGAAGATATTAGATGCCATGATTTCAAAGTTCTATTCATTAGGTTTAGAAGGAAAGAGGAAAAACAATTTAAACAGTTGCAGGCCAGAACACAATAACATGAGCCATGCAAGCTGGGCTTATAATGTTAGCCTAATATACATATAAATAACGAAAGCCTACTTAATAATATAATCTATGCATAAAATTCTTCTTCATCATCTAATTACACTCCCCCTCGAGTTGGGGAGTAAACATTCTTCATCCCCAACATGTTGCATAATTACTCCATCCTCGATCCATTCAATGCCTTAGTAAATAAGTCTGCAAGTTGCTCTCCAGTTCGCAAGAATCCAGTTTCTATTATTCCTTCTTGAATATATTTTTCGAACAAAATGACAATCCACTTCTATGTGTTTTGTTCGCTCATAAAATACTGGATTTGAAGCAATGTAGATTGCTGCTTGATTGTCACACCATAGCTTAGCAGGATTTTCCAGTTTCAACTTCAATTCCTCCATCAAATGTCTCACCCGCATTATTTCACATGTTGCATTGGCCATTGCCCTATATTCTGATTCAACACTTGAACGAGATACAATAGATTGTTTCTTGCTCTTCCATGCGATCAAATAACCCCCCAAAAATACGTAAAATCCTGATGTTGATTGTCAATCAATCTTTGAACCTGCCCAGTCGACATCAGTGAAGCTTTCTATGTCCATATGACCATGGTTTGTGTACACTATCCCCTGTCCAACTGATTTGTTCGAGTGCTACCCAATGCTGAACAGTAGGACTCGACATAAATTGACTTACCACACTCACTGAATAGGCTATGTCTGGTCTGGTCACACACAAGTAGTTTAGCTTACCCACCAGACGCCTATTGTAACACCCCGTGAATTCTATAACGTTAAGCTTCACAAATTAAAGTGTAATTAATTCTAAATGAAAGAATTAAGGGGAATGGGTTACGCCATTGCGTTCGTCTCGAAATTCTGCTTGAGATAGAGTCCGAATTTGCGTGAATCGGGCTCCATATGAAGGAGTTATGACCTTCGGAAGTTTCAGAATAAAATTTAAAATTCAAACAGCTCGGTTTAAAATTCAAAATTCGAAAAAAAGGTTCAAACTGGGCTGGGCGGGAAAATTCCCGCCCAGGGACCAGGTCGACCATAGGGTCGACCATGGTGTCGACCTGGTCACCCCAGGTCGACCATAGTGTCGACCTGGGTGTCGACCTGCCAGTCGACCTACCTGGTCGACCTGGCTGGCTGGGTCTGGCTCTGGCTCGAATTTCTGTGGCTCGGTGTGTCACTAGGGCTGACATGTCACCTCTTGATTGGCTCTTTGAACTTTGTATGGTCTAGATTCCTCCTGTCTTCATCTGACGGCTCAAAACAATTTAAAAATCTATAAATACACCCTAAGTCTCAACTAAAATTCACACAAAAAATAAGATGGGAGTCGTCATGCTGTCAGGAAGGAATTGAGCGTAGCCGTCAAGAAAAAGGAGCTTAGAGACGAATCAAATTAAGAAGAAGAATAAAGCTTAATCAAATTAATCAACGCAACGTTAATCTACCCAAAGGAGCACATCTTAATTTCAGAATTCAGAATCCATAATTCAAGATTCTGCATTCGTTGTAAGTATAGTGACCTTTCAGAATATGAATGAAACTGTGACGTGGTTCGATGTAAATGAAAATAGAATTATGTTATTGTATAAATTCTGTGTACTGTAATGATTCTGTTATGACTTGTGTATTGGTATTTTTGGCCTAAATTGATTGATGCAAGCCTATTGGACAATTGTATATGAAAGTAATGGCACTTGCAAGTTGTGGCAAAAACTAGAATTTGATCCCTTTATGTTTATGTCGATGACATGGACTATATACATTCTCTAAGTCTAAATTAAAGCTTATGTACACATGTTCTAGATTTGAGACCTTTTATGCCTACATGACCAAAAACCTATGAACTCATTCTTATGTTTAATTGCAAGTATAATTGGATCTATGTTAAGTGCCGTTTGGGTTACATAAACTATGCAAGTTTCATGTTGAAATAGGCTATATGATTAGTTGTTTAAAATTAGACATTTTGGTGATTATTCAACATGTTAGTTTTGTGTTTGACATTATGCCAAATTAAACACGTTTAACTCAAGTTTGTATAAGCCTAAACTATGCCATTTCATATGTCACTTACTTAGTTATACTTTGATTTGAATGCAAGTTCACATGACCCATAATTTGTGTTAGTTGAATCGTTAAATTGCAAGTTCATGCGCCACACACCTTTATGTATTGATAAATATTACATGTTCTTGATTTCCCCTTTTTCTCACGTTTAAAAAGTTGGGCTGAATTGTGTCGAGCCCAACATTTGTTATAATGTTGCGAACGTACAAACGGGGGTAATAACGTTGGGTGTAAAACATGAAAAATATATGTTGGCATGTTTAGCACATGCCAACGACAATGACATTTAAGCGGTATAAATTGTTATACCCAAGAATAAAGGACATGACATTAACATATAATTGAGAAGTGGTAAAATATGTAAATTTAGAAAACACGGTATGCTTAACCCGAGGTTGGATTGAGTTGTGACGTAGACCTGCCCGGAACCGCCCGGCTGTCCAGTAGTCACAACAATACCTATCCAATGTGGGTGGTTAAGCATTGAGCCCAATAAGGACCCAAGGTTAGACTGAGCTACGGTGTAAACCTGCCCGGAACAGACCGGCACATCCGGTAACCGTAGCAATATCTGTCTAATGTGAGTGGTCAGGTGCTCTAAGAGGATAAGGACAGATGGTAGGGTTAAGCCAACTAAAAACACTTAACCAAATTCAACATGTTAACAAGAATTGATGGGTGAGGTTAGGTAAATACAGACACTTAACCACTCAACATGTTTGACTAGAAAACCCTAGTAACGAGGGACCCGTTTTAGCAGTAACCCAAGTTAGGTATCATGGTACCTTGAAACTAGGCAGGGTGGGGCACAAATACTGGGCTGATTGTAAGCTGTCAAAACAACGACGTGGTTGCACAGTGTAGGTTCTAACGGGGTGCGGGCGTGCACACACTCCGGAGCAGACAAACAGGGCACTGGGGCACAGTAGTATAACCTATGTATTCTAAGGTTTGTGTCGGGGCCGCCACCATGGGTTTTGATACACCCCATGGTGGGACCAGCATAGGTATCTACAGTTCTTGGGGGCCGTATGACACATATGTTTATGCGAGTAGGAACCGATCTTTAGAAACGGAATCACTTCACCCTCAGTACAGGGTGCATCTTTAGAAACGGGATCACTTCACCCTCAGCATGGGGTGCCAATTAGAATAAGCTCTAGTAGGTGCAGAGATATAGTGTGGGTGCGATAGTACATTCGATTCTAAACTACACTTCCTTAGCTTGTGATACTTTACTGTTTTCAGTTTGTCTCTATCATGCCCTTTTTCCTATTCGTATACTGAAGAGTTACTAGATTTACTCAGGCTTTATGTCTGACCCTATTTTCTTTTCGTCTTCTTTTATTTCGTTCCCCCCAGGTCCACAGGGAGGAAACAACCCAGCTTAATCAGACTCTTTGCAAGCTTCAAGACCGTAGATGTATGGTTTGGATCTCTTTTGCTCGGACTATGGCTTTGGATATCACTATGGGAATTTTTGTTACTTTATTCATGTTTTATGCTTCTTTAATAAGCAAGACAACAATGAGGTTGTAATGTTGGAAGTATTTTGAGACAATTATGGAAATCTTTTGTTTGAACACGTATTGATGAAATAAAAGTTTGTTTGGTTTCCGCTGTTTAAAATATGTGTATTTATATCTGTCTTGTGTTTACCTGTGACTTTTACTTATAAACCTCCACCAAAGTTAAGGCATTCCCTTTGTGAGTGACCTTAACGGAGGTGGGGTGTTTCACTTGGTATCAGAGCGAGGTTTACCAGATAAGATAAAAGTTTTTGAAATTGTTTTCAAAAGAGAGTTTAAAGAAGCATTTTTCAAGAAAAAAAATGTTATATTTTAAAAAAGGCATGATCCCCTAAAGCCATGTGCACTATCCCTCTCTATCCTTCGTTTTGAATCTTTCCTTTCTGTTTCAGCATGTCCGGAGACCTTAACCTTCCAGAAGGAGTGCCGATACCCGGCTGGTTTAGGAGGTACTTAGAAGCAAGGGCCAATGGCGCGGGCCCAGCAGACATTCCTCCTCCAGTGGCCATGGTTCCTCCTCCTCCTCCACCTCCTCGTGGAAACGCCTTCACAAAAACATGTAGAGACTTCAAGGCTATGGGTGGAAAAGAATTTTATGGGACAGAGTCCTTTGTAGGAGCAAGAAACTGGCTAAAGGAAACCGAGGATCTGTTTGTCATCTTCGGAGTTGATGATAGGCAAAAGATACAGCTAGCAGTGTAGTTACTTAAAGATGAAGCTTCCTATTGGTGGGAGATTACCAATGCTCAGAGGGCAGTGGAAACATGGGAAGATTTCAGGACAAAATTTGAGATGAAATTCCTTTCCCAAGCTGAAAGAAGCCTGCAAATGGAGAAGTTCCTAACTCTTAAACAGGGGAGCATGACGATCAGGGAGTACATCAATCAGTTTAATCAGCTGGCCAGGTTTGGGCTGGACTTAGTAAACACCCAACACAAGAAGGCGCTTCGTTTCATCAAAGGTTTGAATGAGCGTCTACACAGCCTTGCTATGACCCATGTATCCACGGGAGCGACTTATGAAAGCTTGGTGGACATGGCGTTGCTACACGAGGAAGACAACGGCAAGAAATAAACTAAGGTGGAAGAAAAGAAAGAGGGTTTACAAGCTAAGAAAACAGACTTCAAGAAAGGAGGGAAGAACAATAAGCCCCATGAGAAGAGTAAGTGCAATTTCTATGGCATTGTGGGACATATAGCAAAAGACTGCAGGAAGAAGAAGACAAAAATGAATGGTGGTTGCTTCAGTTGTGGAGAGACTGAGCACTTGGCTAAGGACTGCCCAAAGAAGCGGGGGCAGGGACAGAGGACTGGATCCACCTCTGGAGGTCAAGTTCATGCACTGGCGGCACCTCCACAGGAACGAGGTAGTAATATTTCTGTAGAAAGTGTAGTCTATCTTTATGATCATCCAGTTCACACACTTTTTGACTCTGGCGCATCACACTCCTTTATTTCATCTGCCTTAGTAGAATCTATGCATCTAGACACTAGTATGGTAGAGGATCCCTTAGTAGTTTCAAATCCAATTGGGGGCTCCGCTTACTTGTCAATGGTTTGTTTGGGTTTGAAAATCT
Source organism: Allium sativum (assembly GCA_030737875.1). NCBI lineage: Eukaryota > Viridiplantae > Streptophyta > Magnoliopsida > Asparagales > Amaryllidaceae > Allium > Allium sativum. Next base: position 277,150,498 of record CM060910.1, on the reverse strand, counting down.
CTATTCTCAGCGTTGAGTTTAGTTATAATGCCTTTGTTTTGGGCTTCTCGGGATATGGTTTGAACTTAGGCATGGACTGGTTATCCAGTAATGGTGTCATCCTCGATTGTGAGAAAAGAGTAGTTAGACTCTTGACTCGGCTTGGTAACACTCTAGAAATTTCTTGTAATCCCTTGAATGTTGTTATGCTCAGTTATCTAGAGTCGCTTGATGCTTCGGATGAGAATTTGCAGTCAGTTAGAGTAGTCCGGGAATATCCGGATGTCTTTGAGGAGGTGAAGGGCTTACCTCCGAGGCGGGAAATAGACTTCCGCATATATCTTGTGGATAATGCAAAGCCTGTAGCTTTACCTGTCAGACACATGGCTCCAAAGGAGAGAAAGGAGCTCAGAAAGCAGGTTAAAGAACTTCTCGAAAAGGGGTTCATTAGACGGAGCATTTCGGAATGGGGTGCTCCAGTGGTGTTTGCAACCAAAACGGACAGTTCGCTTTGCCTTTGCGTCGACTATTGGGAATTAAACAAATTGACCAAGAAAAATAGGCACCCTCTTCCCCGAATCGACGATTTGTTTGATCAGCTTGTAGGTGCGTCGGTCTTCTCCCAACTTGATCTGGCAACTGGGTTCCATCAGCTAAGAGTAGCTGAAGACAGCATTGATAAAACGACGTTCAGAACCCCAGACGGTTTCTTCGAGTGGCTTATCATGCCTTTCGGCTTGACAAACGCACCTTCTTGTTTCGTAGACCTAATGAGTAGGGTATTCAGAGAATTCCTTAATAAATTCGTGGTGGTCTTCATAGATGATATCTTGATCTTCTCAAAGAATGAGGAAGAACATGCTCGGCATCTAAAAGAAATCATGGAAACTCTTCGAGTCCATCAGCTAAAAGCCAAATTCTCCAAGTGCCACTTTTGGAGAGAAGAAGTAAGATTTCTTGGGCATATAGTGTCCAAAGAAAGGTTGGCGGTGGACCCCGCGAAAGTGGTGGCAGTGCAAGATTGGAAGACACCAAGAAATGCAACCGAAGTCCGAAGCTTTCTTGGGCTAGCAGGTTTTTACCAAAAATTCATTAGGGATCTCGCGAAAATCTCAGCTCCACTCACAAGGCTAACAAAGAAGAATTTAGCATTTGCTTGGGATTTGGACTGTGACATTGCCTTCCAACGCCTAAAAAGAGCTCTTACAATAGCTCCAGTTCTAACTCTGCCTGACGGAAGAAAAATGTTCACAGTATACACAGATGCATGTGGAACGGGACTAGGGGTTGTTCTAATGCAAGAAGGAAGGGTAGTAGCTTATGGTGGAAGACAATTGAAAGTCCATGAAAAGAACTACCCAACCCACAATCTTGAGTTGGTCGCCATCGTCTTTGCACTTAAGTCTTGGCGCCATTATCTCCTAGGTGAGAAGTTCGAATTATACACTGACCATAAATCATTGAAATATCCCTTCTCACAGAAGGATCTTAACTTGAGGCAGTAAAGGTGGATGGAGTTTCTTGCCTCATATGATTTTGAAATTTCCTATACTCCCGGCAAAGGCAACGTAGTAGCAGACGCGTTGAGCCGAAAGAAACTGACCTTAAGCCCTCTCTTTGTGGAAAGGCAAAGCTTGGAGTATATAGCCAGTTTTAACTTTAGGCCCTCCTCAGATTTTGTACCGGGTTTGTTAGCATCTCTCGAAGTACGCCCTACTCTCTTGGACTCAATAGGGGCTGCATAGCGTGAAAACCCTCAGCTTGTTGATGTGATTGATAAACTTATTAGGGGTGAGACTTCTAGTCACCTCAATAGATATACCATCGATGATAAGGGTTGGCTGAGGCGAGATATGAGATTATGAATCCCACAAACAAGGGAGTTGACAAAGAAGGTTCTCGAGGAAGCACATCATTCCAAGATGACTATACACCCTGGCGGTGATAAGATGTACAAGGATATAAAAAGAACTTTCTTTTGGAGCGGCATGAAGCAGGATGTGGCAGATTTCGTTTCTAAGTGCATGACCTGCCAACAGGTCAAGGCGGAACAGAAAAAGCCTGGAGGACTACTTCATCCTTTGGAGGTCCCACAGTGGAAGTGGGATAGCATTTCAATGGACTTCATTGATGGACTTCCTAGGACAAGAAGAGTCAATACTAGCATTTGGGTAATAGTGGATAGGCTTACTAAAAGCGCCCACTTTATACCCGTTAAAAGTAGAAGAACTGCCTCATCTCTAGCATCTCTTTATCTCAAGGAAATAGTTCGACTCCATGGGATACCCTCCAGCATTGTTAGTGACCGAGACCCTATCTTCACAAGCGAGTTTTGGCGGAGTCTGCAAGAAGCTGTAGGCACACAGTTATGTTTGAGCACGGCCTATCACCCCCAAACAGATGGCCAGATGGAAAGGGTGAATAGAGTTTTAGAGGATCTTTTGAGACTTTGCGTTCTTGACTTTGGAGGGACTTGGGAGGATCGTCTTCCTTTAGTGGAATTTTCCTACAACAACAGCTACCAAGCTACCATCGGTATGGCGCCCTTCGAAGCCTTGTATGGAAGACCGTGCAAATCACCAACTTGTTGGTGGGAGTCTACAGATAAGCTTATTCTTGGGCCGGACATGATTCGAGAGACCTCAGAGAAAGTGGACTTGATACAGAGAAGGATGAAGACAGCCCAAGACAGACAAAAATCCTACGCTGACAAAAGAAGGACCGACCTTGAGTTTGAGGTTGGGGACAGGGTTTTCCTTAAGGTATCTCCTTTAAGGAACGTCGTTCGCTTTGGATCCACAGGAAAGTTAGCACCAAGGTTTGTAGGGCCGTTTCCTATCATCGAGAAGGTTGGGAAGATGGCCTATAGATTAGAGCTACCCGAGAGACTGGCCGGAGTTCACAACGTCTTTCATGTTTCTCACCTCCGGAAGTGTTTGCATGAGTCTGCGGAAGTGGTGGAACCTAGCATTCTAGAAGAAGCCGAAGTGGAACGTGAAGCAACTGTGAGGAGAGTTCCAACCCGCATCTTAGGAACTGAAGTGAAAAGGCTACGCAACCGCGAAGTCAAACTCGTTAAAGTTCAGTGGAGCGACGCCGAGGAATACGCGACTTGGGAAACTGAGGATAGAATACGCGCCGCCTACCCTTTTCTTTTTGAGGGTACATCTTTGATCTCTCTTTTTCCTGAAGTTATGCTTTATCTATCTTTTTAGGTATATCTCCTCGGTCCTTTTCCTAACTCCTTAGGTAGATAACAAATGGATGCAAACATGTATTTGAAAACATGTTATGGATGATGGTTGCAAATGGTTGCTAGTGATTGCTAGTGGTTGCTCGTGGATTCATATACACACACACCCTAGGTTTTAGATCGGCTCAGTCACTTCATATTGCATATGCATATATGTATTCTCATTTATATATGGTTGAAACTTAATATGCTGTCATATGGTTGTCGCATTTGTATGAATAGTTGTGCACTCATGTAGAATTATGAGTAGGAAAAATTTGCATACATAATGGATTCATGACACTTACATGATTCGCATTAAGGAGGTCAACTAAATCAGTAGACCGCCTGATTTCAGCATTAGATAAGGACATGTACACACACTATGCATATGATCATGAAGCATTAGAAGTCTTTTAAGGACAGTGGACGCCTATGTTTGTTGGTTGAGTAGATGGACGATTGGATGGTAGGATATACATTCTTCCTAACTTAAAGATTCCGGGGACGAAATCCTTTTAGGGGGGGGGGGGGGAGAATGTAACACCCCGTGAATTCTATAACGTTAAGCTTCACAAATTAAAGTGTAATTAATTCTAAATGAAAGAATTAAGGGAAATGGGTTACGCCATTTCGTTCGTCTCGAAATTCTGCTTGAGATAGAGTCCGAATTTGCGTGAATCGGACTCCGTATGAAGGAGTTATGACCATCGGAAGTTTCAGAATAAAATTTAAAATTCAAACAGCTCGATTTAAAATTCAAAATTCGAAAAAAGGTTCAAACTGGGCTGGGCGGGAAAATTCCCGCCCAGGGACCAGGTCGACCATAGGGTCTACCATGGTGTCGACCTGGTCACCCCAGGTCGACCATAGTGTCGACCTGGGTGTCGACCTGCCAGTCGACCTACCTGGTCGACCTAGCTGGCTGGGTCTGGCTCTGGCTCGAATTTCTGTGGCTCGGTGTGTCACTAGGGCTGACATGTCACCTCTTGATTGGCTCTTTGAACTTTGTATGGTCTAGATTCCTCCTGTCTTCATCTGACGGCTCAAAACAATTTAAAAATATATAAATACACCCTAAGTCTCAACTAAAATTCACACAAAAAAATAAGATGGGAGTCGTCATGCTGTTAGGAAGGAATTGAGCGTAGCCGTCAAGAAAAAGGAGCTTAGAGACGAATCAAATTAAGAAGAAGAATAAAGCTTAATCAAATTAATCAACGCAACGTTAATCTACCCAAAGGAGCGCATCTCAATTTCAGAATTCAAGATTCTGCATTCGTTGTAAGTATAGTGACCTTTCAGAATATGAATGAAACTGTGACGTGGTTCGATGTAAATGAAAATAGAATTATGTTATTGTATAAATTCTGTGTACTGTAATGATTCTGTTATGACTTGTGTATTGGTATTTATGGCCTAAATTGATTGATGCAAGCCTATTGGACAATTGTATATGAAAGTAATGCCACTTGCAAGTTATGGCAAAAACTAGAATTTGATCCCTTTATGTTTATGTCGATGACATGGACTATATACATTCTCTAAGTCTAAATTAAAGCTTATGTAAACATGTTCTAGATTTGAGACCTTTTATGCCTACATGACCCAAAACCTATGAACTCATTCTTATGTTTAATTGCAAGTATAATTGGATCTATGTTAAGTGCCGTTTGGGTTACATAAACTAATCAAGTTTCATGTTGAAATAGGCTATATGATTAGTTGTTTAAAATTAGACATTTTGGTGATTATTCAACATGTTAGTTTTGTGTTTGACATTATGCCAAATTAAACACGTTTAACCCAAGTTTGTATAAGCCTAAACTATGCCTATGTCACCTACTTAGTTATACTTTGATTTGAATGCAAGTTCACACGACCCATAATTTGTGTTAGTTGAATCGTTAAATTGCAAGCTCATGCGCCACACACCTTTATGTATTTATAAATATTACATGTTCTTGATTTCCCCCTTTTTCTCACGTTTAAAAAGTTGGGCTGAATTGTGTCGAGCCCAACATTTGTTATAATGTTGCGAACGTACAAACGGGGGTAATAACGTTGGGTGTAAAACATAAAAAATATATGTTGGCATGTTTGGCACATGCCAACGACAATGACATTTAAGCGGTATAAATTGTTATACCCAAGAATAAAGGACATGACATTTAGATATAATTGAGAAGTGGTAAAATATGTAAATTTAGAAAACACGGTATGCTTAACCTGAGGTTGGATTGAGTTGTGACGTAAACCTGCCCGGAACCGCCCGGCTGTCCAGTAGTCACAACAATACCTATCCAATGTGGGTGGTTAAGCATTGAGCCCAATAAGGACCCGAGGTTAGACCGAGCTACGGTGTAAACCTGCCCGGAACCGACCGGCACATCCAGTAACCATAACAATATCTGTCTAATGTGAGTGGTCAGGTGCTCTAAGAGGCTAAGGACAGATGGTAGGGTTAAACCAACTAAAAACACTTAACCAAATTCAACATGTTAACAAGAATTGATGGGTGAGGTTAGGTAAATACAGACACTTAACCACTTAACATGTTTGACTAGAAAACCCTAGTAACGAGGGACCCGTTTCAGCAGTAACCCAAGTTAGGTATCATGGTACCTTGAAACTAGGCAGGGTGGGGCACGATTACTGGGATGATTGTAAGCGGTCAAAACAACGGCGGTGGGTGCACAGTGTAGGTTCTAACGGGGTGCGGGCGTGCACACACTCCAGAGCAGACAAACAGGGCACTGGGGCACCAGTAGTATAACCTATGTATTCTAAGGTTTGTGTCGGGGCCGCCACCATGGGTTTTGATACACCCCATGGTGGGACCAGCATAGGTATCTACAGTTCTTGGGGGGCGTATGACACATATGTTTATGCGAGTAGGAGTCATTCTTTAGAAACGGAATCACTTCACCCTCAGTATGGGGTGCATCTTTAGAAACAGGATCACTTCACCCTCAGCAAGGGATGCCAGTTAGAATAAGCTCTAGTAGGTGCAGAGATATAGTGTGGGTGCGATAGTACATTCGATTTTAAACTACACTTCCTTAGCTTGTGATACTTTACTGTTTTCAGTTTGTATCTATCATGCCCTTTTTCCTATTCGTATACTGAAGAGTTACTAGATTTACTCAGGCTTTATGTCTGACCCTATTTTCTTTTCGTCTTCTTTTCTTTTGTTTCCCCCCAGGTCCACAGGGAGGAAACAACCCAACTTAGTCAGACTCTTTGCAAGCTTCAAGACCGTAGATGTATGGTTTGGATCTCTTTTGCTCAGACTATGGCTTTGGATATCACTATGGGGATTTTTGTTACTTTATTCATGTTTTATGCTTCTTTAATAAGCAAGACATTAATGAGGTTGTAATGTTGGAAGTATTTTGAGAAAATTATGGAAATCTTTTGTTTGAACACGTATTGATGAAATAAAAGTTTGTTTGGTTTCCGCTGTTTAAAATATGTGTATTTATATCTGTCTTGTGTTTACCTGTGACTTTTACTTATAAACCTCCACCAAAGTTAAGGCATTCCCTTTGTGAGTGACCTTAACGGAGGTGGGGTGTTTCACCTATATCTTTCTGGATCACTCATGAGCTCCCCCTCTTTTCTGAAGCTCTGATTTGGTACCATGGGAGTACTGCATGGTTTAGCTGCAAGTTTCCCAGTCTCCTTTAATAGATCCTGTGTACACTTCCTCTGTGAGAAGTATATACTATCACTATTTCTAGTAATTTTAACACCTAGAAAGTACTTGAGCTCTTCCAGATCTTTAGTTTGAAACTGATTATGAATGAATTGCTTTAGATTACAAATATCAGCTTCATCACTCCCAGTATCACTATGTCATCTACATACACCACTAACAGTATTATACCCTATTTTGGGTGTTTATAAAATACAGAGTGATCAGATTTGCTTCTTATAGTGTCAAATTTTTCTACAGCTAAGCTAAATTTACCAAACCATGCACGTGGGCTTTGTTTACGTCCATATAAACTCTTTTTCAATTTCCAAACCAAATTTATCTCCCCTTGAGCAACAAACCCTGGTGGTCGCTCCATGCACACCTCTTTAGTATAATCCCCATGCAGAAATGCATTTTTGATGTCCAATTGGTGAAGTTTCCAATTATATCTTTTGCTAGAGATATGAATAGCCTAATTGAGGTTATTTTGGCCATCGGTGAAAAAGTTTCAGCATAGTCAATACCATACGTTTGTGCATACCCTTTGGAAATGAGACGAGCTTTAAGTCTTGACACTGATCCATCTGCATTCATTTTGATACTAAAGATCCATTTACACCCTATTGCTTTTTTTATTTGAAGGCAGTGTAACTAAATTCCACGTGTTATTTCGTTCTAGTGCCTTCATTTGTTCCATCATTGCTTCACGTCATTTTGGTGAACTTATAGCCTCTCATATAGTCTTTGGTATAGTAATTGAATCCAGTGTTGAGCTGAACACATGTACTGTACGTGGTATCTTATCATATGTCACACATGAAGATATAGGGTAGGTGCATGTTCTCTTTCCTTTTCTAAGGGAAATGGGTAACTCTGCACTTGTATCTGTCTCAGTTTGATGTTGGTTTTCTGTTCTCATGTCATATGTGTTGCCAACATTTGAATTTCCACTTGATACAGTAGTGTACACCAAAAATTCCTCTTCATTCTCTTGAATTTGTGATGTATTGTTTTGGTAAAAGGGGGTATCCTCCATAAATGTTACATCAATAGATATAATATACTTTTGTGGACTAGGGCAATAACATTTATACCCTTTTTGAAGCTTTGAATACCCAACAAAAATACACTTCAATGATTTGTGATCTAGCTTACCCAATTGCTGGTTCACATCTCTTACAAAACATGTACAACCCCTAGCTAGATTCAAATTCTCCTCCCAGGTAAATGCATTCTTTTTTAATGGATACCCGGGCAAAGGAAGAAAGCATAGAGGCTCTGCCTGATCAGATCCCCGGAGATGGAACAACTTCTGACCCGGCTTAATCACACATTAATTCAGTCTAATTGGAAGACTGCTATTGAATCAACACTTGAAATAGGATCTTTTTATGACTCCACTCAAAGGGCCATGAATGTAGACTATAGCAAACAATGCCCCAATGTTTTTGGTGTTTCTCCAAGTCGTTCAACTCTCATGACTTGACGAGTAAAATAATATACTAAGGGCTTCTTGTTGCTAGTACACGTACACTTTCGTTTACTTGGGCTCGTGAGGTGGTAGGAAACACCGGGACTGAGACACGGCCCAAACTGCTACGGGAGGCAACAGTGGGGAATTTTCCGCAATGGGCGAAAGCCTGACGGAGCATTGCCGCGTGGAGGTAGAAGGCCCACGGGTAATGAACTTCTTTTCTTAGAGAAGAAGCAATGACGGTATATGAGGAATAAGCATCGGCCAACTCTGTGCCAGTAGCCTCGGTAAGACAGAGGATGCAAGCGTTATCCGCACTACAAGAAAACATACATATGGTTACATTTATTGGTTGCGTTTATATGTAAAAGCAACCAATGTGGCTTTTAATTTTGTATCTAAGGGTTTTTAGTTACATTTATTTAACAACTGTCTAACGTTTAACATTTCCCTCCCACTACGTTTCGCTTCCCTCCTCTATTTCGTTTTTTCGCCACTTTCCTTCTCGTCTTCCCCTTTCCCTAAATTACATTCCTCCTTTCTCCTCTTCTATTTTTCTCCCTTTGCTCCTAAAATTCCCATTTTATACCCTCATCATCTGTACTCAAGCTACGATCTTCTTTCAGCTTCACATTTTTATTCGATGGAGTTAAGCTTCACCGTTGCTCTATCATTCACATGTACTTTCGTTTTGATAATCGCCCGGTTACCCGATTATGCTATTAGATTCATTCGAGTTTAGGTTATTAATTCAAAGATCCAGCTTTAATCTTTAGGTTATTCGGCTGAAATCAAACTTGGCTAGCTCATTTTTACGAACTTGGGAAACTCAGCAGAAAATATGGTGAGTTTTTCTCTAACCCTATCTCCATTGGATTGATTGCAAAATTAATCCTGCTTTCGTTCATTTTCTATAGCGACTGATTAAAATTTTATGTTGTATTTGATATTAAATGCTAGTAGTTGTAACATTTTCTTGCTGTTCATTTTAAGATGCAACTAGTTCTTGAACAGGAGTACCTACTGAAGTAGGCAGTGCATAGGTCGCTATTATCAGATAAAAAACTGTCACTACTTGAATGCAATTAACATTTTCATGTAAGTTGCATTTAATGGGATAAAGAATTGTGATTTAGAAATAGTATCTCTTACAGCAATTGAGCTTGTCATGTCCTGAATGCTAAGCAGAAATATATGCTAACATGTTTCTTTGAGGTGTGCATCTTCCAGAATTATATACTTGTGTCAAATTCATGCGGTCCAAACAATAGACATGGTAGAAAAGAGATGTGGCGTGATAGGGTTGTTTTTAGGAAATTGATTATGCTTTATGTGAATTGGATTGTATATATTATTGCTTGAATTGTGTTTTTTGGTAGATAGGGTATGCACTTTCATGGATTTTGTGACGTTTGAGATAATGCTGTTTACAGGAGTTTCTCGAAAAAAAACTGGGCAAGAACATTTTTTTATTTGAAACTTAACTCATTGTTTACGAAAGCCTTTCTCTAGATCACGCAGACTTATACTGAAGTCGTCTGTTTAAATTTCTATTTCGGAGAAGAAAAAAGATCAAACAAGTAACCACATATCATATGTGTGTACATTATGTGACTTATGTTTTCTGATCCCCCCAAAGAAGTTAGATGTAAAATGTTTTGCTAAAGAAGTTAGATGTTCTTGTTGTCACCTTAACATTTTACAGTCAATGTTGCCGAATAATCAATTAGAATGCATGGATCACTTATTTTGAACTATAATGTTTATTTCCTACTTTTCAAGCTATACTTTTCTTTCATGGTAAGTTTTCCTTCAAATATTATCAGTTTACACATTCATAAACATAACAGTGCTTCTCCCCCTTTCTAATGTTATTTTCCCCCTTTTTGGATCTATTTGAAAAAATATAAACAGAGTGTTTGGATGTGATAGTGACACAAAACAAGTATATGAAGAGGGTGACAGGGAAATTCAGCTGTTAGTGGCATCAACTGTGAGTAATTTCAGTACGGACTTTAAGTATCATATAATTTAACTATTATTATATTATTATAATTTGTTGTAAAATAATGACATATACTTAATTATTCCAACTAGTATCTTTGCCTATGGACAAACAGGTAGTGGTAAGACATTCACTATGACTGGAATTATATATTATAGTGTTGCAGGAATTTATGAATATATAAGTAAGGCATGCACATAAAGCATTTTGTTTGAATTGCCATTCTCGAGCATCTTACATAAAGTCAAGGCTCATTTGTTTTTTTTCTTCAGCATCCAGGGAGAGAATATGTCCTCGAATTCTCTATAATGGAAATATACAATGAGTCTATGAAGGATCTTCTCAACCCTGAAAGTGGTCCACTTAGGCTTCTAGATGATCCAGAGGTTAGTGAATTGTAAATACTCGTAAAAACTATATTTACAACATAGTGAACTGTTTTAATATTTCATATATGCAATAGATAATAGCGACAAGGTGTCTGAAAGATTACATAAGAAATAACATCAAAAATGACATTGATTCAACAACATTTTTACGAAGTACAAGAATCTTGTATAGCTTATCACACAAAGAGTTTGATTCATCTTGCTGCTAAGGCATGAAGCATATAAAAATTACAAGTATAAAGGTAATCATTGTTGGCCAATTCAGTTGTTTTTGTTGATTTAACGTTTCACATGCCTCAACGTTGTGTGTAAACCAGTTATATTTTAGAGGAAATACTTGAGTATATGGTGTATTTTTTTAATTTTTTATGCATTAGCAGTAATATACAGTGTTTTAAAGTCATACCGAAGATTAAAATGAAATACTTGAGCAACACCTCAATGTTAGTAATATATTGTTGGTTTTTTAGAGATGGCTTCAGTTTCTGGTGATTTGTTCTGGGAGTTTGTCAAGAAAAATAATTCATTTCTTGTGAAGCAAATTTGGAAATGGGCATGCCTAAGATCTGATTGTTGGTTAATGAATAGTTCTGAGAGTGTTTACAGTTGGATGATCTTACTTTTACATCATAGCAAACACTTAAAAATTCAGTAAACATGGAAGTGTAAAATCAGCTTTCAAGCATCTTTACTAGCTACATAAAATAGTTATTAAGAAGTTATTGAAAACATCATAGCATATACAAATTTTATTGGGAAATACAACATTTATCTTATTAATCCATTTCTGGTTTGTTTGCGTTTTTTTTCTAGTTTCAATATGTGGTTTTGATTATTTATATCTTATAGGGTTGGCAAACAAGAAGACTATTTCCATTCGAACAAAATAAGGAATTTTATATCATTTCAATAGGCGAGGGCTTATCAGTTATTAGTATTTTGTCAATTTTTTCATTGAGTAGTAAACACCATTCTGGCAAATCAAACAAAGCTCTTGGTTTGAACTTTACATTGTACATATGCACAACAATTGCACGATCCCAAAAAAGGAAGCTTGCAACAAAGAATATGTCATAAAACCGCTTTGAAAGTCCATAGCTGAAACCATAACAAAAAGGAAGACTAAAAGAAGATTCAAAAGAATCGTATATTCCACTCAACTTTCAAATAATTCAAGACTTTCAATTTGATCAAAGACAACCAATCATCTGTTCATCTTTCTATTAGAAAAGCATATGTTATATTATTTTAGAGTCACTTCATCTTAATTGTTAGCCACAATTTTTTCTAAAGTTTCATCAAAACTGACTGGGAGTATACGGGTGCAATAGACTGGATGACTTTCCAGGGCGGATTAGTCTATGTACATGGTAAATCCATATATGAGATTCATCAGCATGTGATCCTCCTGAGATTCTCAAGGCGAGAAGATGATTTAAGGCTTCTCATAAGTTTTGTCAGAAATGTAGTTTCAACTTGAAAATGGACGTTTCAAATATTGATTTCAATCTGTATAACACATGGCAACTCAAGAGTGAAAGGATAGGATATGATATCTCAGTTGTTGGAGTTGGAACTGTGTATATTATACTCAATAAAGTCGTGACATGGATGTTATAACAGATTTTTGAACATGGGGATTTGGTAATTTATGTGGCATGCATGAAACCATGTGTAGCTTACATACCCCACAAAACCTGACATGACACAATATTTATATCATATTGTACGATTGTACTCACAGCTAGATGTTTTCCCTGACTTGATATTTCTTTTTATGACAACACCTCTGGTCGGACTGAGGTTTTTCTACAAGTTTGTTATAGCTATATATGTTCCATAGGTTATTTTGTGACAATTATTTACTTTCTTTGTATTTATATTGAGATGTCGTATATTGATTGATATGACGTAGTGAGTTGTACAAACGAATGACATGTTTTATCAACAAAGTTTGGAATGATATAAAATTCATTATTTTGTACGGTCTTCTTGCAGTCAGTTATTCTTGCACTAGCAAAGGCTAGGAACCAGAGGAAGCTTGCGAACCTGTACGGCTGTACCGCAAGTCAGTCGTGGAAAAGGATCTCCCTGCAACAACCAAGGCTGTAATTAACCAGGTAAATCGTTTGAGGACTATATTTAAATTCTTGTTATAATTAACTATAATGGAAGTAGAAGCATTTGAATTGTTATGAAATAAGACATGCATCTTTCTTTTATCCACATTTGGACCAATTTGCATTTGGCACCTATCAAATCATGGTTATATGCTGAAAGTCTTCCCTGAACAAGTTCCAAAAATCTCGTTCAATCTGGAATTCATGCAGATTGCACGGGACTTTCTAATTCGCTACCTATTATTTGGTTTTCTTACACTTGTTTATTTATTTCTCTTTGTAAGGCTCATACATTGTTTATGCATGTGTTATTCTGTTTTGATTGTTTTTTTATTCTTAGTTTTACTCTGATGAGCTACTAACATGTAAGAATTAGCCCCAAGTAGAAGAGGCAGTAACAAGGTTTTGATTACTAATTTGTTCAAGTGTATAAAATAATGGACAAATAATGATAAAATATTTTCAGGTGTAAGCTTCTAGAAAATCGTTTTAAGTGCAGTGAGCTGAATCGGTTTGTTCATTTTCTTCAGTTTCACTGGCATCAAATACACGTTTAGTTGTTGTATATAACGTTATTCTAATATATAATCCTATTTTTAATCTAACTGTTGCCTAAAGCTTTCAAGGTGATCAAGCAAACAAGACTTACTGATAGGGAATTCAACTAAAAGCCATTTTTAGGCATGATATTAGTTGTTAATATTTTTGTTTACCTTATTTTTTTTCATCTTTGAACTAATCATGGAATATCACATCATTACCATATCTTTACTGTTTATACCATTATATGCTTAATGATTGAATGTTTTCCATTTGATATAATAAATTAATAATTTTATGTAACATTATTATAGGAGTAAACTTCTAGTGCATTTTTTTGTGTCAGCTTATTTATGATGGGTGAATAGTGACATGGAAAAGATAGCAGCAGAAGTAATCTGACTTTTTGATCTATTTATATATTTCGTACACTGCAATTGAGTAAAATTGAAAGCAATAGGAAAAAAATGAGTTTTAAACATGTAACAACAACAAAAAGTCTTTAGTTGTAAATTTATAGTCCATTACTAAACACTAAACTAATCAACTCTTATAATTGATAATAGGGAAGTTTAATGGAACTTGTTGATGTTGAAGAAGAACCTGTACATTTGGGAGAGCTGGTTTTGGGACATCTAATGGCCAGTCGGACATCAATCGAGGAAATTATTTCTACACACAATGTTCAAGTGTTTTATGCGATGTACAAGGTAAACTACACTTTTGTAATTCAGTTTATTTTGTATATCTATCTAATGTATGCTTGTAGATGCTTAATAATCATTTATTTCTTAGCAAGGTCTTCTTGGATTATTCTGTGAATTTCTTATTTGGTAAATATACATTCTAATTATATTTAAGTTTCCGATACAGTTAATTTGGAAGTATTACTTAAACTATTCCGGTCTTATGAATGTTCGTAAATACTTTAAATCATATTTAGCTTTTATGTATACATAAAAAAGGATCTATAAACTTATAAGCTCATGTTTTTTGTATCTTAAAATCAAATCATTTAAATTAGTTGGATACAAATACAATTATATTGAGATTCAGTTAAATTTGTTTTAGAGACAAATCTGTCAATGCTTTAGATAGTTGTGTCCTTTCTTTATGTAGCATCAACTTTTTTTTTCCAGGGAAGATAAACCATTTTGTTAGCGTTGCAAAATGGGTATGTAATTGAATCCTGATGTTGTGACCACTTTTCATTTGTTAATTTGACGAACTTTAGGCTTCACTGCATTGCCAGCATCATATTGGAGGAAGGGTATTACAATTGCATACTTATTTAGTTGATTCATTTAACTTCCTGTAGATGTTTGGGTCTTCTGGTTTTATAGGAAATCCTATTGGCTTTGCAAGGAACGTTGGGCTTGGTATCAGGAATTTTCTTCCAATGCCCAGAAAAGAGAATGTCTGGTGTGTAAAATATTTCATTTAGACCTTTAACCATATTTGTTTTGAGCAATAAATTTGAACTTCTGCATAGCCCTATTGGACTGTTAAATGGCTTGACAAAAGGCTCAAAATTATTTATTACCAATACAGTATATGCTATAAGTAGTGCACTACCCAATTTACAAAAAATGCACACAAGGTGAACTAGTTGGATCTCAGACTTAGTGCAAATAGAGTTCCATTCATTATTATTAGTTTGATCTTATTGTATCATACTATAAAAACTTCTCATTTGCAGGGTAAGTTACCCTCACATTTGATGAGCAACTTGTTGCTAAAATGGACACGCAACAAAAGGATTTAGGATCCCATGGAAAAGGAATATTAAGTGAATTACTTGAGGTAAGCATTTCCTATTTTTTCTTTTCATTCTTCTTTTATTCAGCTTACACACCGGTATGAAGAAGAGATTGCTAGTTTAACATTCGTGTATTACCAGAGAAGAAATATAAATCAAACTTAACAGTAAAGTAACAGGAATACCTTAAGCGGTTTTAAAAGGCATAATCTCATATAACTACTTTTTAGAAAGAAATCATGATTGAATGTGAAGTTATAAGAAATATAATATGAACTATGTTCTGAGTGTATAACTAATATATTAAATAGTAACAACAAAAAAATCAATATCAACCGACATACTACAAAATAGTGGCTTTCAAATGCACATATCCGGTCCAGTATCGTTTACGATACACTTCCAGTTTTCATTCTAAAGCAACAAAGCAACCTTTGGCTGTCAGTCTCTCATAAACATCAATGTATGCTTTCCTATTCTCATTGTGAACAAAACAGCAAATACCACATTAGTTGTGCTTGGGTGAGGATAGACAAAGGGACTGGCTACATGCTAGCATGTTGATGTAGAATAAACTAATTAGAAAAGAAGATAAAAAGTTATAAATACCACTATTAAAATATATAATAAATTCATAGAAAGCAGATACGAAACCATTAAAATACGTATGATTAATGCAGTAGGACACTGATAATGTGTAATCCATGATAAATAATGCATATATAATCAGTCATTCAAAATTCGAAGCCAAACTCAAAAGCCAAAAGGGAACTCAAGTTGTGATAAACAAATAAGATATCCTCCAATGGATAGTATGAAGGGAAGCAAAGTAATAGAACTCAAAAAGCATATTGGAGTATATAAATTAAACTGATAATGCAAGTTCTGGAGATCTCTACTCAATTGAAATATACAAATTCATTAGTGTAAAGTATGATAGATAAGTTGAACGAATAACAATAAACAAGTATTATTGGACAGATGCATAATTAAAATAATTAAAATGGAAAGGAAAAATGACCCGATATCATTTTCATTGGTTATAGGGAAATGGAAAGTAAAACTCAATTGGAACCATTATTGTTTTCCTGTTTCAACACACGTATTGGTTAAGAAGACAACGAATAATTACCCTAGTTGTAGCATGAAAAATAGCTTCCATGATTTATAAATCCAACTTAAAACAGTATAATCAACTAACAACTAAACAAAAAAATTGGTTTATATGAATCTTCACTCTTAACTAAAACAATCAGTTCTTGCATAAAAGTGTAATCAATGTCATCTTCTTTAGTTTCACTCTTTCGTTCACTGCAAGCATCTATCCATTTCGCTAATGGAGATCAACATCATTATTAAACTATATGCATATCGACTGTTTAGCATCTAAAGTTTAAACGTTCGTTGAGCATGCGTTTAATGTTTGAGCGCTTGTTTAATAAATGCCTAAATAAAAAATTAACGCTTTGGAAACTAGATGCTTGTCTAACAAGAACCCTAAAAGCTAAGCGCTTGTCAAAGCAAAATGAGTTTACATTTTGCAATATCACAGAATTTAACTTCGAACTGGAAATTTGTTGGAGAAGCTCTAATAGAATGAAACAAAATCACTCTGTTCTAAACTGTAAAAGGATTAAACTTGTTTATTAAGAGGAGGTACCATGCAATTTTCTTCATAGATCTTATCACATATGAATTTAAGTCATTCAGAACACAACTATCACATTACACAAACACAAAAATACAGGTGTCCAATTTTGTTCATCATATATTATTAGCATTTCAAACTGGAGCTTGCAGATGCAACGTGTAAAGTAAACATGATATTTACAAATAGTGTGCACTTTTTTTGTATTTTAATATTACTTCCCTTTTTATATGTTTTGGAATCAATTCTTTATTTACACTACAATTCTCCAGGGGAAGAAATTACCTAGTCCCAAACTTTCCTAGTTCCGTAGTCCAACCAATAAAAATATGCCATGTAATGGTGTATTTAGCAAAATGATTCTTTGTTACAATAGTAAAATTTTAAATAAGCTCCTTGCGTATAATGTATTTTCCTAGTTCCATAGTCCAAGTAGGACGGTTAATGATATTTTTTATATTAAAATCATTTATATAATAATAATAAAATAACTAAGTTAACAATGTTTTATAAATAATAATACTAACAAATAAATAAGTGTTATTAGAAATTAACTACATATTTATAAATATATAACAATAATAATTTATTTAAGTTAACTAAATTTTATAAAAATTAGTTAAGATTTACGAAAATAAACAAAGTATTATTAAAATTTAACTGATATAACTAAGTTTTATAAAAATTAACAAGTTTATAATAATAATACTAATAACAATGATAATAAACTAAGTTTATAATAGAAATACAGAACTATATAATATTAACAAAGTTAACTAAGCTTTTAAAAAAGAATTAACTAAATTTGTACTAATAATAACAATTTAACTAAGTTAAGTATAAGAAATGATATTAATAAATTAATTTAATTTTAAATAAAAATATAATAATAATTAACTAAGTTAAATAAATTTTATAAAAAAATTGAGATGTTTATAAAATAAACGAGCTTATAAAAGTTAATTAAGTATAATAAATATTTAACTAAGTTAACTAAATTAACTAAGTTTTATAAAAATGAACAAGTTTATAATAATAATAATAATAATATAAATTTATAATAATAATTTAGCTAATTTAATTATAACTAATATAATAAATTATTTAAGTTTTATAAAATTAGCTAAGTTTATAGTAATATTAAAAACACTAAATTATAAAATATATGTCATATTGATGCCACATAGTCTAGGGTAGTAAGTTTTACATGTCTACCTACTTTTTTGGTTGCTCCATCCAGTACGTATAAATATCTTAATGGCAATAAGCATGTCCTAAGTAATCTAAATAAACAATCCGAAAGTGTAACAATAACCAAAAGTAAATCATGTTGTGTATTGCTAACAAAATCACTAACTTATGTATTTCTTCACTGCTGGTAACTAATGATCGTTGGTGCAAAAATTAAAAAATGATATGTGCTTCATCCATAGTAAGCATATGAACCTTTTTGTCAACCAATTTTGTTATAGTATTTAATGAAAACTTGTTTTATGTATATTGTTTTTTTGTTTATAGATGATGTATCTTTGTTTAACGGATATCATATGAACTAAGTTTATGGTCTATTTTTTTATGGAAATTATATAAACATGACTTATAGATGATATCATTATTTACGAATATTGTGTTATGTAATTTATGTAAATAGTTAATAGTTATGTGTTTTGATTATGTAAACTTGACTTATAGATGATGACATGAACTATAAACTATTATTTGAATGTTACTCGATAATTTATGGCAAATTCTTATTGTTGATTATCAACCTTGTCCACAGGTAATTAGCTTTTCTGGAATAAAGACCATCATCAACAATGGACATGACTTTACTTGTCATATGTATTATGACATTTATTAGTACTTATTGTGTAAACTTGTTTCTGATTGCTTGTGGTATGTGAATTTGCTGATTTTGTCGAATAATTATTATCTAAATTGTTATGGAAAATTCTTATGTGTTCTTAGTTAGTTGATTATGATGATTGATTGATTATCGATTTAAAATAGACTTTTATTTCATTGTTGCTGATTAAATATGACTATTATATAAGTAGTTGTTGGAAATAATATAAGCCATTAATAGTATATAGTAGCATTTAATATATGCTATAAAACAATCAACATGTTTTAGTAGCGTTTAAAAAACGTTACAGAGATAAATGTAACACACTGCCTGAATTTTTAGTAGCACAAAATAAATGCAACCAAAAGTTTTTAGTTGCACAAAATAAATGTTACAGAAAAGCAAAAATACCCATTAACAAATCTTCAGCTGCATTTGGAAAACGCAAATGTGTAGAAGATTTGGTAGCGTTTATCAAAACTCAACCAAAAAAACAAGACTTTTAGTTGCGGGACCTGTAGTAGTGTTCTTTAAAACGCTACCAAAAGGTTTTGGTAGCGTTTTTCAAACGCTGCTAAAGGCCTTTTCTGATGTAGTGCCGGAATGATTGGGCGTAAAGCGTATGTAGGTGGCTTTTCAAGTCCGCCGCCAAATCCCAGGGCTTAACCCTGGAAAGGCGGTGGAAACTACCAAGCTGGAGTATGGGAATTTCTGGTGGAGCGGTAAAATGCGTAGAGATCGGGTTTAATTGGGAACATATCTTTGTCTGGTTGCAAAACTTTATAGGGTATTTCATTGTTCAGAACAGTAGAAGGCACTAATCTATTTATAAGAAAGCATGCTGTAGCCACAGCATCAGCCCAAAACATTTTGGGTACATTCATCTGAAACACAAGAGCCCTAGCAGTTTCTCATAGGTGTTGATTTTTTCTTTCAACTACACCATTTTGGGAGGGGGTATCAACACAGGAAGTTTCATAAACAATAACATTTTGAGCTAGATAACTATTGAGTTCAACTGACATATATACTTTCCTTAATATTTTTATAGATGTACTAAACTGATTTTTAATCTCAGTATGAAATTTACAGAATATAGAAAATAATTCTGCACGAGATGTCATCAGAAACAACCAGGTTAAACGAGTGTAGTCATCAACAAATGTTATAAAATACCTATATCCAGAAAAAGGACTACTAACATGTTTATTGACTCTAGGTAATGAACTGCTTCTATGATGTTTTGCGCACTGACAGGCTTCGCAATTTATTATAAATAGAGTGCTATATTGAGGACACAACTGCTTGAATAGAGATGGATGGCCAAGTTGACAATGTAGTTTGAATGCTGAATCTATGATTGAACAAGCTACTGGGGAAGAAAGTGTATTAAGAGTATATAATCCCCCTGACCCACTCCTTCTACCAATAGCCTGCTTTGTCACTAGATCCTGAAACACATAGTAATCAGGGTAGAAAGCGATACTACAGTATAGATTGTGTGTGATACGACTTACGGATAGTAAATTAAATGACAATGATGGTAGATATAGCACAGAGGTCATGGGTAAGGATGAATTTGATTCTATTTCTCCAGTTCCAGTCACTACTGATTGTGATCCATCTGCTAGTGTTACTTTATGAAACTCATTACTTTGTCATAAACTTATAAACAATTGTGGATTACCTGTCATGTGATCCGAAGCACCAGAATCTATTATCCATTTAGAGGTAGGTGAGCCAGTGCTTGTGTTTGCAACAGAGTTTGTTATTGAAGTATTTGAAGTATCAGTAGGCTTATTATGCATAGAACTCTGAATTTTGGTATATTTTTCAAATTCATATGCAGTGATGAGAACATTTTTAATATTAGATGAGTTTGTATTCCTTTGATTGCATTGCAAGCTTCTACACTCAGCAATCACATGACCAATCCTTTTGCAATAGTTACAAAACTTGTTTTGATTAACTGGTGGTCTCCATTGTGGTTTTTGTGCCCTTCCTGGTGGTCGAACTCTCCATGATTGAGGATGTGGTGGTCTCTGTGACCCCCATGTTTGTGCATATTGTTGTGCACCACCTCTAATTGTATCAGTTTGATTACTTGGAGGCATGTTCCCACTATTACCCATAAAAGCACTGTGTGTAGTATTGACACTCGTGTTACCCGTGCTCGATGCATTTTCAGCTCTGAGCACACGACCATATACCATATGTAAGGTAGTTAATTCAGTGCTAGCAAGAATCTGTGACTTCACACCATCAAATTCAGATGAAAGCCCAGCTAAGAAACTCCTTATGGCCATCTGTTCCCTTTGATTTTCTTGAACCTTGATGTCTGCACTCATTGACAACAACATGTTGAACTCCTCATACGTTTGCTTGAATAACATAAAATACTTCATCACACTCATTTCCTTCTTCTCAGCTCTATAAAATGATTGACATACATCATACATCCTTGTTAAAATTCCTTTTCCCGAATATAAGAACTCCAAGTACTCCACCAATTCTTTGACTGTTTCACAGTGATTTATCAACCCAATAACTTCGTTTTCAACTGAATTTCTGATCTGCAAAAATAGACGAGCATCATCACAATGCCAGGTCTGATCTTCTTTGTCTTTTGAATCAAATTTTGGAGGTTCACTAATTGAATGATCAATTTGATCCATACTTCTGATGTACAAACAAATTGTCTTATTCCAATCGTGATAATTGGAGCTATTCAATTTTAGATCCGTAATTTTTGGCATCATCGGAATTACATCAACCGTCCTTGGCTTCGACATGATTTACACAATGGATTCACATATTGCAACGGAAATAAAGATGAGAAAAGCAAAGTCGAATCTCGAACCCCTTAGATTGGACGCTCTGATACCATGTAATCAATTGCGATGTAAAGTAATGAAGAATAGGAGGATATCAGACGCCATGATTTTAGAGAGTTCTATTCATTAGGTTTAGAACGGAAGAGGGAAAGTAATTTAAATAGTTGCAGGCCAGAACACAATAACATGGGCCGTGCAAGCTGGACTTATAATGTTAGCCCAATATACATATAAATAACGAAAGCCTATTTAATAATAGTGAAAATAAGGGACACATCCCTAAAAAATTTCAAAATTAAAACGGCATCCCTCCCAAATTTCCAATCAAAGGGGGTCCTTCTTTTCATACTTACGTGTTTTCTTCAAAATAAATAAATAAATCTAAATTCTGCAAATATTCCCAGAAGACTACGAAAATAAAAAGACTTGCATACATGAGTGCAAGTATTCACAATTGTTGCACATATGTATGCAAGTATTCACGAAGCAATTTACGTTGAAAATCTTCAGGAATTTCTGCATACATGTGTGCAACTATTTCAATATATTTGCATACTTGTATGCAAATACTGCATGAAGATTTCACGTTGAAAAATATACCTACGTATTGTTGCACACATGTGTACAAGTATTTGAAATACCTGCATGCATGTATGCAAATAAATATGAACCGATTTGCATGGATGTGAATTTTTGCACACTTGTATGCAAGTTTTCTGTAATACTTGCATGCCTGTATGCAAGGAAACTAACACAGATGCATAACTGAAATACTTGCATGGATGTATGCGTGAAATTCAAAATAGGTGCATTACTAGTATGCAATTAACTGCAGTTTCGTTGTTTTTCTGTAATTTTGGTTTTTAACGTGTTTTTTGATGGTTTTTATCTGATTTTTTAACGTTTTCGTGTTTTATTTTAATATGAATTTACGTGATTTTTTTTTTTTTATTTTAAGAATTTTCGAAAAATAGGGACCTAATTTATAATAAGTCTAGGACCGGATGTGAGCCTAATTTTGAAACTTAGTAGGGACCTGTGCCGAACAGATCTTTAATGATATAATCCAGGCATAAACTTCTTCATCATCTAATTACTTATTTTTTTTTTTTGATTTGAATGTATGTGTTATTATTGAGTCAAATGATGTTGATTTTTTTTTTAAATTCCTTTTAAAATGAGAAATAGTGGGGGATACATCTACCACTAGAATTCCAATGATATAAAATAATGATCAAATGAGGAAACTAAATCTAAACCTAGAAAAAGTAAAAGAGTTAGGATAGCTAAAGATTGTGGTCCAAAATATATTGCCTATGTATTAGAAGAGGACCATGCTAGTCTCAAAGAAGCTCTTTCTTCTTTAGATTCAAACCTCTTGCAAGAAACGATAAATGAAGAACAGGAATCTCTTGATTCTCATGAAACATGACACCTAGTTGATTTACCTCCATGTTATAAAACGATAGGTTGTAATTGGGTATTTATAAAGAAATTGAAACATGGTGGCATAATTGATAAATATAATGGTCGTCTCATTGTTAAAGGATCTAGACAAAGAGAAAATATTGACTTCAATATCTTCTCATCTGTTATTTAAATAACTTCCATTCGAGTATTAATTTCTCTTGCTTCATTTTATGATTTACCAATTAACCAAATAGATGTAAAACAACTTTTTGAATATGAATCGGAATAATATATTTATATGGACCAACCAGATTTTTTTTGTTATGCCTAGTCAAGAGCATCAAGTTTGTCAACTACATAAGTCTCTACATGATCTTAAATAGACACCTAAAAAATGACATGAATTTTAATTATTTCACATGGTTTTAAAGTAAGCGAATCTGACAAGCGTTCTTATTATAAATCCAAGAATAATACTTTCAAGATCATATGTTTATATGTGGATGATTTGCTTATATTTGCTTCAAAAAGATTCATATTATGAATAACGTTAAGTCCATATTATAGGCCAGCTGTAATATGAAAGATCTTGGTAAAACCAGTAATCCTTAGCATTAAGATTACTTAGTTTGAAAATGGAGTTCTTTAGATCAGCCTAATTGTGTTGAGACTAAATTAAAGAAATAATCTATTTTCAATGTAAATCAGCTACCAAGTTTGTAGAAATCGATGAACGGGGTATAAGTCGTAAGCATGAAATAGGAATGAATCGCTAAGGCATAGTTTAATCAAGGCTTGATTAAAGCAAGACTTTTTTGATAAATTCATGCATTTTGGATAAAATTTCAATATTTTGCTTAGTATAACTTAATTACAATGGTATATCATGGATTTTGTCTGATATTGTAGCAATCATTGAGATAAAATCGCTAGAAATAAATATTTTGATGCTTAAAAGAGAGACGGATGTTAAATTAATGCGTGGACAGTGTTTATAAACCTTTTTAAATGCATATATAATGTAGTGAGTGTCATCTTGACGATTAGTCAAAAATAGAGGTGGTGAGTGTAACACCCCACCTCCGCCAAGGTAACTCTTGCAAGTACATTGGCTTTGGAGGGGCGTTAAACGAGGTAAACATGCATGCAGATATCACAAGACAGAACATATAAGTAAAAAAGAGTATTAAAGCAGCGGATAAAACTAGCATTTCAAAACCATAGTTAAGTTACAACAAAGTACTTGGTCATTATTTTCCAACACACAAAGTCTAGATAAAAGCATAAACTGAAAAACTGAAATACATAAAGTACTATCCCCAAAATGAAGTGATAAACCATAGCTAGCTCAATGTCCAAAACCGTACATGAGCAAATCCAGTAAGCAAGCTGTAAAGATCCAAGCTAAGCTCCAATGTTCCCACCCTGAGGAGCTGAGGGGGGGGGGAACGGAAGAAAAGAGGCGAAAGAAAACAGGTCAGTCAAAAAGACTGGTAAGCCCTAACTACTATCAGTCCATGAACTAGTAAAGTTAACTGGCATGAGAAGCTGAGATGAATCATAAGGATAACAACATACTGGCATGATGATTAACTAACAAGATAGATAAAGGTGTCATCGCATAATCAAGGTTAAGTTTTGCACCACGGGTGTACTAGTATTCTAACATGTCCAGTAAAGACAGGAATTGATCCCTTGGTCCAAGCTTGGCCCAATATCATGAGGTGACCTAAATCAAGGTCCAACTACGCGGTCTAGTTGATCGGCTCCCTACAAGCCTAACTCGTCAAGTGTCGGTGTCATATGACCCAAACATGCAATGTAGTTAAACAGCGCTAGGTACACCCTAGGGTGTATCAAGTCCTAGGGTGTCAACCTCGGACACCAATCAAGTATGCACAGTCTAAATCTACTGGTACCCGTGCCTGATTCTCCAACTCCGGACTATGTGCACGACCATAGTCCGCCTGGACCTACACCGGCGTACCTACTCAGCCATCGTTTTGGTCGCTTACATATCAGCCCAATAATCGTGCCCCACCCTAGCCTAGTCCTAGGGTCTTATGATACTATCAAGAGGGTTACTGCTGAAAAGGACCACGCAACTAGGGTTTCCTTAACGGGTTAAATGTGGTTAACCCAATCCAAACGTGGATTAAATTGGTTAAGTGTACCCAAGGTTCATGACTTAACCCCGATTAACCCATCCAGACCAAATTGATTAAGTATTAAGTGGACCATGACTTAACCCTAATCAGGAGGCATTAATTAACTTTATGTGCTTTAAACTCTCACATTAGACCTTGTTGTGGTTACTAGTTAAGCCGGGCGGGTCCGGGTAGCTTTACACCACAACTTGGTCTAACCTCGGGTTCGAGCACAACATGACCAACTTCTCACATTGGATCCTATTGTTTGTAGCCACTAGTTAAGCCGGGCGGGTCCGGGTAGATTTATGCTACAAACTCAACCCAACCCATACTCATATTTTCTAAGTGTCATGTCCATTATGTTTCCAAAACATAACTACAAGTTAACATATCACTTCATGTTATAAAAACCATGTTTATGTCATAATGTTACCCAACCCCAACGTAATCCCATCGTTTACATAATCGCATCAACGCATAAAGGATAAAATAGGGAACTTGGCATAATCATGACAAAAAGGTGTTGAAGCCACAAGTTTAACATGGTGGCATATGAAATGTACATATGTTCATATACTTGCATATTGCATTATTAGGCTTCAAAAGTATGCATAAAACCAAACTTAGCATATAAGTGATACATGATGATAAATGACATGTAGAAGTTGCTAGAAGTTCGCATTTAGCCTCACATGCAAGTTATCATAAGGGATATGATAACTTCCATGTTGCCAAAATGCAACCTTTAACATAAAGCTTGAAGCTTTAAGCTCACAAACTCAAGTTTAACTTGCATAACATGATAACATGATCAACCCAAACTTGCATAACATAGCAACATGTGTCACACATAATGATTAAACCAACTTGCATAATGATAAACCAAACTTGCATATCATAATGATCAACCAAACTTGCATATCATAATGATCAACCCCAAACTTGCATCATTCATTTAACTTTAGAGTTCAAAAATGAAAGTAGAAAAGGGCTTACAATGCTATGAAGACACAAATGAATATTTATTATAAAGATTGAGACGAAGCCCTTATGCAATCACCAAAAAACCCAAATATGCAAGCTCCAAATGAAAAACCCTTGAGCCAAATCAATAAAAACCCTTGCTTTGTAATAGAAATGTTGCAACTTGACTTGAATGCAAACTAAGAACACTCATACAAGCTTGAAAATACTTGTATGAACTCAAAATCTCTCATATAAATAAACTTACGAATTTTTAGCATGAGAGTGGAGGCCATGAGAGGAACAAATTTGACATAGTTTAGTTGTAGGATTGAATAATGGTGATTTAGGCTAGGTTTAGGGGTCTTTTTATAGAAGATTAGGATAGTATTAGCCATAGGATTAACCCTAGATTCAATCCAAGCCATCAAATCCCGTCACAAGCCTCCAAAACAGGTCCAAACAGCCAAAACAGGTGCACCAGGCCGACTTGGCCAACCAGGGAGGTCGACCCCCAGGTCGACCCTAGGGTCGACTCCCCAGTCGACCTGGGGGGGGGGGAGGTCGACTCCCCAGTCGACCCCCAGGTCGACCCCCTGGGTCTGGCGGGAATTTTCCCGCCACTTCTGATTTTCTGAAATTTGAATCTGTTTTGAATTTGAATTTTTCGTGAAACTTTGCGAGGCCATATCTTGGTCATACGGACTCTGATTTTCGAAAACTCGGACTCTATTTCGCGTATTTTTCCGAGACGAACGTAATGGCACAGCCCGTTTCCCTTGATTCAGATTTTACAGTTTAATTCTGCCTTGATTTATGTTATAACATGTTATTCAAAAATACGGGTTGTTACATTCTCCCCTCCTTAAAGGATTTCGTCCCCGAAATCTCCAAGTTAGGAAGAACGTATCCTACCATCCATCATCCATCTACTCAAAACATCATCCACGTGCAGTCATTGTCCTTAAAGGATTCTAAATGCTGTATGATCATGTGCAAAGGTGTGTGTATATGTACTTATCTAATGCGAAAATCAGGAGGTTACTGATTCAGTAAACCCCCTTAATGCAAAACATGTTAGTGAAATGAGTCCATATGTATGCAATTTCCTAACATAATTTATAATCTCTACATGAGTGCACATAACATTCATCCATATGCAACATCCACGTGATAGCATAACAAGTTTCATCCATGAATAAGTATAAGCACTCATGCATATGCAACATGAAAGTGTGTGAGCCGATCTTAGTGCCTAATGTGTATCATGCATCCACGAGTATCCACGTGCAAACACTTGCAACCATTTGCAACCATCAAGCATAACATGTTTCAAATACATGTTTCATCCAAAGGGTTTCTACCTAAGGTCCTCATGACAAGTTTAACGAGATAATAAGATAAACAGGACAAACACGGATAAAAGAAAGATATGCTAATTTGGAAAGAGGTCGAGAATGTACCCTAAAAAAGGAATGGATAAAGCCCACGCATCTTCTCCTCGGTTTCCCAAGTTGCGTCTTCATCGGCTTCACTCCACTGAACTTTCACCAATTTGACTTCTCGATTCCTTAGCTTCTTGACCTCCGTTCCCAAGATACGAATCAGAGCTCTTCTTAAGGTTGCCTCTTTCTCTAACTCAATGTCTTCAAGAATGCTTGGTTCAACCACCTCAGCGGACTCATGCAGGCACTTTCGGAGATGCGAGACATGAAAGACATTATGCACTCCGGCTAGCTTTTCGGGCAATTCCACCTTATAGGCCATCTTTCCAATTCTCTCTATGATAGGGAAGGGTCCTACAAACCTTGGTGCCAGCTTCCCCACTGCTCCAAAACGAACCACATTACGTAAAGGAGAAACCTTCACGAAAACCATGTCTCCCACTTCGAATTCCAAATCTGCCCTTCGTCTGTCACCATGGGATTTCTGTCTATCTTGGGCCGCTTTCATCCTTCTTTTCACCAATTCAACTTTCTCGGATGTCTCCCGTATCATATCGGGCCCAAGTATAAGCCTATCTGTTGTCTCCCACCAACAAGATGGTGACCTACACGGCCTCCCATACAAAGCTTCAAATGGTGCCATCCCTATGCTAGCTTGATAGCTATTATTATACGCAAACTCTACAAGAGGAAGGTGGTCTTCCCAAGTACCACCGAAGTCGAGAACACAAAGCCTCAAGAGATCTTCTAGCACTCTATTCACCCTTTCGGTTTGGCCATCCGTCTGGGGGTGATAGGCTGTACTCAGATTCAATCGCGTACCCATTGCTTCTTGCAAACTATTCCAGAACTGGCTAGTGAAAATTGGGTCACGATCGCTAACTATGCTAGAAGGAACTCCATGCAACCGCACTATCTCTCGAAGATAAATAGATGCTAGCCCTGATGCGGTCCTCTTGCTTTTTACTGGGATGAAGTGAGCACTCTTCGTAAGTCTGTCAACTATGACCCATATGCTTGTGTTCCCTTTTCTTGACCTAGGCAATCCATCCACAAAATCCATAGAAATACTCTCCCACTTCCATTGCGGGACCTCCAATGGATGTAAAAGCCCACCTGGTTTCTTTGACTCGGCTTTCACTTGTTGGCACACCATGCACTTTGAAACATACTCTGCCACGTCTTTCTTCATTCCATCCCAAAAGAAAATGTGCTTCATATCTCTATACATCTTATCTCCTCCTGGATGTATAGTCATCTTCGAGTGATGTGCTTCTTCAAGAACTTTATGCACCAAGTCTCCTACTTGTGGAACGCATAGCCTTCCATCACGCCTCAGCCAACCTTTATCATCAATGGTATATCTAGCAAGGTGACTAGACGTTTCACCCCGAATCAACTTATCCATGACCTCGACTATTTGCGGATCTTCCCTCTGTGAAGCCCCAACTTGATCAAGAAGTGTGGGTCTAAGCTCAAGGGATGCTAAAGAACCCGTCATCGACTCAACAGTCGTCGTGAAATCAAAGGTTGCCAAGAATTCTAAGTTCTTCATCTCAATGAACAAGGGGCTCAAAGTCAACCTCCTTCTGCTTAGTGCATCTGCCACAACATTACCCTTGCCAGGGGTATAAGCTATCTCGAAGTCATAAGATGCCAAGAATTCCATCCACCTTTGCTGCCTTAGATTCAGATCTTTTTGCGAGAAGAGGTACTTGAGTGACTTGTGATCAGTATACAACTCAAACCTTTCGCCTAGAAGATAGTGGCGCCAGGATTTGAGTGCAAAGATGATCGCCGCCAACTCTAAATCATGAGTGGGATAGTTCTTCTCATGAACTTTAAGTTGCCTACCCCCATAACATATCACTCTTCCCTCTTGCATCAGAACGACACCTAACCCCGTGCCACATGCATCTGTGTACACGGTAAACATCTTACCACTATCGGGTAATGCCAAAACTGGAGCTGAGGTAAGGGCTCTTTTGAGCTTTTGAAAAGCAAGCTCACACTCCAAGTCCCATGCGAAGACTAAGTTCTTCTTCGTCAACTTAGTAAGAGGGGCCGAAATCTTAGCAAAGTCTCTGATGAACTTCCTATAGTAGCCCGCCAGACCGAGAAAGCTTCTTACCTCGGTTGCATTCCTAGGAGTCTTCCAGTCTTGAACCACAACCACTTTCGCCGGATCCACCGCTATGCCTTGCTTAGAAACTATATGTCCAAGAAACCGAACTTCCCTTCTCCAAAAATGACATTTGGAGAACTTGGCTTTCAACTGATGCGCCCTAAGCGTATCCATCACTTCCTTCAGATGCCTAGCATGCTCTTCCTCATCCTTTGAGAAGATCAGAATATCATCCACAAAGACAACAACAAACTTGTTAAGGAACTCCCTGAACACCCTACTCATCAAGTCTACGAAGTAGGCGGGTGCATTAGTCAATCCGAATGGCATGACAAGCCATTCAAAGAATCCGTCTGGAGTCCTAAACGCAGTTTTATCAATGCTATCCTCAGCTACTCTAAGCTGATGGAATCCGGTGGCTAGATCGAGCTGAGAGAAAACAGAAGCACCAACGAGCTGGT
The DNA here is from genome assembly GCA_030737875.1 of Allium sativum. NCBI lineage: Eukaryota > Viridiplantae > Streptophyta > Magnoliopsida > Asparagales > Amaryllidaceae > Allium > Allium sativum. The sequence continues at coordinate 277,120,418 of CM060910.1, read as the reverse complement.
CAAAGAGATCATCAATCCTCGGTAACGAGTGCCTATTCTTCTTTGTCAGCTTGTTCAACTCTCGATAATCTACACATAGGCGAAGCGAGCCATCCGCCTTAGTAGCGAGTACCACCGGAGCACCCCATTCAGAAATGCTTCGCCTAATAAAATTCTTCTCAAGCAACTCCTTGATTTGCTTGCTGAGCTCCCTTCTCTCACGAGGGGCCATGTGCCTAACGGGCAATGATACTGGCTTGGCATTATCAACTAGATAAATGCGAAAATCTATCTCTCGTTTAGGGGGTAACCCCTTAACTTCCTCAAAGACATCAGGATAGTCTCGGACCACCCTTACAGATTGCAGATCATCGATGGACGAGTCGAGAGATTCAAGATAACATAACATGACGGGACCTCTAGGGTTACAAGAAATTTCTAGGGTATTACCGAGGCGAGTCATGAGCCTCACCACCCTATGTTCACAATCGAGAATGGCTCCATAACTGGACAACCAATCCATGCCCAAGATCAACCCATATCCCGTGAACCCGAGAACATAAGCATTACACGCGAATTCTACGGTCAAGATAGAAATCTTCAAATCCACACAAATCATAGATAGATGGGCGGAACCCCCAATTGGATTTGAAACACAAACGGGATCCTCAACTAGGCTAGTACTTAGGTGCAAACTTTCAACAATGTCAGAAGAAATAAAACTATGCGATGCGCCAGAATCAAATAAGGTGCGAACAGGATAATCAGAAATATAAACAAGACTTTCTACAGAAATACTACCTCGGTCCTGAACTGGAGCGGCAGTGATAGCATGCACTTGCCCTCCAGAAGGTCCTGCACGCTGATTCTGTCCTTGCTTCTTGGGGCAATCCTTGCTAAAATGTCCGGTCTCTCCACAATGAAAGCACTCGCCCGACTTCCTCTTCCTTTTCTTACAGTCTTTAGCTATGTGCCCAACATTCCCACAGTAGTGGAATTTTCTTGGATCCTTTGCCTTGGCCTTGTTGCCCTTGTTGTTCTTGTTGTTTTTGTTGTTCTGATTGCTCTGATTTCCTCCCCACTTGGAGTCTGTCTTCTTGGCTTGAGTCTCACTAGCCTTGACTTCCTTCTTGCCATTCTTATCATCTCCTTGAAGCAATTCCATGTCTACTAGTCCCTCAAAAGTGGCCCCCATGGGTATATGAGATAGGGCTAAACCTTGTAATGGCTCATTCAACCCTCGTGCAAAGCGTAAAGCCTTCTTCTGGGGAGTATTAACCATGTCCAAACCGAATCGGGCGAGCTTGTTAAACTCATTCACATACTCCCTCACTGTCATGTCCCCTTGCTTCAAAGATATAAACTTCTCCAATTGCAAATTCGCCTCAGCTGATGATAGAAACTTAAGCCCAAATCTTGTCCTAAAGTCGGCCCAAGTCTCTATAGGCCTCGTAGCATTGGTGACCTCCCACCAATAAGCAGCTTCTTCTTTTAATAACCATGCTGCCAATAAAACCTTTCTATGGTCTTCCACATCAAAGATAGCGAAAAGATCTTTGGTTTCTTTCAACCAATTTCGTGCCTCCACAAAAGTCTCCGTCCCTATGAAGTTCTTGCCACCCATCGCCTTAACGTCCTTGCAAACTTTAGCGAAATCCGCTTGTGGATTCTGAGGAGGAGGAGGAGGAACCTCAGTTATATTGGGGGTATTTGCTGGGCCCACATCGTTGGCCCTAGCTTCCAAGTACCTCCGGAACCATCCGGGAATGGTCACTCCCTCGGGAAGGTTAAGATCGGCCATACTGAAAAAGAAAAAGATAGATTCAGAACGAGGAAACGAAGGATAGTGCTATGGCTTTTGGGGAATAGCCTTTTTAAAATAACTAGACTTTTCTTGGAAAATACTTAATTGGTTTTGAAAATAGTTTTTCAAAAGGTAAGTTTTAAAAACACTTTTGTTCAAATCTTGTAAACCTTATGCTCTGATACCAAATGTAACACCCCACCTCCGCCAAGGTAACTCTTGCAAGTACATTGGCTTTGGAGGGGCGTTAAACGAGGTAAACATGCATGCAGATATCACAAGACAGAACATATAAGTAAAACAGAGTATTAAAGCAGCGGATAAAACTAGCATTTCAAAACCATAGTTAAGTTACAACAAAATACTTGGTCATTATTTTCCAACACACAAAGTCTAGATAAAAGCATAAACTGAAAAACTGAAATACATAAAGTACTATCCCCAAAATGAAGTGATAAACCATAGCTAGCTCAATGTCCAAAACCGTACATGAGCAAATCCAGTAAGCAAGCTGTAAAGATCCAAGCTAAGCTCCAATGTTCCCACCCTGAGGACCTGAGGGGGGGGGGAAACGGAAGAAAAGAGGCGAAAGAAAACAGGTCAGTCAAAAAGACTGGTAAGCCCTAACTACTATCAGTCCATGGACTAGTAAAGTTAACTGGCATGAGAAGCTGAGATGAATCATAAGGATAACAACATACTGGCATGATGATTAACTAACAAGATAGATAAAGGTGTCATCGCATAATCAAGGTTAAGTTTTGCACCACGGGTGTACTAGCATTCTAACATGTCCAGTAAAGACAAGAATTGATCCCTTGGCCCAAGCTTGGCCCAATATCATGAGGTGACCTAAATTAAGTTCCAACTACACGGTCTAGTTGATCGGCTCCCTACAAGCCTAACTCGTCAAGTGTCAGTGTCATACGGCCCAAACATGCAATGTAGTTAAACAGCGCTAGGTACACCCTAGGGTGTATCAAGTCCTAGGGTGTCAACCTCGGACACCAATCAAGTGTGCACAGTCTAAATCTACTGGTACCCGTGCCTGATTCTCCAACTCTGGACTATGTGCACGACCATAGTCCGCCTGGACCTACACCGGCGTACCTACTCAGCCGTCGTTTTGGTCGCTTACATGTCAGCCCAGTAATCGTGCCCCACCCTAGCCTAGTCCTAGGGTCTTATGATACTATCAAGAGGGTTACTGCTGAAAAGGACCACGCAACTAGGGTTTCCTTAACGGGTTAAATGTGGTTAAGCCGATCCAAACGTGGATTAAATTGGTTAAGTGTACCCAAGGTTCATGACTTAACCCCGATTAACCCATCCAGCCCAAACTGATTAAGTATTAATTGGACCATGACTTAACCCTAATCAGGAGGCATTAATTAACTTAATGTGCTTTAACCTCTCACATTAGACCTTGTTGTGGTTACTAGTTAAGCCGGGTGGGTCCGGGTAGCTTTACACCACAACTTGGTCTAACCTCGGGTTCGAGCACAACATGACCAACTTCTCACATTGGGTCCTATTGTTTGTAGCCACTAGTTAAGCCGGGCGGGTCCGGGTAGATTTATGCTACAAACTCAACCGAACCTCGAGTTGACCATACTCATATTTTCTAAGTGTCATGTCCATTATGTTTCCAAAACATAATTACAAGTTAACATATCACTTCATGTTATAAAAACCATGTTTATATCATAATGTTACCCAACCCCAACGTAATCCCATCGTTTACATAATCGCATCAACGTATAAAGGATAAAATAGGGAACTTGGCATAATCATGACAAAAAGGTGTTGAAGCCACAAGTTTAACATGGTGACATATGAAATGTACATATGTTCATATACTTGCATACTGCATTATTAGGCTTCAAAAGTATGCATAAAACCAAACTTAGCATATAAGTGATACATGGTGATAAATGACATGTAGATGTTGCTAGAAGTTCGCATTTAGCCTCACATGCAAGTTATCATAAGGGATATGATAACTTCCATGTTGCCAAAATGCAACCTTTAACATAAAGCTTGAAGCTTTAAGCTCACAAACTCAAGTTTAACTTGCATAACATGATAACATGATCAACCCAAACTTGCATAACATAGCAACATGTGTCACACATAATGATTAAACCAACTTGCATAATGATAAACCAAACTTGCATATCATAATGATCAACCAAACTTGCATATCATAATGATAAACCAAACTTGCATATCATAATGATCAACCAAACTTGCATATCATAATGATCAACCCCAAACTTGCATCATTCATTTAACTTTAGAGTTCAAAAATGAAAGTAGAAAAGGGCTTACAATGCTATGAAGACACAAATGAATATTTATTATAAAGATTGAGACGAAGCCCTTATGCAATCACCAAAAAACCCAAATATGCAAGCTCCAAATGAAAAACCCTTGAGCCAAATCAATAAAAACCCTTGCTTTGTAATAGAAATGTTGCAACTTGACTTGAATGCAAACTAAGAACACTCATACAAGCTTGAAAATACTTGTATGAACTCAAAATCTCTCATATAAATAAACTTAGGAATTTTTAGCATGAGAGTGGAGGCCATGAGAGGAACAAATTTGACATAGTTTAGTTGTAGGATTGAATAATGGTGATTTAGGCTAGGTTTAGGGGTCTTTTTATAGAAGATTAGGATAGTATTAGCCATAGGATTAACCCTAGATTCAATCCAAGCCATCAAATCCCGTCACAAGCCTCCAAAACAGGTCCAAACAGCCAAAACAGGTGCACTAGGCCGACCTGGCCGACCAGGGAGGTCGACCCCCAGGTCGACCCTAGGGTCGACTCCCCAGTCGACCTGGGGGGGGGGGAGGTCGACTCCCCAGTCGACCCCCTGGGTCTGGCGGGAATTTTTCCGCCACTTCTGATTTTCTGAAATTTGAATCTGTTTTGAATTTGAATTTTTCGTGAAACTTCGCGAGGCCATTTCTTGGTCATACAGACTCCGATTTTCGAAAACTCGGACTCTATTTCGCGTATTTTTCCGAGACGAACGTAATGGCACAACCCGTTTCCCTTGATTCAGATTTTACAGTTTAATTCTGCCTTGATTTATGTTATAACATGTTATTCAAAAATACGGGTTGTTACAGTGAGGCTAGCTTAACGCATAGACGAGACCCAGACCAGAGAGTAGAAGGATTTTTACAACCCTGGATACTATTACACCATATGATCCAAGTAAAACTATTCGAAAACACCGATGAATGTGTATGACGGTCTAAACATACGAGCATCATCTGTAGCCTTGGGTATGTCATTAATTGTAGGGTTGTTATGGTAATGGTAACCGCTACCGATACATGAGAATAATTACCGTACCAATACTACTGGTAAGTCAAAAATAGCTACCGATAATTTACCGTTATCAATGGTAAAGTATTCATTGATATACCGATAAACTGGTATACCGTTGGCTGGTAATGAGAAATTTACCACTACAACAAACATTCAAATTTTGTTGCACTAAAATTTGAAAAAAATAAAAGCAATTATCTTGTTTTTTTTTTATTACTCTATGATATTTATATTATTATTATGACATGTTTTAGTTGACATCTAAGTATTTCTTAATCCATCACAGCTTATTTACAATAATATAAGATAATAACATTTATAATCTCAAACTTTAAGCCTAACAAAACTTAAAAAGAATCATCATCATAAATAATACTACAAAATCTTCTTAAAAACCACTATGTATCGTTAAAAGTGTCTATGGTTAAGATTTGATCTAATAGTTAGAAATAAATTTAATATGATTGGTAAATTTACCGTTACCACTGGTTTTGGCTTTTCTTTACCATACCGATAACATTAGTAAACCAAAGTGACTCAATTTTTGTTACCAATTACTTGGTATTGGCATGGTAATGGTAAATTTACCATTATCATAACAGCCCTAATTAATTGTACTTGATCCAACATAGCTTATATATCGTGAGGTTACCCTGTAGGTTTAATAGAAAAATGTCATGAGATACCTTAAAAGAACCATGGACCTTGTATTAAATCATCATAAGTTTTCAGCTGTTGTTGAAGAATAAAGTGATTTAGAGTAGAGTACCTTATCAGACGATTTTTAAAGCAGTTAATGGATATATCGCTAGTAATCTAAGAAATAAATTATTTTGGTTCAATGCAATATGGAATCAAAAACGACCATATATCTAGTTAAGAAGCTGCTTACTTAAGAAATCTGTTAACTGCGATTTTTTGTGGGAAAAACCGTTACTGTTGATCCACTGCCATGAATATTGCAAAAGTTGAAAACTATTACTACAATGACAATATATGAATACTTGTCGTTAGCATAGTGCTATAAAAGAGTATATCTCTTCAAGATTTGCTAGAGTGGATTTTATATGCACCGATGAAAATCTGATGGATCATTTGATGAAAATATTGACTAAGGAGAAAGTCCTGTTAGGAATAACGCTATTGCCTTTAGAATGGCAACTATGTGTTTTCCAGCGTTAAAATGATTGGGGTATGAGCATCGTCCAGTAAAAAGTCAATCTTTAATTTGTTCGCTTCACACTTGAGTCTGACTCATGTTCTTGCTACATGCCATTCAGATTCTCAGCCACAGATTGAAACCGTCGACCTTCCAATATGCAAAGAACAGGCATTCCGTTGCGTTTCTTCACGATGCACACAATACGCTCGACGATATGCATGAGAAAGATTACAAATCATACAATGAAACAGTGAGGAACTACACTGCTACCAAACATTATTCTCTTGCAATATCAACATTCAAAAAGCTACAGCTTTCTGAACTAAATCCGGACACATTTACCCTTGCAGCAGTCATAAAATCATCGTCAACTTTCTCTAGTCCTAACTGTGGGAAAACCCTACACGGATTTGCAGAAAAAACAGGTATGTCTTCCAACATAGTTATCCAAAAGGCAGTCATGGATATGTATGCAAGGTTTACTCTTCTGAATGATTCCAGCCAAATTTTCTACAATATGGTCTTCAAAGATTCTGTATGTTACAATGTAATGCTTGTGGCATATTCCCGTGTAGAACTGTATGATGAAGCAATGAAGCTATTCTATCTTATGCATGTTTCTGATGAAAAGGGAGTCGAACCTACTTCAGTATCCATTGCCATTGTTCTGCCTATAATTGTAAAGTTGAGAAGTTTGGGAAATGGACAAAGCGTCCATGGTTACTGTATAAAGAAGGGATTAGAAGCAGAGACTCTAATTGGCAATGTACTTGTATCCATGTATGCAAAGTGTGATACAGTCATGAATGATGCATGCAAATGTTTTACTCTAATTGGTAGTAAAGATGTTATTTCATGGAATTCGTTAATTGCTGGATTTTGTGGAAACAGATGTTTCGATGAAGCTTTGAAAACGTTACAGGAAATGTTGTTGAATGGTTTTCTTCCTAATTATGCAACCATTGCAAATGTTCTTCCTGTATGTGCTTTTGTTCGTGATGGATGGTTATATGGGAGGGAAATTCATTGCTACATTCTTCGATCTGGACTAGTGTTTGAGCAATCTGTGAGTAATGCTCTATTGACTCATTACTTAAAAGTTGGAGACATTATGGCCTCTGAATTGTTTTTTAAGAATATGTACTTGAGAGATGTTGTAACATGGAACACGCTGATAGCAGGATATGCTTTGAATGGTTTGCACTTAAAAGCAGTCGAGGCTTATCGTAATCTAATCATTAGTGGAATAAAGCCAGACATGGTTACTTTTGTTACCATTCTTCCTGTTTGTGCACAACTGCAAGACATTGATGAGGGAAGGAGAATTCACAAGCATATTAGTCAAAATTCTTTGTTTTTCCAGGGTACAACCATAAGAAATGCATTAATTAGCTTCTATGGGAAATGTAAAGACGTAAACACCGCACTGGACATTTTTAAGGAAATGCAACATAAGGACCTGATATCATGGAATGCAATACTTAATGTTTGCTTAGAAAGCGATCGGTGGGAGATACTTCAACTCATTTTCAGTCAGATGATTAATGAGAAAATAAAGCCAGATTTTATCACTATTACTAGCATTTTACAAGCATGTGCTTTCATGGGAATAAGAAAGGTTAGAGAAGCTCATGCCTATTCAGTTCGAACAGGTATGATAAGTGAACAAACAATAGGAAATGCAGTTGTAGATTCTTATGCAAAATGTGGAAGTCTAGAGAATGCATTAAAAGCTTTTAGTAGTTTGGTAGAGAAGAATATCATCACTTGCAACATAATGATATCAGGATATCTAAAATATGGCTTTGAGAAAGAAGCCAAGGAGTTATTCAACCAAATGAATGAGACAGACCTGACCACTTGGAACCTTATGCTCCAATTTTATGCAGGTCAAGACCGTACTGACATGGCCATTAGTTTGTTCCATGAGTTGCAAGAGAAGGATATGAAACCTGACGCAATGAGCGTTATGTGCATGCTACGTGCATGTGCACGTGTCGCCTCAATTAATACAGTAAAACAATGCCATGCACATACAATACGAGCTCAATTCGACTATTTACATCTAAAAGGAGCTTTAGTGGATACATACTCAAAATGTGGCAGCATAAAAGAGGCATACAAATTCTTCAAATCAAGCCATATTAAAGACATGGTCATGTTTACTGCAGTTATAGGAGGATTTGCAATGCATGGAATGGCACAAGATGCAATTCGGGTATTCTCAGAAATGCTTCAAATGAGGATAAAACCTGATCATGTTATATTAACTGCGCTTCTATCTGCATGTAGTCATGCTGGGCTTGTAAACGAAGGTTTGAGGCATTTTCTGTCGATGACTACACTGTATGGAGTCAGCCCTACAATGGAGCATTATGCGTGTATTGTGGATCTTTTTTCCAGAAAAGGGAGATTAAAAGAAGCTTATAAGTTCATTGAAGACATGCCATGCAAGCCCAATGCTAACATTTGGGCAACGTTGCTTGGATCGTGTAAGAATTATGATGAAACTGAGATTGGGAAGATTGCTGCTAGTAAACTCTGTGAAGTGGAGGAAATGGAGGAAGTGGATATCGGGAGTTATGTAGTGATGTCGAATATATATGCAGCGGATGGAAAATGGGACCGAGTTGAAAAAGTGAGGAAGATGATGAAAAGTAAAGATTTGAAGAAACCAGCTGGGTGTAGTTGGATTGAGATCGAGAAGGCGACACATGTGTTCGTTGCCAGTGATTTAGTTCATCCTGATCGACTAGTTATATATGGTACTCTAGTGTGCTTATATCAGCAAATCAAATTAGCACCTCTTCAAAATCAGTTTTTGTTATGAGGGAATGGAGGATGTTTTTTCGTATACTAACTTGCTTTCAGGTTCATCATGTTAAAACTCAGACTATTCACTCGATCAGAGGTACAGAGTCTCCCGTGTACTGTGCAAGTTTAAGGAATATCAAAGTGAGATGACAGTTCAAAGTTCAAACTGAGACTGATTTGATCTAAATCATTTCAGATTGGAAAGGCAGACAACATTCAGGTTTAAATCCTTTGAGTTATTTTCGTTCTTCTTTACACTGTCCTACTCTGTTAAGAGCTAACATGTAAGGAAGAAAGAGGATCATATATTAAAAGTGTGCATATTTTATACACAATTCTTTTAACCAAACCAAAATTGTTATAGTTATTCATGCATTGTGTTTGTGTTCATTTATCCATATTTCCTAAGATTCGTTTAGGTTTTTCCTCTTACGTGCTCATTTATCCATCACGGGAAGAATATTCTGACGTTCAGGTCCTCCATTTATTTTTCATTCCCACAGACATCAGAAATTGCTAAAATTTACAGCTTACTGTCAAAATTCCTATCTAAAACTTTATATTGAAATCGAGTTGCTCATGTCCATCTTCTTCCTTCTTCAACTCAAAAGTTTGTTTTCTTCCGACGAATTTTTGTTTTATTTGTATTTGGGTGTTTGATCATGGTCATTTACTTTTATGATATTTTTTATAGAACTTTTTGGACTATGTCATGATATTTAAAGGCAATTACTAGTTATTTTCTTCCATATTCCAAGTTATTTCCTTATTTTGAGTGGTCTTCCCTTATCTTTTACCCATTTCACTGCTTTGATTTACATGAAATAGAGCTTTTCATAAATAACTAATAAGGCACATCTACTTTGTATGTACCAATAAATAAGTATATTATGGTTTCATGTGTTGAATGCCAAACTATCAACAATTTTTAGATTAGACTGACTTGCATGTATGCTAAATAATGGGTCGGATTTTTCGTTTTGAGTCTAATGGTGCATACAAATTTAGTTTGAATTCGAATTGTTATAACGTAAGGAATTGTATGAATAAATTATAAACCATGGAGCAGAGTTATTTTTATATTTGGATACATTTCAAAAAATGTTCTAATAGATGTCGGATGAAAGCCATTCTAGGGTAGAAGAGCTACACTGGAAATAAAGGAATTGTCTTTTTGTTGTTGATCTAAATAAGTTCTCTTTTATTCCTTTTAATTAACGTACATAAATTTATTATTAAAAGCTATTTGGTTGGGCATTGTTATATGTACTTCAAAAATGATCAAGGGGGACACGGATGAAATTCAGCAAGATTTTACCATATTTAGTCACAACATTCGACAGGGTTTGGTTGAGTTTCACCTTTAAATTTGGAAAACGCCTGCCTTAAACGAAAAAAGGTGGATGTATACCGAATTTTGTTTTTGACCGTGCCTCCTTTAACCATTTCTAGAGTACCTATAACAATGCCCATTTGGTTTAGGAACTGTAAACTGCATTCTAAGAGCAAAAAAGCTTTGAAACTTTGTCACTCATATGATACTGAAATCTTTTTGTACAGTTTCGATAGTTAATCGAATTAGGTTTCCTTTTCCTATAATTTAATATCCAACGTAAACTCAAAAAACTGCAACAAATTTTATGTCACGATCACATATTTTATCCAATAACCTATGCTTTTTGTAAATAATTCAACAGAACAACTGTAAAACGTGCATATAGTTATGCTTTCCGTAGAGCATAGAAATATGTGGTCTGGGCTATCCCTAGGACTATAGTTACATTCTAGTTGATTTTAATATATAGAACTGAAATGATTTTTTTTTTCTTGTTCCACGCAACGCTTACTTCATGTTTCTCTCCTTTGCTGTAATGGTTATTTCTCTCCTTTGCTGTAATGGTTAGAATTGTCCACTTCTCTTCCTCTCTCACGCTATTTGCATAAAAGTTGGCCAAACACCCCAACTCAATTTATAGTGATTGACTAAACAATAAAATAATGCAAGAAAGATAAACTATACGCACAGATTTATAGTGGTTCGACAATAAAAGACCTACTTTCACTGTTCATTATTTTTACTCTTATACAAGCTCTTACAAGTTACAAGTGTTTTGATACATAATACAATAACTTATTGCTATATATTGAAATCTAGGAGCTTCGTTTGGCATTTTCAGTTTGGTAGAGTTTACAGGTTAAAATTTCTCTACTGGCTGCTAGAGGCTTGGATATTTATAGGAGCGAAGTGGTGGATACCCAGTGCCGAATGTTCCCGTACTCAAGCGTGAGGACTTACTAGACAGTCTCTCATCTGGTACTATTCTCACGGCTTTCCGGGCTTTGGGGGTGGTCGATTAATGCGCGCAGCCTTTTCCTCACATTATGTGAAGAGGCCGGGGTAAATCAAGTAATTTTCCATTTATAATTTGTTTGATTTAGATATTTTCATATATGCAAGGTAGAATCAAAAGTTTCCATTTATACTCCGATTTCGTTTCATAAATAATTATCTGGTCCGGCTGGAGGAGCACTGTTCAAGTTTATTTGATTTGGTGGATGGACATGGATGCCTTATCAATTAGGTTCTTGCATGCCTTGCCTTGGTTTGGTCTGATCTACAATCCTTCGGTTTGGTCTCGAAATCATGCCTAATGGGATCCCTTATCATGCCTAATTAGTCCCACTGTGCATCTTACCAGTCAAACTCACCATCTATTTTGGTTTGGCAACTTGGGTTTGGTGCTAGACGTATTCATGTGCCTATACAAATGTCGGGTTCCCCTTCACCTAAACACCCATTCTCATTTCTCAAGCCTCTTCTGTGTTAACGCGTGTTCCTTTTCCCCTTAGTATGTCGTGCCATCTTTGCATCATACTCTCTTGCATTGCTACAATGGTCATCTGCTTCGCCAATTATCTTGATGAGCCTTCTTTTTCCATAATCCAAACTGTTACAACATTGAATTTCTCCCTGTGGTTCACGTTCGACCAATATAAAGTTGGTTCGGCCTAATGACAAACCATTAAAGTAGAAAGGGCCTTGAAATATTAAAGTTAGGGTTTTGCTGCCCTGTATTCGGATCCCGAACAGAGATGATTATCAAGAGACTATAAAACTTATATTTATTACATTGTACATTTTATGCCATCCATAAGAACCATGTGATAACATTGTTCAATAATCCATTATATTTCTCTTGTATGCGTACACATTCAAACATAAGCATCAACACACTTTGTGATAGTACACGAGGTAGGTTGTTACATTAGGCTCAGATATCGCCAGACTCGTTCATCGACTACTTCTGAAGTTCAAACTTCATTTTCTTCCATTCCTTCGAATCTTACGCCATAAGGGCACCGTTTTAGCCAACCTAGTTCCGCTTGTTCTTTAATGCATGGGTATGAGCCATTACAACTATTGATAATTCCTAATGACTCGATGCCTCCATCTTAACTTCTAGGCAGTTGGACATCATTATAGCTACTCATGGTCTTCATAAGGAAGATATTATTTTGCCTACTCCCGGAAAACGATCTCACGCCCCATAAGAGGAGTACATGGTTTACTCTCGATATCATTGCACAACCGAGGCCCTACCTCTGGTATCTTAATAGATCACATGCTTCTTTGTGTACTTGAAGATTGCTCCATTCCTGATGCATTCTAATGGTTATGCTATGATGAACATTTTATAAGCTATTTTCATAATGGAGTTTCAGATTACCCCTACTCACCACCAGATTAGATTTCTTTATGCTATAAAGAGCAAAACGAAACGCTCTTCTTTCATTTTTCTTGAGGTGCGAAGTAAGTTCAAACCAATCGAGAAGTTGTACTTCAAGTATAGCATATTCAAAAGAGTGTATTTCTTTATTCGGGATGATCCTTCGTGCTTCCATCAGTGGCATTCTAGATGTAAGCCTTTATTCATCCGTCTCCTTTCACACTCTCATCTTCAGATATTTTATAAACATTAAATTTATTGTCTTTGGACTTCTCTTTTAGGTGTGGTGAGAGCAGCAATGGAAGAATATTTGAGGACATACTAAGAAGGATTCAACAAATCCCTATGGAGCTTAGGGAGGTCCTTATATATTTATAAATGATAAATTTGAGGCAACTTGGTCTACTGGTTGTCAGTTGTTCAATCAGTAAGGGCAAGACACCTAGGTCATAAACCTATAAATAGGAAGAAAAGGAATAATTCTATAACTGGAGGGATGAGTGAAGTTTTGTCTTCTTAGCCTTTTGTCTCCGATGTTGTCTTGACTGGAAATCCACATAGAGTTAACCATCGTCCTTGTGGAAATAGAAGTGTCTATGTTGGATTCCTTTTGCATTGAACCTCGCATAAGAGGTCGATTTGTTGCCTTATGGGAATGGGATGATGATCATATTTACACACAAATGATAGAATGGATGAGCCATCATTCTCACGACAGTGAATATACTATTTTGGATCGAAGTGAAGCACATTCTTCCAAACATATTGGCTTTGATAGCTCATTTCATCTAAAGGCGGAGTAACCCTTGCACCGCGCCTTCGGTATTGAAGAGGAGAAAGCTTTCATTCCTAGAGATATTACCTGACCATATTCAGAAGACGGTGCTACAGATTGGTTACTGAATTCCATGTCAATAGCAGAAATCAAATGGCAGTTGGAACTTGCGACTCACGAGGACCCCAAGGCTTTGTAAAGACACCATGCACCTTTGTTTGCATACTCTCCTACATATCTATGTTACAAATCATGCATCTTTTGAGCATTTTTTTTTTTCATTCTAACCTTTTGTTTTTATGCGGTTGCATGAATCATGAGGTCTAAAATAGGAAAGCTGATGGCTAAAATGAAGCAGTTTGGGATGAAACCGCCTCATTTTTTTGTTCGGTCTGACCAAGAATGTTAGGCATCCTATTGTAGAACTTAAGACAGGAGAGGCCCTTCATTACCTGTTGGTTAGGGACATGGATGACTAGGAATATACCACCCTAACAATTTATGATAATAAGATTAATAAAGAAACGAATTAGACAGGAAATAAACTAAAAAATGATATATATATATATATATATATATATATATATATATATATATATATATATATATATATATTTTAACGGATGGCTGAGTTTAGCTACGAAAACTTCACTGTTGTATTCGTGACGACTTTCAAGACAATTTTCATTTATAGCTTGATACAATCTTAGCTAGGATAGAGAGGATATGAGTGAAAGCAGATTCAAAAATTTAAATTTGAATTTTCAAGTCTAAAATAAGTTGTTTTTGTGTGCTTATATACTCGAGGAAAGTTTACATAGCCATTGTTTTGGTCAGGCAAATGAAGGACGAAAGTGAGAGTTTTAGGCAGATTCTTAATGACTTAATCGACTTATTTTAAGGGCTTGATTTGAATATGAAACTTAGGCGTACGAACAGAAATAAATAAAAAATGAGCCTAAGTTTATATTTAAATCTAAAAAGTTAATCTGATGGCTAGGATTAAAGATATGACATGACTTTTTTAGATTTAATCAAGCTAGATCTGATGACCCTGAATTCTTAACTAAGCCTATAAATAGAGGACTAAACTTAATCCCAAATTACATTCTCATTCTTCTTCATCGCTTTCCAGTCCTCTTCCACCTTTGAATTTTTAGTGATGAAGACTGAAGGTTAAGCTTTTTTTAAGAGGAATATAAATAATTATTAAAGAAAGCTAGGTACAGGACAAAGGCGATTTTCAAGGGCCAAGGGATAAAGCTTAGGAACTCAGATGAGTGGAAAGTTTAATATTTTATAAATCAGGAAGGCTAATGGGATTGCCTTGAAAGTATCTCTAATTTATATTTGAATTATATGTATATAGAAATATACTCATGTGTAATTGTTAAACTTAATAGTAAATTTCTAGACCTTATCTGTGACGATCCGAAAATTCTCGCCCTTTGAATCGACCATAAGCCGCACAGGTCCGATCTAAAAGTCGGAAATCTTCGAACCATTATGGGATACAACACATCAGAACAAAACACAAAAGAGCATTTCATTGCTATTACAATAATTTTACATCAGAGTACAAGAATATAAGAGTATAGATAATCGATACACAACGGAAAATATCATAGAACGGTAAATTACAGCATAGCGGAATTCATAAATATATTCAGCGGAAGATTCGAAGTAATCCAGATCATAGCTCCAGCCATAATCCAGGATCCTATTTTAAAAAATCTACAAAACCAAAACGACTAGCTACCCGTGTCGAAAATAAGGGCATCCGGAGTTTAGATGGAAAACAATAAACTCCAGGTCAGTCATGTGACACGTATGAGAACCAAAACAATTATTATACTTTATTTTAAACTTATATATATCACGGAACCATGCCGTATATCACGGAACGAGTTTCATCCATATGAATACCAGTCATAAAAACTTGCAATTCTTTTTGAAAAATAAAGCTATTATAAGACTCAATTCCCATTACACAATGCACGCGCAAGCCGGAGGACGGAGTTTTACCATATAATAGCCAAACATATACGCGAAATTTCTCTTTTATTATTACTAGTGCATAGTGTGAAAATCAATTTCAAAAATAAATGTATCAATCTTAGACGGCATAATACCCTATCCTATTATGTCGCCATATAGGTGTTTGATAACGAATATTCTATGAATTAGAAAACCGTCACGAAGTGTAATAAACCGCAAGCGCACGACGTACACTTGTAGTACGTTAGCGAGTACGAGTCGATCCACGGGGAAAGAAATAATTTTAATTATATTCAATCAAATTAAATAAAATCCGAGTGATGTTTTAACTACAACTACAACTAAACTAGTAAACTAAAATTGATAAAAACTATGAGATAAATGACAGCTTAGGAATAAATCCGCTTTTGAGATCATGTAGTTCTACAAATTATGATCCCTCTTTTCTGGTCATTTGTGAATTTAGTTGATATGATTATTATAAGTATAGCTTATTCATGCTATTAACTAGCACAACATAAACTATCAAACTATGACATACCCACCAAGTCACCTTACTAGTTCGAATGAAAAATGAACAAGTTGAAATTGAAATATACTTTAAGCATGACCTATGAACTATTAATTAGAACTATAGACCATCAAATTTTTGATTTCAACCTCCACTTAATCACCATGACATCAACATGACATGAAGCACAATAAGAGAGAATGAATAGACAAATTATGTTGCATCTACATAATCAAGAGAGCTTCATTACCCCTAAGTTGAAAGGGATTAACCTCTCATGTTTGTTATTCTAACAACGAAAGTAAATTGCAACATAGAACAAAAATAAGAGGAAAATAAAGAAAAAATAAAATAAAGGACAATCTATTCTATTTGCATAAAATAAATCTAAGCTACTTGCAGAGAAGAAAATAATGTGAAAATAAAAGACAACAAAAACTAAAGAGAAAAGGGAGAAGAATAGTTTTATTCTAACAGATTAGCTACATAATAAAACCCAATGTATTTACAAACGAAGGAGATAAAGTGTATTTATAGCTGCTATGGCAGAGACTAAATGACCAATTACACAATGTGGGACAAAAGCTCTTTTCACTAAATAACAAATAGACCAACTAGCTAAATGTGAACGCGTGTGAATGCAAATGTCATAGCGTGCAGGCATCAAATGACATCAACTTCAATTGTTTTGAGCATGAATAGGAACTCCATAACATCTGCGACAAGCTATCTTGATGAAAAGACATTGAATCTTTAAAATATGCGGCAGAAGGTGGTTAAATAGCAACATTTCTTCAAGCTTTAATCCAGCTCTCAAAATCAACACTCTTCTTACACTAATTCTACAAGTTTTTTTTAATAATTAGTTCATTAATCCGTTCGTCATAAATAATCTGAAAACACAACTATAAATACATAGTATCAATTATTTTAAATATAAAATAAGATAAATAAGCAGATAAAATATACACATTTACGTGTATATCAAATACCCTCACACGTATCTTTTTATTCGTCCTTGAATAAACTAAACTAAGATATGTCACACTTCCGTAGGAAACATGATTGCATTAGCGTATGCAACAAGTTGTTAAACCCCTAGGTGTCCCTAGTAGAACGAGTGTTGTCGCGTGAGGGTTTTCAGCGGATACTACCCACAAAATCCAAAAGCAAAAAGTATGTACAAAGTGCAAATTTCAAAAATATTTACAATATAAATGCAAGTTTTAAAGAAATATTTACAAATGGATAATTTACTTTTAAATTTTACATGAATGATTTAACATAAATTTGGGTTGTCACTATGAGTCCGTTACTAATCAAAACTTCAAACAAAAGTCATGTTATCGTCACAAACTCCTCCAGCTTGGCCAGTTGTTTTGGTAGAAACATAGTGCAAATATGAAATGAATTCTATAATCGATATCAACAGTCGCAAAACGACATCTCAACTTCCTTTTTGTTAACAAGTTAGGTCGAATATGAAGAGTGTGTTTTAAGTGCTAACTCTCTCTTTATTACAAAATATTTACATTATCATTATTTACAAATACCTTGGTATACCACACCTACACTGCATTACGACTTATGTGAGAGTCGGTAATCCTAAGGTGTCCAACTCATAAAATGAAACCAAGGTATACCGACGTTGACTTTGTTAGCAAGATGTCGGAAAGAGCTTGACGGGTTTACACACCAACGCTAGACGTAGTAGCAATGTTGGATACCCTTGGATTATTATATATATTACTTCTTTTTTCTCTTTTTTTTGACATAAGAGAGAGTTAAGCGAGAATATCTTAGCACAACTTCACTTAAAAGATCTAAAATGTTGTCGCAAGTAGTCTACATCAACCATTCATTTAATCGGATTACAATTCAGAAAACATTTCATACTCATCACCTACGGCTCTCCCTATATACCAGTTACACCAAATTTGCTCATAATTCAAACATTCCTTTCGTTATCCGCTAAGAGAAGTAAATTTCCAAACATTTTAATCGAACGACTAAAATTATATGCTAACTCCATCATGTCTTATTTAAAATTAAATAGAAAGGAGAAACTCCTTTTTTAAAAGGAAAATGAGAAGAAAAAAAAATGCAAACTTAGACTATGCAAAACAGAATGAAAATGAGACTCCCCCCACACTTGATGTCGACTGTGTCCCCAAAGTCAATGCATGACACAATCAGTGCACTAAAGAGAAATATTTACATACGTACAAAAGAGGGTTAGTGCGTCTTACCGAATGTGCGTGCAGAAAATATGCAGTCATCGAATAGATGAACCGGTCCACAATGGACCAATGGATCAACCTCATAAAGATTATGAGACACAGATTAAGCACAGAAAACTGAATCATAAAGGATTTTATATTACGTTTCAGATTTGGAAAAACAAATTTTGTTTTTTCAAAAGTTCAAGTTTGCTGATTTTAAAATTTTAAGCTTACGATTGATCCTAAAATCGAATTGAATTTCAGTAGCAACTATATAGAGATCATTGAGTCGGGGTTTAGTAAGAGTTTCAAAAACAAAGTTTGATGTGTTCAGATGATGTATAAACTGAGAGACATGTGCATCATTCTCACCCCTATACTTGTTTTGAGAAAGATTGTTCAGTTTTGCTTTGGTATTTGAAATTTTGTTGACTAAAGGTTCATTCGTAAACCTAAAGTTAAAACTAAACACATGAATTTGCGGTAAATTTCGAAATTGTGTTTTCTCAAAAACTGTGTTATTTCAAAAAGAGTTCATATACTGCAGAACTTTATTATTGAAAAACAAGTGATCACAATGAGGTTCAGTTGAAACGACAAAGTCGCAATGAGTTTCAACAGCTTTAGAAAATTCGTCATTGTGTTTAAGATCACATTCAGCAGTTTCATTGTTTTCAACCTCCAGAATTCCAAAGTTTTCAAATGTTTCAATTTCAGTTTTAGACCCAAAAGCATTATCGTCAATCAGTTTAAGAAGTTTTCGCTCATCAAAGTCATCCTCACTTAAACAGTTGTTACCAACTTCATCATTTCTTTTAAATTGACAAACTAAAGTTGTTAAATTTTCAAAATTTCCAGAACCCGAGAGAGTAAGATCAAATTGAAGATTGACTTCTTCGTTTTCAAGAGAATTTAAATTCAGATCAATTACAGATTTTTCAACGACTTCATTAAGATTTTTATTAATTTCAAAAGTTGTTAGTTGAAAATTTTCGATTTCAGTAAAAGATGGATTATCATTCGAATCGTCACATGTTCAGTTTTGATTATTTTGTTTTTCACGAAAATTCAAGTTGTCTTGAAACAACAAATTTGTGTGATTATCGTGAATTTCATTCATTTGCTAAACGAAATCAAATTTATAATTATTTACATGAGAATTTTCAATTTGAAATTACTGGGAGAAAAAATTTCCAGTTGCACCACAATTGAAATTATTCCCATTGCCACAACCATTTGAAAAGTTATTCACATTTCCATTTTGAATTTGCAATTCATTTTGAAGTTCGAAATTGGATTAACAAGGGTTATAATCAAAATCATTTGAATTTGAAGTTGAATTTGAATCTTGATTATTTTAAAAACTTTGAGTTGAATTGTTGCACAAATATGAATTACACCATTCATTTATTCTTTGATTTTGTTGTGTTCTCAATTCAAGTAAAGATTCAATTTTTTTTTCAAGAGTTGAGGGTTGATCGTAATTTTGAAAATTTTGTGGTGCAAAATTGGGATTATTTTGAAAATTTTGAAAAGTTTGAAAAGTTGATGGTGTAAAATCTAAATTATTTGTATAATAATTGTTATTAAAATATCCATATGAATTTGGTGTACAAATATATGGGTTATATAGATTTTTACAACTATCGTAAAATTCATGAGGATAAGGAAATTGGGACATTTTCAAGAAGCTCTTAAAAAAAATATGTTAAAATTAACAATTTCGGATTATATGAATACAAGTCTAGGCCAGGTTCAGACTAGGGTTATCAGTATGCTACGAATCACCGTAGAAACACGACTGAAGGTTTAAGAACCAGTTTGAGTTCTAAACTCTACCATTCCTTAGACACCTAGGAGAGTATCAATCATAATTGTCAATTTAACAAATATTCGGTCCTATGAGCTTCGGGGAATCCTCGATTTGATTTCGAAAATAATTTATTTCAAAAACGAACTTTTCAATTTATCCCACATTCGTTTTAAAATTTCCAATCACATCTACAAGCAAAATAATCAATTACAGAACAGTCACAAAAGAATAAATTGCAGGCATAAATTTTTTACAAGCAAATCGCGACACCTGCCCGAAATCTTTACAAGCAATATATATATATATAAGCAGCAGTCCCTGTAGAGTTTAGAAGATTCTCACCTATATTGGTAGCCCGTCCAGTGCCACTGAGTAAGATAGTGCGTTCACACCCCACTTGGTATGCAACCGCTCCAACAATTCAAATTCTGCTAATTTTAAATTGCTTGACCTATGAAATCTTGGTTGATTGCTTGACTGTTTTTATTTTGGTCCTTGTTTCTTTTTCTTTGAGTGATTCTTTTTTTTTTCAATTTTTTTGTTTTTGTTTTTGAAAGCAAATAAGAAAAACAGAATAAAAAAATCGAAATAGGAATAATAAAAAAACTAAACTAAATTAAAACTAAAAAAAATGAAAAGCGAAGCTAAACTAAAGAAGAAAAACTAAGCTTAAAAAAAGTGTTAAAATAACTAAGCTAATAATAATAAATCTAGGCTAAAAAATAATCTACACAAAAGCTCAAGCCACTCAACCTCACTAACTAAACAAACGCACTCAAATGGAGCCAGTTCACCAAAGCCAGAGGCCACATCCTCATTTAAAATATGCCCGGAAATGTTTCCGCACAAATCGATTACCCACGCTTTCACAAAACACAACAAATCCCCTTTTTTTTAAAGAAAAACTAAAGGAATTAAACCGATCAAATGGGGAGAAAAATTAAGACAATTTTTTTTTCAGCCCACAACACACAAATGTTAAAGCCCAACAACCCAAAACCCTATCTTATATCTCCCAAAAGTCGTACGACACAAATCACTTCGGTACTAAAAATCGTAAATAATGGCGAAATCACGAGATCGGAAAGAATAGAGATTGAAGCAAGAATCGATCGTTGCGCGTTTGAATTGGTGTAGGTAGTCGCTTTAGATGTCGGGTTTGTGTACTGGGATTGTGGTTCGCGACTTTTAGGATTTGTGGCGCTGGTGAAGGTCGGTGATGAGTGGTGACTGCGAGGAATTAGAGATGGCGGATTTGTTTGGGTGGGAGTCGTGGATCCTTTGCTGAATGGTGATGGGCTTGGATTTGTAGGGTGGCTGCGGTATGAAGGGTTGACGCAGGGGAATTGAGGACTGTGGTAGAAAATTGGGGTGTGAAACACTGGTTGATGATGCAGTTGTTAAGTGGTGATTACAGACGATGGTTGCTGAGTTGCGGTGGTGGTTATTTGGTTTGAGTATGGCCGAGAAGTATGGCGTAGGGTATATGTCGATAAGAATGTAGATCTTGGGTGTGACAGGGAAGAGTTTGAACGGTGATGGATGATGGTTGATGTTTGTAAAGTAAGGGGGAATTGGTATTTGACGTGAAGAAGATTGGTGTGGTATGGAATGAAAAAGGGTCTGAAAGAGTGATGTGGGTTGAATTGTGATCGTGAAAAAATACACAGCAAGGAGATAATTTGGATTTTTTTGTTTTTTTTTTATTTGTAAAAATTTCAAAAAGGTAAGAAATTTGTAGAGAAAATTTGGAAAATAAATCAGAGAGAGAAAAGAAATAAAAGAAAAAATGGAAAGTTTTTTTTATTATAAAAGAAGAAATATGAGAAATTGGAAAAGAAAGGAAAGAAATCAAGAAAAATAATTGAAAAGAAATGGGAAAATTTGGCAAGTACCATTTTTTTTTTAGAAACTTGTAAAAGAAGAAAAAGAAAAAGAAACATATTAAAAAAAATGGAAAGCCAATAGAGAAAGTAATTTAAACAAAAGGCAAGATTTTTTTTCTCTTAATTGGAAGATTACGGTATCAATCAATAATACCAAATCAATTAAATAAGAATTTTCTTTCTATATACACAAGAAAATAGAAGGAAAAATAAATAAAACAAACACCTTTTTTTTATGAAGAACAACAAAATTAGTCCAAAGAATAAATTCAAATTAATCAACTTTCCACGGCAACGGCGCCAAAAACTTATTCGATAACGAATATTCTATGAATTAGAAAACCGTCGCGAAGTGTAATAAACCGCAAGCGCACGACGTACACTTGTAATACATTAGCGAGTACGAGTCGATCCACATGAAAATAAATAATTTTAATTATATTCAGTCAAATTAAACCAAATCCGAGTGATGTTTTAACTACAACTACAACTAAACTGGTAAACTAAAATTGATAAAGGCTATGAGATAAATGACAACTTAGGAATAAATCCACTTTCTAGATCGTGTAGTTCAACAAATTATGAAATTATGATTTCTCTTTTTTGGTCACTTGTGAATTTAGTTGATATGATTATTATAAGTATAGTTTATTCATACTATTAACTAGAACAACATAAACTATCAAACTATAACATACCCACTAAATCACCTTACTAGTTCGAATGAAAAATGAACAAGTTGAAATTGAAACATACTTTAAGCATAGCCAATGAACTATTAATTAGAGCTATAGACAACCAAATTTTTTTATTTCAATCTCCACTTGATCACCATGACAAGAAGCACAAAAGGAGAGAATAAATAGACAAATTATGTTGCATCTACATAATCAAGAGAGCTTCATTACCCCTAAGTTGAAATGGATTAACCTCTCATGTTTGTTATTCTAATAACGAATGTAGATTGCAACATAGAACAAAAACAAGAGAAAAGTTAAGAAAAAATAAAATAAAGGACAATCTAGTCTATTTGCATAAAATAAATCTAAGCTACTTGCAAAAAAGAAAATAACATGAAAATAAAAGATAACAAAAACTAAAGAGAAAAGAGAGAAAAATAGTTTTATTCTAAAAGAAGAGTTACAAAATAAAACCCAATGTATTTACAAATGAAGGAGATAAAGTATATTTATTGCTGCTATGGCAGAGACTAAAGGGCCAATTACACAATGTGGGACAAAGACCCTTTTCCCAAAATAACAAATAGACCAACTAGCTAAATGTGAATGCGTGTGAATGCAAATGTCATAGCGTGCGGGCATCAAATGACATCAACTTCAATTGTTTTGAACATGAACTCCATAACATCTGTGACAAGCTATCTTTATGAAAAGGCGTTGAATCTTTAAAATATGCGACAGAAGGTGGTTGAACAACAACAATTTTAAAGCTTTAATCTAGCTCTCAAAATCTACACTCTTCTTACACCAATTCTTCAAGTTTTTCAACAATTTAGTGCATTAATCCATTCATCATAAATAATCTGAAAACACAACTATAAATGCACAGTATCAATTATTTTAAATATAAAATAAGATAAATAAGCGGATAAAATATACACATTTATGTGTATATCAATAGGTTTATAACTAAACACGCAAGGTTCATATTGGAAGTTGGAGCTCCATCAATGACCAAGGCAAATGATCTTCCTTATTCGACTTGAACCATCTCTAGCAAGATATCCAAGACCACACGAATGTGACCCTTGGAGCTGCAGGGCTGGCCCACTAATTCCCGGTGGATTAGGGTTACTCCTGTAACGTTCCCCGGTCCCATCAGATCTTCATATTGGTGGGTACGTTGACCTTCATCCGAGGCGCTTCAATTCCAACATCCACATAAGTAAATTGTCTGGGCTCTATACCATGACATCACTTTTAGCTAGAAGGAAACTTATGTCCTTTCTCTGCGGTCCTTCATCCCATTTTTAGCCATTCCCAGGTTGTGAGGCTTGCCGAAGTCACATTTCAACACAAAGCTATGATATATCAGTCGTGCTTTACTCATCATCCACAAAGCTTTGATTTTCAATAAAAGCTTTGATCAATTATCAACTTAGCATGCCACATTGTCAATTCACACATGATTAGTTTCTATTAATAATATAACCCTTGAGCTCATACGTCTCAAAGAAGGGTGTTAAGGTAAGAGAATAAATTCTTCGCCACCACAGATTTATCATCAATAGCAACTAATCGGTTATATTATGAAATACAACGTCAAATACACATCCATTTACAAGTCCGTTCTGGGTCTGAACGAAAATGAAGGCACCTTATTTCTCGTCCCTTAAAGGGGGAGAGGCCCTTGCATATCCGGTCGATCTCCAAGTACGTCTGGACGACCACCACTTTAACCTCATAATGGGAGCTACCCATGGCATCAGCAATAATCCAAATGATGTGAAACTTCAACCACCCTCTTTAATATCTTCGACAATTGTCGTATTAGTTATTCAGAATGGGTTGAAACCCGGCCTTCCCGAATAACTATCACATCATTAAAATCAAGTGATGTATAAACATATCATAAGCCTCATTCCATTTCAGAATATTCTTTTGTTCAAATATTATTTACATTGAGAATTATTCCTATAAATCTTATCAAAGATTTACATCATTTAAACTTCTTGTTTAAATCTTTCTTTGGAAATCATTTCAAAAGATTATATAATCTTTTCACAAACTTAACTTAATTTACGATTTATAAGCCTTATTAGGATTATCGAGCCTTACAGAAAGTAATTATTCCTATCGTTATCTCATTCTCATCCTATCCATCCCATGGAGCAAAACGAGTGGTACTCCATATCTAACACCCCTTGTGTTTCGGTAAGTTTATTTACCTTCGTTCATTTTCAAATCTAATTAAACATTGATTAAAACTCTAGTTTAGTTTTAATCTTCATTTCATTCAATCAAATCTTTATTAAAAGATTTATTAAAACTCTAACTTGAGAAATCATCTTTCGTTAACTGGGTTAAAGAACAAATGTTATTCAAAATATCGTTCACTATAAATCCAAAATCAAACATCCAGTAGAAATAGAATCTTCATGGAAATCGTATCAGTTCACAATCGATATAAATTTCCATATCAGATAAATACTATAAGCGGAATTACGGCAAAGCCTTTTAAATTCCTTAAATACTAAAGGTCTTCTTCAATGAAGGTTCATCTCGATTATCACTAAATTGATTTCCATTCAATTCCAATTAAATTTATTAACTGGAAAACTTCACATTGGAAAATTCCATTAAATCTTAACTAAAAGATTTATTGCATAAACTTCATTTACAACTAGGTTTAAGAACAATGTTATTGAAGACATCATTCACGATAAACCCAAAATCCAATTTGATATCGAATATACTGCTTTAAATAGAAATCATATCAACTTATATTCAATATCAAATTCTGAAACCAACAGATATCGTATAGGAAATAACGATATCTTTATCTTCCAAATTCCTCAAAACAATATCCGTATAATTACAAAATCCAATATTGAAATATCCATATAGGAAATAACCCAATTGTCTTATAGGGAGACATACCGTGTGTTTGGGTTGTTGGATCTAGATGACAGGAGGAGGATTCAGTTGGCCGCTTGGAAACTGAAAGGGGAACCATCCTATTGGTGGGAGGTAGCTCAGGCAGAGTGAATTGTTGAGACATGGGATGAGTTCAAGGATGGATTTGAGAAGAAGTTCTTTTCACAAACTGAGGTAAGAATAAAATTGGAGAAGTTCTTGAGTTTGAAGCAGGGTAGTATGTCGGTGAAGGAGTATGTGAATAGCTTTAATGGATTTGCAAGGTTTGGATTGGATCTAGTTAATACTGCACACAGGAAGGCTTTGAGATTTGGAAAGGGGCTGAACCAACCCCTCCAAGGACTAGCGATGGCACATATCCCTATGAGAGCTACATTTGAGAGGCTAGTGGATATGGCTCTGATGCATGAAGATGGAAAAGTGAGTAAGCAAGAGGGTAAGACTGAAAAGGCTAAGCCAAATACTAAAAAGAAAAGGTGGTGGCCTAAAAAGGGTGCAGTGAAGAAAGGAGAGAAACATGAGAAGGCACAAATCAAGACAGAAGTTAAGTGTCACGGCTGTGGAAAGATGAGACACTTTATCAAAGACTATAGGAAGACTAAGAAAAATGCTTGTTTTTAATGCGGACATGTGGGACATTACATCAAGCAATGCCCTCAGAAACAGGGTCAAGGGGAAGGATCATCTGGAGCACGGGTTTATAAGCTTAAGGTGACCCAGACTGGTAGAGGCAATCAGGAATGAGATAGGAAAGTCACCGTATAAGGTTTTATTTCTCTTTTCGACTTTCCCACTAGGACTTTTTTTTGATTCCGGTGCTTCTCATTCTTTCGTATCCAGTTCTGTTGTTGATAGTCGCACCTAGATACTTCTATAATTTCTGATCCAGTAGTTGTCTCAAACCCCATAGGAGGTACGAGTCACTTATTTACGACGAGTAGGGGTTTGTAGATTTCTATTCCTGACATCGAATTTGAGCGTATATACTGGGTTTTATGGTTTATAGGCTTATTCTAGGGATGGATTGGCTAGCCATATATGGTGCTATCCTTGATTGTGAGAGGAGAGTTGTTAGGCTTTTGACATGCCGCGGCAGGACTCTTGAGATTTCCTGTGACCCTTGAGAGTCAATTATGCTCAGTTTTATAGATTCCCTGAGTGCTTCTGTTGACGATCTTAGTTCGGTAGCCATATTAGAAACTTCCGAACGTATTCGAGGAGGTAAGAGGACAACCTCCCAAGCATGAGATAGATTTCTGAATATACTTGGTGGAGACTGCTAAGCATGTCGCTTTTCTAGTGCGCCATATGGCTCTGAAAGAGAGGAAGGAGCTCAGTAAGCAAGTGGGTGAGTTGTTCAGAAAATGATTTATTAGAGGGAGCACTTCTGAGTGGGGAGCACTAGTCGTCTTTGCAACCAAAGGCAGATGGTTGTCTCCATCTATGTGTGGACTACAGGGAGTTGAATAAGCTCACAAAGAAGAGTAGGCAACCACTTCCACAGATAGCTGACTTGTATGACCAGTCAGTGGGCGCCTCGGTTTTCTCACAATTAAATTTAACCACAGGTTTTCATCAGCTTAGGTTAGCGGATGACAACATATACAAGGCTGATTTTTGGACTCCCGACGAGTTCTTTGAGTGGTTGATTATGCCTTTTGGGTTAAGCAATGCACTGACGTAGTTTGTGGATTTGATGAGTCTGGTATCTAGGGAGTATCTGAACAAGTTTGTGGTGGTATTTGTTGATGATGTTTTGGTTTTATCGAGGAGCAAGGAAAAGCATGCCATGCACTTGGGAGAGGTCCTCTATACTTTCTGAGCAAGCCGAAGGCCGCAAGACGAAGTTTTCTAAGTGTCATTTCTGGCGGAAAGAAGTAAGGTTCTTCGGACATGTTGTCTCTAAAGATGGTATGGCGGTGGACCCCACTAAGGTTGTCGCGGTTCATGATTGGAAAGCCCCTAAGGATGCGATAGAGGTTAGGAGTTTCCTGTGATTGGTGGGATATTGCTGGAAGTTCATTAAGGACTTTGCGTGGATCTCGGCTCCACTTACCCGTCTGACGAAGAAGAACCTTGTTTTGGCTTGGAATGTAGACTGTGAGGATGCATTCTTGAGGTTGAAGAAGACTCTTACATCGGCTCTGGTTTTGACTCTTCCTGATGGTACAAAGATTTTTATCGTTTATACGGATGTATGCGACAAAGTTTAGGTGCAGTGTTGATGCAAGAGGGTAGGGTTGTCTGCTATGAGAGTAGGCAGTTGAGGGTACATGAGAAGAACTACCCTACCAATAATTTGGAGCTGACGGCGATAGCGTTTACGCTCAAGTCTTGGAGATGCTATTTACTAGGTAAGAGGTTCGAGCTTTATACGAATTATAAGTCGCTCAAGTACTTGTTCTCGCAAAAAAATCTTAATTTGTGTCAACAACGTTGAATGGAGTCCCTTGCGTCTTATGATTTCGAGACAACATATACCCCAGGGAAGGGTAATGTTGTAGCAGATGCATTTAGTAGGCATATAATAACTTTGAGTCCATTATTCATAGAGTGGTAGAGTTTGGAGTTCATCTCATCATTTGATTTTAGACCATTTAAGGATTGTAACAACCCGAATTTTAACAACGTGTTAAGACAAGAATCAAGGCAGAATTAAATGTTAAAATCTGAATCAGGAGAAACGGGTTGTTCCATTGCATTCGTCTCGGAAAAATACGCGAAATAGAGTCCGAAATTTCGTAAATCGGAGTCCGTATGGCTGAGATATGGCCTTCGGAAGTTTCACGAAAAATCAGAATTCAAAACAGATTTCAAATTTTCAGAAAATCAGGTAGGCGGGAAATTTCCCGCCAGACCAGAGGAGGTCGACTGGGGAGTCGACCCCCTGCCAACCAGGTCGACTGGGGAGTCGACCCCAGGGTCGACCTGCCTGGTCGAACCCAGGCAGCCTGGTGCACCTGTTTTGCTGTTTGGCTCGGTTTTGGAGGCTTGTGACGATTTTTGAGGGCTTGGATCTATCCTAGGGTTAATCTAACGGCCTAAAGTACTCCTAATCTCTATAAAAAGACCCCTAAGCCTACCCTAAACCCTCACAAATCACTCATGCCATGAAGTGCTGCCCAAATGCCAAGTGATCATGGCCTCCATCTCCAATTCCTAGAGACTATGCATTCAAATCGGGTTCAAATCAAAAGGTACAAGCTTGCTACACCAAATCGAGGCCAAATCAACGTTGCTATGCGAGTTTCATGACGGTTCTTCGACAAAGGAGCCACCTTTCTTCGTCAAGATGATGCATGATCCTTTTCCTAAGCCTCGCTAGGTAAGTTTTAGCTACTTGTAGATTCTAACGGTGGTTCTAATGTGACATGAGATAAAATGCGATGAAACATAAGTGCTATAACCTATGCGAACCTAGTTTTGCCTCTTACCTTGAATATATGACTTGGAACTATGTTTTAGCGACTATATCATGTCACTCATGTTATGTTTAGCCTAGTCTATCATGAAAGATTGAACCTTTAACTTGTGAATGTGGGCATAAGGCCTTAGAACCACTTTGGGCTTGTGAAATATGTGCATGAACTTAACTTGGGGCTTATGCAAGTATATGAACCCGAAACCCCTTATGATAATATGCAAGTTTGTGGCCAATCACCTTTTTATGTTATGCATGCTTGTGGCCAAGTCCTCTTATGAAACTATGCATGCTTGTGGCCAAATTCCCTCATGATACTATGCATATTTGTGGCCAAATTCCCTTATGAAACTATGCATGCTTGTGGCCAAATTCCCTCATGATACTATGCATATTTGTGGCCAAATTCCCTTATGAAACTATGCATGCTTGTGGCCAAATTCCCTCATGATACTATGCATATTTGTGGCCAAATTCCCTTATGAAACTATGCATGTTTGTGGCCAAATTCCCTTATGATACTATGCATATTTGTGGCCACATTCTCTTATGATACTATGCATGTTTGTGGCCAATATGTTGGCGTAATACCCTACTATGTGACTCACTTCCACTTGGGTTGGAAATACGTTTGGGTAGCTTAGGAAAAACGTGGGTATGACATGAAAAAAACTTGACATGGGCCTTACGTGAGAACATGACATTCATGATACATTTAAATATGGTCAAGACACGTGGGAAAACATGGAATTTGAAACTAGACACGGGGGTGGTAAGTGTAATATGACACTAGACCAAACATGAAAGTGGCCAACTCGAGGTTGGGTTGAGTTTGTAACATAAATCTACCCGGACCCGCCCGGCTTAACTAGTGGCTACAAACAATAGGATCCAATGTGAGAAGTTGGTCATGTCGTGCTTAAGACCCGAGGTTAGACTAGGTTGTGGTGTAAAACTACCCGGACCCGCCCGGCTTAACTAGTAACCACAACAAGGTCTAATGTGAGAGGTTGAGAGTGCATTAATTAAATTAATGCCACATGATAAGGTTAAGTAAATTTGACTAATGACACTTAACCAATATGACACGAATGGGTAGGTTAAGTGGGACCGGGATTGACTTCTTAATGACACTTAACCATACAAGACAATTAGGGGATAGGGTTAAGTAATTTATGCTTAACTAATCCGACTTGGTAATTAGATGGGGTTAAGTAATCCACACTTAACTAATCTAAACACGGTAACTAGATGGGGTTAAGTAACTTAGACTTAACTAATCTAAACACGGTAATTAGATGGGGTTAAGTAACCTTCACTTAACTAATCTAAACACGGTAATTCGATGGGGTTAGGTTAAACACTTAACCAATCTAAATGCGGTAATCCAATGAGGTTAAGTAACCAATGCTTAACCAATTTAACACGGTAATTTAATGGGGTTAAGTAACTTATACTTAACCAATTATACGTGATGATTTGATGAGGTTAAGTAACCTACACTTAACCAATCTAATAGGTGGACCTGATAGGGTTAAGTCACAAGACCTTTTAAAATTAGGCTTAACCATTGTAATACGATTAGTGGGTGGGGTTAAGCTAACCCATGCTTAACCAATCCGACTCGATAAGCTGATGGGATTAAGATAATCTATGCTTAATCAATCTAACATGATAATCTGATAGGGTTAAGACAAATAAATACTTAACCAATTTGACTTGATAGGGTTAAGTCATGAGCTTCTCGGTACACTTAACCAACTTATAGGGCTAAGCATTGAACTTGAGTACTTAGCCAATCTTGACATGATTCGTAGGCGGGTTAAGTCATGAACTTGGATAACAACACTTAACCCATTTGACAAAACCCTAGCTCAGGGGACTAGGATGGAAATCGTAGTTAACAAGGATAACGGAAAGAGGGCTAAGTGGTAAACCTTAGTTAAGGGTAACTAAGTAGTAATTCTTAGCTAATGACATGGGACTAGTTCATAAAGAGATGAGTAACCTGGTACGGTAGGTCATCGCTTAGTATACGAGGAGGAGCAAGTTATCTGACTTGGATAAAAGCTCCAGCGAACTGGGTGACGAAGCGGAAGCTTCGGGGAACGTGAGGGTACTCTTGGTATCCCTTTGTGAGGTGACAAGTGGTCCATGAAACCCAGCCTCACAGGGGTTAAGGTCTGCGGTAGAAGAGCCAAGAGTATGCCTTGGTTGCTATGCGAGCGACCTAAAGACTGGGATGGATTAGCGTGTAGTCGACGATACTTGATTTTGCCCTGGGATAGCATGTCGCCGACTACCTACCATCTTTAGTCAATCGTGTACGTACGGAAAGGAAGGGAACTCCCAAAAGACCATATACTAGCTATCGAGTTATGGGTGAGGTTGGCTATCTGGAAGTGGGCATCGATGGGCCTTAGTGTAGTTCTCATACATGATTTTTCTTGGATTGCCTTTCAGTAGTTGAGGGAGGGGTCACGTGGGACCATAGCCACGGGTATAAAAACAGACCTTAATATCTGCATCAGCAGACGACTTAAAGCTCCCGACCGAGTTCCGTATTTCTTGATTTGCCCTGGCACGGAACTCGGATGGCACATTGAGGAACATGTGCGTCTAGACATGGAAAACGATTCACGATACATACGCGGGATAAAGGGCGCGGTTGACGGGTGGCATAATCCCTAGTGGCCCTAGGTGGCTGAACCCAAACCGAGACACGAAAACGTTCATTAGGTAGCATAATCCCTAGTGGTCTTAGGTGGCATAAATCCTAAGTGAACGCGCGATAGTCCATGGTAAGGAAACATAACTAGATCAAGAGTAGCAGTCTAAAATAACCTCAAGGATAAAACGTTTACATGGGAAAGCCCGTATGGCCTACGGCAAAGGACTGAACTTATACATGGAAGGAAACATACGAGTGGTGAAAACCTACATATGCTATATATTAGGTTGACATGGACCATTACATGACATTGGGCAAGGGACATTCATAGTTAACACATGACGCGGGTCGGGATACTAGTATGAGAGGTGCAGAGCAAATATACATGTTAGAACCATGAGAAATATACATGATAGATACCATGGGATGTTATACAGGATAGATACCTTGGGAATTACACTTGATAGAAACCTGACGATGTGATACCTTGATTTATCATGACACCGTAGTTTATCATGATATCTTAGTTTACCTTGTTACAGTAGTTCAGCCTGTTACCCTGGTTTAGTTTATCTATCTTGTCGTCATCCTTATGTTTACTTTCAGTTTATGCATGTCATGTTACCTTTACCTGTTTTTATACTGGAAGTAGATAGGACTTACCAGTCTTTATGACTGACCCCGTTTTCTTTCGCCTCTTTGTCTTCCGTTTCCCCCCCCCCCCCCAGGTTTCCAGGGAGGAAACACTGTTATTTAGTTCAGACTTCTTCTGCTTGAAGGTCATCATACATGGCTTGGACTTCTCTTGGCTATGGCTACCTTACTGTTTTATTTGGGGAATAATTTATGAAAAGGTTTTATGCTTCTTTATTATTGCAAGATAGGTTTTGATGTATTCTGATGTAAAAGGCTTTAGCCCTTATTTTATAAGGTAATGAAATTTGGTTTACTTCCGCTGTTATATATATATGTTCTGTCTTGTAATATTTCTGTGCATGTTCACCAATAATACCCCTCTAAAGCTAGTGCATTCCTTTGCGAGTGACCCTAGCAGAGGTGGGGTGCTACATTTGGTATCAGAGCAGAAGGTTACCGGACTGGGCAAAAGTTTTTAAAACCTTCTGAAAAGTATTTGAAAAACCGTTTACAAAGAAGCATTTTTCAAGAAAAGTTTGTTTTAAAAGGCTATTCCCCAAAAGCCATTAGCATTATCCTTTGATTCCTTGATTGAATCTCCTTTCCTTTCTTTCCTCCATCTGTGGTCACAGTAGTTCTAACTGTGACTAATCCTTGTCTGGCTACTTAAGTGTTTTCTCGTGCGATGGAGGAAGTTCTCGAGAGACCTGTCACCGAAGTTATAAGAAGGGATAATAAGAGCAAGGATAAAGGACACGAGCTTAAGGATAAGCAACTTGTTGGTATGGCGTAGTCCATCAAGGAGGACAAGTACAAGATCATCGGAGAGGGCAATTGTACGCTCCCATTTCTAGGGTACCTAAAAGAAATGGTACCGCTTCTGGTAAAGGTATAGTCGTTCTTTTCTATCATCCCGTACAGACTTTGTCTTGATCATCGTATCATTTAAGTCTGCTTGGATAGTTGAGTCTCTGCACCTTAGTACTAGCATGGTAGAGGATCCCAGTTTTGTCCCAAAAATCTGGTGGGAGAGTTGGTCCATTTCTTCATGACTTGTTTGGATTTGAGAATGACATGTCGCAGCTACGGATGGATTCTAGGGATAAAATGGTCACCCAATAAGGGGCACCATTCTCGGTTTTAGGAAAGAGGGTAGTTAGACTCTCGACTCACCTTGGTGATACCCCCGAAGTCTCGTATAACCTTTTGGGTTCTGTCATGGTTAGTTACCTAGAATCTCGGGATGCAGTTGTTGGTAATCCATTCGAATAGAATTCGCCGCTAAGGTGGATGGTTCATTTCGCTTATGCATGAGTTATGGGAATCACCCTAGTAAGTACTCTTGGCAACATGGATTGGCATCGGCAAACGAGATCCAGAATTCCCTAGTGAATTTTGGAGAGCTTGCATGGGTAAGTGGATACGTTTGAGCCAAGTATACTAGGGAAAGGGTAAGTGAAAGTGGAATAAGAGGCGACAATGAAATGAGTTCCAACTCATACCTGGGAAATAGGAATCAAGGAGCTACGAAATCATGAAGTCAAAGGCGGTCAAGGCACCGAGGAATTAAGCTCAAGGAAACGCGACTTAGAAGACGTAAGGCTAGACACGCGCATCGTACCTCTTTTTAAAGAGTGTATCCATGATCCCTGGTTTTTCCTGTAGAGCTTGCTCGCATGTTATCTTTTGGTGAATATCCCCTCGGTCCTGTTTCGGTTGCAAACCCCGTAAGGAGTTTGTCTTGTTTATCTTCTCGATCCTATCTTGAGAACCTTAGGTAGAACTCTATGGATGTAAACATGTATTTGAAACATGTTATGATTGATATGGTTGCAAATGGTTGCAAGTGGTTGCTCGTGGATGCGCGAATACAAGATACTAGATTGACGCGGTCACGATTCATGTTGCATATGCACGAGTATTTATACTTGTTTATGGATGAAATTGAATGTGTTATCATGCGGATGTTGCATATGAATGAATGTTTGTGCACGCATATAGTACTCATATGACTAGGACTATTTGCATACATGTTGGACTCATGGCACTAAACATATTTTGCATTAGAAAGATCATTCAGGCCTGATCATTAGCATTAGCTAAGGAGCATATACACACACGTTTTGCATATGTTCATACGACATTAGAAATCGTCTAAGGACAATGGTTGCCTGTGGATAATGTTTTGAGTAGATGGATGATGGATGGTAGGATATGTTCTTCCTAACTTGGAGATTTCGGGGACGAAATCCTTAAAGGAGGGGAGAATGTAACAACCCGAATTTTAACAACGTGTTAAGACAAGAATAAAGGCAGAATTAAATGTTAAAATCTAAATCAGGAGAAACGGGCTGTGCCATTGCGTTCGTCTCGGAAAAATACGCGAAATAGAGTCCGAAATTTCGTAAATCGGAGTCCGTATGGCTGAGATATGGCCTTCGGAAGTTTCACGAAAAATCAGAATTCAAAACAGATTTCAAATTTTCAGAAAATCAGGTAGGCGGGAAAATTTCCCGCCAGACCAGGGGAGGTCGACTGGGGAGTCGACCCCCTGCCAACCAGGTCGACTAGGGAGTCGACCCCAGGGTCGACCTGGGGGTCGACCTGCCTGGTCGAACCCAGGCAGTCTGGAGCACCTGTTTTGCTGTTTGGCTCGGTTTTGGAGGCTTGTGACGATTTTTGAGGGCTTGGATCTATCCTAGGGTTAATCTAACGGCCTAAACTACTCCTAATCTCTATAAAAAGACCCCTAAGCCTACCCTAAACCCTCACAAATCACTCATGCCACGAAGTGCTGCCCAAATGCCAAGTGATCGTGGCCTCCATCTCCAATTCCTAGAGACTATGCATTCAAATCGGGTTCAAATCAAAAGGTGCAAGCTTGCTACACCAAATCGAGGCCAAATCAACGTTGCTATGCGAGTTTCATGACGGTTCTTCGACATAGGAGCCACCTTTCTTCGTCAAGATGATGCATGATCCTTTTCCTAAGCCTCGCTAGGTAAGTTCTAGCTACTTGTAGATTCTAACGGTGGTTCTAATGTGACATGGGATAAAATGCGATGAAACATAAGTGATATAACCTATGTGAACCTAGTTTTGCCTCTTACCTTGAATATATGACTTGGAACTATGTTTTAGCGACTATATCATGTCACTCATGTTATGTTTAGCCTAGTCTATCATGAAAGATTGAACCTTTAAATTGTGAATGTGGGCATAAGGCCTCAGAACCACTTTGGGCTTGTGAAATATGTGCATGAACTTAACTTGGGGCTTATGCAAGTATATGAACCCAAAACCCCTTATGATAATATGCAAGTTTGTGGCCAATCACCTTTTTATGTTATGCATGCTTGTGGCCAAGTTCTCTTATGAAACTATGCATGCTTGTGGCCAAATTCCCTCATGATACTATGCATATTTGTGGCCAAATTCTCTTATGAAACTATGCATGCTTGTGGCCAAATTCCCTAATGATACTATGCATATTTGTGGCCAAATTCCCTTATGAAACTATGCATGCTTGTGGCCAAATTCCCTTATGATACTATGCATATTTGTGGCCAAATTCTCTTATGATACTATGCATGTTTGTGGCCAATATGTTGGCGTAATACCCTACTATGTGACTCGCTTCCACTTGGGTTGGAAATACGTCTGGGTAGCTTAGGAAAAACGTGGGTATGACATGAAAAAAACTTGACATGGGCCTTACGTGAGAACATGACATTCATGATACATTTAAATATGGTCATGACACGTGGGAAAACATGGAATTTGAAACTAGACACGGGGGTGATAAGTGTAATATGACACTAGACCAAACATGAAAGTGGCCAACTCGAGGTTGGGTTGAGTTTGTAGCATAAATCTACCCGGACCCGCCCGGCTTAACTAGTGGCCACAAACAATAGGATCCAATGTGAGAAGTTGGTCATGTCGCGCTTAAGAACCGAGGTTAGACTAGGTTGTGGTGTAAAACTACCCGGACCCGCCCGGCTTAACTAGTAACCACAACAAGGTCTAATGTGAGAGGTTGAGAGTGCATTAATTAAATTAATGCCACATGATAAGGTTAAGTAAATTTGACTAATGACACTTAACCAATATGACACGAATGGGTAGGTTAAGTGGGACCGGGCTTGACTTCTTAATGACACTTAACCATACAAGACAATTAGGGGATGGGGTTAAGTAATTTACGCTTAACTAATCCGACTTGGTAATTAGATGGGGTTAAGTAATCCACACTTAACTAATCTAAACACGGTAACTAGATGGGGTTAAGTAACTTAGACTTAACTAATCTAAACACGGTAATTAGATGGGGTTAAGTAACCTTCACTTAACTAATCTAAACACGGTAATTCGATGGGGTTAGGTTAAACACTTAACCAATCTAAATGCGGTAATCCAATGAGGTTAAGTAACCAATGCTTAACCAATTTAACACAATAATTTAATGGGGTTAAGTAACTTATACTTAACCAATTATACGTGATGATTTGATGAGGTTAAGTAACCTACACTTAACCAATCTAATAGGTGGACCTGATAGGGTTAAGTCACAAGACCTTTTAAAATTAGGCTTAACCATTGTAATACGATTAGTGGGTGGGGTTAAGCTAACCCATGCTTAACCAATCCGACTCGATAAGCTGATGGGATTAAGATAATCTATGCTTAATCAATCTAACATGATAATCTGATAGGGTTAAGACAAATAAATACTTAACCAATTTGACTTGATAGGGTTAAGTCATGAGCTTCTCGGTACACTTAACCAACTTATAGGGCTAAGCCTTGAACTTGAGTACTTAGCCAATCTTGACATGATTCGTAGGCGAGTTAAGTCATGAACTTGGATAACAACACTTAACCCATTTGATAAAACCCTAGCTCAGGGGACTAGGTTGGAAATCGTAGTTAACAAGGATAACGGAAAGAGGGCTAAGTGGTAAACCTTAGTTAAGGGTAACTAAGTAATAATTCTTAGCTAATGACATGGGACTAGTTCATAAAGAGATGAGTAACCTGGTACGGTAGGTCATCGCTTAGTATACGAGGAGGAGCAAGTTATCTGACTTGGATAAAAGCTCCAGCGAACTGGGTGACGAAGCGGAAGCTTCGGGGAACGTGAGGGTACTCTTGGTATCCCTCTATGAGGTGGCAAGTGGTCCATGAAACCCGGCCTCACAGGGGTTAAGGTCTGTGGTAGAAGAGCCAAGAGTATGCCTTGGTTGCTATGCGAGCGACCTAAAGACTGGGATGGATTAGCGTGGAGTCGACGATACTTGATTTTGCCCCGGGATAGCATGTCGTCGACTACCTACCATCTTTAGTCAATCATGTACGTACGGAAATGCAGGGAACTCCCAAAAGACCATATACTAGCTATCGAGTTATGGGTGAGGTTGGCTATTTGGAAGTGGGCATCGATGGGCCTTAGTGTAGTTCTCATACATGATTTTTCTTAGATTGCCTTTCAGTAGTTGAGGGAGGGGTCACGTGGGACCATAGCCATGGGTACAAAAACAAACCTTGATATCTGCATCAGCAGACGACTTAAAGCTCCCGACCGAGTTCCGTATTTCTTGATTTGCCCTGGCACGGAACTCGGATGGCACATTGAGGAACATGTGCATCTAGACATGGAAAACGATTCACGATACATACGCGGGATAAAGAGCGCGGTTGACGGGTGGCATAATCCCTAGTGGCCCTAGGTGGCTGAACCCAAACCGAGACACGGAAACGTTCATTAGGTAGCATAATCCCTAGTGGTCCTAGGTGGCATAAATCCTAAGTGAACGCGCGATAGTCCATGGTAAGGAAACATAACTAGATCAAGAGTAGCAGTCCAAAATAACCTCAAGGATAAAACGTTTACATGGGAAATCCCGTATGGCCTACGGCAAAGGACTGAACTTATACATGGAAGGAAATATACGAGTGGTGAAAACCTACATATGCTATATATTAGGTTGACATGGACCATTACATGACATTAGGCAAGGGACATTCATAGTTAACACATGACGCGGGTCGGGATACTAGTACGAGAGGTGCAGAGCAAATATACATGTTAGAACCATGAGAAATATACATGATAGATACCATGGGATGTTATACAGGATAGATACCTTGGGAATTACACTTGATAGAAACCTGACGATGTGATACCTTGATTTATCATGACACCGTAGTTTATCATGATATCTTAGTTTACCTTGTTACAGTAGTTCAGCCTGTTACCTTGGTTTAGTTTATCTATCTTGTCGTCATCCTTATGTTTACTTTCAGTTTATGCATGTCATGTTACCTTTACCTGTTTTTATACTGGAAGTAGATAGGACTTACCAGTCTTTATGACTGACCCCGTTTTCTTTCGCCTCTTTGTCTTCCGTTCCCCCCCCCAGGTTTCCAGGGAGGAAACACTGTTATTTAGTTCGGACTTCTTCTGCTTGAAGGTCATCATACATGGCTTGGACTTCTCTTGGCTATGGCTACCTTACTGTTTTATTTGGGGAATAATTTATGAAAAGGTTTTATGCTTCTTTATTATTGCAAGACAGGTTTTGATGTATTCTGATGTAAAAGGCTTTAGCCCTTATTTTATAAGGTAATGAAATTTGTTTTACTTCCGCTGTTGTATATATATGTTCTGTCTTGTAATATTTCTGTGCATGTTCACCAATAATACCCCTCTAAAGCTAGTGCATTCCTTTGCGAGTGACCCTAGCGGAGGTGGGGTGTTACAAGGATTTTGCAACAGGATTATTGGCATCGTTGGGGGTGCGACCTACTCTTTTAGAGTGTATAGGATCCGATCAGCACAAAGATCAGCATATAGCGAACATCATCAACTGACTCAATGTAGGAGAAACCTCTAGTCACCTTTGCTAGGTATTATGTGGATGAGATAAGGTGGCTACGTCAAGATAGGAGACTAGTTCCTGGAGTAGATGATTTGTTAAAATTGGTTTTGGAGGAGGCTATCACTCTCGGATGACTATCCATCCGGTGGTGATAAGATCTACAGATACATAAGGAGGGTTTTTCATTGGACTAGGATGAAAAAGGACGTGGCAGAGTACGTAGCTCGATGTATGTCTTACCAACGAGTAAAGGCTTAACAGAGGAAAACTGGCGAATTGCTTCAGCCTTTAGACATATCGTAGTGGAAGTGAGAGGGAATCTCTATAAACCTTGTAGATGGGCTGCCCATATCGAGGAGAGGCAACACCAATATTTGGGTTATAGTTGAAAGATTGTGTGACAACCCGTATTTCAATAACATGTTAAAATGAGAATCAAGGCAGAATTTAATTTTAAATTCTGAATCAAGTAAAACGGGCTATGCCATTGCGTTCGTCTCGGAAAAATACGCGAAATAGAGTCCGAGTTTTCGAAAATCGGAGTCCGTATGACCCGGTTAAGGCCCAAAGAAGTTTTCGGGAAATTCGAATTTCGGAAACAGTTTTGGAAATCAGATCTGGGGCCAGGCGGGAAGTTTCCCGCCTAGGGGACAGGGCTGTCGACAGACCTGTCGACTTGGGCCCAGACCAAGTCGACAGCCCTGTCGACTTGCCTGTCGATAGGGGGTGGTCGGGGCATATGGCCTGGTGCACCTGTTTGTCTCACCTAGTCTTGTGCTTGGGCTGGGTCTGGAAGCTTCCGAGATCTGATGGTCCTAATCTATCCTAGGGTTAATCTAAAGGCCTAAAACTATCCTAATCTCTATAAAAACACCCCTAAGCCCCCCCTAAACCCTCATAACTCACCCTCTCCACGAAGTGCTGCCCAAATGCAAAGTGATCATGGCCTCCATCTCAAATCCCTAGAGCCTATGCACTCAAATCAAGTTCAAATCAAAAGGTGCAAGCTTGCTACACCAAATCAAGGCCAAATCAACATTTCTATGCGAGTTCCATGACGATTCTTCTACAAAGGAGGCACCTTTCTTAGCCAAGATGATTCATGCTTCTTTCCCTAGGCCTAACTAAGTAAGTTCTAGCTACTTTTGGGTCAAAACGGTATTTTTAATGTTGACATGGGATAAAATGAGGCTAAACATGATTATGCGAATCCATATGAACCTTACCATGCCTCTTGTGTTCATATTTATGATCTTAGGCCATGTGAGTGACTTAATCATGCCTCTCATGCTATGCATAACCTAGTTTAACTTGCAAGTTTGGATCTTTATGCATGAAATGCTAGCATGAACCTTTAGGAACCATTTTACTTGTGAAAAATCGGCCAAGATGAGATTTTGGGGCTTATGCATGTTTATGAACCCAAACCCTTTTATGCTATCATGCAAGTTTGTGGCCAAGTCCTTTATGAGACTATGCATGTTTATGGCCAAACCCTTTGTGATAATATGCATGTTTGTGGCCAAAATTACCTTATGACACTATGCATGTTTAGGGCCAATCCCTTTACGATGTTATGCATGTGGAAGCCAAGCCCTTTTTGGCATCATGCATGGTTTGAGACCAATATGTGGCATAGTATCCTTACTATGTTGACTCGATTTGCTTGCGTTGGGAAAACACGATTTTGGGTAGTTAGATAAACATGGACTTGTCGCAAGGTCTTAACTTGAATAGGACATGCGTTTATACTTGAAAATATGACTTGAAAGATAACATGGAAGACGACATGTAAGTATGCATAAAAACATGAGCTTGGGAATTTACCTATTAAGTTAGGTCTACCCTTTGGGAATTTACCTATTAAGTTAGGTCTACCCAAATGCTCGGAAACTTGTAACATGTTTTGGAAACATGATGAACTTAGATAATATGAGTGTGGCCAACTCGAGGTTGGGTTGAGTTTGCAACGTAAAACTACCCGGACCCGACCGGCTTAACTAGTAGTTGCAAACAATAGGACCCAATGTGAGAAGTTGGTCATGTCGCGCTTAAGACCCGAGGTTAGACTAGGTTGTGGTGTAAATCTACCCGGACCCGCCCGGCTTAACTAGTAACCACAACAAGGTCTAATGTGAGAGGTTGAGGGTGCATTAATTAAATTAATGCCACATAATAGGGTTAAGTTAATTTGATTAATGAGGCTTAACCAAATATGATATGGACAAATGGGTTGGGTAATTTGATTAGGCTAATGATACTTAACAAAACATGATAAGCTTGGGTAGGTTAAGTAACTTGATTTGCCTAATGACACTTGACCATTTTTATACGACTAGTGGACGGGATTAAGTTAACCAACACTTAATCAATCCAACACGATAACGTGATAAGGTTAAGTAAATTTTCTTAATGACACTTAACCATACAATACAGTTAATGGACGGGGTTAAGATTAAGCTTAACTAATCTAAACATGGTAATCGGATGGGGTTAAGTTAGCCTAGACTTAATTAATCCCACTTGGTAATTTAATGGGGTTAAGTTAAACACTTAACTAATTTAACACGATGATTTGATGAGGTTAAGTGACCTATACTTAACCAATCTAACTCGTTAATTTGATGAGGGTAAGTTAATCTATACTTAACCAATCTAACGTGAAAACATGACAAGGCTAAGTCACGATTCACTTGAATACGCTTGACCGATTTGACTCGGTAATTTGACAAGGTCAGGTTAATTTATATAATTAACCAATCTAAGGTGGTAATTAGACGAGGTTAAGTTATGGATCGCTTAATATACTTAGCCAACTTGACACCTGGTTTGTAGGGTTAAGTCTTGGACTTGGATACTTAGCCAATTTTGACATGGTTTGTAGACGGGCTAAGTTAGGAACTTAAGTGACCCTTGACCCATTAGATAAACCCTAATTCGGAGGATTAGGTAAATATCCATAGTTAACCAGGAGTATGGAAATAAGGCTAAGTGGTAAACCTTGGTTAAGGGAAACTAAGTAATAATTCTTAGTCAAGGAAATTTGGACCATTTCTTAGATAGATTGGTAACCCGATACGTTAGGTCAACGTTTAAGTATGCGTATAGGAGCAGGCTATCTGATTTAGATAAAGGCTCCAACGAACTGGGTAACGAAGCAGCGGCTTCGGGGAACGTGAGGATATTCTTGGGATCCCTCTGTGAGCTGCCAGGTCATTATACTAGGCTCACGAGAGGTTGAGGTCTGCGGTAGAAGAACCAAGAATATGCCTTGGTTGCTATGCGAGCGACCTAAAGACCGGGGTGGATAGCAGTGAGTCGACGAATACATAAGGTGCCCGAGATAGCAAGTTCGTCGATCATCTACCATCTTGAGTCAAGCGTGTACGTACGGAAGGGCAGGGAACACCCAACAGACCATAATTGCTATCTAATTATGGGTGAGGTAGGCCGTAGGATGTGGGCTGGCCGGAGTGTAGTTCTCATGCAAGATTTTCTCTTGTGTTGCCTTTCACTAGTTGAGGGAGGGGTCTCGTGGGACCATAGCCACGTGTAGAAAAGCAGACCTTAGTATCTGCATCGGCAGATAAATCTAAAGCTCCCGACCGAGTCCTGTATTTCTTGTCTTGCCCTGTGACAGGACTCGGATGGCACGATGTGATACATGTGCATACAGTTATAGAAAAACGATTCACGGTGATTGCGTGGGAAAAAGGGCGCAGTTGAGGGTTAGCGTAATCCCTAGTGGCCTAGGTGGTTTAACCCAAACCAAAATACGAAAGCGTGCAATAGGCAAGCGTAATCCCTAGTGGTGCTAGGTGGCGTAAGTCCTAGTAGTTCAAACAATGATTCATATGGAAGAGCCTAGCTAGAACAAGGGTGACAGTCCAAACGATTTCAAGGATAATACGACATGAGGAAGCCCGTACGAGGTACGACAAAGGACTGAACTTATATACATGGAAAGAAACATATGATTTGAGTAACCTATATATGCGATATATTAGGTTGACATGGACCATTACACGACTTTGAGTAAGGGACATTCATGGTTAACACATAACAAGGCTGGGATACTAGTACGGAGGGTGCAGAGAAAATATACATGTTAGAACTAAAATACATAATAGATACCGTGGGATGATAGACGGGGCAGATACCTTGGGATAATGTACTCGATAGAAATCTGACGATGTGATACCTTGACTTATCATAACACCGTAGTTTATCATGATACCTTAGTTTACCTTGCCACAGTAGTTAAACCGGCTAGCCCGGTTTAGTTTATCTATCTTGTAGCTATCCTTATGTTTACTTTCAGTTTATGCATGTCATGTTACCTTTACCTGTTTTTATACTGGAAGTAGATAGGACTTACTCAGTCTTTTTGACTGACCCGTTTTGTTTCGCCTCTTTTCTTCCGTTTCCCCCCAGGTTTCAGGGAGGAAACAATGGTGTTTAGTTCGGACTTCTTCTGCTTGAAGGTCATCATGGATGGCTTGGACTTCTCTTGGCTATGGCTACTTTACTGTTTTACTTGGGGAATAATGTATTAAAAAGTCTTTATGCTTCTTTACTATTGCAAGACAGGTTTTGATGTACTCTGATGTAAAAGGTTTTAGACCTTATTTATTCAGGTTATGAAAGTTTGATTTTACTTCCGCTATTTTATATGTTCTGTCTTGTGATATTTCTGTGCATGTTTACCAATAATGCCCCTCTGAAGCTAGTGCATTCCTTTGCGAGTGACCCTAGCGGAGGCGGGGTGTTACAATTGGTATCAGAGCGAGGTTTACTAGACTGGGCAAAAGTTTTTAAAGACCTTCTGAATTTTTTTTGAAAAACCGTTTACAAAGAAGCATTTTTCAAGAAAATTTTCTGTTAAAAAGAAAAAGGCTATTCCCCAAAGGCCATTAGCATTATCCTGGTTTCCTTGATTGAATCTCTTTTCCTTTCTTTCCTCCATCTGTAGTCACAGTGGTTTTGACTGCGACTAGTCTTTCTAGCTGCGTAAGTGTTTCCCGTACGATGGAGATGGTTCTCGAGAGACCGTTGCAGAGTTATGCATGAAAGGATAGTAAGAACAAGGATGAAGGATACGAGCTTAGGGATAAGCAACCTGTTGGTATGGCTGAGTCCTAAAAGGAGGGAGAAAGATGAACAATGAAACCCATGACGAGAGAGTACCTTTGGCATGGTGAAACGGGACGGATAGTTA
The DNA here is from genome assembly GCA_030737875.1 of Allium sativum. Lineage (NCBI taxonomy): Eukaryota > Viridiplantae > Streptophyta > Magnoliopsida > Asparagales > Amaryllidaceae > Allium > Allium sativum. The sequence goes on along the minus strand of CM060910.1, from coordinate 277,075,936 downwards.
AGTATCATGGAACAGGGACAAGATCATTCGGAGGGCAATAGTATGCTCTCATTTCTAGGGTACCCCAGAAGGAGGGTAACGATCTTGTTAAAGGTTTAGCTTTTCTTCTCTATCATCCCGTTAGGACTTTGTTTTGATCATCGTATCATTTAAGTCTGCTTAGATAGTTGAGTCTCTGCACCTTAGTACTAGCGTAGTAGAGGATCCCGTTTTTGTCTCAAGTCCTATTGGAAGATCGGTCCATTTACTCATGGCTTGTTTGGATTTGGGAATGTCTATGCCAAGTGTTGTGTTTGGAAATAATGCTTATGTTTATAAGTTGCGGATGGATTCTAGGGATGAAGTGGTTATCCAGTAAGGGGTGCCGCTCTCGGTTTTGATAGGAGGGTAGTTAGACTCTTGACTAGCCTTGGTAATACTCTCGAAGTCTCGTGTAACCTTTTGGGTTCGGTCATGGTTAGCTACTTAGAATCCCTTGATGCCTTTATGGGAAATTGGAAGCCCAATCGAGTGGTGTTCGCCGATAAGACGGATGGTTTATTTCACTTATGCATGGGTTATAGAAATCACCTTAGTAAGTGCGCTTGATAACCTGGTTGGCATCTGTTTACTTTCAAGAGAAAGTTCTTCTATGTGGAATACCTTGTGGTACGAGGTCCGAGATTCATTAGTGAATTTTGGAAAGCTTGCATGAGATCATGAGTACGCAGTCATGTTTGCGTCAAGTATTCTAGAAAGAGGATAAGTGCAAGTGGAACGATAGGCGACGAAGAAAGGAGTTCCAGCTCAGGTTATGGAAACAGGAAATAAGAAGCTGCGAAATCGTGAAGAAAAAGGGACGGTCAAGGCACGATGGAACTAAGCTCAAGGTAATGCGACTCAGGAGACTGAAGACTAAATACGTGCATGATATCTCTTTTGGGAATATATCCTCGATCCCTGTTTTTCTGTTGAACTTGCTTGTAGGCTATCTTTTTTGGATATCCTCTCGGTCCTGTCTCTGTTACAAATCTCGTACGGAGTTTGTTTTGTTTATCTCCTCGACCCTGTTTCAGGGAATCTTAGGTAGAACCCTGTGGATGTAAACATGTATTTGAAACATGTTATGGTTGATATGGTTGCAAATGGTTGCAAGTGGTTGCTCGTGGATGCGCGAATTTACATTAGATATTAGCTCGACTCGGTCACATTTCATATTGCATATGCACGAGTATTTATACTTGTTTATGGATGAAATCGAATGTATTATCATGCGGTTGTTGCATATGAATGAATGATTATGCACGCATATAGTATCTATATGGCTAGGGCTATTTGCATACATGTTGGATTCATGGCACTATACATATTTTGCATTAGAAAGATTATTCAGGCCTGATCATTAGCATTAGCTAAGGAACATGTACACACACGTTTTGCATATATTCATACAGCATTAGAAATCATCTAAGGATAATGGTTGCTTGTGGATGATGTTTTGAGTAGATGGATGATGGATGGTAGGATATGTTCTTCCTAACTTAAAGATTTCGGGGACGAAATCCTAAAAGGTGGGGAGAATGTAACAACCCGTATTTCAATAACATGTTAAAACGAGAATCAAGGCAGAATTTAATTTTAAATTCTGAATCAAGTAAAACGGGCTATGCCATTGCGTTCGTCTCGGAAAAATACGCGAAATAGAGTCCGAGTTTTCGAAAATCGGAGTCCGTATGACCCGGTTAAGGCCCAAAGAAGTTTTCGGGAAATTCGAATTTCGGAAACAGTTTTGGAAATCAGATCTGGGGCCAGGCGGGAAGTTTCCCGCCTAGGGGACAGGGCTGTCGACAGGCCTGTCGACTTGGGCCCAGACCAAGTCGACAGCCCTGTCGACTTGCCTGTCGACAGGGGGTGGTCGGGGCATATGGCCTGGTGCACCTGTTTGTCTCACCTAGTCTTGTGCTTGGGCTGGGTCTGGAAGCTTCCGAGATCTGATGGTCCTAATCTATCCTAGGGTTAATCTAAAGGCCTAAAACTATCCTAATCTCTATAAAAACACCCCTAAGCCCCCCCTAAACCCTCATAACTCACCCTCTCCACGAAGTGCTGCCCAAATGCAAAGTGATCATGGCCTCCATCTCAAATCCCTAGAGCCTATGCACTCAAATCAAGTTCAAATCAAAAGGTGCAAGCTTGCTACACCAAATCAAGGCCAAATCAACATTTCTATGCGAGTTCCATGACGATTCTTCTACAAAGGAGGCACCTTTCTTAGCCAAGATGATTCATGCTTCTTTCCCTAGGCCTAACTAAGTAAGTTCTAGCTACTTTTGGGTCAAAACGGTATTTTTAATGTTGACATGGGATAAAATGAGGCTAAACATGATTATGCGAATCCATATGAACCTTACCATGCCTCTTGTGTTCATATTTATGATCTTAGGCCATGTGAGTGACTTAATCATGCCTCTCATGCTATGCATAACCTAGTTTAACTTGCAAGTTTGGATCTTTATGCATGAAATGCTAGCATGAACCTTTAGGAACCATTTTACTTGTGAAAAATCGGCCAAGATGAGATTTTGGGGCTTATGCATGTTTATGAACCCAAACCCTTTTATGCTATCATGCAAGTTTGTGGCCAAGTCCTTTATGAGACTATGCATGTTTATGGCCAAACCCTTTGTGATAATATGCATGTTTGTGGCCAAAATTACCTTATGACACTATGCATGTTTAGGGCCAATCCCTTTACGATGTTATGCATGTGGAAGCCAAGCCCTTTTTGGCATCATGCATGGTTTGAGACCAATATGTGGCATAGTATCCTTACTATGTTGACTCGATTTGCTTGCGTTGGGAAAACACGATTTTGGGTAGTTAGATAAACATGGACTTGTCGCAAGGTCTTAACTTGAATAGGACATGCGTTTATACTTGAAAATATGACTTGAAAGATAACATGGAAGACGACATGTAAGTATGCATAAAAACATGAGCTTGGGAATTTACCTATTAAGTTAGGTCTACCCTTTGGGAATTTACCTATTAAGTTAGGTCTACCCAAATGCTCGGAAACTTGTAACATGTTTTGGAAACATGATGAACTTAGATAATATGAGTGTGGCCAACTCGAGGTTGGGTTGAGTTTGCAACGTAAAACTACCCGGACCCGACCGGCTTAACTAGTAGTTGCAAACAATAGGACCCAATGTGAGAAGTTGGTCATGTCGCGCTTAAGACCCGAGGTTAGACTAGGTTGTGGTGTAAATCTACCCGGACCCGCCCGGCTTAACTAGTAACCACAACAAGGTCTAATGTGAGAGGTTGAGGGTGCATTAATTAAATTAATGCCACATAATAGGGTTAAGTTAATTTGATTAATGAGGCTTAACCAAATATGATATGGACAAATGGGTTGGGTAATTTGATTAGGCTAATGATACTTAACAAAACATGATAAGCTTGGGTAGGTTAAGTAACTTGATTTGCTAATGACACTTGACCATTTTTATACGACTAGTGGACGGGATTAAGTTAACCAACACTTAATCAATCCAACACGATAACGTGATAAGGTTAAGTAAATTTTCTTAATGACACTTAACCATACAATACAGTTAATGGACGGGGTTAAGATTAAGCTTAACTAATCTAAACATGGTAATCAGATGGGGTTAAGTTAGCCTAGACTTAATTAATCCCACTTGGTAATTTAATGGGGTTAAGTTAAACACTTAACTAATTTAACACGATGATTTGATGAGGTTAAGTGACCTATACTTAACCAATCTAACTCGTTAATTTGATGAGGGTAAGTTAATCTATACTTAACCAATCTAACGTGAAAACATGACAAGGCTAAGTCACGATTCACTTGAATACGCTTGACCGATTTGACTCGGTAATTTGACAAGGTCAGGTTAATTTATATAATTAACCAATCTAAGGTGGTAATTAGACGAGGTTAAGTTATGGATCGCTTAATATACTTAGCCAACTTGACACCTGGTTTGTAGGGTTAAGTCTTGGACTTGGATACTTAGCCAATTTTGACATGGTTTGTAGACGGGCTAAGTTAGGAACTTAAGTGACCCTTGACCCATTAGATAAACCCTAATTCGGAGGATTAGGTAAATATCCATAGTTAACCAGGAGTATGGAAATAAGGCTAAGTGGTAAACCTTGGTTAAGGGAAACTAAGTAATAATTCTTAGTCAAGGAAATTTGGACCATTTCTTAGATAGATTGGTAACCCGATACGTTAGGTCAACGTTTAAGTATGCGTATAGGAGCAGGCTATCTGATTTAGATAAAGGCTCCAACGAACTGGGTAACGAAGCAGCGGCTTCGGGGAACGTGAGGATATTCTTGGGATCCCTCTGTGAGCTGCCAGGTCATTATACTAGGCTCACGAGAGGTTGAGGTCTGCGGTAGAAGAACCAAGAATATGCCTTGGTTGCTATGCGAGCGACCTAAAGACCGGGGTGGATAGCAGTGAGTCGACGAATACATAAGGTGCCCGAGATAGCAAGTTCGTCGATCATCTACCATCTTGAGCCAAGCGTGTACGTACGGAAGGGCAGGGAACACCCAACAGACCATAATTGCTATCTAATTATGGGTGAGGTAGGCCGTAGGATGTGGGCTGGCCGGAGTGTAGTTCTCATGCAAGATTTTCTCTTGTGTTGCCTTTCACTAGTTGAGGGAGGGGTCTCGTGGGACCATAGCCACGTGTAGAAAAGCAGACCTTAGTATCTGCATCGGCAGATAAATCTAAAGCTCCCGACCGAGTCCTGTATTTCTTGTCTTGCCCTGTGACAGGACTCGGATGGCACGATGTGATACATGTGCATACAGTTATAGAAAAACGATTCACGGTGATTGCGTGGGAAAAAGGGCGCAGTTGAGGGTTAGCGTAATCCCTAGTGGCCTAGGTGGTTTAACCCAAACCAAAATACGAAAGCGTGCAATAGGCAAGCGTAATCCCTAGTGGTGCTAGGTGGCGTAAGTCCTAGTAGTTCAAACAATGATTCATATGGAAGAGCCTAGCTAGAACAAGGGTGACAGTCCAAACGATTTCAAGGATAATACGACATGAGGAAGCCCGTACGAGGTACGGCAAAGGACTGAACTTATATACATGGAAAGAAACATATGATTTGAGTAACCTATATATGCGATATATTAGGTTGACATGGACCATTACACGACTTTGAGTAAGGGACATTCATGGTTAACACATAACAAGGCTGGGATACTAGTACGGAGGGTGCAGAGCAAATATACATGTTAGAACTAAAATACATAATAGATACCGTGGGATGATAGACGGGGCAGATACCTTGGGATAATGTACTCGATAGAAATCTGACGATGTGATACCTTGACTTATCATAACACCGTAGTTTATCATGATACCTTAGTTTACCTTGCCACAGTAGTTAAACCGGCTAGCTTGGTTTAGTTTATCTATCTTGTAGCTATCCTTATGTTTACTTTCAGTTTATGCATGTCATGTTACCTTTACCTGTTTTTATACTGGAAGTAGATAGGACTTACTCAGTCTTTTTGACTGACCCGTTTTGTTTCGCCTCTTTTCTTCCGTTTCCCCCCCAGGTTTCAGGGAGGAAACAATGCTGTTTAGTTCGGACTTCTTCTGCTTGAAGGTCATCATGGATGGCTTGGACTTCTCTTGGCTATGGCTACTTTACTATTTTACTTGGGGAATAATGTATTAAAAAGTCTTTATGCTTCTTTACTATTGCAAGACAGGTTTTGATGTACTCTGATGTAAAAGGTTTTAGACCTTATTTATTCAGGTTATGAAAGTTTGATTTTACTTCCGCTATTTTATATGTTCTGTCTTGTGATATTTCTGTGCATGTTTACCAATAATGCCCCTCTGAAGCTAGTGCATTCCTTTGCGAGTGACCCTAGCGGAGGCGGGGTGTTACAGATTGACTAATAGCGCTCACTTTATCCCAGTCAAGAACAAATGGACGACTGCTTGGTTGGCATCTGTATATCTTAGAGAGGTCATCCGACTTGATGGAGTACCCTCTAGTATTGTCAGTGACCGAGACCCTATCTTTACGATGAGTTTTGGAGGAGCCTGTAGGAGACATTAGGAACACAACTACGACTTAGTATTGCTTATCACCCTCAGACGGATAGACAGACAAAGAGGGTTGATGTTCGCCGCTTTCCTATGAAAAAGAAAAGCGTGAATTTTAACATGATACTGCAAGCGCACAGATCGTGTAATATGCTGGTCGAATCACAGGGAGGTAAATTAAATTATTTATATAATTTCTTGGGCGAGCTAGACGAAATTTGGAGGTTGGGTTGAAAAACAATAAAACTATTATTGAATCGAATACAGATCTGAATCAAATCAAATCTATATTTAATCTAATATGACCTAGGAAAGCAAATAAAAGCAGAAATTAAAATTGCAGGAATAAAATAACAAACAGAGAAAAAAATTAGGATTACCACTAAATCTAATCAGATGGTCAATCACTAATGGAAAATAAATGAAAAAGACAAATAGTGCTCTACCAAATCTAATTTTGTAGACAACACTAATTGCTAAGAAGAATAAAATTGCAAAAAAGTAAAAGAAAACTTCAATTCATGGATGATATTTACAATGAGAATACAAGGGTATTTATAGGATAGATAGCCAACCCTAATCCTAACCCTAATACAATGACAAATGGGCCTTAGGGAAATCACAAAAGAGTTTACAATGAGAATTACAAATGGGCTTTAATGAAATCTAGTAAATTTGGGCCTTTCCTCTTTTCCTCTTGCTTTCTTGACAATTCTTCATTGATTTGTGATATGTATAGCCTTTCTGCCAATTATTTTCTTATCCAAAAAGCAATCGGATGTGAGATCTTTGTTAGCAAGTCTTCATATGTAAATATACAACAATTTAATCTCTATTTTTATATTTTCCGACTGCATGTGGCTAAGTTGGCATATCTGTAAAAGTGACAAAATAATACCCAAGTAATATTTATTTATATAAAAAAGATAAGATATAAGAGCATAAAATAAACACATTTTTATGTTAATCAAATACCCCCACATTTATCTTTTACTCGTCCTCGAGTAAAAAGAAAGAAAAGTAAAAAAAATGAAAAGCTAAACCAAATAGGTCACACTTTCGTAGGAAACACGATTGTATTGAGCGTATGCAACAAGCTGTTAAACCCCTTGGTGTCCCTAGTAGGACAAGTGGTGTCTCGTGAGGGTTTTCAGCGAGTACTACCCACAAATACTCTAATGCAACTACATGAATGAAACAGACATATGCAAAATGAAAATGAAAATGAAAAATGAAAACATGACTTATTTCAGAAAAGTGGTACAACAAATTAAATTAACAATTTCTAATCAATTGATTTTATTTTAGGTACCTCAACTTGTCACAAATTTTAAATATAAATCAAGTTTTCAAATGTTAAATTCCAGTTTGGCCAGTTAGTTCGGTCGATAACATAGTGCATCCATAAAATAAATTCTTAGATTGCTTGTCATAGTTTGTGAAGTGGTATTCTAGTTTCCTTGTATGGCTAGTCAAATCAATAAGGTCAAGCAATGTTTGGACATCATCGCTTATTCTCTATCTCTATAAAAGTTAAAATTTATGATTAATTATATACACCTAACTTAAAAGACCAAAATATACCACCCATACACTGCCTTGCGGACTGACGAAGAGTTGGGATAAAGCTTGGCGGATTGTGCAGACCGACACTGACTTTATCAACAATATGTCGGTAATCCTTAGGTGTCCAACTCATAAAATGAGACCAAGATATTCCAATGCTGACGTTGTCAACAATATGTCGGATAGAGCTTGGCGGGTTTGCACACCAACGCTAGATATACAAGCAATGTTGGATACCCTTGGATTGCTATCATTATCATCGAAAATATAAGAATAAGAGAGAGTTACACGAAATCAGCTTAATACAACTTAGTTTTAAAGATTCTAAAAGCCAGTATACGTATTTTAAGTCCTCCACTTATTTAAACAAAAACTACAATATATAATAGATTTCATGGCCATCACCTAAGAATCTCCCTATGTACCGGTTACACTAATATCCCTCAAAATTCAACTTTTCATTATATTTCTTATTCGATCTTAGCTGAGAGAAAAATACTATCAACTGATTAACAATCGTTAAATTATTTTGTTGTATCAAACTAAAATGTGTCATATTTTCGAAACAAAAAAATTGACATGTTACTACGATCTAAAATGCATGATGGTCCTATCTAAATGCATGGAAAAGAAAAGGAAAAATAAATAAAAATAAAAAGGATGCAATGTAGACTCCCCCCACACTAGAACTAAACAGTGTCCACACTGTAAACACGTTTCCTAAATGTAAAAGTGAGTATCGAAAGATGGATTAAATGCAAAATGATTTGTAAAATAAAGTGCAATTTAGCAATATGTAAGAATGGATCATATTTACAATGATATATGTGTTTGCAATGCATGCGATGCAAAGAATGCCACCAACTTTTTCTCCCACACTTGGTTCTAGCCCGATGAATCCCATTCCCATTATGTCCAGGCATGTTTTCTAATAACCAAAGGTTTTTGAAAACCATCTCATCTTTATACCTAGATTTATATTCCAATAGATAAATGTCCAGTGTCATCCTAACCCAAAGTTTTTCAATAGAAGTAATGCTTCCAAGATGATTCATGTGTTCCACAAATTTATCAGTGTAATTGTCCAAAAATTTGTGATCGTATATAAACTCAGTTAAAATTGTGAAATTTAAATTCTGAGTATCGTTCAAGATTATGTGATCACATTTCTCAATTTTATTAATTGACGACGTATTTTCGACACTAACAAATTCTAATTCGTTTGAAACCTCAAAATTGAAATTTTCGAACTTTGATTAATTAGTGGCTTGATTTAATTTCATCCTCATTTGTCAGTTCATCCTCATACAATTCAAAAAATTCATGTTCATTAAAATCCTTTTCCAGTTTTGAGTTTTTGGAGAATTCAACATTTTCATTTTGTTCGATTTCAAAAATTTCAAGTTTCTCGCATCCTGAAAGAGAACGATCAAATTCTAAGCTTAAATCTTTTTCCTAAAAAGTGTTGAAGTCCATTATCATTTGTTGAATTTTTAACAACTTCATTTAGACCGTTATTCTCAATTTCCAAAGTTGTTATCTGAAAATTTTCACTATCAGTAAAGAATGGATCATTTTCTGATTCATCTCTTGTTTGAATTTGATTTTGTTGCTCTATTTCAAAGATGCAATTAAACAAACAAGTTCATCCATCTTTTTATTTAGCCTTTCTTCCCTCTCTCTTAGAATATTAAGATGTATTCTTCAGAATCGTTGATTTGAGAGCTCTCATTTTGGATTTCTTGATTATCAAAATTATAGTCCACATCAATTTCACAATCAATACTATTTCCAATGTAGTGGTTGTTTGAATTTTCAGAAAAATGACAATGATACTGGAAATCATTTTAATTATATAAATTATGTTCGTAACCAAAACTGTTAAAATTCGAGGGAAAATTGCAATTTTGGTTATTTTCAAGATGTTGATATGGGATATAACTTTGAAAATTTTGGTTTACAACCCCATATTGATGTTGATCAAAGCCATATTGAGATTCAAAGCTATTTTGATGTGGATGTGGCTCATAATTGAAATTATTGAAATTTGAATTGAAGTCGCAATTTCAATCGTTTCTATAATTTTGAAAATGTTAGTCAGTTGGAAAATTTTGAAAATTGTTGGCATTGGAATCACAAAATTTCGAATTTTTTTGCTTCATGAGTTGTAATTCATACTCATACTCTTCAAGAGGACGTCTACTACGGTTATTATCCTACATTTCTCCCAATGATTTTTTTGAATCACACATTTTAAAGAAGTCACGACAAGACAGAAATTATTCTCACTTCAAAATAGTATAAAATACTAAGTTGCACTTTATTAATTAACTGACTCAATTAGAAGGGGGAAGAGGGTCTTATGGTCATTCATATATAGTAAAAATACTAAGGGATATGACCAAAGTTTTACGGGTAGTATGCAACCTCTTTTGCTAATAGTTCAATAAATTGAACTACTATATATCTGCGATCCAATTATAAGAGACAATCAGCTTCACAAAGCACCACTTTTCAATTATATCATTTTGCAATGTCTCCTTTTATTGTTGAAAACAATGAGGATGAAGATTTCAGTTATGGGAATATCAGTCAACCACAAAAATTAGACAATAGTAACTGCGGAAATTTAAAATATTGTACAAGCAAGCTGTTGCCCCTGCAGAATTTTTTTACAAGCAATGTCTATATTTTTTTCTTTGTAGCAGAGCACCTGTAGAGTTCAGAAAATATTACAGTGGGTTATGGCATTCCGTCCAGAAAATTTGAGTATTGTTCACGTTTCAAACTTCACTGTTTGCAAATTTCTCCACCTCTGAATTCCTTATTTGATTTCTTTGAACTCTTCACTTCAAAGTTGGCCTTTGGTTTGTTTTGGAGATTTCACCTTTCTTTTCTTTTTCTTTTTTCTTTTTGAAAGAGAGAGAAATAGAATGAGAGCAAAAGCAAACAAATTAAAAAAAAAACTAAATTGGATAAAACTAAATTAGCAACAGACTACACTCAAAAGACTAAACTAAGCTTAATAGAAAAGAAAAAAGAAAAGGAACCAAACAATATTAACAACTAAAAAAAACAATAACAATACTCATGCACTAATTAAAACAGTCCTTGAAGCCTAGCCACTCAAGAATAAAAACTGACGCACTAAACAAATTGCTCACTCACCCAAAAAAAAATCATATCAAACCCAAAACTCACGCAAAAGGTTCTCACACACTCAAACACCAACCGAAAGCCCAACAATCACGCCCTATTAAATTTTTTTATACATAAAAGACCACTCAGAAAAAGAAATAAAAAGGCAAACTAAAAAAGATTATGCCTAAAATAGACCTCCCAATAAAACAAACAATCAGCTCCCTCAATAAAAGGAAATAACGCCCCCAATTTCTCACACTCAAGCCAAAAGTCGCTCTTTTTTCTCTCTCAAAGAAAACAGTAATACGCTCCTTTTCTCTTTTATCTTTTTTTTTAATCCAATTAAAAAAATCTCGATAGCTCAAATTAGGTTCGGATCTACCTTTCCGATTTGAATCGAGTAGTGCACATGAATTGATGGTGGCTTTCGAGTAAGCTTACAGTAATCTTTTGGGATTTCAGTTTTGGATGTGGAGAGTTGAGTACAGTTTGTGCAGGTGATGTTGTGGAGTATTGGTAGAAAGCAGAGGAGTTATTCGAATTCTTGTTGCGGTTTTGGATAGTGTTTTGCGTGGATAGCATGGTTTGAAGATGATAAAGGAACTGTGATAGTTGACGTTGAAAGGGTTTGTGTGATGATAGGGAGGATTCTGGTGATGATGTTCACGCTGTCTTTTTTTTGGAAGGGGTATGTGATGTGAGTGGATTCAGGTGAATGATTTGGGTCTACGGCTGTTTGAAGAATGGTTTTGTGAAGATGATGTGGTGAGGAATTTGGTTTATGGAGAAGAAATATGGAAGAATAAAGGCAGAAGAAAGTAGAAATATAGAAAAATATGAAGAGAGAAATGGAAAGAATTTAAAGCAATGGAAATGTACAGCAAGAAAAGAATTGCAAAAGAAGAATCTTTTTATGACTTTTTTTATTGTTGAAAAGGAAAGAACTTGTATGGTGGGAAGAAATAAATGACAAGAATTTTCTATTTCTTTAATTTTTTTTTGTAAAAGAAGAAAGACAATGTAGAATACTGGGAAAAAAATGGAAAGACGGAAAGAAATAAATGAAAATTGAAAGTTTTTTTTTTTAAAAAAAGGAAACTAGAAATCAATGTATTGGAAAGAGGAGAGAGTGAAAAGGAAAGCAATAAAAGAGAAGATAAAAACAGAAAGATTTTTTTATTGTTGTAAAATTAGAAGAGAGAAAAAATCGAAAAAGAAAAATTTTGAAAAGGGGAAAGAAATAAATGAAAAGGAAATAAAATCAAGAAAATTTGGCAACTATTTTTTCTCTTGTTTAGAAGATTAGAGTATCAGTAGATAATACCAAATCAACTAATTAAGATTTTTTTCCTATATATACACAAAAACAAAAGGAATAAATAAATAAAACCAACACAAATCAGAAATTAAATAAGTAATAAAATTTAATCGTTACCACCTCGGCAACGGCGCCAAAAACTTGTTCGTCGCTTTCCTATGAAATAGAAAAGCGCAAATTTTAACGTAATACTGCAAGCGCATAGATCGTGTAATTTGCAGGTCGAATCATAGGGAGGTAAATTAAATTAAATTATTTATATAATTTCTTGGGCGAGCTAGACGAAATTTGGAGGCTGGGTTGAAAAACAATAAAACTATTACTGAATTGAATATAGATCTGAATGTATTCAAATCTATATTTAATCCAATATGACCTAGGAAAGCAAATAAAAGCAGAAATTAAAATTGCAGGAATAAAATAACAAACAGAGAAAAAAAATTAGGATTACCGCTGAATCTAATCAAATAGTCAATCACTTATGGAAAATAAATGAAAAAGGCAAATAGTGCTTTACCAAATCTAATTGTGTAGACAACACTAATTGCTAAGAAGAATAAAATTGCAGAAAAGTAAATGAAAACTTCAATTCATGGATGATGTTTACAATGAGAATACAAGGGTATTTATAGGATAGATAGCCAACCCTAACCCTAACCCTAACCCTAATACAATGACAAATGAGCCTTAGGGAAATCACAAAAGAGATTACAATGAGAAATACAAATGGGCCTTAGTGAAATCTAGTAAATTTGGGCCTTTCCTCTTTTCCTCTTGCTTTCTTGACAATTCTTCATTGATTTGCTATATGCATAGTCTTTCTGCCAAATATTTTCTTATCCAAAAAGCAACTGGATGTGAGATTTTCGTTAGCAAGTCTTCATATGTAAATATACAGCAATTTGATCTCTGTTTTCATATTTTCTGACTGCATGTGGCTAAGTTGGCATATCTGTAAAAGTGACAAAATAATACCTAAGTAATATTTATTTATATACAAAAGATAAGATATAAGAGCATAAATTAAACACATTTCTATGTTAATCATATGATTATCAAGGATTTATTGAGGTTGTGTATCCTAGACTTCGGAGGGACTTGGGAGGAGCATCCTCCATTGGTAGATTCACATTCAATAATGCCTATCAGACGAGTATTGGTATGTCTCCCATCGAGGCACTTTATTGACAACCCTGCAGATCACCTAGATAGACAGACTTTTAACTTGGCCTTGAGATGGTTAGAGAGACCTCACAGAAGATGGACTTGATTCGGAGGCGGATGAAGCAGCTCCGGATAGCCAGAAGTCATACGCAGATCAGCGGAGAACAAACCTAGAGTTCTAGGTAGGAGATATGGTTTTTGTTAAGGTGTCACCTTTGAGGAGTGTTGTTCGGTTCGGCTCGGTAGGAAAGTTGGCGTCGAGGTCTGTAGGTCCATTACCTTAGTAGAGAGGATAGGTCAGATGGCCTACAGAGTTAGACTACATGAGTGACTGGCAGGAGTTCATGATGTGTTCCATGTTTCACACTTGAGGAAGTGTCTACATGATTTCGCCGTAGTAGAGCCGAGTGCTCTTGAGGATATAAAGATAGAGAGGGAGACATCAGTCAGAAGAGTTACTACTCAGATACTAGGATCTAAAGTTAAGAGGCTACGGAACATGGAGATCAAGCTAGTTAAGATACAGTGAAGAGAAGATAGCGACAACGTGACTTGGGAAACAAAAGATATGATTCGCGCTTCTTTTCCGTTTCTCTTTGAGAGTACGCTCTTAGTTCTTTTCTAAGCTTCAAATTTGAATCTGCTTTCCTATCGTTTAAATCATAATTCTTAGGTAGAAGCCTATGGATTGTAGGAAATGGTTTAAAATATGTTAATGCAACATGTTATGGTTGAATGGATTCACATATATGCAAGTGTTTGCTAGTGGATGCAATGGATGCATATACAAACACACGACACTATAATAGGGATCTACCGAAGTAGGACACTTACATATTGCATATGGATGTTTGCGCGTTTTAATTTATGTTAAATATGGATGAAAATGGTTAAATCATCATGTAGATGTTGCATTTTGGTGAATGCTTGCTACACAAATATAGAATTTATATGTATCATTAGGGTTGACACAGACATGAATTGCATTAAGGAGATCAACTGAATTAGTAGACCGCCTGATTTTTGCATTACCCTAGGGACATATACACAACACCTTTACATATGTTCATATTGAGCATTAGAAATTCTAAGGACAATGAATGCCAATGGTTGATGGTTGAGTAAATGGGTTAGGTAATGGCTGGTAATATTCATAAACATTCTTCTAGCGTTGGAGAATTCGGGGACGAGACCCTTTAAGGAGGGGAGAATGTAACATCCCGAATTTTAATAAACAATAATAAAATAAAAAGATTAATAAAATAAATATTAATTAAAAATATTCATAAATGGGCGAAGAGGCTTTCACTGTTGCATCCGTTACGAAATTCTTAATCAGACAGACTTTAAGTTCATGCAAATTGGACAAAAACGAATAAGTTATGATAAGTTAAATTTTAAAATAGAAATTTAATAAATAACCCAAACTTAATCAACGGTGAAATGGGCAATCCAGCCTATATCTGGGTCGACCCAGGGGTCGACATTGGTGTCAACCCACGTAAAGTGAGTCGACCCAGTACGAAGAAGACACAAAACAGTGCCTGGTCGATGTCAAGCCTGCTACTGCTATCTTCTGGAGTCTTCTTTGCTGATGTGTTGCTGACGTGTTTTTAAAGGATGAGATTAAAATCTTGATGTATGAATTATCCTTCCACACTTATAAACTGACTGCTACTTGTAACACCCCACCTCTTCTAGGGTCACACACAAGGGAATGCACTAGTTTTGGAGGAGCGTTATCGAGGTAAACAAATACAACAATATTACAAGACAGAATATAAATAAAACAGCGGAAGAATCAAAAGATAAATTTCATTACTTTCAAAATAGTCAAAGCCTTTTTCATTCAAAGTACCAAATAGCCAAAGTCATTATTTTCTATTACAACAAATT
Organism: Allium sativum; assembly: GCA_030737875.1. Taxonomy (NCBI): domain Eukaryota; kingdom Viridiplantae; phylum Streptophyta; class Magnoliopsida; order Asparagales; family Amaryllidaceae; genus Allium; species Allium sativum. The sequence continues at coordinate 277,060,754 of CM060910.1, read as the reverse complement.
CTGTCTTGCATAAACAAAGAAGCATAAACTTAAAACATCAAAAGTAGTTTAATTCCCCAAAGGTAGCAGAAAATGCAGCCATAGCACAGCTCAAGATCAAACCGTACATGAGATGAAACGAAAGCAAGTGGAATCCAAGCTAAGTGCTAGAGTTTCCTCCCTGAGAACCTGGGGGGGGGGGAACGGAAGAAAAAGAGGCGAAAGAAAACGGGTCAATCATAAAGACTGGTAAGTCCAAGTGACTTTCAGCATAAAAACAGATAAAGGTAACATAACATGTATAAACTGAAAGTAAACATAAGGATGCTGTCATGATGGGCAAGATAGACTAAGAAAACATGATAAATCAAGTATAAATCAAGTATAGCATCACATATTCAAGGTTCGCTGGAACAACTGTACTAGAATCCCAAACCCATGTCTTATATAAATCATGAAATAATCCCTTGGCCTAATATCATGAAATGAACCATTTCTAGGTTCTTCGAAACGATCCACTAGTCGATTGGCTCCCTACAAGTTCTAGCTCGTCATGTGTTTGTGTCATACGGCCCTATCACAAATGTAGTCACATGTGCTAGGTCCACCATAGAGTGTATCAAGCCCTATGGTGCCAACCACCGACACGAATCAAGAATGCACAGATAAACCTACTGATGCCCAATGCTTGCTTTTTCAACTCCAGACCACGTGCACGGCCATAGCCCGCTTGAACCTACACTGGCGAACAACACAACCGTCGTTTTGGTCGCTTACAATCAGCCCAGTAATCGTGCCCCACCCTGCCTAGTTCCAGGGTACCATGATACATCTAATGGGTTACTGCTGAAATGGACCTCATAACTAGGGTTTCCGTCCAGCAGGTTAAGTGTTTTCATTTAAATCGAGACTTAACCCTTATCAGTCTAGCATGTCAAATTGGCTAATCGTTGTCATTTAAGTTCTTGACTTAGCCCTACAATTCACGTGTCAAGTTGGTTAGGTGTTGTCGTTCAAGTTCGTTACCTAACCCTACCAATCATGTCTCAAGTTGGTTAAGTGTTGTCTTTCATGTTCATGACTTAACCCAATCATGTGGCATTAATTCATTAATGCACCCCAACCTCTCACATTAGACCTGTTGTTGTGGTCACTAGATATGCCAGGCGGTTCCGGGCAGATTTACACCACAACTCAGTCTAACCTCGGGTTTCAAGCACGATATGACCAACTACTCACATTGGATCCTATTGTCTGCAGTCACTGGATTTGCCGGGCGGTTCCGGGCAGATTTACACTGCAAACTCTACCCAACCTCGAGTTGTCCATTTTCAAGTTCATTCTAGTGTCATGTCCGTGTTCAAGTTTCATGTCAAGTTTGCAAGGCAAGTTTCATGCCAAGTCTCCTAAAATTTTCAATTTTACCCAACGTTACCCCGTCTAAATATTAGGCTAACAATCTTAGCCTAATTTCTCGTCCGCATGATTTTTGAATTAAAATATTAGGCTAAAAACTTAGCCTAATTTAACGTACGCAAAATTGGCATAAATCAATTCATGACATGGGTGTGAACTTGGCATTTTCGGCATAGTCAATATGAACTTTATAGGTGTGAACTTGCAAAATAGTCAACATGAATGTCATAGGTGTGAATCTTGCAACGTAGACTAAATCAACATACATATATGTGAACTTGCAACATAGACTAAATCAACTTACATATATGTGAATTTGCAAATCAATCACGAGCATATAAATAGGTGTGAACTTGAAATATGACATAGGTTTAACATATACACATAAACATATAGATCTTGACGTTTGGTCACATATGTGATATGATTTTATGACCTAAAACTTGCATAACATGATAAACTACACAACTTGTCATAACGGGTTATACTTCAAGTTCACATACATATGAGTAGACTTATTCATTAATTCTCAATTCAACATGATAATAAAATAGAACTACAAACATAGATCAATATCATTCAATTTCACCTATAACATAATAGACATCGTTCTATTATTAATTTAATTCCAAGGTATGACATAACTAAATTGACTAAAACATCGCAGGCATATAGATCTGATAATATTATGAACATGAAAAGGTTTGAATAATAATCTAGTTTCAAGAACATGGATAGATCTAACTTAAATAGAAAAACCCCCAAAATCAAGATCCAAGGATAAATAAAGAAAGTCAAGCTTAGATCCAATTTCAAAGTTACAATCCTACGCAATAACCTCATGGTCATGAATCTTAGGTAATTAGTCACAATTGTCCTTGTCATAGTCATAGGCATAGTCTTATTGTTCATAGTCATAGGCGGTCTTATGTTCACCGTCATAGTCATAGTCATAGTCTTATGTTCACCGTCATAGTCATAGGCATAGGCAAAATATTATGTCCACAGTCTTAGGCATAGTCATAGTCTTAAGCCATTAACAATAGTTTCAACGTCGTAGGCAATATTCCCAATAGTCAAGATCCAAGAAGAAAACAAGAATAGATATGAATCATACATATGTCAATCCCAATTTACAATGCCCATATTAGATTTATAGTTTTTACGTAAAAGTAACTGGAACTTACAGATTGTGGTCTAAGAAATTTAGAAGTCAAGTCTAGAAATTAATCGTCGAATTGTTGCGGTGTCGCTGATCTATTCTCTTGAATTGTTGTAGAAGTGTTGATCTTTGATTTGAATCGAGTTTGAATGCTTAAGCTTTAATTTGGAGACGGCGGCCATAGTTCAAGGGGTGAATTAGCAGCATAGCAGTGTAAGAATGATTTGTATGAATTAGGCTAGGTCTTAGGATGTATTTATAGGGGTAGCAACTAGTTTAGGCCCTTAGATTAACCCTAGAATCAATCCGGACCATCAAAACACGTCTCAGGCTTCAAAAATGGGTTCTGGTTCAAAACAGCCGACCAGGTCGACCTGTAAGGGGAGGGGGGGGAGGTCGACCCTAAGGTCGACCACATGGTCGACCTGGTCCCCAGGTCGACCCCCAGGTTGACCTTCCTGGTCCTGTGCTGCCTAAAATCTACTGAATCTTCTACAGGCCATAACTTCTTCATCCGAACTCCAATTTTCAAAAAATCGGACTTATTTCATGTAAAATTTCGAGACGAACGCAATGGCGTAACCCGTTTCCCTTGATTCTTATTTTAAGATTCAATTCTGCCTTGATTTATGGTTTTAACATGTTATAAAAATACGGGTTGTTACATTCTCCCCTCCTTAAAGGATTTCGTCCCCGAAATCTTCAAGTTAGGAAGAATGCATCCTATCATCCAATCAACCATCTACTCAACCATCATCCACAAGCAATCATTTTCCTTAAAATATTTCTAATGCTATATGAACATATGCAGAAATTGTGTGTATATGTTCCTTATCTAATGCAAATGATCAGGCCTGATTGATCTTCCTAATGCAAAATATGTTTAGTGTCATGAATCCAACATGTATGAAAATAGTCCTAGTCACATAAACACTATATGTGTGCACAAACATCCATCCATATGCAACATCCACATGATAACACGTTCAATTTCATCCATAAACAAGTATAAACACTCATGCATATGCAATATGAAAATGTGTCTGAGCCGATCTAGTGCCTAATGTGTGTTAAGCAACCACTTGCAACCACTTGCAACCATTTGCAAACATCAACCATAACATGTTTTCAAGCACATGTTTACATCCAAAAGGGTTCTACCTAAGGTTCTCAAGATAGGATTGAGAAGATAAGCAAGATAAAACAAAGCATCTAGGAGAAGAAGTTTAAGATGTACCCCCAGAAGGTCCTGCCTGTGGGGCTTGCCCTTGCTTCTTAGGGCATTTCTTGCTGATATGTCCAGTATCACCACACTGAAAGCATGCTCCCATCTTCATCTTTCTACAATCCTGGACTATATGCCCAACTATACCACAGAAGTTGCACTAACTCTTATTACGGTACTTGTTATTATTGTTGTCGTTGTTCTCGCCTCCCTTCTGGAAGTCTTTCTTCTCGTTTTGAGACTCATCCGCCTTAACTTATCACTCATACATTCCCTATGTAACATGTTAACAAGCCTCATGTAAACTATCTCCATCGTACGGAAAACCCTCTACGAAGCTAGAAAGAAGATTAGCCACAGGTAAAAACTACTGCGACTACAGATGGAGAAAAGAAAGGAAAAGAGATTCAAACAAGGAAACAAAGGATGGTGCTAATGGCTTTTGGGGAATAGCCTTTAAATAAAACAAGACTTTTCTTGAAAAATGCTTCTTTGTAAACGGTTTTTGAAAATAATTTTAGAAGGTTTTTAAAAGCTTTTGCCCAGTCTGGTAACCTTCTGCTCTGATACCAAATGTAACACCCCACCTCTGCTAAGGTCACTCATAAGGGAATGCACTAGTTTTGGAGGAGCGTTATCGAGGTAAACAAATACAACAATATTACAAGACAGAACATAAATAAAACAGCGGAAGAATCAAAAGATAAATTTCATTACTTTCAAAATAGTCAAAGCCTTTTTCATTCAAAGTACCAAATAGCCAAAGTCATTATTTTCCATTACAACAAATTCTGTCTTGCATAAACAAAGAAGTATAAACTTAAAACATCAAAAGTAGCTTAATTCCCCAAAGGTAGCAGAAAATGCAGCCATAACATAGCTCAAGATCAAATCGTACATGAGCTGAACCGAAAGCAAGTGGAATTCAAGCTAAGTGCTAGAGTTTCCTCCCTGAGAACCTGGGGGGAAACGGAAGAAAAAGAGGCGAAAGAAAACGGGTCAGTCATAAAGACTAGTAAGTCCAAGTGACTTTCAGCATAAAAACAGATAAAGGTAATCTGACATGTATAAACTGAAAGTAAACACAAAGATGCTGTCAAGATGGGCAAGATAGACTAAGATAACATAATAAATCAAGTATAAATCAAGTATAACATCACATATTCAAGGTTTGCTGCAACAACTGTACTAGAATCCCAAACCCATGTCTTATATAAATCATGAAATAATCCCTTGGCCTAATATCATGAAATGAACCATTTCTAGGTTCTTCGAAACGATCCACTAGTCGATTGGCTCCCTACAAGTTCTAGCTCGTCATGTGTCTGTGTCATACGGCCCTATCACGAATGTAGTCACTTGTGCTAGGTCCACCATAGGGTGTATCAAGCCCTATGGTGCCAACCACCGACACGAATCAAGAATGCACAGTTAAACCTACTGATGCTCAATGCCTGCTTTTTCAACTCCGGACCACGTGCACGACCATAGCCCGCCTGAACCTACACTGGTGCACCAACACAGCCGTCGTTCTGGTCGCTTACAATCAGCCCAGTAATCGTGCCCCACCCTGCCTAGTTCCAGGGTACCATGATACATCTAGTGGGTTACTGCTGAAATGGACCGCGTAACTAGGGTTTCCGTCCAGCAGGTTAAGTGTTGTTATTTAAATTCGAGACTTAACCCTTATCAGTCTAGCATGTCAAATTGGCTAATTGTTGTCATTTAAGTTCGTGACTTAGCCCTACAATTCACGTGTCAAGTTGGTTAGGTGTTGTCGTTCTAGTTCGTGACCTAACCCTACCAATCATGTCTCAAGTTGGTTAAGTGTTGTCTTTCATGTTCATGACTTAACCCTATCATGTGGCATTAATTCATTAATGCACCCCAACCTCTCACATTAGCCTGTTGTTGTGATCACTGGATATGCCGGGTGGTTCCGGGCAGATTTACAACACAACTCAGTCTAACCTCGGGTTTCAAGCGCGATATGACCAACTACTCACATTGGATCCTATTGTCTGCAGTCACTGGATTTGTCGGGCGGTTCCGGGCAGATTTACACTGCAAACTCAACCCAACCTCGAGTTGGCCATTTTCAAGTTCATTCTAGTGTCATGTCCATGTTCAAGTTTTCATGTCGAGTTAGTGTCAAGTTTTCAAGGCAAGTTTCATGCCAAGTCTCCTAAAATTTTCAATTTTTCCCAATGTTACCCCGTCTAAATATTAGGCTAACAATCTTAGCCTAATTTCTCGTCCGCATGATTTTTGAATTATAATATTAGGCTAAAAACTTAGCCTAATTTAACGTACGCAAAATTGGCATAAATCAATTCATGACATGGGTGTGAACTTGGCATTTTCGGCATAGTCAATATGAACTTTATAGGTGTGAACTTGCAAAATAGTCAACATGAATGTCATAGGTGTGAATCTTGCAACGTAGACTAAATCAACATACATATATGTGAACTTGCAACATAGACTAAATCAACTTACATATATGTGAATTTGCAAATCAATCACGAGCATATAAATAGGTGTGAACTTGAAATATGACATAGGTTTAACATATACACATAAACATATAGATCTTGACGTTTGGTCACATATGTGATATGATTTTACGACTAAAACTTGCATAACATGATAAACTACACAACTTGTCATAACGGGTTATACTTCAAGTTCATATACATATGAGTAAACTTATTCATTAATTCTCAATTCAACATGATAATAAAATAGAACTACAAACATAGATCAATATCATTTAATTTAACCTATAACATAATATACATCGTTCTATTATTAATTTAATTCCAAGGTATGACATAACTAAATTGACTAAAACATCGAAGGCATATAGTTCTGATAATATTATGAACATGAAAAGGTTTGAATAATAATCTAGTTTCAAGAACATGGATAGATCTAACTTAAATAGAAAAATCCCCAAAATCAAGATCCAAGGATAAATAAAGAAAGTCAAGCTTAGATCCAATTTCAAAATTATAATCCTAGGCAATAACCTCATGGTCATGAATCTTAGGTAATTAGTCACAATTGTCCTTGTCATAGTGTAACAACCCCTATTTTTGAAGCATGATTGTAACAATTTAGAAATTTTGTTGTTTAAAGTATAAGCTAAAATGAGAATTCATATATATTTCAATTTAGAATTTCGAATTTTACATGTTTTGAATCTTTCAAATTTGACTGCTGTAAATAAATTTAGAATCTTTGAAATGGTGTATTTTAACTTGAGTATAAAATCTGTGTTAAAACATAATTTGTATATTTTAATATAATCTATTGAAAAAAAATTGATTGATTGCAAACCATATGTTGAATGTTGATCAAGAACTAATCTGTTTAAAAATCAAATCGTTCGGCAGTTTCCTGGAATAAGAACGCTGATATAATGCATTCTTGTTAATTTGATTTGTTGTTCAATAAGTTGCTGCATATGTAGCGCTCTTAAATAGCAGTGTTAGTTCCAGCCGTGTCTCATTCGTTCAAAACAATATTTGAAATACGAACGTTGGTCATGTTCAACATGCTTGGCATTTTAGGTCTAGCCGTTCGTTTAAACAGTGCCTTTTAGTCAGTAGTGTCCAAGCCTTATCTGAGAATTATATTCAATGACTTAGTGCTGAATATGCGTTTCACTTGTTTTGACCTCTCTAGATAATTTTACACTTATCCTTTTGAGCAAGGATTGAATGCCATTTGTTCGTTTTGGTTCGGATATTTTATAAGGCGTGTCCATGTTTCTAGATTTTTCGGAGTTCGTTTATTTAACCCGTCCCTCTTCTGTTGTGGAGGACTCACGGTTCTTTCCCTTCCTCATATCTTTATTCAGCCGTAATAGCCTCCTTCTCAAACACAAATTCCAAATTGATATTTCCCCCAAATGTCCATGGCTTGTTCTCCCACTGTAGTTTCGCTGAGCCATGAGCACGCAAATCATCTCAGCGCCACTGATCGATGACATTCATCAACGCCGACCCGAGCTTCCTTGAGTAGTGATAGCAAGTTTTTGGTTGTTGCCCTCTTTTATTTCTTGTGCATGGGTAAAGTTTAAGTTGCGACTGCCATTCCTCTCCAAGTGGCGCCCAGTGGCGCCCAGTGCTCCTCCTTAGACCCGGCCTCGCAACCCCGAGACCGTCGCTCCCTAATGCAATCAGATCTTGCGCCATCACCAGTCGTCACCGCGTCGAAATCCTCTGTTGTCCATCGGTGCAACGAAGTAAGTTTTAATTTTCGATTAAAGTTACTGCAAGTCGTCATTTTCGCATATAATCAATATAATTGTTGGTTGGTGCTTCATTCACCACGATGGGTTGGTCGTTTTAATCTAATATTGCTGTCTTGATTATTAGAGTTAGAAAGATTGATGGTTGGGTAACCTGAAACTGTCATTTAGCTTTGATCTTCTGTGGTCGACTGGAAGGCCATTCGATTTAGAATGGTTTTCATAAATTATTTGAATAAATAAATGGAATCAAAAGTGTGTGCAAGTAGGATCTGGCCATAGTCCTTTCACGCCACGATAAAATGAACTTATTGTTTGGAATTTGTCACTTTCATGCAGTATTTTGCCACTGTACGACATATAATTTTGTGATGTTCTGATGCCTTGTTTTTTTTATATGTTCATCAAATGCCAAGTCTTATATATATACACCGTTTATATTACTGCAAATATGATTTTAGCAAATCTGCTAGACCTGGTGGCGATTTATGACAGTTCTAGAAGTAGCTAACATGCTTAGCTTTCCCGGTCCTAATATAAATTGATTAAATACAAGCTTGTATGAATTCATGGTTATCCATTTTTAGACTTTTGATCTTGTGCATCAAGTATGGGAAAACATATTGATGGATCCTACAAAATTATGAACCATTCATATTCGGATATATGTGTATATATTTGTATGCTGTTAAGTATATCTTTCTTTTACGCTTTAAATGATAAATGAATTTGTGAGGTCAATCACTTTTGTGTTTACTGTTGTGATTTATACTTTTAAAAACTGTTTTTTTATGCATGAGCTTTTACACAAGGACACAAGAATTGTTATTTATTGCTGAAGAAAATGATTTGGAAAAAGGCACCTTTCTGAAATACCGAGAATTGGGTTTGTTTGGTTACACCATGTTATATGGTAATCTTTGAGATGTTATATGCTGAGAACATTTAAATGATACATTATAGGTATATGAATCTATGGGGATTAAGAAAGCAATGGATGACTAAGTTGGACTCATCATTTCCTTAATTTTAAAGCACCTGTTGCATCAAGTAGTAACTGCTTTGATTGCTATTTTTATATCTTGCTTCAAAAGTCTATCTTAAGTGATTTATAAAATTTGCATGTCACTGATCAAATTTATTCAATAGGAAATACACCTCCAATATTATGCTTTCAAACTTAAAGGGTTATGATTTACTGTCACAATTTAGATGAATGGGAGAAGCTTCATAATGTTGCTGTGTAGAATGATGACTTTACCGAAGGTTGTAGGTACACCTTTAAAGAGTTCATTTGACTATTGTGAATTGAAATAAATACCATGATAATCAATGAAGCTAAAGAATATTCAGCAACTTGAAAATTTCCACGTTCATGACATAAGATAAGCTTGAAGCAAGCCTACTTAACTTTCTACCTTGGTATTTAGCATGGACTGGTCCATCTTGGTCGTGTTTAGTGTTTACTGTGTCGGGTTTTTTCCCCTCCTTTTTTACTTTTGTGCTTCCTTTTGTAATTGATCCACCTGTCCCTATGTTCGTCTTTGTTTTGTTGGCCTTGCCAATTTGTTTGTTTATGTTCATGCATTGTACTTCTTATTTGTTTTTTTCTAATCCGTGGTGGGTCAATAAGATTGAAGGTGTTCATTTAAAGGAAAAACAAAGGAAATCTGTCTATAGAAATTTTTGTATAAATTTACATTTTTCCCGCTGTAATAAATATTGTAACTCTGATATCTATATAAAATTTTATTTTGCTACAATTGTGTTTACTGTGATTATGTGTTTTTTCCGTTTAAACCCCATAAGCCAATAACAATCCGCTGTTTTGAATGCTTCGAGTCGGTTTAATTACCGACTTGGGGCGGTCAAAATGACGGGTTGTTACACATAGTCATAGGCATAGTCTTATTGTTCATCGTCATAGGCGGTCTTATGTTCACCGTCATAGTCATAGACATAGTCTTATGTTCACCGTCATAGTCATAGGCATAGGCAAAATGTTATGTCCACAGTCATAGGCATAGTCATAGTCTTAGGCCATTAATAATAGTTTAAACGTCGTAGGCAATATTCCCAATAGTCAAGATCCAAGAAGAAAACAAGAATAGATATGAATCATGCATAAATCAATCCTAATTTACAACATGCCCATATTAGATTTATAGTTTTTATCTAAAAGTAACTGGAACTTATAGATCGTGGTCTAAGAAATTTAGAAGTCAACTCTAGAAATTAGTCGTCGGATTGTTGTGGTGTCGCTGATCTATTCTCTTGAATTGTTGTAGAAGCATTGATCTTTGATTTGAATCGAGTTTGAATGCTTAAGCTTTAATTTGGAGACGGCGGCCATAGTTCAAGAGGTGAATTAGCAGCATAGCAGTGTAAGAATGATTTGTATGAATTAGGCTAGGTCTTAGGATGTATTTATAGGGGTAGCAACTAGTTAGGCTCTTTGATTAACCCTAGAATCAATCCGGACCATCAAAACACGTCTCAGGCTTCAAAAATGGGTTCTTGGTCAAAACAGGCCGACCAGGTCGACCTGTAGGGGGGGGGGGGTAGTCGACCACATGGTCGGCCTGGGGGGTAGGTCGACCCTAGGGTCGACCACATGGTTGACCTGGTCCCCAGGTTGACCTGCCTGGTCCTGTGCTGCCTAAAATCTGCTGAATCTTCTACAGGCCATTACTTCTTCATCCGGACTCCGATTTTCGAAAACTCGGACTCTATTTCATGTAAAATTTCGAGACGAACGCTATGGCGCGTAACCTATTTCCCTTGATTCTTATTTTAAAATTTAACTCTGCCTTGATTTATTGTTTTAACATGTTATAAAAATACGGGCTGTTACACTACTCCTCAGTTTTCACCCACACTTCTTCTTCTACATTTTCTTAGCCTCCACTCCATTGTGCTCTAAAATGAAATAAAATTTGGGGAATAAGTCAGGATGTTATCAAGTTGTAGATCTGAAAGGATTATTATTATTATAATTCTTTCAAGGCCTTTTTCTGGATTTTCAATATTTCTCTGTGAGTTTCTGATATAATTTTTAGATCAGTAATTTGTATAAGAAGGATTAAGACAGTAAATTGGTTTGGATCTACAAGTTTTACGTTTACGGTGTTTATAAGTTTATTTACTGCAAATTATTATTCAATCTATTCATTGCCTATGTTTATTCCTTTCAATTGTTTATTTATTTACAAGAAATTCTTCTTTTTTACCCCTTTCTCTATTTTAATTTATTTACGGTCTTGTAGTATCCTATTTTGTTCATTTCTGAGTCTAGGCCTTACGAGTAGCCTAGACCAATTTCTCCTTTTTAATTATTTTACTCTTGTGCTGAGCCTAGACCAATGAGAGTGACCTTTATCATTTAAGTTTCATAAAAATGGGAGTAATATTGAAAGAATGTTTAAAATGGGGATTTTAGGCATATTGAGATTAGTGAATATTACATTCAAACTATGGACTGTAAATTGGGATAAATTCTAATGGAAGGATGTTCAAGCTTAGCGAATTGGAATATGTAATACTTAATTGGACATTAAGTAACATGTAATTAGAAAACATGTGAATTTGAATGAAATACACTTAATTGGACATTAAGTAACATGTAACTGTAAAACATGTAAATGGTGATAGACTGAACTTAAATGCACAATGAGTGACATGAGAAAGGGTTATATAAAAGATTACATTTAATTAGAAGTGTTAATTACAACCCAGGAACATAACACATGGTTATATTGGGCTTATTAATGAACTTAAATGTGTTTAGTTAAAATTGTGTGATTAATAAGCTAAGGGGTCCGTTCTAGTGAGATATAAAGGCTCGTAGAAATCCTAGTTATAGATTAGGGACCATGTCTAGGGGTGACTTATGTCAAGTGCATTTTTGTGTAGGAACTCGTATCACTCAGTATCCCTTTGTTATCATGGAGTCTCGCAGTAGGTAGAGGCTAGGGAACACTTTACTGAACTGGATAGTAAGTGGTTCAAAACGAGGTAGGTACAGGAGCGTTCCGGCAGAACCATGAGAGTGCATTGTTCCAAATAGAGAAGATAAGACGCTATAACGCATGTGATTAAGGCTGTCTCTTTTTATATGATGAGTTAAGGATTGATAACCCTAAATTCCATAGCTGGCATTTATTCACATTTGGGTAAAGAAGCTGATCGATGGGTAGAAATTAGGTAAAGCCTAATTCTGATATTTTGGTAGTTCGTGCAACAATTTTCGGATATGAATGAGAAGCCTACCTTATTTCGTATTTTCTACTTTACTATACTTTCATGTCCATTACTATTCATCTGTCTAAATACTTCCTTATCTTATGCTCATGCTAGAAATTGCTAGAACTCACTAGACTTATGTCTGACCTAGTTTTTTTTCTCTCTCTTCCTTCCCCCCCAAGTTCTTAGGGTGAAGGAACGCAGCAGTGACTCTTGATCTTTTGACTCAGCTTGGATTCAAAAAAAATTCTTGCTTCATGTATTGCTTCAGTACTTGTTTTTTGACTTATGGGGGAGATGACTTTGTGGTTTTACTATTATACTCTAATATTTTTCCACGAGACAGTTTGTTGTTTTATGATGATGATTCCATAGTATTTTGAATTGTAATCAATATTGTGACTGGATTGACTTCATAATAAATGTTTTATAAAGTTTTCGTTGTATTTTACATTTCCTTTTGGTGAATTTTAGTCTTTGTGTTGTTACTTTATACCTTAGCGCTGCAAAAAACTTAACACATCCTCATATGGGTGACGTTAAGGGATGTGAATTGTCAAGAAAAAACATTCTCACATGGCATATAGCAAGCTATCGCATAGCTTCTGAATGATTGATACAGCTCAGCAATTATCACATGGCACACAAGAAACATTTGTACATGAGATGTGACAAGGTATCACATCGCTTTTGAATGATCGAGACAACTTGGCACGTTATCACATGGCGTATGGTATAAGTTGGAAACATTAGCATAAGAGACATGACAATATATCACTTTCCTTTTGAATGATTGAGACAACTCAATACGTTATAACATGGCATATGGTATAAGTTGGAAACATTAGCACAAGAGACATGACAATATATCACATGGCTTCTGAATGATTAAGACAACTTAGTACATTATCACACGACACTTTGTTATCATATGCCACATCATAAAGTATGTAGATGGAGTCAAGCCGACTACTGTATCCTGTTAATGTTGCTTATTGTTGCCATGTGAGACCATCTCCCAATGATGTCACACGAGATATTCAAACAAGTCTATAATTAACTAATTCAAACTAACTTCTGAATGAGTTAAACAAATTGGTTCATCAAATATTTATAAAGTTTGAATGATTAAACTAAATTTAATTAAATCGAGCTCTCGCATTGAGCAGTTCGTAATTTTCCGAAATGAAGTTCAAATTGATATTTAAGATCGGCAATATGCTAGAATCGTTCCAAATAAGATTCCTTGGGACTTATTGGAATATATCTTTCAAATGAAAGTCACAATTCTTGATTTGGTCCTGTATATTTTGATATGTTTAAATTAATTTTTCAAAAAAATCACGGTTAGGTAATTTGTTAACCATACCAAAATACTTAACTAAATTGAATATTTTAAATTATACGGTTTGAATTTTCATCAATATTCAATGTTAAATATTAAACAGGCTACAGTGTCCTATCAAGGACATTCACCGTAGACACGATATATTGTCTCCTAATGATGTAAGATTCGTTGATGTTGACAACACGAGGTATTCAATAGAGATTCTATATTAGATAATTTATAATAGGTTTTGAATGAGTTAAACAATTCGGATCGTCTTCTGCTGAGTTAATCAAGAGTATGTCTTAGATAATTAAAAATAGCTTCAGAATGCTTTCAAAATAACCATTATACAATGCGGAAACATACAACATAAACTTATGAGTATTTTCAATTGCGAAACATACAGAAGTTACAAAAATACACTAAGCCTAATGCTGTAGTAATGCTTATTCAGAGTCATCTCGCGTAAGACAACTACAACAAAGTTTATATGCTTATAACAAAATTTCATTCCATATTCTGATAAGTAACGTGAATCAAAAGTAGAATGTTTTGCTTGAAAACATCTTCTTCTTTAACCATCTTGGTAATCTCGGTGTAATGATTACAATCTTCAATAAAATTTGCCATATGTTTTATGGATTTCTAAATAAGACCACCTCACGGGGAGGTCAGGATGGTTGTTGTAACCTTCTGTCACCATGTTCTAGAACATTTCATTTCATGGCTTACAACCACATCTGTACATAAAATAATTTCATCTCTGCGATCGACTTCAATATATGCTTTCAGAAGAACAAATAACTCCAAAGAAGGCCAATTAATGTTGGACATTTTTTATTAGCAGGTTATGTTTAAATTTAGAGAAGAAAATGAACTTTTATAAGCAGTAGGAATACTAAGTTTATAAAGCTCAATTGTGAGCCACGTTGTTTACAGTCTATAGCCACGTTATGTAAAGAAAGTGGCTACAATGCCATCACATTCCGTGTCAGTACAAAGACTGTAGCCATGTTTTGTAAAGAAAGAAGCTAAAGTGCTTGATTGCATTTAATGGTTGTAGCCACATTACACAGTTTTATTAACACTTGGCAACATTTACTAACTTTTTAAATGAACCATTGAGCACTCATTGTTTTGTCATTATAAGTACCAACGACTATAAGGTAAACTAATCCGCAAATTTAACTCAACTCATAAAAGTGATAACTGAATATTTAGAATCATACAATTACACCGACATTTTGTCTAGACTATCAAATCCTAATCAATTTTCGTCTCGATAACCGACTTCATGGTACATTGAAATAGAAGAACGACAATACGAGGATTTGCGACAAAGAGAGCTTGAAGAAAGGATGCACCAAATGCAAATAGATCATCAGCAATAACAACAACCTCCTCAACATACGCAAATAAGTTGGACACGGTCGGTTAATCGAATTGATCGGTTAATTTGGATGGTTAACTGTTATAAATTAATGGTTTGGTTAACCACTCGTTGGTTAAAATGATCGACTAAGCCGGTTAAGTCTAACCGCGGTTAATCGGTTAAATTTAACTGGCTCGGTTAATCATTCGAACCAAACTGTTAATTGTACAACATTTAACCGTTTAAGATAAATGGTTAACAGTTGCACTGGTTAATCGAAGAAATTTAAAATTTTCAGTTTTCGTGACATTTTCTGATCAATTGACAACAGTTGTAGCAGCATTTATTAATTACATCCATAGATTCCATATAGCATAAACTGAATTATATTAAAACAAAACTAAATTTAATCACTCATCACATAAGTTTACAACAAAGCAAGTTCATAAACTGAACTATTTTAAAATAGGACTAAACATAACAAGAAAATGTCACACAATAACTTACACCCACAGATTCCACACAGTCCAACAGTCCATATTACAATATAAATGTTGAAACACTGAAACAGTGCAACAGTTCGTAAAAATTTAAACATAATAGTAAAAATGCAAAGGCTAAGCACCCTACATACATAAAATCACATCCATTCTCCAAAGCTAGTAAGCTTGAAGTCTTCCTAGTCTATCTGTTGTAGACTACAAAACATAAACTTGTGACTAGTTTATAAACAAAACCAATAAAACTGATCTAGATAATATAATCTGCATGTAAATGTCAATATACAAGCCAAACTTGCTTTTGCGTTGCAAGATGAGTTGCATTCAGCACAGGCAATAACGTTTCATATATTATATAGACATACTGGAAATGCTCTGCCAAGCCAAATGCATATGCACAGCCAAACTTGTAGCATAGCAAGCTGTTAAAGTCTACTAGAATTTATAGCAAAGAATACAAACTTATTCAGCTTTATTACAGTAGGGTAAATCTATCAAAACCAGTGTTTATGCATTTTTCCCTGGTAAACTTAGAAATTTTTCTTTAAAACAAAATAGAATACTTCCGAATTGAAGATTCAACTATTATTTGATGTTCCCTTGATCACACGTAACATTCAATTTGATTTGCAAGTGCATCCTTAGAAGGCATAATCATTGAAATAAACATCATCGAAAGGAATCTCAATCCGGTGATCTACGAAAATTGGTCTGGACCTTAATCAATTTTGAGTACAAACTAATGCCTTAACCATTCGTGGACTCAAAAGTACTACGAAAAGGATCTATAACCCATCCTCCGATGCTAAATGCGGATTCGTAAGCAATCATACAAACTGGAATAGCTAGAAGATCTCGAGCGACCAAAGATAAAACGCGATATTTGGTATAATTTACCCTCCACCATATTAAATATCAAAATTATTTGGTGCATCCTCAATCAATGCATTTAAGTACTTTTCTAGTTCATCACATTAGTTATCTCATTCTCGAACTCCTTTTAGAAAGGTATTCCTCTTTTTAGAAAGAAAATCATGAATAGTCACATTTTCACTATCGATGGACGTGTTAGGTTGTGCTTCATTACATGTTTGTGTTCCAAACGTAGAATCGTTCACATAGAAGTCAAAAAATCCTATTAAATTATCTTTCATGCTTTTTAATATGTTTGTCGCCAATACCTTTAAAAACTCAAATTTATATCTTGGATCAAGTACACACAAAATAAGTTAAATTTTGTTCATATTACCTACACTTTCCTAGTATTTGTCAAACTTAGCTTTCATATTGTATGCCGTTCTTCCAAGAAACGGATTTGTTTTCCCCATCAATTTTCAAAGTTCTTTTTGAATTACGGTTAGCTCAGCAAAATCATCGTCTATGGTAACAGATAAAGTTTTGCTAACTTTTAAAGTAATATTATACGAACACTTTAAGAATTTGACAATGAGTTCAACGTTTTTCCAATCTGCAGAACCCGGAGGATGAATCTCATCATCAAAATATGCAACAAAAATACCATTATTTTCTTTCATATCATCGAAAACCATTTTGTGTTTTAAAGCTATTTCAAAGATCAAATACGTTGAATTCCACCTAGTTGGCACATCTAAAAAAAGCAAAGATTTATATACAATTTACAATCTTAGTGCCAACTCTCTAAATTTAACAAATCATGATGGAGGTAATCTAAAAAATCTAACTATAGTACCAATTTCCTTTAGCCCATCATTAACAATTAAATTGACTATATGATCACAACAACATAATTAAATGAATTCACCATTCAAAACACAACCACGATCAAAATCACTTAGTTTATTTTTCACATAATTAATTGTCATTTCATTTGCGCTAGCGTTATCAACCTGGTAGATGCTATTCTTGTAAACTCCCATTTCTCAATACACCAAATTACAAGTTTTTGAATATTTTCTCCTTTATGACTAGTAATCACATAAAAATTTATAGTTCTCTTATATAGATTCCTGTTTTTATCAATAAAGTGTAATGACCCGGGAATTTGGCGATCTTGGTTATCCGATATACAACACATATTGAACATCCAAGGGTCGAAAATACTGGATGATTAATGAAAGAAATTAGAGGGTGAGGAAAGATAAGATAGAAACTTAGAATAGAGGAAGAAAAAGAACACAACATCAGAGTAACACGAACCTTACAGCGGAACGAATAACATATAATAGATAACATTTCTTTGAAATATAAATCTGTACTTGAATATACATATCATTTTCAAAGTACAGCACTTACAACACAGCGGAAATAAACTATAGCTATATGATCCTGAAGCCTCCTGCTCCCGCTCTTCAAGTATCTGTAAATCCCGACTACTTGACTGCCCGTACAAAATTGGGCACCCAAGAGTTTAGGGAAAACTAACAAAATAAACTCCGGGTCAGTCATGGGACTGGTATGAGTAAAACCGTTTAAACAGGTAAATGATATCTCATAAGACCACCCATATAACGGAACGGGTTATTCCCTTATGAGAATCCAAATTATCTTTATATCAAAAACCTTTTGATATTATAATAATGTCTATCAACCACAATATAATAATCATCTAGCAGAAACGCTTTCATCTCACGTTCTACATATATAGTATACAATCAAAACCGCGAGCACGTATTGGGTAATGGATTTCCAACTATGACAAGGTATGGAACCACCTTTCGCTAGTGTATCTCTAGAAAGGAATACACTGGGTTCAACAAGAACATCTTGCAACCCGGCCACACATGACCGACCACTCATTTCGCTTGAGTGTATCGAATGTATATCACCAAAGGTTGGGATCAACAACCGTTTCCCGAATGGGACAGCATCAACAATAGATTTTTAGAAGTAAATGAAACTCTAGATCAGGTGATTATACACCCTACTTCGGAGCGGCCGACTTAGCCATGCTGCCTGCCCGATTTTTGTCATTTACCGGTTGATGAGGCTTGAGGTTACGCTTCATCATCACACTAGATTCACTTTGAATGCCACATCGTCAAATCCATTAAATCACCGATTGACGTCCTCAACCATACATTATGTGTTAGCTAAAAGAAGTTTCCTTATCCGCTTCCACTCTTGGTACGGTTGGAGAAATCAATATACGTGATCGTCTGGAAATACTCTGTCAGACATCCGTCCATACAAGTCATCCAGGAGCAGGATGAACCGAAGGCACTATTCAATACATCCATTTTAGACACTGTTATCTAAGACTTATACAATAGCCCTTGCACTTTACTCCGTCTTCAATTATCTTTGGCATATATGATTCGCAACATTTATGCCAATACAGAGTGGTTCTTTGGATAAAAATCCAACCGGTCTCTCCATATTAACAACGTTAAAATGGTCAAAACTTTGATAGTCTGTGATTTAACTATCAAAGAAAAACAGGTGTGCAAACAACGATATTATTTCCAGATGGAAATTCTATCAATCAATCATCAATCATATATATATCTAAATATATATATATATATATATTCATATTTCCTTATTTTCTATGTTTAGAAAATATACGTTAACATTGGAAAACATTTCCATTTCTAATCCATATTTCCAATTTCAATATTTGATTACATTTCTTATTCTATTTGGAAAACATTTTCAAATCTTCTTTACTTGGATTTAAACAATTGTTTAAATCAACATAGCGACGACAACTCGAATCACTATACTTGTTTTACTAAATTCACTTAACCACTTTCACTCTCGAACCTTAACCATTTCTAAATTAAAAACGAAGTCAATCAAGTTGGGGTAATACCACCTCTCAGTCCTTAACTGAACAACGTTTCTAACCTTGAAATAGACAAAGTTCACCCCTTTTAATTCTTTAACAACTTCCTTACATAACTCTCCTTCGAATTATCTCTTATTCGATAATTCTTTCCTTCGAATAAGGTATATTCGATAACCCTATTCAGTTTACTCTATTCGATTAACCCTTAACAATTAACTCTATTGGACTAGCGCCGTTGGATTAACTCTATTGGACTAACGCTATTGGATTAACTCTATCGGACTAACGCTATTGGATTAACTCTATCGGACTAACGCTATTGATTTACTAGTTTCACTTAACTCTGTTCGAATAAACTATATTCGATAACTTCTTTTACTTTATTTGAATCACTAATATTCGATTAACTCAATTGATTCTATTCGAATAAACTATATTCGATTAACTCCATCAAATAACTAAATTCGATAACTCCTTCGGATAACCAAATTCAATAATTCCTTTCGAATAAACTATATTCGATTACTCACTTCGATTAAACTAATCGATAACTCTTTTCGATTAAACTATAATCGATAACTCCTTCGATTAACTAATAATCGATAACTCCTTTCCTTCAACTCTATTCGAATAAACTAATATTCGATAACTCTATTTAAATAACTCTAGTTCGATTTAACTCTGTCGGTTAACTCTAACTGGTTTAACCTAACTGGTTAGGGATTAACTGATTAACTCTTTGTACTTATTTAGTTGCAAACATCGATGTTGAAATCGATTCTTACTTCTTTATATAAGTCCTGACTTATATATTATATTTATTGAAATGATAAATATTTAACTTAATTTATAAATATCATTTATAAATCAATTTGCTCCTTTTATCTGTTTACTTCTTCATATATAAGTTCCGAATTATATATATCTATTTATCAAAAGATAAATATTTCCTTTATAATCTATTTGTTTCCTAAACAAATATTTCCTTTTTAATTCTATTTGTAAAGGGTTTTACAAATATCTCCTTTTCGATTTCATTTGTAAAGGTTTTACAAATATTCCTCTTTCGATTTCATTTGTAAAGGTTTTACAAACATTTCTCCTTCTGATCTATTTGCAAGTGGTTTGCAAATATTTCCTTTCTAGATCTATTCTTTGATTTTATAATTTCCCTTTTCTAAATATCTCATATTTATAATTATTCCAATTTATAAATATTTCATTTATAAATATTTTATTTTCAATATTCATTTTGAAAATTCCCTTTTCACCATTCCGGTATGTTATAGTGTTTAACACATCAAATCACGATGACCAATATCGTTCAAACACATATAATCGACAACAGATTATATATCACATCATATATCACAATATATGAAAAACAGTAAAATAAATGTTGAGGAATCCAGTCGGATTCCTCCAACCTGTTTCCCTGCATCCACAGATGTTACACAATAAAATCAACATCACTTTCAGTTCCATATGATATATTCTGTTAAACAGAATCAATATAGAAATTCAACTAACTGACTAGCAGTTCAATCAAATAGTCAACACACAGTCAATCATCCAATATTTAACAGTTCTAAAAATACAACATGAAATTATAAAATGTTCAGAGTTAGTGAGATTTACTAACATTACGCGTTAACCATTAAATAACGATTTGCGTTATTTGATTCAGTCAAACAATTTATTTCTCCATATATTGTAACGAGCTCGGATTCACTCCCGGTCAGTCTCATTGTGTTGCTCCTGTCCATAGATCCTAACGGATCCGACCGTTCGTAAAACCGACACTGTATGACAAAGATATGACTTTCACAAGTTATACAATCATTTATATTAAATAAAAGTTTAGAATTAACTTTATTATTGGGCTAACCCCTTAACTAAGGCCCATACCATTTCAATACTACCCTGGCCCGATTGTTTACCTTCTCCCCCAACTATCACGCTCCAGGCATTTCACTGAACCTCCGAACCCATGACCGATCTCCTTGCAACCCGTACCCCCCTCTATCGATCACCGAATGCAAGAAGGACTCCACCACCATTCATCTCTCTTCTCGCTTCATCACCTCATCTCCATTGTATACAACTCGAGGTCCCCTGTCATGCTACGTTTAACGCCCTTGTTCGCTGGTACCACCCAGGTCGTGACCCAAATCACTACCGAACCTCATCAATCCTTCACAAACGATGCTCCTCTTCACCACTAATTCGAATATCAACTCGAATTTCAACATCAACACAACAAACCCTTTTAAATTCCTAACCCTAACTTTACTGTAATTTCCCAATGCCAGAAAAAGGGAAACCGAACCCAACACAGCTCATACCAAATTGAAGAGGCTCTCTCAAGGATTCGAAATATATATAAATATTGATTTATATAAATTGTTTTGATTTTCAATTGATTTTACTTTGATCTCATTTTTAACTTGGAAGAAAACTGGCGGCTCCTTTGATTTTAGAGATGAACGAGAGTTTCTAGGTCTTAAGGAAGGTTAGGTGTGCTGAAACGACCCGCAAATCCGTGCTATCTGAGTTGACTAAAAACACCACACGTCCAACTCAAACAACACAGAAATACGACTCATTATTAGAAAGAAGATAGAGGGTGAGAATAGATAAGATAGAAAACTTAGAATAGAAGGAAAACGAAGATCACAAACTCACAGCGGAACGAATAAAATATATTCTATAACATACTTTTGAAATACAAATCTGTTTTGTACATAAGTACATACCATCATCAGAGTACACATAACATTTGATTCAGCGGAAGTAACTCTAAATAACTAACGTTGAAGCCTCCAGCTTCAAGCTCCTCCAAGTGTATCTGTAAAAGCCTGAAACACTTGACTGCCCGTACAAATTTGGGCACCCAAGAGTTTAGGGAAAACAAAATAAACTCTGGGTCAGTCATGGGACTGGTGTGAGTAAACTCCAACCACTTGTTTAACTTTTAAAAATCCTTTCGAAAGAAAAGATAATAGTAAGACCAGCCCACACATAAACATGGACGGTTTTTACCTTACTATAACCCAAAACACTTTGATATCAAATCCAATGATATTATAATAATGTCTACCTCAAATAAATAACCAAATAGCAGAACGCTTGCATCTCACGCTCCACATATATAGTATAAAATCAAAAACCGCATGGCGCTTATTGGAGATTGGATTTCCAACATGACAAGGTATGGGACCACCTTCCGATGATGCATCTCTAGAGGCAAATACACCTGGGTTCAACAAGAACGTCTTGCAACCCGGCCCACACATGACCGACCACTCATTTCGCTTGAGTGTATCGAATGTATATCACCAACGGTTGGACTCAAACCACCGTTCCCGAATGGGCAGAATCGATAGATTTAGAAACAAAAGGAATTTCTCTAGATAGGTGATTATACACCCTAATGGGAGCGACCCACATAGCCATGCTGCCTGCCCGATTTTTGTCCTTTCCCGGTTGTTGAGGCCTGAGGCTACGCATACTTACCATTCATCGATAACACAATCACTTTGAATGCCACATTGTCAGATCCGTTAATCACTAGTTGAGTTTGCACAAATATTCTGGATATTATGCTAAGGGAATAAATCCGTTGCAACCATATATATTCATACAGACCAACCCATTTGATCATTGGAAATACTCTGTCAGACATTCGTCCATATACGTTCGTTCTGGGATTTAACGAAACCGAAGGCACTATTTCTATAAATAGAAAAGCCCTTGCACTTTACTCCGTCTTCAATATATTCAGCATACTTGGTTCGCAACGCTTATGCCGATACGGAGTGGTTCTTCGGATAATAATCCAACCGGTCTCTCCATATTGACAACGATGGTCAAAAACTTCGATAGTCTGTGATTTAACTATCGAATAAAACAAGTGTTCATCCAAACATATCAAACAAATCACTGGGCTCTTTAATTAATATTTCATTAATTAAATCTCTTCTCCATTTCCTTAACAATATTTGTCATCCAAATATTTCAATAATCAATCTTGGTCCTTTACGCTATTTTTGATTTCATTCCCTTATCGAATTCTATATATATCGATATATATATTTCTAATTGTCAAATTCCTTAAAAATATTCTAACTCCTTAAATTTCCGGAAAATTTCGCCATAACCTCCCCTGTATCGGGAGCATCGGGAAATTTCAAATAGCTTCCCGGTATCTTCCTAAATCAAAAAGAAAAAGGAAAAGCCAAGCGGCTTGCCGATACGGCGCATAAAACCCATATATGAATTTAAACATGTACCTTTTTGTCGAGCACATAAATTTAAATCTTCATATATTCCATCCCATATCTGTTTAACACCTGTTCACCTGTTTCCAATCCAATTCAACTCAATCCATTCGTTTGAATTCAATTTTGAATCGTTTGAATTCAGTTTCGCTCAATTATTCTTTAATTAGCCATTTTGCCTATTTCACTTCTTTATTGAACATAACATGTTCAAACAAAAGGTTTAACTTGTTCGTAACCAAATTGAATTTCAATTTCAATTCTAGTTTTCCCTTTTCCATTTGAATATAAATTTCAAATCGAATTTACTCATTCAAACCCCAATATCCATTTAAAATCTCATTAACTAATTCCATTTTAGTTAATTCTATTTAATAAATCAAAAATAGGATTATTGTTTCAAAAATCATCTTCTTTACTTCACTTGAGTTCACATTTATTTTCTAACTCAAGTCTAGATTTTTAAATGGCAATCCGGATTTTTATTTGCTTAAAAATCCCAACATTTATATATAAAATCCATTATGGTTTATAATGGTTTATGGCGCTGCTTTTCTAAAAATTTGATTTTGACATAACTCAAAATCTATACGACGAAATTCAGATTTTTCTCCTTCATTAGAAAACTATTATCGAATCGGTCCTGACGTTTCTTGTTTCAAAGAAATCCGACTTCAATTGAGTCCTGTATACTCGATTGAAGTTCGAATTGCTATTTTACGAACTGCAGCGCTGCGGCGAGTTCGTTTTAATTATATATATAAACTTTAAACTTTGTTTTAAAATGAATTCAACTCCATTTAACTCTGCTTGATTCAAATTCAAATCTCACTTTTATTTGAATTCTAAATTCAAATTCCAATTCCTTTTCTATTTGATATTCAAATTCAATATTTGAATTTCTATTTGAATTCCCTTATTCAAATTCAATGTTTGAATTCGTTTGAATTCTCTTATTTAAACTTTATATTTAAATTCCATTTGAACTTCTATATTCCAATTTATATATTTGAATTCTATTGAAATATTCAAACTCCTTTTTAAATTCTATATTCAAAATTCCATAGTTTAAAACCCATTTGAATTCTATATTCAAATTCTATAATTTAAATTCCATTTGAATTCCCTTTTGAATTCTACGTTCAAATTCCCTATTCAATTCTCTTCGAATTCAAATTCTATATTTATTCTATTTGAATTTCAAATATCCAAACTCCGATTCAATTCTATTTTGAGATTTCAAATATTCAACCCCTTTTTTTATTCTCTTATTTGAATCCTATTTCAAATCTAGTTTCAAAACTTCATTTAAATTTCTATATCCAAATCTATTTTCAAAACTTCATTTGAATTTCTATATTCAAGTCTATTGATTAAATCCTATTTGAACTCAATTTGAATCTCTTATATTCAAATTTCATTTTCCATTTCCATTTGAATTCTAATATTCAAATTGATTTCCAACACCATTTGAATTTCATCATTCAAATCCATTTAAATTTCCTTGAATTCAAATTCTATTTCAAAACCATTTAGATTTTCTATTTTGAAATCTTATTTGATATTCTATTTCCAATTCTACTTTGAAAATCCTATTTCAAAGTTTATTTCAAATTCTATTTTGGAATTCTACATTCAAATCTCTATTTGAATTTCTTTATTCAAATTTTATATCAAAATCTCTATTTGAATTTCTTTATTTGAATTCCTTCGAATTCAAATTTTATTCTAATTCCTTTTGAATTCAAATTCTATTTTTCATTCTAATTTCGTCTATTCAAATTCTATTTGAACTTCTTATTTGAATTTCTAATATTCAATCTCCTTTTAAAATTCAAATATTTAAACTCCTTTTTAAAATTCAAATGTTATACTCAAATTTCATTTGAGTTATATATTTAAAAATTTCATTTCACATCTTATTTTTGAAATTCCCTTTCAAATTCCAATCTTCACGCTTGTATTTCTATTTTCGAATTATCAAATGATAATTCTTTTTCACTTCATTTATAACTTCGTTATAAAAGAACTATTTATAAACTTCGTTTATAAAGAAACTACTTGTTTATTTTTCAAAAACAAGTTTATGTTTTTATTCCCGTTTAAAATTCAAATTCTATTTAAAAATAGAATTTCCCTTTTTAAAATCTCCAATATCCTTTCACGATATTTTAAATATCATTATTTACGCCCAGTGATATTTAAACACACAAAGCAACGAATTATTTATTTTTCTAACACATCATATATAAAAATATATATGCAATCAAATAAACAAACAGATAATATATTTTTGAGGAATCCAGTTGGATTCCTCCAACCTGTTTTCCTGCATCCACAGATGTTAGCACATAAATAATACCCATTCTGCTTCGTGGCAGAATATCGCGGTATAGAAGGTCATCCACTAATCATAGCGTGGGGCGTATAGGGTAATCATCCGCTATGAAACTGCGGGCATCCGCTAATGAGACTGCGGGAATCCAACCAATCAATCAACCCAATATATATATATATATAGCCTAAATAACTAATATATATAAAGCAAGCAGAAAGCATTCACACAAGCAACAAACAATTATTTTTAATGAAATAAAAATAATTTTAAGGGTGAGTGAGATTTACTCACCTCGACTTCTCGTTTGCCGAAAATCCATCCAAAGCTCCATATCGTTCATCCAAATCATTTATCTTGAACATTGTTTGCTTCTTGTTGTCTCACTGTTGAAACCAACAACCTCTTGCTGCCAACATGAAGCAACACCCAATCCACAACAAAGCCCCAGAATTTCCCATCAGCCCCAAAAACTTGTTAGCGGTCCATTGTGGCATTTCACCGAACATTATATTGACATTCTAAATTCCCTTTTCAATTACCTACAACCTGTTATGATTCCCTCGACCGAACGCTGCTCGAACGCAGGAATCCCCATCGCCAATACAACCTTAGCTCCTCCTTGTCCCGGTTTCTTCTCAAAGTTACAGATCCAAAGATCGACATCCTTCTGCTTTGAACTGCAGTTCCGTTCGAACTCACACGAGATCGCAACCTATTCCCACAATCGCGACTTCATCCAGTCCCTCCCATTGACCATCGAACCCCCTGAATCCTCTTCGAACCACCAGAATTCCATCGATCGGCCTGCCTTTTCTCTCGATCGAAGTCCTACCCAAATCGAAGAAATCTTTCTGCCCTAACTCGCGATGTCGAGGTCAACTACTTACGTCGCATGAATATCGAGAGGTACAAGGTTAAAGCCTTCCTCGAATCCACCCGTTTTCGATTTCACAGCGTTTGAATTTCGAGTGGCAGCGACCATTTAAATTCGTAGCTCTCGCTTTTCGATTTACTGGGAAAAAGAATGAGGTATTGGCTTTTGAAGTGATACGCTGGTCTGAGAATTGTGAAGTAACGAAGTCAAGGACATTGTTATATAGGAGCGAGTAGCAGACAATACGTACTGAGGTCATTAAATGGATGTTTTACTTTGTATGGAAGCTGGGAAGCAGAAGTTGGTGCTCGAAAACTGAGGTCGGCGTAGGTGAAAGAAAACATGTCGGTTGATGTTTATACTGAAAGGATTTTGATTAGATTTGTTTTTAATAAAATAACACAAATGTCTCGTGTCCCTTAACTTGTAAATTCCTAACCCTTATTTAGTTATAACGACCGACGCCTCCATGTTATACCGCTGTTTTGAACTCAACGAATTCGAATTTGAAATTTTAGTTTGAACGGAATAACCATACTAAATTGATATAATTCAATTTGGACAGCATCCTGATAATAAATGATTTTTATTATCGTTTATATTCAAATGAATTTTATATATATATATATATATATCTATAGAATTGTTTTTGATTTAATTATAACTGTGAATCCAGTTATTATCGTTTCGTTTTACAATATCTAATATTTTCGATATTAATTTGTATATTGATTATTTAACCAATACAATATGAAGATTCGTTTATCAATCCAAATCAATATTTAAAACTATTTAAATATTCAATAGCTAAAATCCGGGTCGTTACATTCTTTCCCCCTTAAAATAATTTCGTCCTCGAAATTGCTAAGGTAGAAAAAGTGATACAAATCCATTTCTTTTCAAAACCTCTTTATATTGAAACTCAATTCCTCATATTTCAATAAATTAACTCCAACCAAAACTTTTGGTCTTCACACATTTAATTCGAATGATCTACGATCAATCCATTTATATCCAATCTATGTTCTATTAAACCAATTCAAATTGATTTTAATCAATTCATCCACTTCGTTTATTTAACTTGTTTGAAGTTAAATTTTAATTCCAGAATTCAAATCCCCGGGTTTTTTTTTTTTTTTTTTTTTGATTTCAAATCACTTGTTTTTTTTTTCAAACAAATTTCCATCAAAAATTTTCTAAGGTAGCAATCCATCACTTAGAAACTCGGAAATGAACACTGATGATGTTGCAATCATCATCAGAATAATTTCCCAGCCACTGATGTGAGTTCAGTGCTTTACCATATTCAAAATCCATTAAAAATGATTTTTATTCAAAAACCCTTCCAAATCAAAGCTATATTATCTTAATATACTTCGCAAATGATTTCAAACCTTCCAGGATTTTAAATTCCAAATTCTGGTTTGAATTTAATTCTAATTCATCTCATTTGTATATTTAATTCCTATACAAATTCTATTTGGTTATAAATAACCATTCTAAATTTTATAATCTCGTTTGATTATAAAATCAACATCCAACACATCCATATAATAATAATTCTAGAAAATTATTCTTCTATATCAAAATATAATTTTGGGTAAAATTATTTCATTTACCCACTTTAAAACAATATTATGTCGATTCTTCTGTCCAAGTGTTTACAAACTCCTATCGACGTCGTGGCGTCCCACGATTCGACCAGAATTCATAAACTACTCAACAGACAAGCCAACACAATATAAAAATGGTTTTTATATCAAATAACAAATACGCTCTCTCGTATATATACGCTCAACTCATTCTAGGGTACTACTGACCCTATCTCTAATGAGCACATGCCACACAAGCCTAGGTGTTCGCTCAACCTAAGCTCTGATACCAACTGAAACGACCCGCAAATCCGTGCTATCTGAGTTGACTAAAAACACCACACGTCCAACTCAAACAACACAGAAATACGACTCATTATTAGAAAGAAGATAGAGGGTGAGAATAGATAAGATAGAAAACTTAGAATAGAAGGAAAACGAAGATCACAAACTCACAGCGGAACGAATAAAATATATTCTATAACATACTTTTGAAATACAAATCTGTTTTGTACATAAATACATACCATCATCAGAGTACACATAACATTTGATTCAGCGGAAGTAACTCTAAATAACTAACGTTGAAGCCTCCAGCTTCAAGCTCCTCCAAGTGTATCTGTAAAAGCCTGAAACACTTGACTGCCCGTACAAATTTGGGCACCCAAGAGTTTAGGGAAAACAAAATAAACTCTGGGTCAGTCATGGGACTGGTGTGAGTAAACTCCAACCACTTGTTTAACTTTTAAAAATCCTTTCGAAAGAAAAGATAATAGTAAGACCAGCCCACACATAAACATGGACGGTTTTTACCTTACTATAACCCAAAACACTTTGATATCAAATCCAATGATATTATAATAATGTCTACCTCAAATAAATAACCAAATAGCAGAACGCTTGCATCTCACGCTCCACATATATAGTATAAAATCAAAAACCGCATGGCGCTTATTGGAGATTGGATTTCCAACATGACAAGGTATGGGACCACCTTCCGATGATGCATCTCTAGAGGCAAATACACCTGGATTCAACAAGAACGTCTTGCAACCCGGCCCACACATGACCGACCACTCATTTCGCTTGAGTGTATCGAATGTATATCACCAACGGTTGGACTCAAACCACCGTTCCCGAATGGGCAGAATCGATAGATTTAGAAACAAAAGGAATTTCTCTAGATAGGTGATTATACACCCTAATGGGAGCGACCCACATAGCCATGCTGCCTGCCCGATTTTTGTCCTTTCCCGGTTGTTGAGGCCTGAGGCTACGCATACTTACCATTCATCGATAACACAATCACTTTGAATGCCACATTGTCAGATCCGTTAATCACTAGTTGAGTTTGCACAAATATTCTGGATATTATGCTAAGGGAATAAATCCGTTGCAACCATATATATTCATACAGACCAACCCATTTGATCATTGGAAATACTCCGTCAGACATTCGTCCATATACGTTCGTTCTGGGATTTAACGAAACCGAAGGCACTATTTCTATAAATAGAAAAGCCCTTGCACTTTACTCCGTCTTCAATATATTCAGCATACTTGGTTCGCAACGCTTATGCCGATACGGAGTGGTTCTTCGGATAATAATCCAACCGGTCTCTCCATATTGACAACGATGGTCAAAAACTTCGATAGTCTGTGATTTAACTATCGAATAAAACAAGTGTTCATCCAAACATATCAAACAAATCACTGGGCTCTTTAATTAATATTTCATTAATTAAATCTCTTCTCCATTTCCTTAACAATATTTGTCATCCAAATATTTCAATAATCAATCTTGGTCCTTTACGCTATTTTTGATTTCATTCCCTTATCGAATTCTATATATATCGATATATATATTTCTAATTGTCAAATTCCTTAAAAATATTCTAACTCCTTAAATTTCCGGAAAATTTCGCCATAACCTCCCCTGTATCGGGAGCATCGGGAAATTTCAAATAGCTTCCCGGTATCTTCCTAAATCAAAAAGAAAAAGGAAAAGCCAAGCGGCTTGCCGATACGGCGCATAAAACCCATATATGAATTTAAACATGTACCTTTTTGTCGAGCACATAAATTTAAATCTTCATATATTCCATCCCATATCTGTTTAACACCTGTTCACCTGTTTCCAATCCAATTCAACTCAATCCATTCGTTTGAATTCAATTTTGAATCGTTTGAATTCAGTTTCGCTCAATTATTCTTTAATTAGCCATTTTGCCTATTTCACTTCTTTATTGAACATAACATGTTCAAACAAAAGGTTTAACTTGTTCGTAACCAAATTGAATTTCAATTTCAATTCTAGTTTTCCCTTTTCCATTTGAATATAAATTTCAAATCGAATTTACTCATTCAAACCCCAATATCCATTTAAAATCTCATTAACTAATTCCATTTTAGTTAATTCTATTTAATAAATCAAAAATAGGATTATTGTTTCAAAAATCATCTTCTTTACTTCACTTGAGTTCACATTTATTTTCTAACTCAAGTCTAGATTTTTAAATGGCAATCCGGATTTTTATTTGCTTAAAAATCCCAACATTTATATATAAAATCCATTATGGTTTATAATGGTTTATGGCGCTGCTTTTCTAAAAATTTGATTTTGACATAACTCAAAATCTATACGACGAAATTCAGATTTTTCTCCTTCATTAGAAAACTATTATCGAATCGGTCCTGACGTTTCTTGTTTCAAAGAAATCCGACTTCAATTGAGTCCTGTATACTCGATTGAAGTTCGAATTGCTATTTTACGAACTGCAGCGCTGCGGCGAGTTCGTTTTAATTATATATATAAACTTTAAACTTTGTTTTAAAATGAATTCAACTCCATTTAACTCTGCTTGATTCAAATTCAAATCTCACTTTTATTTGAATTCTAAATTCAAATTCCAATTCCTTTTCTATTTGATATTCAAATTCAATATTTGAATTTCTATTTGAATTCCCTTATTCAAATTCAATGTTTGAATTCGTTTGAATTCTCTTATTTAAACTTTATATTTAAATTCCATTTGAACTTCTATATTCCAATTTATATATTTGAATTCTATTGAAATATTCAAACTCCTTTTTAAATTCTATATTCAAAATTCCATAGTTTAAAACCCATTTGAATTCTATATTCAAATTCTATAATTTAAATTCCATTTGAATTCCCTTTTGAATTCTACGTTCAAATTCCCTATTCAATTCTCTTCGAATTCAAATTCTATATTTATTCTATTTGAATTTCAAATATCCAAACTTCGATTCAATTCTATTTTGAGATTTCAAATATTCAACCCCTTTTTTTATTCTCTTATTTGAATCCTATTTCAAATCTAGTTTCAAAACTTCATTTAAATTTCTATATCCAAATCTATTTTCAAAACTTCATTTGAATTTCTATATTCAAGTCTATTGATTAAATCCTATTTGAACTCAATTTGAATCTCTTATATTCAAATTTCATTTTCCATTTCCATTTGAATTCTAATATTCAAATTGATTTCCAACACCATTTGAATTTCATCATTCAAATCCATTTAAATTTCCTTGAATTCAAATTCTATTTCAAAACCATTTAGATTTTCTATTTTGAAATCCTATTTGATATTCTATTTCCAATTCTACTTTGAAAATCCTATTTCAAAGTTTATTTCAAATTCTATTTTGGAATTCTACATTCAAATCTCTATTTGAATTTCTTTATTCAAATTTTATATCAAAATCTCTATTTGAATTTCTTTATTTGAATTCCTTCGAATTCAAATTTTATTCTAATTCCTTTTGAATTCAAATTCTATTTTTCATTCTAATTTCGTCTATTCAAATTCTATTTGAACTTCTTATTTGAATTTCTAATATTCAATCTCCTTTTAAAATTCAAATATTTAAACTCCTTTTTAAAATTCAAATGTTATACTCAAATTTCATTTGAGTTATATATTTAAAAATTTCATTTCACATCTTATTTTTGAAATTCCCTTTCAAATTCCAATCTTCACGCTTGTATTTCTATTTTCAAATTATCAAATGATAATTCTTTTTCACTTCATTTATAACTTCGTTATAAAAGAACTATTTATAAACTTCGTTTATAAAGAAACTACTTGTTTATTTTTCAAAAACAAGTTTATGTTTTTATTCCCGTTTAAAATTCAAATTCTATTTAAAAATAGAATTTCCCTTTTTAAAATCTCCAATATCCTTTCACGATATTTTAAATATCATTATTTACGCCCAGTGATATTTAAACACACAAAGCAACGAATTATTTATTTTTCTAACACATCATATATAAAAATATATATGCAATCAAATAAACAAACAGATAATATATTTTTGAGGAATCCAGTTGGATTCCTCCAACCTGTTTTCCTGCATCCACAGATGTTAGCACATAAATAATACCCATTCTGCTTCGTGGCAGAATATCGCGGTATAGAAGGTCATCCACTAATCATAGCGTGGGGCGTATAGGGTAATCATCCGCTATGAAACTGCGGGCATCCGCTAATGAGACTGCGGGAATCCAACCAATCAATCAACCCAATATATATATATATAGCCTAAATAACTAATATATATAAAGCAAGCAGAAAGCATTCACACAAGCAACAAACAATTATTTTTAATGAAATAAAAATAATTTTAAGGGTGAGTGAGATTTACTCACCTCGACTTCTCGTTTGCCGAAAATCCATCCAAAGCTCCATATCGTTCATCCAAATCATTTATCTTGAACATTGTTTGCTTCTTGTTGTCTCACTGTTGAAACCAACAACCTCTTGCTGCCAACATGAAGCAACACCGAATCCACAACAAAGCCCCAGAATTTCCCATCAGCCCCAAAAACTTGTTAGCGGTCCATTGTGGCATTTCACCGAACATTATATTGACATTCTAAATTCCCTTTTCAATTACCTACAACCTGTTATGATTCCCTCGACCGAACGCTGCTCGAACGCAGGAATCCCCATCGCCAATACAACCTTAGCTCCTCCTTGTCCCGGTTTCTTCTCAAAGTTACAGATCCAAAGATCGACATCCTTCTGCTTTGAACTGCAGTTCCATTCGAACTCACACGAGATCGCAACCTATTCCCACAATCGCGACTTCATCCAGTCCCTCCCATTGACCATCGAACCCCCTGAATCCTCTTCGAACCACCAGAATTCCATCGATCGGCCTGCCTTTTCTCTCGATCGAAGTCCTACCCAAATCGAAGAAATCTTTCTGCCCTAACTCGCGATGTCGAGGTCAACTACTTACGTCGCATGAATATCGAGAGGTACAAGGTTAAAGCCTTCCTCGAATCCACCCGTTTTCGATTTCACAGCGTTTGAATTTCGAGTGGCAGCGACCATTTAAATTCGTAGCTCTCGCTTTTCGATTTACTGGGAAAAAGAATGAGGTATTGGCTTTTGAAGTGATACGCTGGTCTGAGAATTGTGAAGTAACGAAGTCAAGGACATTGTTATATAGGAGCGAGTAGCAGACAATACGTACTGAGGTCATTAAATGGATGTTTTACTTTGTATGGAAGCTGGGAAGCAGAAGTTGGTGCTCGAAAACTGAGGTCGGCGTAGGTGAAAGAAAACATGTCGGTTGATGTTTATACTGAAAGGATTTTGATTAGATTTGTTTTTAATAAAATAACACAAATGTCTCGTGTCCCTTAACTTGTAAATTCCTAACCCTTATTTAGTTATAACGACCGACGCCTCCATGTTATACCGCTGTTTTGAACTCAACGAATTCGAATTTGAAATTTTAGTTTGAACGGAATAACCATACTAAATTGATATAATTCAATTTGGACAGCATCCTGATAATAAATGATTTTTATTATCGTTTATATTCAAATGAATTATATATATATATATATCTATAGAATTGTTTTTGATTTAATTATAACTGTGAATCCAGTTATTATCGTTTCGTTTTACAATATCTAATATTTTCGATATTAATTTGTATATTGATTATTTAACCAATACAATATGAAGATTCGTTTATCAATCCAAATCAATATTTAAAACTATTTAAATATTCAATAGCTAAAATCCGGGTCGTTACATGTGCTATTTATAGTGTCCATAAATATCTAGATTTTTTTAGATATTTTATACTTATCATTTTATATTCGTTTCTTCTTTCTAAAAATTCGTGTGATCACATACGATACCCAAAAATCACGAATATCAACATGCAGCTACAGTTTGACATTACAATCCCAACAAAACTGGTTTCGTCGAATTCCGACTCCGTTTGCAAAAGTGGCTATTTTTAAAGCTCTGAATGACCCATTTAAATATATAAATATATTTAAAAACAATTAAATTTAATATTTAAAAATAAATTTTATCGTATATATATTCACAGTGGAATACCATACAGCTCTAGAATATTCCTATATGAATTTCTAACTTGATATTTCAAATCTGGGTCAACCCGATATTCGATTTATATTGAAATTCCTTTTTAAAAATATAAATAATTCCTTTATAAATTATAAAGGAATTCCACAGCAACTTTTCTAAAATTTGATTTAGATATAAATCAAAATCTACACGACGAAATCCCGATTTTTCTCTTCCACTAGAAAGATATACTCCACCAGCTCCACACGTTTCTTGTTTCACAGAAATCCGATTTAAAACAAACCCTGTACATTCAGTTGAAGTTCAAATAGCCAATTAACGAACTGCCGCGCCATTTCAAACTCGATTTTAATTATATTATAATTCTATGTTCAAACTGTCGTTCATATAATATATTCGTTATTCAAATTCAATTCCAAGCTGAATTAAATATCACAGATGATCCAGTTCACACCATATTGCCATTTCAGCCAATTCTGATTATTTCAGAATTTAATATATTATTTTAAATTAAATATTCAATATTATTTAATTCCACGACCATTTAATTTACTATATCACTATTTATATAATTAAATAAATTAATTATAATACCTCCGCCAATGCGGGTCATTACAATCTTCCCCACTTAAAATAATTTCGTCCTCGAAATTGCTAAGGTAGAGAACGACCCTATCGACTGGTTAGAACATATTTGTTCACTTTTTAACTTCAATTTCAACTGAACCAATTTAATTTCAATTAAATTATTAATTAATTCTTATCAACGGAAATTTCCAAAAATCCTGAAAATTTTCTAACACTTTAACTTTTCGAAAATTTTTGCCGGCACCTCCTTTGTACTGGTCAATAATTCAAACTCCAACTCGCCTCTCTGGGCCATCTCCAACCCAAAAGAAAATCAAACAGCTAAGCGGCTTGCCAATTCGGCTCATAAATCTTATATCCAGTAGAAATATAAACTTGTACCTTTTGTCGGCATATCATTATATCCTTTCCACCTGTTATCAATTCAGCGGATACAAGGGTCATCCCAATCAAATTCCAATCTGCTTTTATCCACAACACAACCGTTCGCTTATATGCGAGCCAAATATCATTTTAACTCGAGTTTCTTCTCGATTCCCAACTCTTAACTTGATTATCACATTACACTTCAAATTTGAATCTCACAATCCAATTTTCTTAATATCATTCTAATTCAACCTCAGTTACCACTTTACTGGCTTTACTTTAATTTAATTTTGCTTTCACAAATTTCTGTTAAATTTGTTTTTAATTCAAACAGTCTTTCCCTGGGAGTTTTTAAATAGTTTACTCTTTTCAAAAATCAAATTTTCCTTTTGAACCTGTCACTGAGCCCTTAATTAATATTTCATTAGTTAAATCACTTCTCTATTTCTTTATCAATATTAGTTAACCAAATATTTTCAATAACCATATTGGCCTTTTATGTTATTTGGAAAACATTTCCGAATATCGCCTTCCTTTATTTCCTAAACTTTAGAAAATATATGTTATTTATAATTTGAAAATATTCCAATTACTTATCTCTTTTCCGATCTCGTTTATTTCTATACTTAGGAAATATTCTTTATTATATTTTCAAGCTTACACTTATTTGGGTTAAAACGGATGTTGTGTAAAACATCGTTACGACAACCCAAATACTATATTCAACTAACTCTTATTCAACATTAACCTTCGAGCCTGAAATCTTACTATTTATTTGTTAATAATGAAATCAATCAAGTTGGGGGTATAACTACCTCTCAGACCTTGACTGAATAACATTTATAACATCAAAACAGATATGACTACTTACTCGAATAATCAATACTACACAACTACTTATTCACTTTTAAACACGTATATGCTTCCTCTTTCTATTCTTACTAGATTTTATTCTTAGTCTTCCTTTTTGATTTTACTATTCTATTTCTAAGTTCGTTTCCTTATCGACTTCTATATATATTGATACGTTGATTTCTAACTATCAAATTATCTTAAAAATATTCTAACTCCTTAAATTCCCAGAAAAATTTGCCATAACCTCCTTTGTACTAGGGGCATCGGGATATTTCAAATAGCCTCCCATGGCCCTCACCAATCCAAAAGAAAAAGAAAAAGCCAAGCGGCTAGTCGATACGGCGCATAAAATCTCATATATGAATTAAATACATACCTTTTCGTCGAGCATTCTATTTATATACCTTCATACCTTATCCATACCTATCTCATGTATATTTATATCTGCTCAATATATTTTAATTATACCTGATCGTTTTAACTCAATTCGTTAATTAATTTGTTAATTAACTCTTTAGTCTATTTCACTTTTATATTTGAACATGACATGTTCAAATATATTTTAACTTGCTTATTAACTAATTTGAATCCAAATTTCAAATTTAAGTTCTATATTCGATTTCGAATATCCATTTACAAATCCAATTCACCTTTCAAAGTTCAACTTCAAATTCAAAACTCGATTAACTAATTCCTCTTCGACTTAGTTAATTCTATTCAATTTCTATTCAAATTTTATATCACTTCTATTATTCAAATCTATATATCAAATTCTATTATTCAAATTCTATATAATAAATCCCATTTTGAAATTCAACACAACTCGTCTTTCCCAAAACAAATTCAAAACAGTATCTCTGGTAGTAATTCGTCACTTACAACTCGAAAATGAATACTGATGATGCAGCTGTCATCATCGGAATCTATTTTCCAGCGATCGAAGTGAGTTCCAAACTATAAAACCATTTCTAAACATTTCCACTTTGAAATTCATTTCAAAATATAATTCACACTGCTTGTAAAACAATTTAAAATCTCCCAGGATCTTAAATTTTCCTTATTTTTAATCCAAATCCATTTACAAATACTTATCCAATTTTCCAGGATTTTAATTCAATTTCTGGTTTAACTTTCAGATTTAACTCATCTCAATTTCATATATTTCACTTATATGAATTCTGATTGGTTATTTACATAACCATTTAATTTATAATCTTACTCGATTATAATAACAACCCATATATCCAATATATTATAATTTTGATATATATAACTTCTCTATATCAAGATATACCTTGGGTAAACTTATTTTAATTTACCATCTTTTCAAAACATATCGTGCCGACCCATCGTATTCGAGTGTTTATAAACTCCTACCGATACAGCGGATCAAACTGATCGACCAGAACCCATAAACAACTCAACCAATGAATCTCCACAATATAAAACAAATTTTCATATCAATAACAAATACGTTCACTCGTATATATACACTCAAACTCAATCTAGGGTATTGCTAACCCCATCTCTATCGAGTCACGCCACAGAGCCAAGGTAATTCTTAACTTAAGCTCTGATACCAACTGTAATGACCCGGGAATTTGGTGATCTTGGTTATCCGATATACAACACATATCGAACATCCAAGGGTCGAAAATACCGGATGATTAATGAAAGAAATTAGAGGGTGAGGAAAGATAAGATAGAAACTTAGAATAGAAGAAGAAGAAGAACACAACATCAGAGTAACACGAACCTCACAGCGGAACGAATAACATATAATAGATAACATATCATTGAAATACAAATCTGTACTTGAATATACATATCATTTTCAAAGTACAGCACTTACAACACAACGGAAATAAACTATAACTATATGATCCTGAAGCCTCCTACTCCAGCTCTTCAAGTATCTGTAAATCCCGACTACTTGACTGGCCGTACAAAATTGGGCACCCAAGAGTTTAGGGAAAACAAACAAAATAAACATTCATGGGACTGGTATGAGTAAAACAGTTTAAACAGGTAAATGATATCTCATAAGACCACGCCGTATAACGGAATGGGTTTTTCCCTTATGAGAATCCAAATTATCTTTATATCAAAATCCTTTTGATATTATAATAATGTCTATCAACCACAATATAATAATCATTTAGCAGAAACGCTTTCATCTCACGTTCTACATATATAGTATACAATCAAAACCGCGAGCACGTTTTGGGTAATGGATTTCCAACTATGACAAGGTATGGAACCACCTTTCGCTAGTGTATCTCTAGAAAGGAATACACTGGGTTCAACAAGAACATCTTGCAACCCGGTCACACATGACCGACCACTCATTTCGCTTGAGTGTATCGAATGTATATCACCAAAGGTTGGGATCAGCAACCGTTTCCCAAATGGGACAGCATCAACAATAGATTTTTAGAAGTAAATGAAACTCTAGATCAGGTGATTATACACCCTACTTCGGAGCGACCAACTTAGCCATGTTGCCTGCCCGATTTTTGTCATTTACCGGTTGATGAGGCTTGAGGTTACGCTTCATCATCACACCAGATTCACTTTGAATGCCACATCGTCAAATCCATTAAATCACCGATTGACGTCCTCAACCATACATTATGTGTTAGCTAAAAGAAGTTTCCTTCTCCGCTTCCACTCTTGGTACGGTTGGAGAAATCAATATACGTGATCGTCTGGAAATACTCTGTCAGACATCCGTCCATACAAGTCATCCAGGAACAGGATGAACCGAAGGCACTATTCAATACATCCATTTTAGACACTGTTATCTAAGACTTATACAATAGCCCTTGCACTTTACTCCGTCTTCAATTATCTTTGGCATATATGATTCGCAACATTTATGCCAATACAGAGTGGTTCTTTGGATAAAAATCCAACCGGTCTCTCCATATTAACAACGTTAAAATGGTCAAAACTTTGATGGTCTATGATTTAACTATCAAAGAAAAACAGGTGTGCAAACAACGATATTATTTCCAGATGGAAATTCTATCAATCAATCATCAATCATACATATATATATCTAAATATATATATATATATATATATATATATATATATTCATATTTCCTTATTTTCTATGTTTAGAAAATATACGTTAACATTGGAAAACATTTCCATTTCTAATCCATATTTCCAATTTCAATATTTGATTACATTTCTGATTCTATTTGGAAAACATTTTCAAATCTTCTTTACTTGGATTTAAACAATTGTTTAAATCAACATAGCGACGACAACTCGAATCACTATACTTATTTTACTAAATTCACTTAACCACTTTCACTCTCGAACCTTAACCACTTCTAAATTAAAAACGAAGTCAATCAAGTTGGGGTAATACTACCTCTAAGACCTTAACTGAACAACGTTTCTAACCTTGAAATAGACAAAGTTCACCCCTTTTAATTCTTTAACAACTTCCTTACATAACTCTCCTTCGAATTATCTCTTATTCGATAATTCTTTCCTTCGAATAAGGTATATTCGATAACTCTATTTAATTTACTCTATTCGATTAACCCTTATCAATTAACTCTATTGGACTAGCGCTATTGGATTAACTCTACTGGACTAACGCTATTGGATTAACTCTATCGGACTAACGCTATTGGATTAACTCTATCGGACTAACGCTATTGATTTACTCGTTTCACTTAACTCCGTTGGAATAAACTATATTCGATAACTTCTTTTACTTTATTCGAATCACTAATATTCGATTAACTCAATTGATTCTATTCGAATAAATTATATTCGTTTAACTCCATCAAATAACTAAATTCGATAACTCCTTCGAATAACCAAATTCGATAATTCCTTTTGAATAAACTATATTCGATTACTCACTTCGATTAAACTAATCGATAACTCTTTTCGATTAAACTATAATCGATAACTCCTTCGATTAACTAATAATCGATAACTCCTTACCTTCAACTCTATTCGAATAAACTAATATTCGATAACTCTAGTTCGATTTAACTCTGTCGATTAACTCTAACTGGTTTAACCTAACTGGTTAGGGATTAACTGATTAACTCTTTGTCCTTATTTAGTTGCAAACATCGATGTTGAAAATGATTCTTACTTCTTTATATAAGTCCTGACTTATATATTATATTTATTGAAATGATAAATATTTAACTTAATTTATAAATATCATTTATAAATCAATCTGCTCCTTTTATCTGTTTACTTCTTCATATATAAGTTCCGACTTATATATATCTATTTACCCAAAGATAAATATTTCCTTTATAATCTATTTGTTTCCTAAACAAATATTTCCTTTTTAATGCTATTTGTAAAGGGTTTTACAAATATCTCCTTTTCGATTTCATTTGTAAAGGTTTTACAAATATTCCTCTTTCGATTTCATTTGTAAAGGTTTTACAAACATTTCTCCTTCTGATCTATTTGCAAGTGGTTTGCAAATATTTCCTTCTCAAATCTATTCTTTGATTTTATAATTTCCCTTTTCTAAATATCTCCTATTTATAAATATTTCTTATTTATAAATATTTCATTTATAAATATTTTATTTTCAATATTCATTTTGAAAATTCCCTTTTCACCATTCCGGTATGTTATAGTGTTTAACACATCAAATCACGATGACCAATATCGTTCAAACACATATAATTGACAACAGATTATATCACATTATATATCACAATATATGAAAAACAGTAAAATAAATGTTGAGGAATCCAGTCAGATTCCTCCAACCTGTTTCCATGCATCCACAGATGTTACACAATAAAATCAACATCACTTTCAGTTCCATATGATATATTCAGTTAAACATAATCAATATAGAAATTTAACTAACTGACTAGCAGTTCAATCAAACAGTCAACACATAGTCAATCAGCCAATATTTAACAGTTCTAAAAATACAACATGAAATTATAAAATGTGCAGAGTTAGTGAGATTTACTCACATTACGCGTTAACCGTTAAATAACGATTTGCGTTATTTGATTCAGTCGAACAATTTATTTCTCCATAAATTGTAACGAGCTCGGATTCACTCCCGGTCAGTGTTATTGTGTTGCTCCCGTCCATACGATCCTAATGGATCCGACCGTTCGTAAAACCGACACTGTATGACAAAGATATGACTTACACAAGTTATACAATCATTTATATTAAATAAAAGTTTAGAATTAACTTTATTATTGCGCTAACCCCTTAACTAAGGCCCATACCATTTCAATACTACCCAGGCCCGCTTGTTTACCTTCTCCCCCAACTATTACGCTCCAGGCATTTCACCGAACCTCCAAACCCATGACCGATCTCCTTGCTACCTGTACCCCCCTCTATCGATCACCGAATGCAAGAAGGACTCCACCACCATTCATCTATCTTCCCGCTCCATCACCTTATCTCCATTGTATACAACTCGAGCTCCCCTGTCATGCTACGTTTAACGCCCTCGTTCGCTGGTACCACCCAGGTCGCGACCCAAATCACTACCGAACCTCATCAATCCTTAACAAACGATGCTCCTCTTCACCACTAATTCGAATATCAACTCGAATTTCAACATCAACACAACAAACCCCTTTAAATTCCCAACCCTAACTTTACTGTAATTTCCCAACGCCAGAAAAAGGGAAACCGAACCCAACACAGCTCATACCAAATTGAAGAGGCTCTCTCAAGGATTCGAAATATATATAAATATTGATTTATATAAATTTTTTTGATTTTCAATTGATTTTACTTTGATCTCATTTTTAACTTGGGAGAAAGCTGGCGGCTCCTTTGATTTTAGAGATGAACGAGAGTTTCTAGGTCTTAAGGAAGGTTAGGTGTGGTATTTATAGTGTCCATAAATATCTAGACATTTTTTTATAGATATTTTAGATATTTTATACTTATCATTTTATATTCGTTTCTTCTTTCTAAAAATTCGTGTGATCACATACGATACCCAAAAATCATGAAAATTGACATGCAGCTATAGTTTGACATTACGTCCCAACGAAACTGGTTTCGTCGAATTCCGACTCCATTTGCAAAAGTGGCTATTTTTAAAGCTCTGAATGACCCATTTAAATATATAAATATATTTAAAAACAATTAAATTTATTATTTAAAAATAAATATTATCGTATATATATTCACAGTGGAATACCATACAGCTCTAGAATATTCCTATATGAATTTCTAACTTGATATTTCAAATCTGGGTCAACCCGATATTCGATTTATATTGAAATTCCTTTTTAAAAATATAAATAATTCCTTTATAAATTATAAAGGAATTCCACAACGACTTTTCTAAAATTTTATTTGGACATAAAGCAAAATCTACACGACGAAATCCCGATTTTTCTCTTCCACTAGAAAGATATACTCCACCAGCTCCACACGTTTCTTGTTTCACAGAAATCCGATTTAAAACAAACCATGTACATTCAGTTGAAGTTAAAATCGCCAATTAACGAATTGCCGTGCCATTTCAAGCTCGATTTTAATTATATTATAATTATATGTTCAAACTGTCGTTCATATAATATATTCGTTATTCAAATTCAATTCCAAGCTGAATTAAATATCATAGATGATCCAGTTCACACCATATCGCCATTTCAGCCAATTCTGATTATTTCAGAATTTAATATATTATTTAATTTATTATTTTAGATTAAATATTCCCCATTATTTAATTCCACGACC
The DNA here is from genome assembly GCA_030737875.1 of Allium sativum. Taxonomy (NCBI): domain Eukaryota; kingdom Viridiplantae; phylum Streptophyta; class Magnoliopsida; order Asparagales; family Amaryllidaceae; genus Allium; species Allium sativum. The sequence continues at coordinate 277,017,490 of CM060910.1, read as the reverse complement.
ATTTAATTCACTATATCACTACTTGTATAATTAAATAAATTAATTATAATACCTCTGCCAATGCGGGTCATTTCATAAAGTGTGTGATTAAACCATATAATTCACTTTTTGAAAAGCAGCCCATGTATCGGTAGTTAGAAAAACACCGAATAATGATTCAACGAATAACTTTTTAAGAGAACGTTTCATGCCTCTATATAATTGAAGCACATCTCTACAAATTATTCTAAATGAAGGAACTTCAAAACTTGGATACAACTTTCAATAAAATTCGAGAAACTCTTTACCCTCCATAAAAATAATGGGAGTTCATCTATACTTATCATTTAAGGTAATGCTTTTCTACGTAGCTCTTTGTTAAACGACCATACTATGAGACTATTACTACCTACATTATCGCTTTCAAAAACTAAGTTTTTTTTTTGTCTTTTACGATTATCATGTGGAATTGACCTACATGATTTTTTTATATAATAATTCAAATGTGTAGTACCATTCGATCTGTAATCGCACAAAAATTGTTTACCACAGTAGTTGTAAGCATATTTAGAAACATTCATATTAATATCTTTAGTTAAATGTAGCCATACCATAGAAGGCTTTCTAGAAGAAGTCTTGCGATCGGAGGTAAAGATGGGTTCACACTTCCAACAGTGAATTCTTAATCGTTGGTTTCCTCATCATCCGCTTCTTCCACATACTTAATGTTAACTCGAAAAAGTGGTCTTCTCAAGTTAACGCTCAAATCCAAATAATCCAGATGCAGAAGTGTAAAAAAAAAAATAACATCAATAGTTTATATTGGTCCGACAAGTGTGCCTACATCCACTGTGAGGTAATCTTGTTTATTTATACTGTATGATTACAAGTGCAGTCCTTTTGATTATAGAAAAGTAGGGAAAAGAAATGAAGTGGTTGCTATGACAATGTACATGCTTAGAACCAAGAAGAAGATTTGAGAACCAAAGGAGATCCAAAAGTCCTAGAAACCATAAAAGAATCTCTAAAAATGTCTCCAAGTCCCAGAGAATCCCAAGCCAAGCCAAAAGATTCCAACCAGCCCAAAGAATCCTGAATTCTACCTAGGAAAGGGTTATTTATAGATGGAGGGAAATATGGAAGCATGGTCCAAGAAGCCCAATAAAATGTCCTGGGATTGGTACCAATCCCGAACGCCTTAGCTAAAATCCTTGCGTCTTGAAGCCTTGATTCCACAAAGATGTATCCTAACTTCGTATCCCAAAGTTCCAAATCCATTTTCAAGTCCTTCTCAAAGATTGCATCAACCTTGGATACGAACCACAAAATATTGAACTAGGGATATGAAATTTCAACACCGATCCCATAAAACTTACAGATTTTCATCAATCCTTGAACCATTCATGATTCATACTGATTTGTAATGCCTTAGGGAGTAATACCGATCCCGTATATGGATCTATAATGATTCTGGAACGTCCATGATTCCTACAGATTCTCGTATGCTTAGGGTAAAATCTGATTATGTGGGGAGTTGACCAAGCAAATACCGAACCCGGGATACCTATATGAAAATACAGATCCCGGGATACTCATATGAAAATATCGATCCCGTAGCCAAAAATCCAAGTTTCTAAAAACTCCGCAACTTCAACCAACTTCGAGTGAGTTTGTCCAGGTTTTCCATAGTCCGTACTCAAGTCATGAGCACTTCGATAAGTAGAAATCCAAAGCGTGACTACCTTTTAAAAAGGCAGGTCAACACTTGCCCTCCAAAACATGCATTTCTGTGGAAAATGTGTTTCGTATAGTCCAGAAATCCATGAATCCAAAAGTCATAATCCAAGAAAAATCCAAACTATAATTCAATAACCGAAAACCAAAAATCCAGAAAGCCAACATCAAAGTCCAAAGACCTATAGAATTCCACAATCACTACAGATCTATTATAAGAGGAAGCCAAATCCAATGTATCAAAAATCTGAATCTAAGTATGCGAGAAGCCATAGAAATCCAATAAACCCAAAATCCAAAGAACTATAATATCTAATATGTACCTACAAAAAATCAGGTGAATCGTTTTGCCAAGTCCTCACAAAGCAATCCATATCCAATCGAGTATAGTCCATACTCGATCCTTAACTAAACGATCCTGCCAAGTCCTTACAAGATGGTATGGCTCTTCCTAAGCCTAGTCCATACTTGGGGACCAGTGTAAGAATTTTATACTTGACGAGCACAATCCGTACTCTCCAGGTAATTAAATTTTGAAATTCCAATTCCCGATTTCATACTTCACGAGTATAATCCATACAAGAAAAGTAGTTTTATTAAAGTTCTAAAAAGTTCTAATTTGTTATCAAAACAAAAAGAAAGCTAATGGTTTATGGTCTGGCAAAGAGCACGCCTAGGGATTACATCTTAATCTCGTAAGTGAGTGAGCCGACGTAGCCATTATTGATTACAAATTTATTAACTAGGAAGTGCATGGTTATCGTCCGTGAAAGCATGTATAGGAATCACTACAAGAAAAACGATTTTTTGTTGCAAAAATCAGTGGCGTTTATTATCAAATGCAAGCAAAAGTGTTTTCATGACCAATGTAAGCGCGGTAAAGAATTTTCACATTCCCACCACTTCGTAAACACAAGTTCGCGTGTCCTAGGAGAAACGTAACCGACCTAATCTCTTTTCCTATTCCTTCATACTTAACATCTTCTAAGTTTTAACCCTCGTTCACTTTTCTTTATTTTCTTGGAAAAAACCCTAGCTTTTTACCCCTTTCGATCTCCCACTTATTATTTCTCAGTTAAATTCGAATTTGTAAAGACTATCTCATTCAACGTCGGTATGGATACCAGTAGAGGCGGTTCATCTCAACGATGCTACAAAGCGATTCAATTCAATTCCTATTCAAGATCGTGAAATCGGTAAAGCTAGAAAGGTATAAAACCAAACTTGATTTATCTAATTTTGTTTGGATTTTATTGTTTAGGGTTTTGAACAATTAAAATTTGATGAGTGTTGAGTTCTGCAACCACAAACCAAACAGTTGATTTCTGCAAACAGTGTTTGTAAATAGGTTTTTAAGTTACTTTTGAGCTTTGGGTTTTGACAGTATACCAAATTAAATTACTTCTGAATCAAATGGGGTTTTAACTCTGGGTTTTCATAGTATACCCGAAAAAATTATCAAACAGTGTTGATTTCTAGTGTTTGCATCTGCATCGAATGGGTTTTGAACCTGTTTTGTACATATATGTTGATTGCCTGAACTATAGTCTATACTGATTGGAATTTAATATGGACATTGATTTTAAATGTTAACATGTTCATTTAAATTGCTTGACTGAGTACTTGCAGCAAACATATTACAATTATATACATATATGTATATATACATACATATACATATATATATATATATATGTATATATATAGGAACCCTGCAATGCATGAATTATATATATGAGTTAATCAGTATACAAAATTGTGCAGCTTATGACTTGGGAGTTTATGAATTTTGCAATATGTGATATTATGCAAGTATATCAGAATGTGTTTATATATGCTAATTTAATCTGTTTTCTTTCATCTGATTTGCATGTATACGAGTATACATGAATTTTGAAATTGTGCAGTATAAAAGAGTGACACTTAACTGATACATTTCATACAAAATTTCTCTGTAGGCTCAGGAGAACCCAAAGGGACAAAGACCATTTGTTTTAGGCTCTTGTCCCATTAATATCAATAATCAAGATTACAAAATTTGTGTTAGGCCATCAACGATCAAGTTGAACCTGAACCGTATTTGCAGTCTCGATATCGATATCTATGAGGGAGAAACGTGAATTGATGTGGGAAACTGAACAGAGAAACAACTATACCTACATTGCAATCAGAATGTGGTTATATATATTAATTTATTTTATTCCATCTGAGTTGCATGTATAGGAGTATATATGCGTGAACAATGAAATATGCCATATATATGTTGTGATTGAACATGTGAATCTAGGCTGCCCCCCACCCCCCCAATATATATATATATATATATATATATATATATATATGCAAGATTTTCAAAATGAAATTTAAATCGTAAATCGTAAAGTTTAATTTTAAATCAAAACGGATTTTAAATCGTAAGTCATAGTTTTCAAATATCATTACTTATGAGTTTCATATGCACTTTGAATTTGATTTAGATGTTTGAATTTCTACAATTAAATTTAAAAAACAATTTTTTTCTGTCCAATTTCATTCTTATTTTAATTTAAAAGCATTGTCAAGTGATTGTGAATCTAAACAAGTATATTACATATGGTAGTTTGAGTTGAATGTGTTTTTTTATAACTAAGTTTGAATCGTAATATAAAAATCGAGTCGTAAATGGAGAGATTCAGGTTGGATCGGGATTCAAATCGCAAGATTTTAGGATTTTTGACAACAATGTGTGTATGTATATATATACATACACACACAATGATATACATCAACACATGCATATATATAACATATAATGATTATGAGCGTACAGACATAGATAGTGCAAGTGAAACTTTGTTTTGTATCTATGAAGCATGAGCACATATGTTTATGAGTGGTGTATATATCAAATGTGTGTGAACATTTTGAGAAATCTCAGAATTATGGGCAAGTTAATTTTGTGGCCCAAGAGGTCTAATTTATATGAGCTGATAATGAATCTGTCTCGGGATTTGCTAAATTAATTTAATTTGACTTGGAAGTTACTAAATTAAGTTAATTTGACTTGGAAGTTACTAAATTAAGTTAATTTGACTTGGGAGTTACTAAATTAAGTGACTACGCATATTCAGTTTATCTTGGAGGTAAGAGAGGTATTGATCTCCTATCAATGAATCGACAATTAATTTAAAACGAAACACTAACATGGTGAGATCTCCTATCAAAGTTCATTGTTAGTGTATAGTAGTGCTGTCAGGAGGTATATTTCAGATCCAAATCGGCAGGTGTTTAGTATTTTTAGGATACTACGACTTATTAAGAAACAAATCACGAGTTCTAAGCGTATACTTGGAGATAAGAGAGGTATTGTTCTAGCTTTTTGTGGTCTGGTTGAGCAAACACTCCGGAATGATGAAAAAATTAAAATAAAATTTTCAATCATTAAAGAGCTTCAAAATTTGGTAAATCAATTTCAGAAAATCAATAAGTTTCAATGGATCAATTTAGTAACTCCCAAGATAAGTCGAGTTTAGTTGGTTTGTTAACCAGACCAAATTATTAAATAGTAAGTGGTAAAAATATTTGTCTATATGATGAACTTTATCATTTCGGAGCGTTTCCTTGACCAGCTCACAGAATGCTGATTCAATTCCTATTTTATCTTCAGGTATATGCATATAACTCGTGATTTAGGACTTAATAGTCGCAGTATCTTAAGTTTAGTGAACATCTGGTCGCCATGGTTCTGAAATTTACTTTCTGGCAGTACGCTTAACAGTGTCAGGATCTTCAAAATTTTGTGTTGGCTAATGAATGTTACATTGGTTAACATACTTATTTTATGTGCATAGGCAGATCACTCAAGGATTATTTAATGGTACAAGGATTATGTAACATTCTAATACATTTCATACAAAATTTCCATGTATGCTTTGGAGAAGCATTATGTTATGTAGGGGACGAAGACAATTAGTTTTAGGCTCTTCCCTCATCGATATTAATAGTTGAGATTGCAAATTTCCATGTTAGGCCATCAACGATCAAGTTGAACCTGAACCGTATTTGCAATCTGGATTATTTATATTGTTGAGGCTAGAGGAACCTGAATTGATGTGGGAAACTGAACAGAGATCCGGTCAACCTGAATTGGCGTTATAGAATAAATGATTATACCATACAAGGGGAGTTTGAGATCCGGTCTTACATTTATTTGGAAAATCATGTTTCTTCTTATCTGAATATGCCTGCAGGTCAAAAGGCTCTTCAAGTTTGTCGCATTGCTCGGAACTCTACAGGCATGCCTATTACTTACAAAAGCTTCGTCTTTTTTTGTTAATTTAACATTGTTATTTGTCTTAACAAATTTTGATTTCTTATAGTACCTATTACTTACGAACTCTACAGGAGTGCTCTTGGATTTTCTACTAGACAAACTGATACGGTATGATTTCTTATTGCTGCATGTTAGCATATTTTATCCTAAAACTAATCGCAAGTCATTGCTGTTTAAACTGGTTTGCGTTCTATTATATTATGCAGATTAGCAAAGCCAAGAATATCCGTGAGAGCATGATTGCATGTGCATGTTAGGTCATCAATGTAAATAATAGGAGATAGGAAAACAGGTAAACCTTAGGTACATCTAGGGTAATTCAAATCCTATATACACATACATACATGTGTGTGTGTGTGTGTGTGCGTGTGTGTGTGTAATATATGTGTGTATGTATGCATATGTTTTAGCTAAGATCGTAGATCATGGAGAGAAATAACATGGCTATTTACGTGTACATATGACATACTGAAATTGATCAAGAAACATGGTTGAGTGATGCTGAAGGGTTATGTCTATCTATATCTGCTTAGATTAGAAAAATGGATCTTGAGGCAAGAAGTTTGCAACCAAGTGTTAAAGCTGTATTGCTAACAAAGCTGAGAGAGTACAACTCCGATTTGCATATTCTGAAAGCTAAAGTTAAGAAAATTTCTTCAAGTAATTTGGGTAAAGCTACTCGAGAGGTACTTCTAGAGGCAGGATTGGCATATACTTTAACGGTATTGATTTGGAACTTTTTAGTTATGTTATGCATTTTACATTGAAGTGTTTATTTGCAATCCTGTTTTGCTTAATGTTAAACTTCAAAACAGTATTCATCGTGTTGTTGTAGCCGTTGTTTATGTGAATTGTGCCCCCTCACCACGCACCCACACAAACCCCACAAAAAGAACATAAGGAATGAGAAATTGGCAGAATTGAAAGTTAGTGCTATTTTTCCACCCATTGTTCTACACATAGATTAATGGTTGTTTCCTACAATCTAAGTAAAACGTTCATCCTTTTGTAAGTAGAGCACTATTTATTTCTTGTTCCTAAATTGCAGTTGTAAACTTTTACACATCACATATATATAGGAAACATGGCTGAGTTCACCACTTCAATGGAAGTAAGTTATCATATAAACATTTGGTAGTCTAATTTTGCTGTATATAGTTTGACGAATAGGTCTTTTCACTGCTGTATACAGTTATCACATAAACATTACAATGGCTGAGTTCACCATTTCAACGGAACTGCTTGTGGAAGTACTTTCGGGTCTATTGCCTGTGGAAGTACTTTCAATGGTTGAGTTCACATTAATTTGCTGTATACTACTTTACTATTTACACGAATGGAACTCATAAAAGCTGGATTCAGCTGAGACTAGTATTTTGTATTGTCACTTGTGTTCAGCTGCAGCTAAAGCTACATATTTGTATTCTATATTTACATGAAGGTAACAAACATATGAACTTGCATTGCCTGGTGTGTCCAGTCATGTTTTGCGATGACTCATAATCTGCTGGCTTGTTAACATAGATTATTAACATTTGTGTATGTTGTTGTTAAATCAGGGAGGAGCTGTCTGACTATATGTTGCATCACTTCAAAGAGCAAAGAAATTATTGTACTAGATGTGTACATTACGGGTATAACATTTTCTTTGTATAAACTGTGTAAATTTGTATATTAGAGTGGTTATTGTAAGTGAGTTTTTGGTTAGTTATATGGAAAACTATTGTATTGAATTAGTTATCCATATTTTACTTGATTATATGGTTAATTGTTTTTCTAATTGTTTGAACGTCATGAGTATGTGAATGATTATGGATTGATATTGTAGAAACAAAATAGACTGCCAGCAGAAAATAATTGCAAGGAAAAAAGAGAAAATTAATTAATAATTTTCAGTTGCGCTTTAAAAACACTACAGAAATATATTTAGTGGCGTTGAATTAACGCAACCGTAAATCAGGGGTAAAATTGGAAATTTTATTAGTAACATTATAAGCTTTTTTTATCGCGTTTATTTAGTGTGACGAAAATTATTTTGGTGGCGTTTAATAAACGTTACAACAAAAGAAATTACAGTGGCGTTAAAAATAGTGCAACCAATTTGCAATGATTTTTAGTGACATATTTTCTTTTAACGATTATCGAAACGCCACCAAAAATGATTGGTAGCAGTTTTTGAGCGCTACAAAAAATCATTTTTCTTGTAGTGAATGTCAATGGACTCCGTATATGGGTAGACAGACTTAGCCATCCAAAACCAAAGGTTAGAAAACCAAAATGTCAAGATCTAAAAACTAGGAAATCAAAATGCTAGAGTCCAAAAGACGAAAAAACAAAAAGCCAAAGTCTAAATGTTAAAAAACCAAATTGCTAGAAATCCAAAAATCGTAGTAACCAAAATCCAGAAGCCATGAATCCAAAGAGTCAAAAGAAAAACAAATTATTCGATGATGAGTCTACAAGAACCAGGCCATGGTTCACTCGTATTCCGAGTTGCAGTAGGCATTGTGCCTATTCTGGTACAACGATCTGATTCATGACATATTTTGCTAGCTCTTTACGTCTGACAAGATCCTCAATCATATCCTGAAGATGCCTACACTCATTTGTATTGTGTCCATCAAGCTCATGTTATAAGCAGTGTTTTCCAAAATTCCTTTTCTTCTGAATTGGCTCCCTTTTGGGAGGCTTTCTGAAGAGAGCAGTCTTGTGAATATCTAAGTAAATTTCTTCCGGAGAAGAAGTGAGTTCCATGTATGAAAGGAGCATTTCGATCACTTCCAAATGAAACCTCCTTTGCCTTTATCCTTATCAGATTCAGACGGTCCTCCGTCCTTAGCTATGTTAACCTCGAGAACTCTCTTATTAGTCCTCGCATCATCTTCCTATAGAAATATGTTTGTTTCATAGTAAAACACACCAAGACTCCTTGTTGGGTCCCACTGAAGCGAGATCTTGAAATCCTTTTTATCCATAATTCCATAAACAGAAGCCATCAATACCATAGACGGGTCTATTCAATCAACTGACACCACCGCCACATTAAACATTTCCAAGAACCTTTGCAAAATTTCTCCAGATATTTTCTTGATTGTCGTAAGGGTCGTAACATTCTTGGATCAATAGATGTGGACCTTAAACTATTTAATGAACTTTTCAACCAAAAGAATCCAACTTCCAATGCTTTCTAATTCCAACTACCTGAACCACATGATAGCAATATCGGTAAGGTAAAGCGGGAAGCAATTTGCCATGATGTTGTCCGGCCGCTAGCACTTCCATGTGGCGCATATAACGCATCAAGTTGATGGTAGGATCCTTCCTACCATTATAAGCATCCAGTACCGGCAACTTAAATCCGGTAGGTTATGCGAATTCCTAATCTCCTGAGTGAATGAGTTGGAATTAATACAGTCCAGATCTGAATGAGATGCTCCGCCTCGAATAAACTGTCAAATCACATCCACTATATGATTTCCTCCTCCAAGAACTGCCTCCAATCATCCAAGTCTACACCAGTGGCCCCGATGTCTAATCCGGAATTAGCCATTTGTTGATTCCCAACACGAACATTCATTTCAGCCTAACCTGAGGAGTTATCTTGGGCAGAAATCTAACTTTCAAAACAGTAGGAGCTCTTTTGGTATCCACATCCACATGTACCTGCGCTTAATCCACATTTTCGACTCCACAATCCAAAGTTTGACTGACCAAAACTTCATGAACCATCCTGGCATCAGGATTGGGGGAGTTGTCTCTTGGCCGAGCGGGATCAGTACCAATCCGGGTCTAATTTGGAGGAACTGCCCCTAAGTTCAGGTGGAGTCCTTATTCTCTACTTGCACATGCTCCAGCCAGTGTTCCTTGGCATGTCGGCCTTCCAAATCCTTCCATCGTAGCCGAAAATGTATTTTTCATCTCCTCTTGCTTTCTGAGGAGTTGTTCTTGTCGTTCCATGGATGTATGTAAATCCTTAACCACTCCATCAATCTCTTCCCGAGTTAGATAGATGGAGGGGTTTCTAGTGGAGGAAACCTCCTGGCCTTCTTTCAGTCCCGCTCCTTTAGCCTAAGTTGTAGCATTAACCTTCTTCCTTTTCACCATCTTTAAATCCCAAGTAATCCAAAATTCTTAGAAATAAAAAATTTGTGTAGTCCTCATTCTTGGTGCGCCAAAATGTTAACTCAAAATATTGGTCTTCTCAGGTTAACACCCAAATCCAAATAATTCAGATGCGGAAGTGCAGAAAAAGTAAATAACACGAAGAGTTTATAGTAGTTCGACAAGTGTGTCTACGTCCACTGTAAGGTAATCTTGTTTATTTATATTGTATGATTACAAGTACAGTCTTTTTTAATACAAAAAAATAGAGAAAAGGAATGAAGTGTTGACTATGACAATGTCCTTGCTTAGGGTCAAGAAGAAGATCTGAGATCCAAAGGAGAACCAAAAGTTTAAGAAGCCATGAAAGAGTCTATAAAAATGTCTTTTTAAGTCCCGAAGAATCACAAGACAAATCAAAAGAATCCAACTATCCCAACAAATCCTGAATTCTTCTTAGGGACAAGCTATTTATAGTTGGAGGATAACATGGAAGCACAACCCAAGAAGCCCAATAAAAATGTCATGGGATCGGTATCGATCCCAAATGCCTTAGCCAAAATCCTTGCGTCTTGAAGCCTTGATTTCATAAAGCTCTATCCTAACATCGCATGTCGAGGTTCCAAATCCATTGCCAAGTCCTTCTCTAAGGTTACACCGATCCCCGAATATGAACCCCAAAATACCGATTTAGGGATAAAAAATTCCAACACTGATCCTGCAATACTTAGAGATCTTCATCAATCCTTGAACCATCCATGATTCATATCGATCCCAATGCTGCGACGAGTAATACTGATCCCGTATACGGATCTATACCGATCATGGAACCTCTGTGATTCCTATCGATCCCCGTATACTTAGAGTAAATTCTGGGTATGTTGGGAGTTGACCAAACAAATATTAAACGAAGGATACCTATGTGAAAATACTGGTCCCAGGAGACTTAGACAAAAATCCAAGTTTTTGAAAACTCCGCGACTTCAACCAAATTCGAGTGAGTTTTCCCAGGTTTTCTAAAGTCCGTACTCAAGTTCTAAGCACTGCGATAGCCAGAAATACAAAGCGCGTCCGCCTTATAAAAAGGAGGGTCAACACTCAACATCTCTCGTTTCTGTAGACAATCCATCTATTTATCTGTCATACAATTTAATATTATATTAGTAAACTTGCATTAAAGCAAAATTTGCATTAAAGATAAATTGCATTAAAGCAAAACTATATTTACTAAAAGTAAGACGTGACATTAAAAGATAAGTTTTTTGTAATGAAGTGAGATGTTGGAAACAGGATCAGTTCATGCAAATATAAACAATTACACAACAACAGCAGCAAATAACAATTGGAATAAAATTAAAAATAAATACAATTGAAAGAAGAAACAGTTATGTTTGAAAATGCAAAAAATGTTTATGGAAACCCCTTTAAATGAATATTGTGAAGAATGTTAAAAGGAAAGATTTAAATAGATGTTTTTTACCAGCAAGTGAAGTATAAGAAAAGCGACCCAGTGAACTGCAACAAATTTGCACAGAGACATGCGTTGATTTTTATTTTATTTTTCCCAACAATTTATGTTAATAAATTGAAATCAACAAAATATTCCAACAATTTTATGACATAATACAAACACAAACTCGAGTTACATGTGATACTATAGCACATCTCCCAGTCCATTCAGGAGGAACACATCATTGTTCCTCATGACATGTGCAACAAAATAAATATATCATCGGATTAATAATAATAATAATACAAGCCAAAGCAGCATTTCTATCACAAGTGCTGCTATTTCATTTCATAATGCTATTCTAGAAGTCCATGTCTTTGACATTTTTTAGCAACATATCTTGCTGCATTACCACCGCCAGTGGCAATAAATCCTGAAGCAGCCTGTCTTGCGCTTGCTACCATAACTTTTCTCCTTAGAACTTTACAGATGCAGTTAGCTGCATCTTCTCTTGAAGATACGTGAATTTGATGGGTAACAATACCTGAATGTTTTGGTTCACGATATCCAATCTCTTTCACCATTTGTCTCTGAATTGCCCATGAAAGAGAAGAAAAAAGTGATGTTGATGCTGATAAGCCACAATTCTGCTTAAATGATTCTTGTTGAGTGCTGAGATGAGGGCTGATCAATCCCTCGAATACATATTCTTGTAACAGGGGTTTATATCAATCCCTCGGATACATATACTTGTAACAGGGGTTTATATAATGAACGAAATGATCGAAAACTTCCTTGAACAATCTTTTTGACCTTGTTTTTGTCTTCTGCAAACAGCATGCGTAAATCGCCCATGTATGACAGGCTGCGTATCTTACCATATAGATCGTGCTCGGTAAACTCGGGAGGCAATAGTAGGAGGGCAGCAGAAATAGCAGATTTCAGGTTAATCAAATTAACTTTTCTTATGTCCCAGTTGTCAACAAGAACATGAACAGGTTTTTCCAAGCGACCACTCGAAGAAAATCTGTCCCAAGTTAACACATCACGGGCCAAGTCCCACATGCCCACCACTTCATACTTTATCATCTTGTCTTTCCAATCAACAAAGGGATTGAAGTGCACGCCAACACCAACGTAAGCAGCCACCCCGGTGACCGCTTTCGGGGCCAAAACTTGCTATCCACTTTGAATAGTGATGTATGTTCCTCTTCATATTTTCAGCATGCCATTGGATAGGATCGAGGACGCCCAATATGTAGTCAACCATTGAAGTCTTGTCGTTATTATTGCTAAGTAGAGATGAGCCATAAGCGCAACAAAATTCAATAGATGGGAGAATTTGAAGAGGGCTCACAAGCTCCATTGTTTTTGGATCCATCAGTTGAGGCAATGAGACATGCATAGTTAAAAACGAACCAACTAGAGAATGAACACAACACAAATAAACTAAATAAAACAACAAATGCACAACAGAACTTTTTTTCTTTTTTTCTTTTTCTATTAGAAACTAACACCAAATGAAACAACGTTAAACCAAAAAAAAAAAAACTAAACCAAACAAAAAATGCTATCCATATTTTTTTTATAGATTATGGAAAACCAACAAAAATGGAATATGAATACCAAAAAAAAAAAAAAAAAAAAAAAAAACAAAAAACAATCACACGAATGAACAATACAAAACAAAACCAAATGAAATGCAAATCTATTGAAGTAGATTTTGAATAAACAACTTTCATGCACTAGATATATGATTCCTGGTAAAACTCAAAGTTTGATTGTTTAGAAATACATCCTGATTTTTTACATAACAGCTTTTTGGCTAGCAGAATTTCAAATATATGTTTAACCTTACTTATGATTCTTAGAAATTCATAATCTCAAAGGCTAATTGTACAAAGTCACTTAAGAGTTTTAAACCAAAATTTACAAGTGATCCTAATACGTTACTTTTAGGATCTCAACATTTTATGTAAGACTAATACATGCTGGTGAGAAACAATGGCTGAGTCGCGGACTAGGTCGCTTTCTTGAAGATGATTCGGCGATTTGGTCGGAGGTGCAAACCAGTCCGTTCCTTCGCCGCCGCCTCTAGGATAAAACAACCTCTAAAACAATAACTGATTTGCTTGCACAACAAATCAGTGCAGATTTTCACTTTCTGAACTAAAATACTACTCGAGAATTTCTGAGAGAAAATTTTTAATGGCGGCTGAGAGAAAAAGAGAAATTGTGATTCGGGTGGTTATTCTCGTCTGAAGCTAATGACAATATATAGGACGAGAATTAGGGTTTGAGTTTACTGATTAGTGGGCCGCTTTAATGAAGGATAAGAATTTTTACCGTTGCAGAAATCTTGTCCATAAAAAAACGGTTCGAAAAAGGCTAAGTTTTATGATCAAAAAAATATAAGTGTATACACCACAAAGCCAAAGCCAAACCCCGAGCCCGAACCGGGTCGAGTGGGGTCGATCGGTCGCGCGCGCATGTGTGGTGGTCATGATGTATGGTCTCCCTCCTCACAACAATGCATGTATTGGGAGCCCAAGGCCCCAACATGATTTCTTAGAAACAAGTATAAATGCTTGCTTCTTTCATATAATCCCATGATGTGGGACTATTTCCATATAGGAGCCATTCATACACTTATTCAAGATTTTTAATAATTCACTTAATGTTATAAAACATTTCCAACAATCCCCCACTTGAATTTTTAAAAATATTTTCAAGCAGTTTCTTAAATAAGCATAAGATTATGCATAAACAAAGGTGTCTTTCGACTTGAACCTTTGCATAGTGAATAAGATTCATTTTTTTACTAGAGTGACACGTAGTCTTGAACTCCATTCCTGACATCAAACCACACACAGCCTTTTCCATAGTGCAATCAAATAAGCCCGTGCATTTATGGCCATGCACGTCTATCCTAGTTTAGTGAATGCTCTAGAAGTTTTGCCCGCAACTCCATAGGAAACGGCCACATTTCCACATTCACAAAGGTGAGTCTATCAAGGGCACTCCTGAGGGTAGGTACTCCACTCCACATAGAGTATAGATCTCATTAAGAGTTTCTATTAATTCATCCTCTAATCACTTCAGGAATACATGCTTCTTGGTTTATTAAATAGCATGTTCAACTCATATCACTACACAACTTGTTATTACCCATTGAACCTAGTTCTTGGGATCTCCAGTCATTTAGGTCGGGTTACCATTGTGCGTGACTCAACAATCTAAGGGCAATAGTCCCATTCTTTTAGAAGAGTTATGGACTTTCTCTCTGGTTTTGTCAAAGGATCTGCCAAATTTTCCTCACTACGTACGTAATCCACTCTAACGATATCTGTGGAAAGTAGTTCTCTAACCGTACTGTGCTTACGAGGTATTTGTTGTCTTTTACCGTTATAATAACGGTTCTGAACTTTTGCAATAGCCGCGGTACTATCGCAATGTATCAACACAGCCGGTATCGGTTTTTCCCATAAGGGAATCTCAGCTAGCAGATTTCTCAAATACTCTGCCTCTTCACTAGCTGTAGTTAGTGCTATCATCTCAGACTCCATAGTAGACTGAGCCAAAATAGTCTGTTTCTTGGATTTCCAAGAAACAGCTCCTCCTGCGATGCTAAATATATAGCCACTGGCCGCTTTAGAGTCATCAGATAAGGTATTCCAGTCTGCATCGGAATATCCTTCAAGTACAGCTGGAAACCTTTCATAATGTAATCCAAGGTTCATGGTTCGTTTAAGGTATCTCATTACCCTTTCAATAGCTTGTCAGTGCTCTATACTAGGTCTACTGGTAAACCTGCACAATAATCCTACGACATAGGCAATGTCGGGTCTAGTACAATCAGTGGCATACCGAAGGCTGCCAATGATGCTCGCATAATCAGACTATCTTACACCTTCTCCAGTGTTCTTAAATAACTTTACACTGTGATCATATGGTGTATTTGCAGGTTTACAGTCAAAGTAATCATATTGCTTTAGTATCTTCTCAATGTAATGAGATTGATCCAAAGAAATTCCTTTTTCTAACCTAGTAATCTTAATCCAAGCATTACACTCGCCTCACCTAGATCTTTCATATCAAAATTAACACTTAATAAGGATTTGACTGAGCTTATGGCATGAATATTTGACCCAAAAATGAGTAGGTCATCTACATAAAGGCATATAATAGTGCAAATGTCATTCTCAGATTTGTAATAAATGCATTTGTCACTTTCATTAACTTTAAAACCATTTGAAATGATTAAGTTATCAAATTTTTCATGTCATTGTTTAGGTGCTTGTTTTAAACCATATAATGATTTATCTAATTTACATACTTTATGTTCTTGACCATGTTCTACAAATCCTTCAGGCTGGTCCATATAAATTTCTTCGT
Source organism: Allium sativum (assembly GCA_030737875.1). NCBI lineage: Eukaryota > Viridiplantae > Streptophyta > Magnoliopsida > Asparagales > Amaryllidaceae > Allium > Allium sativum. The sequence continues at coordinate 277,001,519 of CM060910.1, read as the reverse complement.
CTAATTCACCGTTCAAAAAAGCAGTTTTAACATCCATTTGGTGTATAAGTAAATTATGGATGGAAGCAAGTGAGATTAAAACCCGAATGGATGTTATTCTAGTTACAGGTGAAAAGGTGTCAAAGAAATCTACATTTTCTTTTTGTTTAAAACCTTTAGCTACTAGTCGTGCTTTATACTTATCTATAGTGCCATCAGGTTTTAATTTCTTTTTAAGTACCCATTTACAGCCTATAGACTTACAACCAGGGGGTAAATCTACCAAGTGCCAAGTCTTGTTGGATTCTAAAGAATCCATCTCATCATTTATAGCCTCTTGCCAAAAATCGGCATCTAAAGAAGATAAGGCCTCTTGGAGGTTTTATGGGATCCTCCTCAATAGTACAAGCACAAAAATCTGAACCGAAGTCTTTTATGGTTCTTTCTCTATTACTTCTTCTAGGTTCAGCTTCAGAATTTTCATTAAGTTCTGTTCTAATTGGCATATTTGAGGTGCCCCCACTATTCCTTAATTTGAAAGGAAATTTAGTTTCATAAAAATCAGCATCATTTGATTCAATTATATTATGTGCACTAAGGTCATAACATCCATATGCTTTGCTATTAATAGCATAGCCTATAAATGCACATTCATATGCTCTACTTGCCAATTTTATTCTCTTAGGGTCTGGAATGCGGACATAAGCTAAACAACCCCAAGTTCTAAAGTATGAGACATTTGGTTTATGATTCTTTAAAATTTCATAAGGAGAAATTTTATTTTTAGATTTGGGGATTCTATTCAGAACATAGCATACAGTCAATAAAATATCCCCCCACCAATGTTTTGCTGCACCGGAATTTAATAATATGGCAACTACTAGTTCGGTAAAGGTCCTATTTTTCCTTTCTGCTTTACCGTTCATTTCAGGAGAATAGGGTGCAGTTCTCTCATGTACTATACCATGTTGTTTATAGAAGTCCAGAATTGAATTAGATTCGTATTCTGTTCCTCTATCACTACGAAGTCTCTTAATTTTTCTATTTGCTTGATTCTCAATCTCACTTTTGAATGTTTTAAACATATCAAAAGCATCACTTTTATTTTTCATAAGGTATACATATGTGAAATCAGAGCAGTCATCAATAAAAGTGATAAAATAACGATGTCCCTGCCTAGTCAAAGTGCCATCTAGTTCACATATATCAGAATGAGTCAAGTCTAAGTGTTCAGAAACTCTATCAACAGATTTGTGAGGTTTCTTTGTGATTTTAGCTTGTGTACATAATTCACATTTATCAAGTACAGATTCTGTCATTTTAGGTATCATATCTAGAGTGCTCATGTTACGGATTATTCGATTATTAACATGACATAATCTAGAATGCCAGATATTAAAATCACACAACATGTAAGCAGAAGTAGTCATTTTATTAGATTCGACATTCGGTTTAAACATACCCTCACAAGCATAACCCTTTCCCACAAAAGTTCCCTTATAAGTTAGGGTGTACAAATCAGCCCCAATTACTTGAGTGAAACCAGCCTTATTAAGGAGGAAGCCAGAGACCAGATTCTTCCTTATCTCTGGAGCGTGCATAACATCTTTCAGAATTATAGTTTTTCCAAAGGTGAACTTGAGTTCCACATTATCAATCCCCGCAACTCTAGTGGTGTGAGAATCTCCCAACAGCACTTTCTGATTTTCAGCAGCCGTGTATGTCGAGAACATGCCACGATCATAGCAGACATGGCGAGAAGCACCAGTGTCTACCCACCAACCCTCTGATCCACCAACAAGGTAAATCTCAGTAATCATAGCCGTAAGAGGCTCCTCAGTCAGGTTAGCCTGCGGTGCAGAGCTTGTCCTATTCCGACACTTACGTGCCATATGACCTGGTTTTCCACAGTTGTAACATGGAAACAACTGTCCAAAGTCATTCTTTTGGGCTGGTTTCTGATGTCCTTTTGGGTTTCCTTGCGGATTCCCATTCTGCTTGTTGCGCCTGTTCTGATTCTTAAAAGATTTCTGATTTGATTTCAGAACAGCGGGTGTGGTCTTCTTAGTGTTGTTGTTATTGACAATCAACACCTCTTCTTTTTGGTCCTGTTTGCGTGCCTCCTCCTCAATACGGAGGCGCGTGATCAAGCTTTCTAAGGAAAATTCCTTAGTCTTATGACGTAAAACATTTTTAAAATCTTTCCAGCTTGGGGGTAATTTGTCAATGATAACAGCAATTTGAAATTGTTCGTCCAAGACCATACCTTCGGGGATGATCTCATGAGCTATTTTCTACAGCTCATGAGACTGCATCTCTACAGATCTATCATCAGTCATCTGGTACTTTAGGTAACGGCTCACAACATATTTCTTTGCCCTTGCCTCCTCTGTATCATACTTCTTCTTCAATGCTTCCCAGATCTCCTTTGCTGTCTTTTCATCTGAGTTATAGTAATCATACAGATCATCGCTCAGTCCGTTCAGAATAAAGTTCTTGCATAAGTAATCCTGTTCAGTCCAGGTCTGCAGTTGCTTTGACTGTTCAGTCCATGATGCCATTTTCGCTGCATCAGTCTCTTCAGGTTTATCTGAAAGCTGCAGTTTGTCAGTAGTCAGCGCAGCCACAACCTTTCTGATGGTGAGGAAGAACTCCATCTTCTGACGCCATCGTTTGAAATGCAAACCTTCAAATCTGAAAGGAGCAGAAGTCACTAGAGGGTTCTGGAAAGCAGAGGGTGGAGCAGCATCGTCTAGGGTTGAGTTGGAAGCCATTGTTTCAGTTCATCTTCAAATTGTTGGGAAACAATGGCTGAGTCGCGGACTAGGTCGCTTTCTTGAAGACGATTCGGCGATCTGGTCGGAGGTGCAAACCAGTTCGCTCCTTCGCCGCCGCCTCTAGGATAAAACAGCCTTTAAAACAATAACTGATTTGCTTGCACAACAAATCCGTGCAGATTTGCACTTTCTGAACTAAAATACTGCTCGAGAATTTCTGAGAGAATTTTTTTAATGGTGGCTGAGAGAAAAAAGAAATTGTGATTCGGGTGGTTATTCTCGTCTGAAGCTAATGACAATATATAAGACGAGAATTAGGGTTTGGGTTTACTGATTAGTGGGCCGTTTTAATGAAGGATAAGAATTTTTACCGTTGTAGAAATCTTTTCCATAAAAAAAAACGGTTCGAAAAAGGCTAAGTTTTATGGTCCAAAAAAATAAAGTGTCTACACCACAAAGCCCAAGCCCGAGCTCGAACCGAACCGGACCGGGTCGGGTCGGGTCAATTCGAGTCGAGTCGGTCGATCGCGCGCGTATGTGTGGTGGTCATGATGTATATGGTCTCCCTCCTCACAACAATGCATGTGTTGGGAACCCAAGGCCCCAATATGATTTCTTAGAAACAAGTATAAATACTTGCTTCTTTCATATAATCCCATGATGTGGGACTATTCCCATATAGGAGCCATTCATACACTTATCCAAGATTTTTAATAATTCACTTAATGTTATAAAACATTTCCAACACATGCTGGAAAGCAGGTCAAGTCGTTGCATCAGAAATATATACACACATCTAAGTCCATGTATATTCATATGTAAACTTGACATTTTAAAAGCTTTTATACCCGACAATATGCTAGAATGTAAGAGCAATTTTACTCAAAGCTAGAAACTAGCACATTCAAAAATTTACATACATAAATGTAATCGTATTATTTGAAATTCATATTTCAATGACTTGGCATATATATGGAACATTATTCATACATACTTGAAGGCATTATATGTTCTACACCTTATAAATTTCAGAATTTGATCCCAAAGAACCCTTAACATGATTGCTTCCAACAGTTCATGGCAAAAAACGAGACAAGAAAAAGGTCGACGCTCAAACCAAAACCAGAGATGATACCTACAAACAAACTAAGATCTAAATAAAGAATTTGAAATTCGAATAAAGGTGATATAGTGAGCTTGACATCTAAGAGCAAATCAAGATTGAAAGAGACATAAAATAGGGCTGGTATTAGAATCAGAGGCGGCAACAGATAAATGAAAACACTGAAAAATAACATAAAACAAATAATACTCACCTCTTCCTACTAGCATTCACTGTTGTCTTAAATCGATGATTCGAGTAGCAAAGAATGAGTATCGAGACGGCGGATTAACGGAGGATCGATTCGATTATGGGCGGCTGAGAGAACAAACGACGAATATAATTTCTGGGAGCAAATACAAAACAACGATTGAGAGAATGATTCATGAATCAAAAAGAGCAGACTAATTCTATTTATACACCAAATATTGCTAAACATATACCAAAAATTAGAATAAACTACTATAAACCATATCTTACTTTACATATACTGTTTCTTTTACTAACTTATCCATGTTTTCATCTTCTTTTTCTTTCTTCTTTCAAACTTGAAACACAATTACCTAAATTAGAAATTCTTTGCATCAAATTGATTAAAATTTAACAAAATGAAAATTTTATTTCTTGTACTAATATTGTAACTTTTATAAACTTTTTGAAAAAAATTAAATTCAACAAAATTACCCTAATTTTATAAAATAAATCAACAATTCTAAATTAGACCATTATTTCTGAATGATTTCTTAATTGAAATTTTAGATTTCATGATTAAATAATCATTAATATCTTCATTAACATATTTAGTTTGCATCGAGTTTCAATACTTTTAAGAATAATTTGACTATTTATATGCAAAAGTTTTAAAAAATCAACTATAAGAAAAGGGTAATTTAGTAATAGAATTTTATAGAAAAATAACATGTTAAATGATTTTTGGTGTAATTTGCCAAATGATTATTAGGATTTGGAGCAAACTTGTGGGCCAGTAAATAATAGTGGTTTGGGTTGCTACTAATTTTTATGAAAATATTTGTGGTTAACTGGTATATAACCGCAGTTAACCGTTAACCGAACCAATTCTGGTCGGTTAATTTCGATTGGTTAATTGAAAGTTTGATTAACTGATTTTTTTCGATCAAAGCGGTTCGATAAAAATTGGTTATATCAGTTCGATCGGTTAATCGGATAAAATGCCAACGTCTAACCTAAAGGTCACATGGTGTAATTATCCTATCTAAAATATCATTGAAGACAACGAGGTATAATATGCAAATATTGTATGCTTTTGTGATTTAAAAGAACTACTTCTAGTCGTCCGACATGGAAACAGCGTTGGTCGCTGATATTATCGTTACCTGATATGTCCAAATGGATGTGAATTCCAACAATGGGTAAATGATCATTTCTCTTCTAGGGCTATTTACTTATGTTTTGGAATTGGAATAAGAGATCAGAAAGTTACGCAGTCAAGTCAATGATCTTATGCAGGCAAATTACCGCCTTCGTAACAGTCTAAATTAGAAGTTTTTGTGCTTTATGTTATACTGGTCAAACAGTTGTATCTCTATGGTTATTGTCATTTTATTATTTATGCATGTCAAAAATGTTCTTTGATTTATCGTTTTACATGTTGAATTGATAACTTAAGCAATTTGGTTGGATGACAGAAATGATTAACAACACAGTAATGTAGTATGAAGTAGCGACATATAACATACAATGATCAATAGCACAGAACAACATATAATGCATCCAATTTAAATCAACATGTAACATATAATGATACAAAATGATAGATATATATATGTAATCATGAAATCAAGTATAAAATATAAGGTCATCATAATTCTACGACAGCACCATCGTCGTCGTCATCCTCGTCCATGTCGTCGTCGTCGTCATCATCGTAGTCCTCATCATCGTCTCCGTCGTCGTAGTCCTCATCATCATCGTCGTCGTCGCCATCACCTCCACCACTTAAATCACCTCCACCTCCTGAACCACCTAGACCTCCAGTACCCCCAAATCCTAACTCATTCAGCCGAGCCTTGTGCTCATCGATCTGAGACTGCATGTGACCCTGAATTGCATGCATCTAACCTTGCATCACCTGCATCTCCACTTGATGTTGTTGCCCCAACAACTAAGAATGAAGTAGTTCCATATGTTGAATAACGACTGCATGTCGTTTGTGTTGGTCCAACTTTGGTTGATACTATAAAATAAAAGTACTATTTCATTGAATATTTCTTGAATAATTATAAGCAACTATTTTAACAATTAGTTATATTACCTCATTATACAGGTATAAGTCCATAAGTGGGGATACTAGTAATAACTTTATTAGGTGGATAAACTGTAGGTTGTGCGATTAAAGCATCGCTCAAATCATACACTCTAAAACAGTCATCAAGGCCATAATCCATGGGATGCTCGAAGTACTATAATGGGGTGAGATCAAAAGTAAATGATGGAGGATGAACCCTACCAGTAGCTGCGCATGAACCCACATGATTGGAGCTCACACCCAGACTGTAATCTGGTAACAAGTGGCATTGATGTTCAACTCAGTCCCAACATGTACCAAAATCAACTTCCTATATGAAAAATATATGTTTATCCACCTAGTCCTTCTGTCTAAGGCCTTGTAGGTACTATCTATCAATAGTTTGATGTCTACCGAATATATCGCCATCGGAAAGTGGATCTTCGCGTACATGCAGATCACTCATGGATTGAAAATATGCAACGAAGAAGAGGTGAGAATCATGGAGCTGACCGACCTGTGTGAGACCAATCCAAAAAGAAGCCCATGGTGCTGGTAAAATTGCGGCCCTACACCTCAGTTCAGTTTGAGACCGGGCCCCCATCAAGTCATGCTAACACCGATAGGCGTACGTGTAACCAGCTGGATATTCTTTCATCGTCGCATGCGTGGAAAATATAAATCAACTACATTCAACAATGCGTGAATGCATGTTGGCCATGTACTCGTAGTACCATCATGGAAACATATACCAAAAACCAAGCATCTAAGACACCTCCCCAAGAGCAAAAGTGTCTAGTCCAATGTACAAGCACCCCTTTATAGATGAACCCTAGTACATTATATGAAAATGCTCTAAATTGGCTAATGCTCCTAGTTAGCCTAGTCGAATCGTACTTCTTTAGTTTGAAATAAATGTCGAACCAAAAAGATATAACAAAAAACCCAAAATACAACATCGTCTATAGCATTAGTACTTATATGCATTAAAATATACTCCTGTAAATATGCAAGGGTAACAATTTCAGACGAGATATGATTGGGGGAAAATCAAGAAAATACAAAATGTACATCTCAGGTGTCTCATAGCTAAAATTAAAAGGATATGACACTCTATCTGCATCCCCTATCTCAATCTCTATGAGCATATAAAAATCTTCTAGGGTAATACCAAGTACAAAATCTGGAAAATGAAACATATGTGCATTGGGGAACTACCTCTTGACTAAGGCAACTAATAGTGGTCGGTCAAAGGCTGAGTAGGTCTAATCTATAAGAAATGTCTGAATGTACTAACCTATAGTCTGTCCCGTAAAGTCTAAGGCATTATGGCGTAAAAATGTGTAATACACCTTAACCAACTGCCATGAAAGCTGAGATAACGAGACTAGTAAAAGGCATTTGTTTGTGGTTAATATACACTAAAATACAACCTGGCTATGCAATGTGGTAGATAATTATTTTGTACACTACTAATTATATTACAGTCTGAAATCATACCTTAAAGGTCTCAAGAACTGTGAACATACGATGAGAGTAATGCACAGGTAACTCATGTAATATCCCTAAGTCCAATATTGTAGCCTCAGACGCAGGAGCAACGTGCGCAGGGCCAGCCATCTCATCTTTCTATGGTCGAACTGTTTGTCTAGCGATTCACTTGACTACACCTCAACGTGATATCATATAAAAAAAATTAGAAAAATTGAATTAAAAGTAAGGTATGGGATAAGCTCGGGTAGGTAATGTTGTTTCAAAATTTTAATCGAATAAAGAGTAAAGTACGTGGTGGGATCCAATTGCATTTGCCAAGCCGCATGAATTCTCTCTTCGGTAGGACTTTGAATTGGGCAATCTACATCAAAAACATGTTACTTGCTTTCAAAATACACTTGAATACCTTTTCAAAATTAGGGCATTTACTTCAAACATAAAATTCACTCATTTTTTATATTAGTTAAAACCACGAACAATGCAATAATTTGCAAACAAGGTTTTTTTCTTTTCACTTTTTCCCTTTTTCCATTACATATTGACTTAATATACTTTCTTAATATCACAATCCAATAAAATACACATATTGACTGATATACGATATATGGCACTTTAGACATTTTTTTACCTAATCTATTACTTAAATAAGGAAAGGAAGAACCAAGACTTTTGTTTGCTAACACATATCATCATTTAGAACCATTCATCACCCAATATTCCATATTGTAATGGTTATTTATCACATTCATAACCATTCATCCATTCCTCAAATCTAACCATTTTTTCTTCGTGAATATCAATCGATAAATTCTTTCTTTAAGATGCCTTACAACGTAACGGCTGTCATTACACCAGAAAAGACCTTTAGTAGCGTTTAAAAAACGCTGGCAAAGCTTTTGGTAGCGTTTTAAAGAACGCTACTACAGGTCACGCAACCAAAATTCTGTTTTTTTTATTGCATTTTAATAAACGCTACCGAATGTTTCATATAGCTGCACTTTTCAACCGCTACCAAAACTTTTTGTTACATTTATTTAATATTACTATAAATTTAGGTGGCATTTTTACACTTGTTTCTGTAGTGTTTCTAAAACACTACTAAAAGGTATCAATTGTTTTATAGCACATCCTCTACAACAGCCTTTTCGCAACAGGTAATATCTGTTGCAGTAGGAATATTGCAATAGATCTGCGCCCGTCTATATAGCCGGAGTTGCAATAGGTGGTCGCTTTTCGCAACTGTTATTGCCTGTTGCAATAATATGTTGCGGTAGACTTTTTTCAACTAGCATTTGTTGTTGCAACAGATCCTTCTGCAACAAATGCCAGTTGCAAACCTGAAATAGACGTTGAAAAAGTGCGATACTACACTATTTTTGACAGTTGCAAATGACTCAACTACAACTGCTTAGGACAGTTGCAATTTGATTATTTACAACACTACATGCCCCTTGCATATACACTATAATTCACCATTACCAATATGTAACAACTAAAAATACATTCTTAAAAGCTAAGCAAAATAAAATTACATAAACAAATTTCTAACACATTTAAAAATGTGTGATAAAGTTAAAATACAAATAGTACAAAATTGGAGTTCCATGTATTCCTATCAAACAATTATAGTTAACACCCAAAATACAAATAAACATCCCCAACATCTTTCCTGCTGTTCTTGAAGAAGAATATTTTGCACCCAAATACAGTGCATTCACCTCCACACCAGACTTGCAAATTTGATCTCTTGCATTTGTTCTTGCAACAATGCTTACATGTGATAACAACTAGATCCATCGTGTATCCAGCTGTTACTGTCATTGTTTTTATCTGTGTGTTTTAATTGCATATATCTGTTAGCGTATAAATAAAAACAGAACTATTTATAATATTCATTGTTTTAACTATTTTTCAATAAATATTTTCAGCACATGAGAATGTTTGCCAGCTAAAGGTGGACATTCCTCTAACAAAGGTGCGAAGTCCATGAGGCATGCCCTTACTCGCATAACAAAATAGTCACATGTGTCCCCTTGGAATCGTACCATAAATTTTAATTTTTTTAGAAAAAATAATTTTTATATGAATTCACAAATATGGATGATTTGTTACATTAAACAAAACTGAAACACATATATAAAGCCATACCTTAATCTAAACCAGCAACAAATGCTCAAGTTCGAGTTATCAAGATTTGTTTTCCATCATGGATGATTTGCAATTTCAATGGTTAATTCTGCACGTATTATTAATGAAAGGTTCAATTCAGTAAAAATATGTAAGTCAAAATCATAGCAATTATAGTGTTATGTAAATAAAACTTGGAACATTCCCACGCAAAAGTTTATTGGGAATGAGTTCCCAATGTAATCTGTAAGGTATGAATGAACTTCTTGCTTGCTATGTTTCCAATAAAAAAAATTATTTGATTGTCAAAGCACTGAAATGAAAACTGTGTTTTTTTTATTACGTAAAAGGCCACTCAATCAAAAGTATTTATGTGCAATACATACTTCTTTACATGCAACCGTAGTTAATAAACATTTCCAACCAAAAGAAAATTAAGTAAAATGCACCTTGGCAGCACAATCATCAATCAACCCTTTGCAATTTGTTATTAATACAAGCAAACCATAGAGAACCTTTGTTTTTAGAGCAACTAAGGGACATAGTTGGATCATCATTTCATTTTCAACTGCTTGTTTTAGTAGCCAAGGAAAGTAGAAGTTTTATATTCAAAACACAACATCTTTGCCTTCCCATGAATAAATTATATGAATAGAGCAACAGTCTATTACAAAAGAACACAAGCATATTTCAGAGATTAAATTAAAGCATCCAAGGAGACAATGATGCTATACTAGAAAGTAAATAACATACCATAAAATACCAACCATATTTAAATAAATGAAATCTGACTTGCACTGATATATATGTTGACACTTCTTAATTACGCTTTTTGGCAACTTTGGGTTCATGTGAGTTCCACTGTAAGAGCATCCACACAATTGACGTGCCTGCAAGACACTGACGGTTGTCAGATTAGAAGAAGCAAAATAGGCTATGTAATCTGTCAATTAATCTAAATAAGGTGCAATATAGATGAAAGAGGATGCGCATGGATAAAGTGTACCAGGTTTTCAAACCATTAGCTTTGTTGTTGAATCACATATTGGGCAGTGAGGATGATTGAGTGAACATTGAAGAATAGAATTCTAGATTCCTAGAAAGAAAGAATTGGAACTTCTTCCACAACAGTCAAACACGTGATTCAAAAGACATGTGCTCTGATGCATAATACTACTATTTTCTTAAATTTCAGCAGACAAATCAGTGCATTAGGATAGCCAGTCAGCAAACAGTTTGATGATCAGCTTCGCTAGAAGCATGGTATTGTTTACTGAGAAGATATGACTAATCAAACAATTCAAAGCAGTAAGCACCCTGTAGAAAATAATATATGCTTCCTCATGGTTAATTTTGAAATTAATTAGTAACATCTTCATGAGCCTGGAAATAAGATTAAACAAATATAAATAACTAAAAAGAGGGTCATATAAATCTTGTTAGTGGTAACAATATCCATTTAGTCCAATTTATCTTAAGTTTTTTCCATTCGTTTTTAAACTTATATAATGCCTAATTAAATAGTTGTCTGCTCATTTTTAGCTAATGCTATACTGAAAAGAGAAACAATCATCTTATAATAAAACAAACAATAAAAGTGAAACTTCCTAGGTTGTAAATTGCAGTCAAAATGGCATGTCACTTCAAACATTGCTCTACCACCTTACATTTTGACTTATGTGTTCCTACTATCATTTGTTTACACGTGAATATATATTTAGGTTCAACCGTTCGAGTGCGGTGACACAAGGTTTGAGTGTGGTCAAATGTATAATTTATTAGGCCAAAATCTAGATGTAAGTGGTAATAAAATAAAGTCAGTGGTGTTGTCCTGATGCTTTTTAATATTCAGTTGGGACTGCACTAAAATTCAAGCTCATAAAAAAACTATTACATTATTAATGAAAATAAAATTGCCAGCTTTTTATGATCCGTCGTACTTGGTAAGTGTCTTTAACAACTGAATTCTAAGTACGATATATATTGCAGTAATATCAAGCAAATAAAAGTTGATTGAAAAATCATAAAACAAAAATCATATTGTTATAGGTTTTTTTTGAAGCGGTAAAGAACATTAATCACATTGGTCTATATTGAATTAAAAAAGATACGTAAAGGTTTGAGAACTCAAAAAGCACAACAAACCTGTTTTTCATGGCAAAGCTAATCATTCATCAAAAAGCAAAAATAGCTAAATTTATCAAACCAATAGTATTACAACTATAGCACAAATTGAAATTTAGTTGCATACATCAAAAAACGTTGTTAATGCATTTTATATCAACACAAGAAAAAAAGACACTAATCAGAAGTAATATGAATTTACACACTATTTTTAATGCATGTACCTCTTCACTTAATGGCATATAGCTTATGACTCTTAAACTTCTCCAATAAACATGATTTTCTCATTAAAACAATTAATTTACCGAAAGATATTAAATAATGGCATAAATTGAGTTTGATATATGTTATTTTAGAGTACACTCTTTGTCATGATATGAGACTCTGGTTGCAATATTTTAAATACATAGCAGGGTAATTCAAAGAAAATAACCGTAAAAGTGTTAGAAACCATCCTCATAACACCTATTTCAAGGAGTAAAACCACTATCACTGTATTTTAGACTTCAGTTAATGTAGCTTTCAAGCTACCATATAGTTTAGATGTACTCTTGGCTTAATGATCTGATAATTAATGCATCCAAAGTAGGATATTTTTGACCTTATCTAAGGTACGATATTAAAAGAGAATAAGGCCACTCATGTGTAACCAATGGTGTAAGAAGTCATGTCTTTTGATGTATTCACTTTTGGTTATACAGCTCAGATCCTATCTATCTCCAAAAGAGGTCATTTTCAATTTATGCCCATGTAATTTTCTGAATTTAGTGATTGGTGTCTTATACACAGTTCAGCTTGAACAATTTCTCCTTCACCAAACTATGTCTATGTAGCATATAAATTGTTAATTCTGAGGCTATGATCAAGACTACAGAGTTTTAAAGTTGTAAAAGGGTTTAAAACAAAACTAAAACATAACATGTTGGTTATGCGCCTCATGAATAAACAATTCACTATATTGTAATACATATATTTTCATGAAAAATCCATAGTAGTTAACTATGAACAAATACATACACTGATGTAAGAAATGTTTTAAAATGGTATAATATGTTTGGTATTATCATCCAATAACAAATTCATATAAAGCATTTGCCATAGAGCTGCACCGATCAACCTATTAGGTTGTCAGTAAACCATCTTTGTTCAAATATAATATTTTTGAAAGTTTAACAAAATTAGTGCTAAAGATAGAAAAGGTAAAAGCCTCCTGGAACTGTCTTTATTATATGCAATAATAAGCTTAAATTTGTTATAGTTAAAAGTAATATATTATTACAGTGGATGCATTTTAATTATTAAATTTTTGAGAAATTTATCTGATTTATCTACAATAACCACAGAAATGAGCCATTCTTGTTTCTACTATGAAAATCAATAGATGCTGCCTAAGAAATGTTCAACTAAGAAAAAAGAGAAAAAATCCTATGAATTATTCAACAACAATGCAGAAAAAAAGGTCAATCTTACCACTCTGTTGTCCTTCAAATCTACAAACAGCGAAACGTTTTCCCATTCTCGAACAGTCCAATTTAAGAAGATTAATCACCCTCGACTTAGAAATCTTCCAACTGTTGCAAGGGAGAAGGAAAGAGTATGACAAACTTGGAGAAAAATGACCGATGCTCTGTCCTTTATATCCACAAACATCCAAATGTTTGTCTATGTATGAAGAAGAAGATGACAAAATTGGGGTAAATCCTAGGCTTTGAAGCAGATACATTTCTACTCGACAAAACAGTGATAAAATTTGTGGACGAGTAGACGCGATTCTGGAATGGGTGGTCAGTGGCTTGGAAACAAAGATCAGAGACTGAGAACAAACCGTTCGGTGGGAGCAATAGGAAGGGGAAAGGGCTAGAGGAACTCAGATGCGGCGATGGTGAAAGGGCGAAACGAGATGAGAATTTGATCGATTGATTTAGATTTAGGGTTAGAGATTGAAAGGGGATCTGGATTGATGAACGAGATGGAAAGTGGAATGGGCGGTTTAATATCAAATTTTAGTTCCCGTCGTCCACTTTTGTAATTAACGGGGTTGGACCATTAACGATGGGTTCCACGATGCAACTTCAAACTTTGTCTAAATACAGACATGATATGTGACTATTACAGCTAAGCATTACCCCTTGTTTCACGTTTATGTATGCGAGTACATTATTGTCATTCATTTTCGTTTTTATTATGTAAGGATAATGCATGTATTTAAACTTTTTTTAACAATTAATTATCATTCAAACAAAACGTTTTTAATACCATTAAAGCATGATAATTTTATTTTTATTTTGTGTGTATTTAAATTTTACAAATCAAATGTATAGCAAGAATTAGGCATGGTTGGTAGTCTTATGACCATTTTTGGACATCAATTGATTTGGATATAATTTACATCATCGTTGGTTGGTGCTTATGGTCCAAAATGGATCAAAGAATTTTGATAATAAACGTTGAATTTTATGTAAAATATATTATTTATAGTAATTATTATATATCTAGTATTCATTATTAAAAGTTATCTATAATTATAATTAATTATTAATTATTTTGGATTTTATTTATTTTTGGATTATATGAAAGTTTCAAAATTTTATCTCGAAATTATTAAATTTTGATGATTATTTATTAATTATTGCATTTTTAGGCATTAGTCTTAATAATTAATTATTTAATTATTAAATTATTATTATTTAATAAGTACTTGTATATTTTATTATTTCTTAAATGTTACTTATTATTATTCAATTATCAGTTATAAATATCACTTTATAATACTTAAAATTTATTAATAATTAATGCTAATTAAATATTAATCTTAATTATTATATAATTACTAATAGTTAATCATTTAATTGAAACTATTTAAAATTAATTATTAAAAGTTAATTGTTAAAAGTTGATACTTATTTTTAATAGTATATTTTTCGCAACTGCTTTACCAGTATTAAAAAAAATACAGTTATTTTAAGTGGCGAAAACAATTGTTAAAGATATTTATTTGCAACAGGCTTGGAAGCGCAGTTGCAAATAATATATTTATTGCAACTGTTATAAAAGCACAGTTGCTAAAAGTATGTTTTTGCAACAGAAAGGGAAGCGCAGTTGCTAAAAATATGCTTTATACAATAGAAAGAAAAGGCCTATTGTTAAATCTCATCTATTGCAACGGGTATAATTAGTCTGTTGCTAAATATCAGCTACTGCAACTGTCATGTGTCGCCTATTGCAAATAGCTAGTTACAAAAGTCTATTTTTCTTGTAGTGATTTTAAATGCTACTATATTCTGTTAATGGCTTGTATTATTTCCAGCATTTAGTTATGTAATAGTCGTATGAAAATTAGCAACAACCATATAATTATATTCAAACCAACAATCAACCAATCATATAATCATCATATTCAAATAATTAATAACACGTTGTCACATAAGTATTATCTAACCATTTAAATAATAGTTGTTTGACCAAATGAGAAAATTCACATACCATAAGCATTCACAACATGGTTTGCACGACAAATACTAACTAATACCATAATACATATAACAATAAAAGTCATGTCCATTGTTGTTGATGATCTTTACTCCGAAAAAGCTAATTACATGTAAACAAGTTCGATAATCAACAATGACAATTTGTCATAAATTATCAAGTAACATTCAAACAATATTAATTGATTGCTATTAAAACAAGCACATAAACAATCAAGCCATCCCAGTATACTAACCAAATTTACAGGATCACCTACAAATCTGACCTTGCTCTCTTCGAAAGTCCAAAGCCTACACAAGTATAAGCACGACATATAGTCAAACAATCTTACTCTTATATATAAAACTTTGTTAATTTGGTTATATTATAATCATTTATAAAATATAATTAATTTTATAAACTTGTTTAATTTTTTATTAACTTAGTTAAGTTTATTAATTGGATTAACTTAGTTAATTTTTTATTATGATTAACTTAGTTAATTTTTTATTATTATAAAAACTTGGTTAGCTTAATTATATTATTTTTATTTATATATTTTAGTTAGCTTACACTTAGTTAAATTTATATAACTTGTTTAATTTTAACAAACTTAGTTAATTTAAGATACTATTATTAAACTTAATTAATTTTATGAAACTTTTAGTTAGCTTAGAGTTAGTTAATTTTATATATCTTGTTTAATTTTAACAAACTTAGTTAATTAAAAATACTATTATTCTTAAAATTTGGTTAAGTTAATTATATGATTGTTATAAACTTAGTTAAATTTTATTAACTTAGTCAATTCATCATCATCATCATTTATAAAATT
Source organism: Allium sativum (assembly GCA_030737875.1). Lineage (NCBI taxonomy): Eukaryota > Viridiplantae > Streptophyta > Magnoliopsida > Asparagales > Amaryllidaceae > Allium > Allium sativum. Next base: position 276,985,347 of record CM060910.1, on the reverse strand, counting down.
TAGTTAACTTAAGCCTAGTTAATTTAATAAAACTTGTTTAAGTTTAACAAAACGTAGTTAATTTTTATTGACCTAGTTAACTTAATTAATTTATTATAATAGATAATAATAATAGGTACTATAATTAAGTGCAGTTAACTTAATTATATTATTATTATTATTATAAATTTAGTTAATTTTATAAACTGTGTTAATTCACCATCACCTTCATTATTATTTATAAAAAAATTTAAATTATATAACAATATTATTTATAAAATTTAATTAACTTAAACTTAGTTAATTTTGTAAAACTAGTTTATATACAAAACTTTTTTTTTCTTGTATAAAAGTCGTTGAATATACATGAAATATGGATTGTGAAAACAATGTTCATTGACAAAATTATTTTCAACAGTGATTACAGAGTTAAATAGTATGCAAGAATTGAACTTAATTAATGCAATATTTCACGTAAATAGAAAGCCAACTTCAGGTCTTCAATTTTTGAAACTTTTCTAAAGTTAAACTTTCAAATAAAACTGAAATTAACTAACCACTCAAATTGCACTTCAGGGCTCTTCATGTTTTGCAAAGGTTTTCTTCTCTAATCTATGAGAATAGCGCCTGATGTTATGGTGAGCTTATCAAATTTTAATCCCTTTTTATTCTCATCCATAATTTGTTTTTGTTTAGTATTGTTTTGTTCTATCTTTTTAATTTTTCCCCTCAAAGGTGATGTATTTGTGATTTGATGATTCGAAAACAAAAGAGAACAACGAGGTGAAAATGTAACTATAAATTGTGTGAATTGACTAATCAATTTTTAAAAATTAAAGATACCATAAAAGTAGGAAGTAATCCAAAAAAAATAGCATGGGTTAACTAATAGTTATGGTGGACGTGAATAAATTTTGTTTCTAATTGTATAATTAGCTTATCGAAAATGCATTATATAGATGAATTTTTAAAAACATAAATTCATTGATATAATGGCCTATTTGAAATTTTATGAATATGTTGATTTAACGTCTATTTATACAACAAAAAATTAAAGAAAATGTACATAAGAAGAACAAAAGATTGCTATATTTAATTAATTATATATATTAGCTGTAATAGAAAATGAGAATTGTTAAAGGGACTCCACATTTGGTTAAGGGGAGGATGGTTTTAAGGGGACTCTAGGTTAATATATTAATATTAAGGTAAGTCTGATTTATATTATAAAAGAAAAAGAAAAAAAATACTAAACTACCCCTAGCTTGTCACTTATGTTAAACACTAACTTATTAAATTCAGTGCAAGTAACAAACATGCGAATTACTAAACATCTTAATTATAAAAATTCGATACAACATATTAAATCAAAATTTTCGTTTCTGCATTTAAAATTAACTATACAAATTCCTACATGAAATTATAACTATTTGCCTAATCTGATGCCTTCTGGTTACCTATGAAATTTTCTTGTGTCTCCATTATGTTAACTGTATCCATTTTTTATTTTTATGTGCAACATTAAGTTGTAAGGATTGATTAAGGCTTATGTTTTATAGTTTATATTAATGAGGATCATAGAGGTTAATATCAGAATATTAATTTATACGTTTAAGGGGAGGCTAATTTATTTTGTCCTCCCCATGAAAATTATACAATAGATAAAAATTGATTCTCCCTTTAATTAAATGTTGAGTCCCTTTAAAAATTCCCTAGAAAATTAACCGTATAAGTATAACAAATTACAATAATCACAATGGATTAACATAACAAAACTAGAAATATTACATCTAAGTCTAAACTAAAAAATAATTCTAGCAAAAGTGCATGAATGCTTTTCTTCATTATAAATTTGCATTCCCAACTGAATAAAACAAATGAAAAAATGTAACAAAACTGAAAACGTTTCATGTATGTTTGTCAAATCTAAACTAAGGCAACATGCTATAAAACAAACAAAGAGGCCAAAGAAATGTCAATACGAGCAACGGTTGTACTTTGGTAAACGTGATCTGCTTACTTTTTTTAGCAAGTCTGCGTATTGTATGTTGAGTTTGATTGCACTTCTACTATTATTTTGAGAAATTTAACCTGCTAAGAATGATAGGATCAGCAAAAAAAAAAAAACAAATCAAACCCTGTATATGTTACTATTATTTTCGTATGTTTCAGTCCACTAACGCAAGCTGAAAACAATGGTCGAACATCAAAGTGAGTGAAGAGATGTGCAGTACCTTGAGCCAACATTCACAATATACACACGCTTTTGGAGTACAGAAAGCATGTCAAGAAAGCACATCATGTTCCTTTAATTTTCCAATACAGTAACAAAGCTAAACAGTGAAGAGATGTGCAGTATTTTTGAACACTCTCACACCATATCCACACTTTTGGAGTACATAATACATGTCAAGATTGCACATCAAGGGTCTTTAATTTTCCCGAATAATATCAAAGCAAAACGGTGGAACAAAGAAAGAAAGAATTTACCTAAAGTAGTTTGTGTAAGCTCAACGTAACGATTATACCTCCTCCCGGGCACCGTGTCATGCAACCTAACAAGCAACATGCTTATATAAAGTGAATAAATAGAGCAATCTGCTTGAATAAATATATGAATGTATATAGAGTGATGTGCTTATATAAATATACCTACGTATATAAATGTACACTTTAGCCTTACTTGCATTTCATTGCTGCGTAATCTAGGGTGAAAATTGTAAGAGTCTTCATCTTTGTTTCAAAGGTATATAATATTAGCTACAATTCGCACTGAAATCATCAGTCCATAGTAAATATCTGAAACATCATCACGTGAAGTGGATTTGGCATACCTGTTGTAATTCGAGCGACTAGAAGACTGATTGCAAGAGAAGGCACCTAAGATCAACGACCTTGTGAAAAAATTGAAATAAAAATTTATTCAATATAATGTAAATACCGTACTTTTTTCAACTAATTCAACTGGCAATAAAATCTGACCATGAAATTTCCATATAATTATCAATAATATTTTGTTTGACTAACCAACTAAAGGTGTAGCAATGTTTATTTCTATCACAAAGAAAAATGTTGCGCACTTAGAAGAACATTACAGAGAAACCATGAACTTATAAATATCTTCTGATATCAATTATAATCTTCTTTTATCGGATCTGCAATGCAAGTGAGATGCTTTTTATGTCTTAATCTAAGATTCTTTTTGATCGAACATGTAATGTAAATAAATAAAACATGATTGAATTTTACATGGAATAGACAATAACATGAAACTTTCTTCATAACACACTCGAACTCAGTTTCAGTTTGCACCCACCCATTTGATCAACAAGCATCAGAACAGTTTTTAGTGAAAAAAGGACTTTGCTATACTGCCCGGGTGAAAAAACACCCGGGTTCACCCGAAAACTGCCCTTCAGTTGATATCAGGGGGCTATTTTTGTAAATATCCCCCCTGCAGCATTAATTGCTGACTTAAGTGGCAAATCTAAATTTTCCACTTAAGCCGCACTGACACCCGAAATGCAGTTTTCGGGTGCAGCAGCATTTCCGAAACTTTTTAATACAAAATTTAAAGAGGCCTTCAAGACTACGTTCTAATAAATCAATCACAAGTACGATATATTCTCCTCAAGACCAAACCATTTAACATTTGGAATCCCAACTGCAAAATGTGCATAAACAAAGGTACAGTAAGCAACTGAAAATGCAATATAAAAATGGCATATCATGTTGGCTTGAAACAAAAGAGACATTGATACTTCCTTCTTACCGTATTCTGTAGAGTTTTGATTCATATAACAACTGTAGATGCTTTGTCTTGACATTTTAATGATTAAAATTTATTGGACAATCACAATTAGAAAAGTTGATTAATTATGAAGAATAATTCAAGCTAGGCAATAAGAAATATCACTGAGTTTACTCAAATGTAATCCTTTTTTTATCTCACAAAATTAATAGGATTTCATATTCTTTCCTAGGAACAAAACCAAGTTACAAGTTCTTTTTTCGGTAACACATCATATGCTCACAGAACATCTAAACCTACAACCATCTAATACTACTGTACTGACATGTAAAGGTAAAAAATGAAGACCTATCATATATTCAATCATAAATTTTTGTTTATATTCAGCAGCCATACGATACCTATGCTACCCCAGTCCCGAAACTTCCCGAGATGAAACATCCGTCATTAGACATACTTGCCAAACTATTCCCATCCTCTTGAGAAACCACGCCCTCATTGTTCACATTTGCGTCTTGCCCGTACAGCTTCAAAAACTTAAGGCCATCCACCTTAGGGGCCCATAAACCTATAGTATCGTCCAGCAATCCGACTACCATAGCCATGCCCTGCTGGTTCCATGGCTCCTTATGCAAGCAACACAATGTCAGCTTAACCACCCTCTCCACTTCCTCCTCCACGACCTGTCCACCCATTCTTGGGTCCACCAACTATGTCCATTTACCTGCTACGTGCTTCTCCAATGCCACCATCAGAAAGTATTCCATACTCGACCCACAATTCTTACAAGCAGCACTGTGCATGTTCTTCCTCTCTTTCAATATCTCAAGCAACGCCATCCCATAACTATAAACATCTGTCTTGTTCGATATTGCCATGTTAGATAGCCATTCAGGGACTAAAAACCTCCATGTCCGGTTCATGGTCGTGAAGAGTCTGGACTGTTCCAGAGTCATCAGCTCAGCCATTCCAAAGTCTGCTACCTTCACCTGGTTGAAATCAACTACAAGAATGTTTTCATGCTTTATATCACAGTGCAGTATCTTGTTATCGCAACCCGAGTGTAGGTAGGATAGCCCTCTAGCTGCTCCTATTGCAATGTCCAACCTCTCCTGCCATTCCAGGGCAACCTCTCCTGCCATTCCAGGGCGGGGCACTGCCCGAACAGGGGACGGTTTAATGAGCCCCAGTTCATGTACTTGTACATTAGCATCTTGTTCCAGCCCTGGGCGCAGTAGCCCATGAGTTTAAGAAGGTTCAAATGGTGAATCTTTCCAATAACAGCTATTTCAGTGCAAAACACTTTTTACCCTCTATCCCTATGTTGGTGATTTTCTTGACTGTGATGAGTCTTATCCAGTAGTTCGCCTTTGTAAACGGATCCAAACCTACCCGATCCTGTCGAAGTCTAAAATTTGTCGGTAGCTAGGTCTAACTGTTCGTACGTGAACCACATTGGAAGACATGGGATTGAGAATTCTTCTTCACTGTCATTGTCGTCATCTTCTTGCCAAGAATTGTAGTTGCCTGGTTTATACAGATTAGCATGAAAATTTGTTTTCGACTTTGCTTTTGCTACTAATAATTTCTTGTTCTTCTTCTTTCTCCACCATTGAATCCCACAAATGAAAGAACTAATTAACGTGGCAGCTACCAGTGGAAGTATTATGGGGAAAAATGTTAGTAGATGAACCATTTGTTTGATTTGTTAACGAAGAAGATGAAGATTTGATCATCTTAACATAGCCAATCAGATAAGACTCTATCGACTTAGTTTGTATCAAAAAATCTTGTTGATCATTAAGTAAATAACACAGCATTGTTGAAGTCATATATGAGAACCCAACACAAGTACAATTACTAGAACATGCAGCTTGGCAAGAAGAGAAATCACTTCCACTTAGAGGCACTGTATATTGGTTTGCAAAATACCAATTTCCACTTCTTAGATAATAATATGATATGCTCAAATCTGACAAATTGCACAATGAAGCAGTAAAAGAAAGAACGGACCCATTAGTAGGAATGCATCCACCTTTCTTCTCGAATCTAAATGAATTCGGGAAGTTACATATGGACACATTTGTACCAATAGGACAAAACCCAAGTGTTTTGCAAGTGAATGGAAGCTCACATCCATCAACCAGAGTAATGTAGTTAACGGTTGCATCCTATGATGAATAAGTGATGATTCTGAACCTGCCATCATTCTCCAATTTTCCAACTCGAAATCCATTAGTGTAAGGAAGCAGTACTGGGGACACAACTGTTCCCTTTATCGAACAAGTAAAGGCCGGATCCGTTTATCTAAATGTAAACAGCCTCGCTGCTATAATCCTTGGTGGATTTGGGATCCAGAGATAGTGTTTAGTACTGATGTTCTCCCTTCCACGCAAAAACCTTGTTGTTGCTGGTGACGAGAAGGATGTACCCACTACCCGATAATCTGCTGTAATGAAGCTATACTAGAACAGAATAACTATCACCCTTGAATGTGTTACTTACTCTAGCATATTGTACAAAATATAGGTATCAATACTTAAAATACATGTCCGATGCCTGAAATTTATAGACTATAGTGACGAATCACATACTCTAAGCATGTTAAGGGAACGAACTATTAAACGTTGCAGCAAATGAAACAAAAAGCAACTTACCAGTTTGATTGCAACATCTTCGTTAGTCCGAACATTAGTACCTGAAGCCAAAAAAAAACCAAATCTAATAAGGAATTTATATTATAAAATTCGAGAAGCTCAAAACTTGCTATCAAATTATCAAACTTGGGATAGTGATACAAGCTATCAAACTTGGGATATAGAATGAAGTGATACAAGCTATCAAACTTGGGATAGTTTGTTGTGGCTTCAGTTTTGAAACCCCTTGTGTTTTATCCAACTTTTCGGTGGTACTTTTCCTCTTTTCTTTTTCTTACAGTTTTTTGTGGTAGTTAGATAATTTTTTTAACTCCTGTACTTATTGTTCCATTACTCGTTATAATGAAAGTGGTTGTGGCCAGTATAAAAACCTGCTTAGCTTTGCTATAAAAAAAACTATATTATTAATGATTTACACATAATCTGTTTTAATTTCGAATGGGTCATTTGTTGATATTACTACAAACTATTTGTTGGATTTGGTTCAAATAAGGCACTAGAGATAGAATTAAAATGGTATTTGTTATTACTCTATATCATTAAACTTTCATAATGATGCATGTCTTTTCCTACAGTTTCAACTTTGATTATATGGTTATGATTGAATTTTAGGAGGTCGATAACCAAGTACATTTCAATTTTTCATCTGTAACTAATTAAAAAAAGAGGAAAATTCATTATTTCCTATTTATTGTTTACTAGGATAAGGAATAGTTTGGGTTAAAAGATTTCATAATGTAACGACCCCATTTTTTCCGTACAGCTTAAGCCGAATTTAACTACACATGTCAACTCAAAATGCATAGAAAATGCAGATGATTAGAAGAAAGAAGTTAGAGGGTAAGGAAATAGAAAGAAATAAAAGTTAGAATAGAAAAAGAAGAAGAATATAAACATATCAGAATCATAGTAGACATGAATCTCACATCGGAATGGACAAAATATAATATATCATCATTCTTTACACAAAGAGAAACCAGTATATATACATGAATAAAGCATTAGAATACACAATCAGATCAGCCTATATAATGCTGATAAATACAATATACATAACGGAAATAAATTAATATGAGAAAATAGGAGGATACGTCTCGACTCCAACTCCACTTCTAAAGCTTCAAGTAAATCCAGTGCAACCTGGAAAAGATACTCAGCTTGACCCGAGTATTATATACACGGATCAGTCTGGGATACTTTTCAGTGAGAAATCTCACATCATAAATAACTTGCTTAACTTTTGAAAAACCTTTAAAAGAAAGGAACACTCGAAAGACAGGACCACGTATAAACATGACACGTGTTTTTATCTTACGATAACCAAATCATTTTCTATATCAAAATCCAATGAAATTATAATAATGTCTATCAATCTACAAATAAAATTGGAATATTGATAGAAAGCTTGCATCTCACTTTCCAACAAAGTTAGTTTACAACTAAAAACGTACAGCTCGTATTAGAGTTTGGATTTCCAAAATGACTAGGTATGGAACCATCTTCCGATCAGTGTCCTCTGGAGATGGAACACTGGGTTCAACAAAAACATCTTGCAACCCGACCACACATGACCGACCACTCATTCAACTTGAGTATACCGAATATATCATCACCACGGTTGTTGACTGTCCACTCATTCTGAAGCATACAAAAAAAGGGACATAGATTTCTCTAGATCAGGTGATGATATACCCTAATGGGTATAACTCACAAAGCCATGTCGCCTGCCCAATTTCAATTATTTCCCGGTTGATGAGGCTTGAGGTCACGGTTACCTTTTTGAGATAACACATATAACTTTGAATGCTACATTCTTAGATCCACCAATCACTAAATGATTTGCACAAATATACACTGGGTGTTAAGCTAAAAGAAGTTACCTTCTCCGCCATCATACTTGGTATATTTGTAAAAATCAATGTATGTGATTCTAGGAAATACTCTGTTAGGCATTCGTCCACACAAGTTCGTTCCGGAACCAAACGAAACCGAAGATACCCCAAAACGTCAGGGTTACTGCTACAATTTTAATCCTAGTGATCAACCATAGACATCAGTGAGCAACCCTCCCACTCCAAAGATTGATGTCTTCAAATCATCTCATGATCATCCTTGCAAGTTAGATTTCGAACGCAAAGCCGGTTCAAAGTTGTTTTGGGTCCAGTTCTCATCCTGGTCTCTTCGAACTAACTCGTCAATAGCCAAAACAATATTTATTGATAGTTGGGATTTTAGCTATCAAATTAAAATAGCAGAGATCAGTACTTTAGCATCTCAGTCCCTTTCATTAAAACCATTCATTAAAATCCTTTCATCAATTTAAAATCGATTTCATATACTTATCTCAATAGATCTCATTTGTTTTCATTACTTTGAAACATAACCCATTATTTACCTTTTCATAATAAACGTATTCACAAAACTTATCTCTTTATTTCTCTTTCCTTGAAAATATTGCTATATTTTCACAAAATCCTTCTTCATTTCCTTTACTTTGGAAATACCGTTATATATTCACAAAACCATTTTTATTTCCTTTGCTTCATAACTTTGCAAATTGAGGTATACTGTAACAACCTAGAAAATCAGAACCAATTTAAAATTTTTATTTTGGCAATTTTATTGAATTTTGAATATTTAAAATTATTTATTTTAAATAATAATGATGAGAAATTTATTTTGAATAGAATTAGAACGTATATATTTATATAAATCGACGTTAGAATATAATTATTTATTTTAATTATAAAAGGAATTGAAAATGGCGCGGTAGTTTGAAAATTCGATTTCAAATTTCAAATGAATGTATAGGATTCAAATAAACCAGATTTTAGCGAAACCAAAAATATTAGAATCTATTTGAGAATTTCTTTCCAAGAATCCGAAAAACTGAAATTTCATAGCGGGAATAAAAAGTTATGCCCAGTTGAAAATTCAGAATAGTCGCTATGGAATTTTAGCCCTTAAAAATAGAAATTTTGCAAACGACCTCCGTTTTCGACAAAACCACTTTTGTTGGATCCGGGATGTCAAATTATTGCTAGATTCCAAAAATCATAATTTTCTGAATCAATATGTGAGCGTGGCAAAAGAAAACGTGTTTTTTCAGTTTCAGGCAATTTGGATCGACCAGAAAATGACCATTTTTCAAACGGTCTTCAAATTTGACGAAATTAGTTTTGTTAGGACCGCATCGTCAATACGAAGCTATAAATAATTTTTCTGGAATTTTTGGGGTCCGTATGTGGCCCCGGTAAATTGAAATGTGCATTCAAATTCGATATATAGATTTATATTTTGATTTTGACGGAAACTGATTGGAACGGTCGAATTAGACTACAGGACATATCCCATTGTGTTCGGAATGAGGGTAGTTAGCTAGGGGCGATGGTTGTTGGGTCTCATTTGGAGATCGAATTTTAAAGTTACTTTTTGGGATAAATAAAATAATATAATAATTTTTATAAAAGCCCTTAACCCACTCGTCAGCCTCCAACGCCAGTAGTCACCCCGTCGACCCGACGCCCCTTTCCTCTTTTCTCCTTCTCCGTTTGCAAATCCTAAACCCAATAGCCCCAAATCGAGCATCAGCCCACTCCACCGCAGGTTCCTCCCATTGATGCCAACGCCGAAAGCCTCTGACCACCGCGTGAGCTCGCTCAACACCTCTAGCTCCGGGTTCTCGCTACTTCGTTCGTGTATAAGGGGTAATCAGGGAAGAAAGGGGATTTACTTCAATCGGAAATAATGTGAGCTTTCTAATTTTTATTCTAGGCTATGAAATGATTTTTATATAGTAGAGTAATAAAAATATGATTTTTATATTATAAGAGTAATAAAAATATGATTTTTATATTATAGAAATAATAAAAATATGATTTTTATATTATAGAGATAATAAAAATATTATTTTTATATGATAGAGAATATAAAAATGCGATTTTTACATATGTAGGAGAGAGATAAAAGTAAGATCTTTATATATAAAGATGTGATTTTTATATAGAGAACAACGAGATAAAGATGTGATCGTTATATATTTTCTTTCATTGAAATAAAATATGATTTCATCGTATATAAAATAGTTAATCTATAAAATTATAATCTTTGTATAGAAATTATAATAGTAAAAATATAATCTTTGTATAGGAATTACAAACGTAAAAATATAACTTTCTTTGAAATGAAAATAAGATTTTGTAAGATAGAAAATTATGATTTTCCTTGATATGAAAAAAATCCATTTTCTTTGTTATGAAAAATACGATTTTTAGTTCGATAAAAATATTATCTTATCGTATGTATGATATGATTTATAGTTAGATAAAAATAGAATTTTATCGTATGGAAGAAAATAATTATTAATGGGTCAAAAATATGATTTTTAACGTAGGGATGCAATCTAGATCGACAATCAAAACACGACGGAGTGGATCCCAAAGATGAGAACCTCTCACTTTTATTTTATTTTCTTGTTAAAATATATACTAGGATGCAGACAATGCTTAGTAGCACCCGACACCCGTCGTTCACAGATCATGGATGACTTTTTTATTTGATTGAAGTGTTGTGAAAATTGATTGTGTGATGTGGAATGGAAATAAATATTTTATAGTTAAAAATATAATTTTTAACGTGTATATGAATTAAATAAATATTCATAAACAAATCGGACGATTTGTTTATGTACACACATTTGACTGATTTTGATTGGGACGGTAAATTTTACACATTGCCCAACTGTACAAATAAAATTCATTATTTGTTGATTGAAACTCCACAAGGGTATTGGGATGATATATGACCTACACTAGTCCCAACAATTAGCTGTATATCGATTGATCGATTGACAGGCTGTTGTAAGCATTAAATATTTATATTTGATGCTTATGCAGTGTAGAATGCACTTTGGATGATGGTTGATTGTGTTTGATTGTTGTTGTGTACATGTATGTACGAAATCCATATAAATAAAATTATATGGTAATTGACTGTGTCTGATTCCAGTTCAAAAAGAATGAATATTTTAAAATAATGATTATTTTAAAATAGTATTCAGTAAAAGATCAAAATTTGATTTTGATGTCCGATTTGGGATGGACACGAATATAATTATGTATATAAAGCCGTGTTGATTAGATTAGCGCCATTTTGACGTGAACGATATTTATATCGATTTTACTCATCTTTATAATGAATATGGAAAAGGAATTGGTTTCAAAATCTAATGTTTTGAAAATATTATCATTTATATATCGATGATATGGAACATTCAATTTTGATTTGAAATTGAATGTGAAGTTGAAATCGTTTTGAAAATGAAGTTAAAATAATTTATAAAATACGTTTTAAATGGAAGTCGACGAAATATATATTATACATATTATATATATAGTATAATGGCCTGAATAGAACGCAGCGCGCCGCGGCAGTTCGCGAATTCGACCATTGACTTCGAACGGACATTACGGGAGATTCGACCGTCGAATTCTCCTAAAACCAGAACCGTTGGGATCGTATCGAAAAGAGATTTTTAACGGATACAAGAAATTAGAAATCTAACGGTTGGATTTGGAATTATGTCCAAATCAAATTTGAAAAAGGTCATTGTAAGTGCAATTCGATGGTCGATTATTGAAATCGACTGTACGGGCCTTGATAAAATTATTAAAAATATCAATAATTTGTGTAAAATCATAGCAAATGATTTGGAAAGAATTGTGATGAAAAATTCCATATTTGAAAGATAAAAATATATTTTTATCGAAATGAACTAGTTATGAACTAGAATCATGAAATCCAATATTTTTAAATAAATAAATTAGATTTGAAATGGTTTTAAAAATAAGCAAAATTTCCAATATATGAATTGGAATGAATTCGAATCAAAATTATCCTCAGAATATTTCGATATTGGATTTCGTGATTATGCGGATATTATGGAGGAATTTGGAAGATATATATATCGTTATTCCAATACGAAATTTGTTGGTTTCAGAATTTGATATTGAATATAAGCCAATATATTTTTTATTCAGAGCCTTGTATTTAATATCAAATTGGATTTTGGGTTTATCGTGAATGGTATCTTTAATAATACTGTTTTTAGGCCCAATGGAGTTAAGAAAATTAGAAACTGACTGGAGATTAGTTAAGTTGAATGGTTTCCTGGGTATTGATCTGATGTTGGTTTCGGCTTTCAGGGTTAATACTTAGGGAATTGTTTTCTTACTAATTTACGGTTAGAGACTGACTGAATGTGAATTGGGTTTATTGTGAACTTTGTTTTTAACGACATTCGTTCTTTAACCCGATTTACAGTGAAATGTGATTTGGAATTTATAAATCTTTTTATTGAGATTTAATAGGAATTTTCCAAAGTAAAGTTTTCTAATTTAACATATATTAAATTGGAATTGAATGGAATTCGATTTGATAATAATCGAAATGAAATTCTGTGGAGGAAGACTGTTAATACATATGGAATTTAAAAGGCATTGCCGATATTCCATTTATATTATTGGTCGGATACGGAAATTGATATCGATTATATATTGATTTGTTCTTTCGTGAAGATTCCATAATTAATGGAATGTGATTTGGGTTTGTCGTGAATGGTGTCTTCATTAATACTGTTCTTAAACCCAGTTGATAAAAGAGTAAATCTTTTTATATAGATTTAATGAAGTATACCAATTAATTAATATTTAATTGGAATTGAAGTGGAATTGATTTTTGGGTTTATCGTGAACGGTGTTTTAAGTAATACTTGTTCTTAAACCGGATTAACAATGGAATGAGATTTTGGGTTGTTGTGAACGGTGTCTTTAATAATATTGTCCTTAGACCCAACGGAGTTAAGAAAATTAGAAACTAACTGAAGATTAGTTGAGTTGAATTGTTTCCTGGGTATTGATCTAATGTTGGTTTCGACCTTCGGGGTTAATACTTAGGGAATTGTTCACTTGCTAATTTACGGTTAAAGGCTGATGGAATGGAATGTGATTTTGGGTTTATAGTGACACCGTGTTTTAAAGGACATTGGTTCTTTAACCAAGTTAAATAGAGGATATGATTTCCCAAGTTAAACAATCATTAATATTGATTTTTGGGAAGATTAAAACCAAGTGGAGTTTTAATGAATCTTTAATTAGATTGAGATGATCGAGAATGGCGTATCATCAGTTTTGCACCAAGCGATAATTAAATCTTTAACTAGATTTGAACGTGAAATGGTAATTGAGTTTACCGATAACACCGTGGTGTTAGATATGAAGTATTACCAGTTTTGCTTCATGGGATGAATAGGCTGGAATCAGGAAATAAAACAAATGATTACTTCGGTATGGTGCGCTAATCCCGACTAGTTTGGATAAACCATACTTTGGTTTGAATTGATATCCAAAGGAAGATTAAAGAATAAATTTAATGAATTTATCTTTGATAAAATTAATGGGAAATTTTCCCAAAGTATAAGAATATTTGAATAAAGAAATGTTCTGGATTGGAATGAGGCGTATGTTGTGTTTTTATAGCACTTGTTTATTATATACGCGAGTTATTCAGAAAGACCCGGTTTATCCTATTCTGAATAGCTGATTTGACAATGTGTCGAAGATGAAGACGGTGGTTGAAGACTGGTGGTCATCACATCGTTTGGATGATTACTGATGCCTTGATTGGGTTGTACACCCAAGACACACTACAACAGAACTGCTGTTTTATAGCGGCCTATATCCGCTATCAATAAGAAAGATAGCAGTTTCATAACTGCTGTATATGAACATGTTATAAAAAACTGCTAACCTTTTATAACGCTTTCTATGCCGTTATTAAAGATCCCTTTTGACAGCGGTATTTTGCCGCTATGTTATTTAATTACAGTAGCCCCTGTTGACCGCTATAATACATCAAAATCTCATTCAAAGAGAAAATATTTATAACACAATGTTGCCGCTATAAAATAAGTGTTCAATAACTAATATTCAGCGTTATTAATAAACGTGTTATAGTTTTACTAACCCCTTTGACAGCTCAGTATTGCCGCTATGCTTGATTAATACAATAACTCATTTTTGCTGTTATGCTACATCAATACAATAGCTCAGATTTGCCGCTATTATACATCTAAATCTCAATAAATATGAGATTATTCATAGCGCAGGTTTACTGTTATAACATATATCTTTGATAGCTCATGCATTTTAATAATAATAATCAAAATGAATATTCATAACAAGTTAAAAGATGAACGCATAAAATATACTAATGGCAAATAAAGTATCAACTAACAAAAGAAATTCAATACATGAGTTAACACCTAATTCAATACATATGTTCTCAATTCCCACTAATGTCAACTTGAGTACACAAAATACAAAACGTAGTTTATAATTGTTCAGTTAACGCACAAAAGACACCCTTCCATTGGTAATCGCAACACCATCACCAAAGTCATGTCTTATTTCCTCACCTGCAAATATAGAAATGTTAAAACAATCATTCATAAAGAATAATATCATGATATATTGTAAAGAACATGTTCAGTGCTTTGACATTAGTGCAGGACATGTTCAGTGCTTTGACAGAACTTTCAAGCACCACTACTACTTTGAAATATTGTAAAGAAAACATGTTCAGTGCACCCAGTTAAAACAATCATTCATAAAGAAAACATTGTAAGCTAGAAAGGCTGAACAAAGAACCACTACTTTGAAATATACGTTAGTTATAACACCATTTAACCTCAGTTTGGTAACACCTTTCAGGTTTTATCATTGTTCGGTGTGATTAAATATGCACACAAAGCTACTACTGTAAATGCCTTATGGAACTAAATTATTTCTTTCCTTAAGATAACTCAGCCAAACTGGGTAATTTGATTGATTGTTTTTATAGGAAAAGTGCATTTGGCATATAACACATGGGTTCAGTTGTATCATACTACAAGAAATATAGAGTATATCCTTATCTACCTGAAATTGTGCATAAGCAAAGAGTATATAGGGTTTTTCATGGGATATTACTTGTCGTCAATATGTAAAACAGATTTATTAGCAATCAGGATGAACATGATGGTACATAGAGCTTAGTAGTGAAGTATTGTTCTTATGAATACGGTTATCTGAAACAACAAAATAAAAACCAGTTTCCTGTTGTGCTTCAATTTCAGTTTTAATATAAGTTTTATATCTCATCTCATAATTCGGTTGGTACTTATTATCTATTAATAGGGCATATAAGTGTGTCTGATTATCATGCAAAAATTGAAAAGTGATATCAAGTGTAGGAACATTCACGTGTTAATTGCTAATAAGTTGATAAGTTATTGGATATTTATGTAGGTTTATTAGACTGAGTCTCTATAGTTGACAAAAAAATAGTGTATGGTATGCTTCTAAACGTATTGTTGTATCCAATGGAATGTATGCATTAAATTTTCAGGGGAGGTAAACATTTTGTATAAGAGAAAGGAAGGTGGATATGGCCTGATACTTCCAAAGGAAGATGAGAATGAAGTGCGGAACCTTAAAAACAGAGTGACAAATGCAGCAAGTGTAACTGGGTAACAACACCAGTCTTTTTTTGTTCAGGAAAGTTTGTACCTTTTGGAAGAGTGAAGAATTTTTATCAAATGTTTGCCTCGTGATGAATATGGTAGGATCATTGTAACTTGAATTATGTAGACAAGCATGTGTAAATTCATATACATATACATGTATATGTATACATATACATGTATATGTATACATATGTATATCGCTTATGAAAGAGATGGGAAATTGACATATGTCTGCATTAGGTGTTAATCCTTATCCATTTAGACCCACAACTTATCTTATCTATTCGTAACGATCCTAACAAACTCGGTTCATCTGTTTTCTCTGTGCATATTCCAAATGTAATAGAAAGGATAGAAAGATACTGTCGAGGAAATCTTACGAGTCGGTGTTCATATTGTATCCAATAAGAAGTTTTGATGATACAAATCATACGATTTTAGGTTTAAATGCTCTAAGCCTCTATGGATGAATCTCCCTGAGTCATATCTTAAACGAGTGCCAAACAAACACAAAAAGGATACTTTAAAGTTTAATAGTTTGAATTCAAATGTGGGTATTATTTCAGTATTTGAATTGTGATTACTTGTCAGTTAAATTGATTTAATAGTCTTGTTTAACTCATTTTAATAAATAATAACGTAAAACTCATTTTGTAAATTTGTTTATAATAATAAATTGTTCGCATAATTAATAAGAAAATCAATTGTTAATAGAACTTTGAGCGTTTAAACAATATCTGATCGGCATTGACAATCCATAAACATCGAATAATAGAACCGAGTCAACTGACTTTGTTCAGAGCTAAAAACATTTTTCATTCATATATAAGAACTTTGTCTGCACAATATCTGAAAGTGTCGCAGCATTTCAGGTGTGCAGATAATCGTATCACGCAGAATATCTGAAAGCCTCTTTCAACTCAAATTACATTTACCATATATAATGATACATATAACAAGGAATCAGTTTCGGACGGTTGGTTATTATTTCATGGGGATAAATTGGAAGTTTCTTTGTGAGATTTATTTTTGAAAAAAGAGAGAATTAATTGGGATGTTGCATTTTAGAACGAAGGGAAAAAGCTTCGCCACATCAGTAATTTATAGATCATGATTGTATATTTAAGTAGCAGACTACAGTTCTGCCTCTCCACTTTGCACACTTTAATTACAACCTAACTGCCAATTACAACGAGTATGATCACAACATGCAAATTTACAGCGAATACAGGTCGGCCTCTCCGCTTTGCACACTTTAATTAGTATGATAAAACAGTCCAAAAGGATAAGGATCAAGATGTTTTTACATATAATAGGGACATCGATGAGTGGTTTTGACATGCATGAAAACTCGAAATTTTCAGATATACGCATGATCAGGTATAAATGCGCTTACTAACAAAAATCATGATACCACATAATTAAACGGTAAAGACTTACTTAAAATTCATTCCATTATGACGTGCTTAGCAGGCCAAGCTATAGTAGAAGAGAGCGCATCTTCCATGCACTGAAATTCGGATGTCTGCCTCCATAGCTCTACTTCCGGCTCTTTTACGATGTCTATCCAAACTTTAACTGCATTGTTTCCTAGATGTTTGAAATGTACACTTGCATTTGGATCGGTTTACTCCACCCGTCCTAAAGCTACTACTTTCCCATTTCCCGATAAACTCATTATCTTGCATTTATTGTTTGTTTTTGAATTTGCAGTCTGCAAGTTGAAAAAATAAAAAAAAATGAAGTTGCTAATCCTTGAAAAAATAAAAAGACAACATAAAAATCAAGTACCGCAAATGTTTTCACGACATCCTTAGTCGTAGTAGTAATTGTAGTATCACTTGTCTACACCGTACGAGTTGCAACTATCAGAATTAGTCGTTGTGTTTGGAATCAAGTAATCCTTAATTTTCCTTTAATCTTAGCATAATTAAACCATTCCTTGATGGTGGCCAGCTGATTCATTTGTCTAAAAACTTGTAAAAATGTTTGCAAAGCTTGTTTTACTTTTCCTATGGCTGATTCATTTATTCAAATATGGAGCTGATAAACCAAATTTGTAACAACCCGGAAAATGCGAGCCAATTTAATTTTTTTTTATTTTGGCGAATTTAGCGAATTTTGATATTTAAAATGAATTAATTTAAATAATAGCGACGAGAAATTTATTTTGAATAGAATTCGAACGTATATATTTGTATACATCGTCGTTAGAATATAAATATTTTATTTTAATTATAAAAGTAATTGAAAATGGCGCGGTAGTTCGATAATTCGATTTCAAACTTCAAATGAATGTACCGGGTGCAAAATAAACTGGATTTTAGTGAAACCAAAAATAATAGGATCTATTTGAGAATATCTTTCCAACGAATTCGAAAATTTGAAATTTCATAGCGGGAATCAAAAGATATGTTCAGTTGAAAATTCTGAATAGTCGCTATGGAATTCAGGCCCTTAAAAATAGCCATTTTGCAAACGACCTCGGATTTCGACGAAACCACTTTTGTTGGATCCGCGATGTCAAATTATTGCTAGGTTTCAAATTTCGTAATTTTTCGAATAAATATGTGAGCGTGGCGAAGGAAAACGCGTTTGACCAGTTTCAGTTGATTTTAATCGACTAGAAAATGGCCATTTTTCAAACAATCTCAGAATTTTACGAAACTAGTTTTGTTAGGACCGTATCATCAATACGAAGCGAGAAAATATTTTTCTGGAATTTTTCTAGTTAGTATGTGACCACAGTAAATTGAAATGTGCGTTCAAATTCAATATATAGAGTTATGTTTTGATTTTTGACGAAAACTGATCGAAACGATCGAATCAGCCTACGATACATATCCCATTGTGTTCGGAATGAGGGTAATTAGCTATAGACGACAGGCGGTGGGTCCCATTTCGATGTCGAAATAAAAAGTACCTTTTCGAAATTAAATAATTAAAATAAAATTAAAATTAAAACCCTCACTCTCTCCTTATACCCTCAGCCCCCCCACCCTTGACTTTTCAGAATCAATTTAGAAAGAAAAAAAAGAAAAGAAAAGGGGCGATGGGGGGTGAACCACCGCCGCCGCCACTTCATCGCGGCCCCCCAAGTGGTGCGCTGCCTCCCCCTTCTTCTTCTTCCTCCTCCACGCAGCAGCGGGCCCCCCTCCCCAGTTCGATCCAAGACGAAGCCTCCCCCAATCGACCCCCTGCCGCACCCATCCTCCTTCTTCCCTGGCCTCCGCCTCGACTACCGACCATCCTCTCCACCTCCGGCGCCCCAATACCCACTGACCCGACTGCGAGCAACTACCCCCACACCCAACTCGACGTGGAACCTCCTCCGACAGTGAATGGTAAGTTTTATTACTTGATTTAGTTGGTGATTTTAGTTATTTAAATGAAATTAGCTTTAAGATATTAAAAATTAGATTTTTAACAATAAAGATGCGATTTTAAAATATAAAACATTGAAGAAAATGTGTTCTTTTATTATATAAATAGCTATAAACAAAGATATGATAATCATTCATATAAAAATATAATTTTTATATGAATGACTTGCGTTTAAAAAGAATTGATTTTTCATGAAGAAAAGGCTTGATTTTTAAAATGAGAAAAGATGAAATTTTTATTTGTAGAAAGACGATAATTTTTATGTAGTAGAGATAATAAAAATGTGATTTTTATTAAGGTAGCTAAATAAAAATACGATTTTTATAAGATGAAGAATATAAAAATATGATTTTTACTTATGTAGAGTTATAAAAATATAATCTTTATTAGGAGAAGAGCGATATAAAAAATATAATTTCTATAATATAGAAAGGTTAAAAATATAATTTTTATAGTGATGAAATGAAAAAGGCGAGATCTTTATAATTGAAAAGGCGAAATCTTTATATAGAGAATAACGTGATAAAAATATAATCTTTATTATATGAACACCGTTGTAAAAATAGAATTTTTATCTATATAGTAGCGATGTAAAAATAGAATTTTTATCTATATAATAGCGATGTAAAAATAGAATTTTTATCTATATAGTAGCGGTGTAAAAATAGAATTTTTATCTATATAGTAGCGGTGTAAAAATATAATTTTTATCCATATAGAATGATTATAAAAATTTGATTTTTATATACATAGCTACAATATAAAAATGTGATTTTTATATATGTAGTGGCTACGGGCAACGAAAGTGACAAAAGGCGAGAACGGTGATGATTCCCTACATTGGAAGTGTCGTGGAGTTGGGATAGCTTTGGTGAGAACTTCTCACTTTAACTTTTCTTTTCTAGTTATATAATTATATACTAGGATGCAGACGGTGTTTAGTAGCACCCGACACCATCGTCCACAGGCCATGGTCTTGTTTGTTTGGTTGTGTAGTTGGTTAGATTATTTGATTTGAATTTTATTGTTTGGTGAAATGTAATGGATTTGATTGATATGTGTGTGGCGTGGGCCATTATTAGACCGAGGATAAGGCTAGGCCTTGTCCCGTTTCCAGTATCGTGCCGTTATGCCGCCGAAATTTTCTAAAATAAGTTAGAAAAATAAAGATATCATTTTATTTAATAAATGAACCGAATAGAATATCCATAGGTTGAATAAAATAATTTGGTCGTTAAAAATATAATTTTTAACGTGAATGTGAATAAATAAATATTTATAAACAAATCGGCCGATTTGTTTATATACACTGATTTGACTAATATTGATTGGGACGATAAATTTTACACATCGCTCAACTGCACAAATAAAGATCTGTGTTTGTTGATTTGAAACTCCACACGGGTATTGGGATGATATTTGGCATACACTAATCCCGGTTATTTAATTGTATGTCGATCAGTGGGTCGACAGGCTGTTATAAGCATTAATTATTTATATTTGATGCTTATGTAGTTGTGTGGTGCACTTTGGATGATGGTTGATTATTTATCGTTGCTATTGTATACATGTGTTGCATGAAATCCATATAATTAACATTATATGATGATTGATTGGGCCTCATTCCAATTGGGAAATAATGAATATTATTAAAGAAAATTCATGTGTTGAATAGAATAAATAGTCATGTGTTGACGATGTTCAGGTGTTGAGAATTCATGTGTTGAAAGTGTATTCATGTGTTGAATAAAATATTTATAAAATAAAATTTACCTTTTTATTATAAGTAAGAAGAAATATAGATTCATGTGTTGAATGGAATAAATATTCATTTGTTGAATAGAATAACAAATTTATTGAAATATATAAAGCCGTGTTGATTAGAGATGCGCCATTTAGACGTGAACGATATTTATATCGATTTTATTCAATTTTTAATGAATATCGAAAAGTGATTTCAAAATCGAATATATAGAAATGAATTCGAATTGAAATCGAATAGAAATGAATTCGAAATGAAATTGAATTAATTCGGAATTCAAATTGAATTGAAATTGAATTAAAAATCGATTTGAATTGAAATCAATTTGAAATGAATTTAAACCAATCTATAAGGAAAAATTCAATTTTGATTTGAATTTGAAATGAAGTTGAAATGGTTTTGAAAACGAATTTAAAACGATTTATAAAATACGTTTTAAAAGGAAATCGACGAAATATATAATATATATATATATATATTATATAAGTAATGGCCTGAATAGAACGCGCCGCGCCGCGGCAGTTCGTGAATTTCGACCATTGATTTTGAATTGATGTTGCGGGAGATCCGACCGTCGGATTCTCCTAAAACCGGAACCGTTGGGTTCGTATCGAAAAGAGCTTACTAACGAATATTGGAAATTTGAAATCTAACGGTTGGATTTGGAGATACGTCCAAATCAAATTTGGAAAAGGTCGCTGTATGTGCAGTTCGATGGCCGTTGATGGAAATCGACTGTACGGGCCTTGATAAAATTATTAAAAATAGTAATAATTTGTGTAAAATCATAAGAAATGATTTGGGAAAAATTAGGATGAAAAACTCCACGTTTGAAAAGATAAAAGTAGATTTTTATCGAAATGAACTAGTTTTGAACAAAAATTAAAACCCATTTATTTTTAAATAAATAAATTGGATTTGAAATGGGTTTTAAATAACCAGAATTTCTAATATATATATAATTGGAATTGAAATAGAATTGATTTATGGGTTTATCGTGAACGGTGTTTTAAATAACATTTGTTCTTTAACCCGATAATAAATAGAATGTGATTTGGGTTTATCGTGAACTGTGTTTTAAATGACATTAGTTCTTTAACCCAGTAAAGGGAGTTTTAATGAATCTGCAATTAGATTGAAATGTGAATTGATAATTTAAATTATCAAAATTGGCAAATGAGCGAGAATGGAGTATCACCAGTTTTGCTCCAAGCGATAGTTAAATCTTTAATTAGATTTGAACGTGAAATGGTAATTAAATTTACCGATAACACCGTGGTGTTAGATATGGAGTATTACCAGTTTTGCTTCATGGGATGAATAGGTTGGGATTGGGAAATAAAATAAATAATTACTTCGGTGTGGTTCGCTAATCCCGACTAGTTTGGAAAACCATAATATGGTTTGATATGATATCCAAAGGAAGATTAAAGAATAAATTTAGAAGAATTTATCTTTGATAAAATTAATGGGAGCCCTTCCCTAAGAATGTGATTTCATGAATAAAATAATATTCTGAATTGGAATGAGGCATTTGTTGTTTTTGTGTAACATTTGTTTATCATATACGTGGGTTATTCAGAAAGGCCGGGTTTATACCCATTCGGAATAACCGATTCGACGAGATGTCGAAGATGAAGACGGTGGTTGAAGACCGGAAGTCTTCACATCGTTTGGGTGATTACTGATGATCTCGATTGGGCTGTACACCCAAGATGAGAGAAACAGTTGGTGATCGTCCAGACGTACTTGGAGATGGATGGATATGCGAGGAAAGTGCCTCCGGTTTCGTTCAGACCCAGATCGAACTTGTAAATGGATTGTGTGTCTGACATTGGATTTTATTCTGTGTTGATTGATCTCTATTAAATATACATCTGTTTGGCGGCGGAAAATTTATTCTCTTGCTTAAAGCCCTTCTCTGAGACGTACGAGCTCAGAGGTTGTATATCGATGGACATTAGTCGCATGGAGTGAATTGCCAGTGTGACACGCGTAAGTGGCAATTGATCAAGGCTTCTGTTGAAAAGCAAAGTCTTGTGGTTGATGATCAAAGCATGGTCTGTGTGACGTAGCTTTGTGTATAACGTGGATTTGCGAGCCTCACACCCCGGTATGAGTCAAAAACGGGAGACGGGCCCAAGGTGTGCACGACGTTTCTTTCTAGCATGGTGGTGTCCGTGACCTACTAGCCCTGACATTTATATATACTTTTCACCTGTGTGGTTGTTGGAATGCGAGGCGCCTCGGATATAGGTCTGTAAGGACCGGGAAACGTGTGTTCAGGAATAACTAATCCTCAAAAGTAAGAGAGGACCGGCCTTGGAGGTTCCAAAGGATCATAGTGGGATCCTGAGGCATTTGCTAGAGTGTCTCGAATCGGAGAGGAGCTTGCCCCTTGCCTCGACTCATGACAGAAATCCAATTTCCAATACGTGATAATTCAGTTTTATTTGTTGAACCTAGTATGGCGACATAGTGGTATGGGTCATTCATGCCGCCTATGATTGATATTTATGATTGAAATTGTTTTGAAATTATACACCTATAATAGTATCAAATAATGTGTTTTTAACGTATCAAGCATGCTTTGGCTGTTATAAGGTAAAACCCTATCCTCCGGCTTGCGTTGCATTGTGTGATGGGACCTAGTTCTTATAACAGCTTCATTTTTCTTTATTTGGCATTGCGCTGTTTGTTTTATGCACTGGTATTCTTGGGAGGAAACCCGCTCCGTGTCATACGGCATGGTCCCTTGATTTACCGAATTTTAAAATAAAGATTAATAACTGTTTTAGTTCTCACACCAGTCACATGACTGACCTGGAGTTTATTGTTTTAACCTAAACTCTGGGTGCCCCTATTTTCCACACGGGCAGCTAGTAGTTTTGGTTTTGCAGATTTATATTCACAGGTTCCTGGCTTACAGCTGAAATAATATCCGGAAAACTCTGTATCCGTATATCTCTTTCTAGTTGTGTTTTGTATTATTTCCGCTACGATGTATTTAAATGTAATCTAAATCTCTGATATTTTCTGTGTAATATTTATTCATACTCTGTATATTCTTGTAATCTGATGGAATTATTGTAATAAACAATGAAATGTTCTTCCGTCTGAGTTCTGATTTGTCCTGTTCTCAAAACGATTAGGGGTTTCGAACGGTCTTAGTCGGTTTAACGATCGATTCGGATCGAGTGAAATTCCTTACCATTATTGTGGTATCAGAGCTCTGGTTTACAGAGCTCGAGAACAAGACACATTAGAACCGAACGAAAGAATCCATCAGATATTGGATTAATAATATCCAATTAGGATGACTCGTTAGAGATAGGATCAGTAGTATCCTAGAATGAGTGTGAAGAGTATATTTTTCAAATGAAAACAAACATTGTTTTGAAAATTTAAACCTTATTCAACGTATTTGAATATTTATTTATATTGAATTTGGACAATCCAATATATAAAGATTTTGCATATACGCGTCATGAACGTATATTCGAAGTTTTAATATACTGGATAGATATAGAATCACACTCTAGTCGCCCGGACATGGTCCTGATGATGAAGTATACCATCACTAGTATTTATTTTCGAGTGACGAAGGTGTGATATCTATATATTTCCATTAGACCGGTGTGAGAATCAAAATATAGCTAGAATACAATGTTGTGATTTGGCATCAAAAACAAGATTTTCTGTATATGTATCAAAATTATGAATTTGAAATAATAATCCGCTAATTGATTGCTGGTTGTGTTGTTCGTTTATTTGTTTGATAATTTTGAAACATTTAGCCTAATTGAACCGAATATTGAATTGTATTGAAAATTGGTCGCATTTGCTTGCATATACATGTACTTACATTGAACAGGTCATAGCAAGGAGGCTAGAGCAGAAGAATAAAATTGTTTGCCCGGCAAATAGGTACATGTTTACCATAATTTACTGTTTTGTTTGGGTGATGATGATTTTATGAGCCGATTGGCTAGCCGCTTGGAATTTTCTTTTTCTTTTTGAGATCAGAGGGCCTAAATGGCAATTTCGGGATTTTCCCGGTGCTCTCGGTGCAAGGGAGGTTATGGCGAAATTTTTCGAAAATTTAGGGTGTTAGCCAAATTTTTGAAAAATTTGAAAAGTTCTTAGAAACTGAAAAGCTGAAGAACTTAAGCCGTAGTCAAAATACTGGAATTTGAGTTGATTAGTAAAACAACTTTCGGCTTCGTTCCTTTTCGGGGACGAAAAGTTTTAAGTGGGGTAGAATGTAACAACCCGGAAAATGCGAGCCAATTTAAATTTTTTATTTTGGCGAATTTAGCGAATTTTGATATTTAAAATGAATTATTTTAAATAATAGCGACGAGAAATTTATTTTGAATAGAATTCGAATGTATATATTTATATACATCGTCGTTAGAATATAAATATTTTATTTTAATTATAAAAGGAATTGAAAATGGCGCGGTAGTTCGATAATTCGATTTCAAACTTCAAATGAATGTACTGGGTGCAAAATAAACCAATTTTAGTGAAACAAAAAATAATAGGATCTATTTGAGAATATCTTTCCAACGAATCCAAAAAATTGAAATTTCATAACGAGAATCAAAAGATATGTCCAGTTGAAAATTCTGAATAGTAGCTATGGAATTCAGGCCCTTAAAAATAGCCATTTTGCAAACGACCTCGGATTTCGACGAAACCACTTTTGTTGGATCCGCGATGTCAAATTATTGCTAGGTTTCAAATTTCGTAATTTTTCGAATAAATATGTGAGCGTGGCGAAGGAAAACGCGTTTGACCAGTTTCAGTTGATTTTAATCGACTGGAAAATGGCCATTTTTCAAACAGTCTCAAAATTTTATGAAACTAGTTTTGTTAGGACCGTATCATCAATACGAAGCTAGAAAATATTTTTCTGAAATTTTTCTAGTTAGTATGTGACCATAGTAAATTGAAATGTGCGTTCAAATTCAATATATAGAGTTATATTTTGATTTTGACGAAAACTGATCGAAACGATCGAATCAGCCTATGATACATATCCCATTGTGTTCGGAATGAAGGTAATTAGCTATAGACGACAGGCGGTGGGTCCCGTTTCGATGTCAAAATAAAAAGTACCTTTTCGAAATTAAATAATTAAAATAAAAACCCTCACTCTCTCCTTATACCCTCAGCCCCCCCCCTTTTGACTTTTCAGAATCAATTTAGAAAGAAAAGAAAAAAAAAAGAAAAGGGGCGACGGGGGGGGGGGGGGGGGGGGGGGGGGTGAACCGCCGCCGCCACTTCATCGCGGCCCCCTAAGGTGGTGCGCCGCCTCCCCCTTCTTCTTCTTCCTCCTCCACGCAGCAGCGGGCCCCCCTCCCCAGTTCGATCCAAGACGAAGCCTCCCCCAATCGACCCCCTGCCGCACCCATCCTCCTTCCTCCCTGGCCTCTGCCTCGACTACCAACCATCCTCTCCACCTCGGCGCCCCAATACCCACTGACCCGACTGCGAGCAACTCCCCCCACACCCAACTCCGACGTGGAACCTCCTCCGACAGTGAATGGTAAATTTTATTACTTGATTTAGTTGGTGATTTTAGTTATTTAAATGAAATTAGTTTTAAGATATTAAAAATTAGATTTTTAACAATAAAGATGCGATTTTAAAATATAAAACATTGAAGAAAATGTGTTCTTTTATTATATAAATAGCTATAAACAAAGATATGATAATCATTCATATAAAAATATAATTTTTATATGAATGGCATGCGTTTAAAAAGAATTGATTTTTCATGAAGAAAAGGCTTGATTTTTAAAATGAGAAAAGATGAAATTTTTATTTGTAGAAAGACGATAATTTTTATGTAGTAGAGATAATAAAAATGTGATTTTTATTAAGGTAGCTAAATAAAAATATGATTTTTATAAGATGAAGAATATAAAAATATGATTTTTACTTATGTAGAGTTATAAAAATATAATCTTTATTAGGAGAAGAGCGATATAAAAATATAATTTCTATAATATAGAAAGGTTAAAAATATAATTTTTATAGTGATGAAATGAAAAAGGCGAGATCTTTATATTTGAAAAGGCGAAATCTTTACATAGAGAATAACGTGATAAAAATATAATCTTTATTATATGAACACCATTGTAAAAATAGAATTTTTATCTATATAGTAGCGATGTAAAAATAGAATTTTTATCTATATAGTAGCGATGTAAAAATAGAATTTTTATCTATATAGTAGCGATGTAAAAATAGAATTTTTATCTATATAGTAGTGGTGTAAAAATAGAATTTTTATCAATATAGTAGCGGTGTAAAAATAGAATTTTTATCCATATAGAATGATTATAAAAATTTGATTTTTATATACATAGCAATAATATAAAAATGTGATTTTTATATATGTAGTGGCTACGGGCAACGAAAGTGACAAAAGGCGAGAACGGTGATGATTCCCTACATTGGAAGTGTCATGGAGTTGGGATAGCTTTGGTGAGAGCTTCTCACTTTAACTTTTCTTTTCTAGTTATATAATTATATATTAGGATGCAGACGGTGTTTAGTAGCACCCGACACCATCGTCCACAGACCATGGACTTGTTTGTTTGGTTGTGTAGTTGGTTAGATTATTTGATTTGAATTTGATTGTTTGGTGAAATGGAATGGATTTGATTGATATGTGTATGGCGTGGGCCATTATTAGACCGGGGATAAGGCTAGGCCTTGTTCCGTTTCTAGTATCGTGCCGTTATGCCGTCGAAATTTTCTAAAATAAGTTAGAAAAATAAAGATATCATTTTATTTAATTAATGAACCGAATAGAATATTCATAGGTTGAATAAAATAATTTGGTCGTTAAAAATATAATTTTTAACGTGAATGTGAATAAATAAATATTTATAAACAAATCGGCCGATTTGTTAATATACACTGATTTGACTAATATTGATTGGGACGATAAATTTTACACATCGCCCAACTGCACAAATAAAGATATGTGTTTGTTGATTTGAAACTCCATACGGGTATTGGGATGATATTTGGCATACACTAAGCCCAATTATTTAATTGTATGTCGATTAGTGGGTCGACAGGCTGTTATAAGCGTTAATTATTTATATTTGATGCTTATGTAGTTGTGTGGTGCACTTTGGATGATGGTTGATTATTTATCGTTGCTATTGTATACATGTGTTGCATGAAATCCACATAATTAACATTATATGGTGATTGATTGGGCCTCATTCCAATTGGGAAATAATGAATATTAATAAAGAAAATTCATGTGTTGAATAGAATAAATAGTCATGTGTTGACGATGTTCAGGTGTTGAGAATTCATGTGTTGAAAGTGTATTCATGTGTTGAATAAAATATTTATACAATAAAATTTACCTTTTTATTGTAAGAAAGAAGAAATATAGATTTATGTGTTGAATGGAATAAATATTCATTTATTGAATAGAATAACGAATTTATTGAAATATATAAAGCCGTGTTGATTAGAGATGCGCCATTTAGACGTGAACGATATTTATATCGATTTTATTCAATTTTTAATGAATATCGAAAAGTGATTTCAAAATCGAATATATAGAAATGAATTCGAATTGAAATCGAATAGAAATGAATTCGAATTGAAATTGAATTAATTTGGAATTCAAATTGAATTGAAATTGAATTAAAAATCGATTTGAATTGAAATCAATTTGAAATGAATTTAAAACGAATCTATAAGGAAAAATTCAATTTTGATTTGAATTTGAAATGAAGCTGAAATGGTTTTGAAAACGAATTTAAAATGATTTATAAATTACGTTTTCAAAGGAAATCGACGAAATATATAATATATATATTATATAAATAATGGCTTGAATAGAACGCGCCGCGCCGCGGCAGTTCGTGAATTTCGACCATTGACTTTGAATTGACATTGCGGGAGATCCGACCGTCGGATTCTCCTAAAACTGGAACCTTTGGGTTCGTATCGAAAAGAGCTTACTAACGAGTTTTGGAAATTTGAAATCTAACGGTTGGATTTGTAGATACGTCCAAATCAAAATTGGAAAAGGTCGCTGTAAGTGCAGTTCGATGGCCGTTGATGGAAATCAACTGTACGGGCCTTGATAAAATTATTAAAAATAGTAATAATTTGTGTGAAATCATAAGAAATGATTTGGAAAAAATTGGGATGAAAAACTCCACATTTGAAAAGATAAAAATATATTTTTATCGAAATGAACTAGTTTTGAACAAAAATTAAAACCCATTTATTTTTAAATAAATAAATTGGATTTGAAATGGGTTTTAAATAACCAGAATTTCTAATATATATATAATTGGAATTGAAATAGAATTGATTTACGGGTTTATCGTGAATGGTGTTTTAAATAACATTTGTTCTTTAACCCGATAATAAATAGAATGTGATTTGGGTTTATCGTGAACTGTGTTTTAAATGACATTAGTTCTTTAACCCAGTAAAGGGAGTTTTAATGAATCTGCAATTAGATTGAAATGTGAATTGATAATTTAAATTATCAAAATTGGCAAATGAGCGAGAATGGAATATCACCAGTTTTGCTCCAAGCGATAGTTAAATCTTTAATTAGATTTGAACGTGAAATGGTAATTAAATTTACCGATAACACCGTGGTGTTAGATATGGAGTATTACCAGTTTTGCTTCATGGGATGAATAGGTTAGGATTGGGTAATAAAATAAATAATTACTTCGGTGTGGTTCGCTAATCCCGACTAGTTTGGAAAACCATAATATGGTTTGATATGATATCCAAAGGAAGATTAAAGAATAAATTTAGAAGAATTTATCGTTGATAAAATTAATGGGAGCCCTTCCCTAAGAATGTGATTTCGTGAATAAAAGAATATTCTGAATTGGAATGAGGCGTTTGTTGTGTTTGTGTAACATTTGTTTATCATATACGTGGGTTATTCAGAAAGGCCGGGTTTATACCCATTCTGAATAACCGATTCGACGAGATGTCGAAGATGAAGACGGTGGTTGAAGACCGGAAGTATTCACATCGTT
This sequence comes from Allium sativum, assembly GCA_030737875.1. Taxonomy (NCBI): domain Eukaryota; kingdom Viridiplantae; phylum Streptophyta; class Magnoliopsida; order Asparagales; family Amaryllidaceae; genus Allium; species Allium sativum. The sequence goes on along the minus strand of CM060910.1, from coordinate 276,955,196 downwards.
TGGGTGATTACTGATGATCTCTATTGGGCTGTACACCCAAGATGAGGAAAACAGTTGGTGATCGTCCAGACGTACTTGGAGATGGATGGATATGCGAGGAAAGTGCCTCCGGTTTCGTTCAGACCCAGAACGAACTTGTAAATGGATTGTGTGTCTGACATTGGATTTTATTCTGTGTTGATTGATCTCTATTAAATATACATCTGTTTGGCGGCGGAGAATTTATTCTCTTGCTTAACACCCTTCTCTGAGACGTACGAGCTCAGAGGTTGTATATCGATGGACATCAGTCGCATGGAGTGAATTTCCAGTGAGGCACGCGTAAGTGGCAATTGATCAAGGCTTCTGTTGAAAAGAAAAGTCTTGTGGTTGATGATCAAAGCATGGTCTGTGTGACGTAGCTTTGTGTATAACGTGGATTCGCGAGCCTCACACCCCGGTATGAGTCAAAAACGGGAGACGGACCCAAGGAGTGCACGACGTTTCTTTCTAGCTATGGTGGTGTCAGTGACCTACCAGCACTGACATTTATATATACTTTTCACCTGTGTGGTTGTTGGAATGCGAGGCGCCTCGGATATAGGTCTGTAAGGACCGGGAAACGTGTGTTCAGGAATAACTAATCCTCAAAAGTAAGAGAGGACCGGCCTTGGAGGTTCCAAAAGATCATAGTGGGGTCCTGAGGCATTTGCTAGAGTGTCTCGAATCGGAGAGGAGCTGGCCCCTTGCCTCAACTCATGACGGAAATCCAATTTCCAATACGTGATAATTCGGTTTTATTTGTAAAACCTAGTATGGCGACATAGTGGTATGGGTCATTCATGCCGCCTATGATTGATATTTATGATTGAAATTGTTTTGAAATTATACACCTATAGTAGTATCAAATAATGTGTTTTTAACCTATCAAGCATGCTTTGGCTGTTATAAGGTAAAACCCTATCCTCCGGCTTGCGTTGCATTGTGTGATGGGACCTTGGTCTTATAACAGCTTCATTTTTCTTTATTTAACATTGCGCTATTTGTTTTATGCACTGGTATTCTTGGGAGGAAACCCATTCCGTGTCATACGGCGTGGTCCCTTGATTTACCGAACTTTAAAATAAAGATTAATAACTGTTTTAGTTCTCACACCAGTCACATGACTGACTTGGAGTTTATTGTTTTAACCTAAACTCCGGGTGCCCCTATTTTCCACACGGGCAGCTAGTAGTTTTGGTTTTGCAGATTTATATTCATAGGTTCCTGGCTTACAGCTGAAATGATATCCGGAAAACTCTGTATCCGTATATCTCTTTCTAGTTGTGTTTTGTATTATTTCCACTGCGATGTATTAAATGTTATCTAAATCTCTGATATTTTCTGTGTAATATTTATTCATACTCTGTATATTCTTGTAATCTGATGGAATTGTTGTAATAAACAATGAAATGTTCTTCCGTCTGAGTTCTGATTTGTCCTGTTCTCAAAACGATCAGGGGTTTCGAACGGTCTTAGTCGGTTTAATGATAGATACGGATCGAGCGAAATTCCTTACCGTTACAAAATTATACTCCAACTGAGAATACAAAGAACTCCATGGAGAAGGATGGCAAGTAAAAAAAAAAGAATTTGCTGGAGCTGAAAAGAGAATACAGCGACCCTAAAAAAGATTTTATTCATCTACCTGCATATTTTTGAAGTCGTGTAGCTATGGTATCATCAATATGTGAACTAAATGTGAGTTTATATTACATTTACTATCAATGAAGCTCGCTATAGTAAACCTTGATATCAATATCCATATCGATCAAATACTTGCAAAAAAAGTGGGACTAAATGCATCACTTGAAAAAATAAAATAAAAAAATGAAGTTGCTAATCCTTGAAAAAATAAAAAGACAACATAAAAATCAAGTACCGTAAATGTTTTCACGACATCCTTAGTCGTAGTAGTAATTGTAGTATCACTTGTCTCAACAACTACTTGCGATTCAGGCCATGCAACCTTCTTACCAGCAGCATCTCCAATTCGGAACAAACTAGGGGATGGCCTCCACAAAAAAGCTTCTGGATTTAGGGGTTCATCTATCCAAACAATCATAGCTCCTGGTCCAAGAGGAACATCGTTAATAATTTCCTACGAGATGCTCGAATGTAATCGTCCTAAAGCCACTAGTTGCTTGCCCCCCCCCCCCCCAATCAAAAATCTTGCATTTGCATTCCAAGCTGCTACTTCTACTCTATTAGATGTAAAAATATTTATTTAGTAAAAAATGTATATAATAAAATTGCATGTTCATTGTGAATAAAAATATTTACCTTATCTTCTCCTCCTCCATTGTTATCAGTTGAATGTAGAACAACACTATTCTTCGGCCATGCCGCAATTTTATCCTTTGCCTCCCCAATAAGTGAGAAAGAAGATGTAGGCCTCCATACAAAAGCATCGAGCTTGATTGAATTTTCAATAAAAATAATCATCGCATCCAGCCCTAAAGGAACATCATTGAAAAGCTGGTTCAGATCATCTGACACGAATCTTCCTTCAGCAATGATCTCTTCATTCCCTCGCCAATCCAATAAATCACACTTCTTCATATTTTCGTCAAAGTTACACTACATTTAAACATAGGAAAATAATGATACTAATTGAATAAAAAGTTAAAATATGAACGATGCGAAACCAATTAAAAAAAATTACTTGAGGTTTGTTTACTTCTGTCCCACTGTGTCTACTCTGCAAAATCTTAGAAAATATAAAGTTAGTTATAATTATATACAAATGTAATATTTAAGATATACAAGAAGGTAATACTTCAAGTTTAATCTGAACAATGAATTGTGGTTAGATTGTAACGCCTTGTTTGTGGAGCAAGTTAATAAATAATGTATATGTACGTTGACCGTAGATATGAGACAATGAATGAAATTATAGGAAAAAGTGACTTAGTTTAATCTGAACAACGAATTGTGGTTAATAGGAAAGTGTGGATTAAATAATACGTAAGCATGAAGCCGTGTCCTATGTGTTTTTAACCAAGTTTGATGATATCTCTTAAAAATGAAGTGCAGTTGGTTAAAAAAATGAGGTCTTTCAATTTGGTAAGATTTGTAAATAAATATAGAACATGAAATGATGTGTCTTATGAGCATAAATTTGTGTCTTCTGAGCATAAAGAGGGTAAATATAAGGAGATCTTCTTGAAAGTGTGTCTACTATTCTATATAATGGTATCCCCCACCCACCCAAAAAAAACCATATTACAAAATACGTGAAACATATGTATCAGAAAGATAGGATGATTCATTTGGTGAGTATGTTCAATATGTTGGCAGTGTCAACTGTCGTTTGATCAAAGTCTTAAAATTCATATGAACTGAGAGTGCATTGCCAATGAACTGGAATGAGCTATTTTCTAACTCATACGTATAGTGTACCAAAACAGGAAAAAAATTATTGTGGTGAAACAAAATATCTTCTTTTGTGAAGATATTCCAATGTAACCCAGTGAAACAAAATATGTTATTTTGCGAAGGTATTCAAATGTAACCCGTAACCAGTTATGCGTGTGAAGACCGTTAGGCTCATAGTCTCGACCGAAAATAAAAAAATATTTTGGCTGTTGTTTTTCATCGTCACCTAAGTGTGGATTTTGACTCTTTACTGGTGCTCCACATGATAAGAAATAACATAAGGGTTAAAAAAATACATACGTAAGAGGATACAGATTTTTCTGATGCTAGTGTATAATTTGGTACAACCGAATTAAAACAGTAGGAAATAGATTATAGATCAGAGGAAAGCGACGGATTTGAGAGCGAATGAAAAGTTCGAAATAAGAATACCAATCCATTATTCACTCATCCACCGCTCTTCAAGACATGATAACAGAACTGTTGAACATCAGTAATACAATTAAATATTAAAATCCAAACTTAGTGAGCAATTAAAAGAAATATGAGAGTAGTTTGAGTAGTTTTGATAATCAAATGGTGGTGCTCTCAGCAATATATAATTTTATTATCAACCTATGATTTTAAGAATTTTTTTGACGGACTTTAATTAATGGCCGAGCATGGCAAACAGTAGTACAAATGGTCTCAGCAAATAATAGTAACTTGGTCTGCTTAACGAAACATAGTGGTTTTAGCATAGTATTTGCTCGGATCTCTAAATCAACTTTGAAACCGTAACCTGGATTTACTGGTATAACCGTATAACGATGAAAAACCGATCGTTCAATTATTTGAGATAGTTTGCCTGAAAGAAACATTTTAGATAAACTGATGCCTTTATTATTTTAGCAATGCAATATGTAGTGATAATTTGCACTTGATTTTTCTCTAGTTGTAGAAATCTCTTCTCTAAGTCCGACACTTTGCTTTCAAGTAGCAGTGTATGCTTATCCTTAACTTGCGATAAAGCCGCTCTACTAAGACTCATTCCTCTTCCCATCGCTCTAAGTCGACCCGGTCTTTCTTGCCCTAACACCTGTGCAAGTGCATCTTCTCTATAATTAATTGGCGAGCTCGATTGTGAAACACTTTCAATTTGTTTAATCTTTTCCTACAAAACATGATTAATTTCATATTATTGCAGTTTAAATACCACAGTGCAAATCGTACTTGTTAGAACTTTGAGGAAATTCACGGATCTTTTTGTAGTACAAATCAATGGTGTATTGTGCAGCAATTAATTTATCGTTCAGATGCTCATGATATTAAAAGCAATAAAGTTAAATAGACTGGAAACTATACAATCGATATATAAAGATCCGATTACAGGTATCAAAGAAAACCAGGTCTATGTATCATAGGTACAGATATCAAATAATGCACGGGCAAAAACATTGATTGAAACAGTGATATGAAGCAATGTCAGTGTGTTGTAGGAAATTGCTTTGGCGACCTAATTTTGAGCTCATTATTACCCGTCAAAATAGCTTTGGTGACCCTAGCAATCACCGTAATATCCAGCATTTGAATTGCAGTTCTATCAAGAATATTTAGCCGGCATTAAAAATTCATAATGATCATCAACCATTAAAAAATACCAAAAAAAGGATTAAAATAAATGTGACACTTTGAAACAGAAACGAGTAGACAAAAGATTGAGCTGTAGTCACTGCCGATCGATAAAAGTTGATATTTGTTCAACAGTGTGACCGACTTTCACTGTAGGGAACTCAGAAGGTACAACCAAATGAAAATTTTCAGAAAAAGGGTATTTATTGCTTCCCAATCTTCACAGCACTAAATCATTATGTAGTACTAAAACATGGTATTTAAATTAAAATAGGAAACACACTCACAAGCTTGCAAATTTAAATACCACATATATGACATCTTATATTTTTTCAGAACTCATCGAAACATAGTATTTATATGTCTATCATACATATTTGATAAGTATGAAGTTACTATAGCATCTGCAGCAATCATATTCACCGGTTCACCATTTTTCTTAGTGCGAGATTTGATCCAGACTACACTTCTAGAGACGGCAGAGCGATCGCTACTTTCACTTTTCTACATTCAAAATCACCAAATAACAAAAGTAATTAAATTAAAAGTTTCGTAAATATTGCAGTAAATATATAACTACAATTTTGCTACCAAATCTTCAGCTTGTCGTGCCATTCCTTTACGACTGGACGTGTGTGGCAACTGCCTCTGTCTAATAGCTTTGTTCTTCTCGCTCACAGCCTAAAATAAGAATGGTATGGTAGTATTCAACTTAGTCATTACAGATAAATAAAATTAAAGTACATTCATGAGTCTTGCATTAACAAAAGCTAGCTAGTTTTATAACGATATAAAATTTTCAGATGATGAGTGCATTGCATTTACTGTCATATAGTTTCAGTTCTTAAAAGTTGCAATTTTTATTCAATTACAGATAATCAAAGAAGAAACTGAAGACTACCTCCCCCTTTTGAATGATGAATACATGCAATTTCATAACGGGCTGGATGTATGTTTTACTAGCACCATACATTTTTGACATTTGACATGCATATACACATTCCAATGCAGTTGTATTTAATTTAGTTTTTTGTACATTAGTAGTATATAAGAAAATTTCTCGTACCTTGAATTCCGAACTTGTTTTCAACTTGATAAATTTCTTCCATTCATTTATACATCTAATGTTAGATGGTTTTAACTGAAGTCTTTCCTCCATGGACTTGGCTTGTAACACCTTCCGAACTAATCTACATTTTGATGCCCGCCAAATACCACCCATTTGTTGAAAAACTAGAGTTTTGTGCCAACCTAAATCCAATTTAAACCTTGCCTGCGACAATAATAAAAGTTGTTATAGTTTGCTTGCAAATACTGGCACCAAAAGTGGTCCTATCATTGCATGTTTTCTCCACCACATAGTAGGTTCCACGAATATGGCGAAATTAATTATAAGTTTAACATGTCCAGTAATTAATATAGCAGTTAAAAACTAAAACAATGCCTGTGAGATAGATACAGTTCATCTAACTTAAAATTTGTGACAATAATGCATATATATTGCAAACTGTCTTATGATTGAAATTCAAACTTCAATCTGAAATGTTGAAAAAGTTGCTTCAATAACTTAAACATAATACATGGTTTACTGTCATAAAGCACTAGGATCCACTATGCATTGTCTAAAATTTATTTGTAAATAAAGACAGTATAGTACAATAAAAGTTGAACGATAAAAGTGCACTTTTGATTAATGTGGATAATAAGTCGGATGTTAAAGTCGTTAATTGGGATAGATCAACATCATGAGTACAACTATTCAGAGTGTCACCTGGATGCTTTCCCATAAAACATCTTTCAACTCGGAACTAACTTGCTTCCATCCACTTAGTGTAACCGGAACAATTTCTCGTACAAGTGGTCCTAAATTAGAGGATAATTTGACTGACCCAGGTCCTATTGGTTCGCCCGTACTATTAAATTCAACTTCTATCAGCTCCGAAGAGTTGAATGGAAGTCTTCTGACTTTGGTTGGCCCTCTAGGCTTTCTTGTCGATTTTCCTTCTGCCTGAACTCCGTTGTCAATTGTTTGTAGATTGTCTTGTACTTCATCATTGTTTTCTAATACGATTTGAGCTTGATTGTTTTCTAATGCATGTGGGTTGTCATGCATTACAGCAATATTTTCTGGTTCAATATCAGCCTCGTTTTCTACTTGATGGTCTTCTAACAGCTCTTCTCTCGTACATTTATTCCTCTGTTCGTCTAGTTCATTTTGCGTGTGACTTTTCCTTTTAATGGCCTTATTCTTCTTTGCTATTTTCTGTTTATAAAAAATAAAAGGACAACTGTCATTTATGGAGTTTAGATGATCTATAGTTGTACAAGAATCTGGTAAGACAAATATTACATCAGATAAGCAAACAAAATCAAACATCTATAGGCATGGAAAAACTTATCGATATCAATACATGACTGTAGTGAATTACATAGTATCCAAGCATCTTGTTTGAGTACAGTATATGCAACAATATCTAGACTGAAAAATGCATGTCATAGGTATGAACGTGCATACACACCATGCCCAAAATTTAAAACACTAATCACTCAAACACTCAGCTATATAAATTTGCAAGCACTAATTTACACATAACATAGGAAAATTCCAAATTATTTGGCCAGTTTGATGCTTTGAACATCTTTTGACTATAACTATATCAAAGACCACATTTAAGAAACATGTGGAATAAAAGAGAAAGCAAATGTCGATGGGGAGAGAAAACCTTAATTTTTGTCTTACCAGATTATTAACGAGTGTTTGTTCTTAAAAATTAAAATCCATATGTATTTGCATCATGACCTGACCTGACCTAGGAAATTAAGGGTTTCGATAAATATGTTTGTTCTTAAAATTAAAATCCATATGTATTTGCATCATGACCTGACCTAGCTCAACAATTGGGTTATAACCGATTTGTTCAAGTCGACAAGTTGTCTTTAACGCGAAAACTGGCATGTTATTCCCCTGACAACTTTCAGTCCTTACCACAACTTCCACAGGGAAGCATCATTTTCTGTCTCTTTGATGTGATCATAACAGCAACAAAACTGTAATTCCATAGTAAATTTGTACCTCGCTTCTTTTAATATGAATGTTGTTTTGTTATGGATAAAATATAGTGTAATGGTAAGCTTTTCCGGTCTAAGTCGACATTAACATGTAGCTCAACAATGGGCCTTTCCTAGGTCAGGTCATGTTAGCCTACTCCAGATTATTAACGAGTCGTAATTAACGAGTGTCTGTTCTTAAATATTAAAATCATCTAATAGCATTGAAAAAAATGAATGAGCGTACCAATTTAGAAAGTGTAATCTCATCGTTTGCTTGATTGTCTCCAAGCTGCTTATTTGTTGTGCTTTTCTTTTTCTTCTCGTTGAATTCTTTTTGCATGTGCCGAGTTCTTACATTCCCACAGTTGCTCATTTTCTGTACCACAAGCAATGAACTAATTATTTGCAAATTCAAACAAGGCATACAAATTATTTACAGAGTATCATCAAGAATAAATAATTAACAATATCATATAAAGCACTGTATGACAACAAGCTTGTGTCTTAATTATGTTCAAGTCCTATAATAACACTATCTAAGGTTTATACATACATAAAATCAGTTGTCGTTGTCTGCTTCCAATATCATGAAGCAAAACAAGGGAAGACATAGACCCCAAAAAATGAGAGCAATAAACGCAATATAACTTTATTTGAATACTGTAATATGATGATTAAATACTACAATTAGATACTGTAAAATTCATTTTTTGGTGCATGTATTAAATACTGTAATTAGATACTATAAAATGAGAGCAATAAACGCAATATAACTTTATTTCAAGACTAAAAAAAAATTGGTGCGTCTATTAAATACTGTAATTAGATGATTTGCTAATTATTTCCAATATCAAGAATTTAAAAAATTGATATGCCTAATTATTTCCTAATTTTTGTAGTTATATAACGATAGAGTGATTTGTCTCCGCTGATTGTACATGTGCAAATTCATTTGACTAAGGCATAAGACGTGCATAGTGTAGCTATGATCTAGCCAGTTTGCTTTATATTGAATATTGCGCTGCATGCTTTTTGTTGACCTTGTATTCATCCTTAATTCATTTGACTGATTTAAATCGTTGCTTAGCAATCAAATCCGACGCATCTCAGGATTATCATGATTTTCCTAATTAATAATCATATGCATAGTGTTCTGGCATCCAGTGATCATATGATATATCCTGCTATCATCTTCCTTCATATCCACCCATCCATTATACAGAATTAATAAAATTCCAAATGTTATAAATTAAATACTCTACCACAGCTATATATAGTTTCTGCCGCAACCATATAGCTGACTCCACCACACAGCCATGTGTAAACGTTTACTTTTATTTGATTTTCTAAATCACACATTTATATAAAGCTTAAAACTAATACAACTTGTGTTAGCAGCAATTTTCCTACCAAGCGATCGTTGTAACAATTGCCAACGTAAACAACAATTGTGTCATCATATTGCAAATACAATACTTTGAGAATTTTGGTTCCTCTATATATTCTGAAGGTACCCAGTTCCATTAATTACAATAATTACAATTAAAAGAAAGGGTAAAGTGTAGTAGTAGTAGTACCATGTAATAATTCTAATCGCTTTTATTTACACACAAAGATATACACAATTTTGGATATTTGCGTTTAGGTTAATGGATACATATTGGAATGCTAAATTCAAATAAAATATACGTGGCACGATTTTATTTACATATCCATGCATGGTAGAGGGGTGTGCGTTCTTGTGCGTGTAGGGCATATATATATACATATATAGTGATAATTATTTAAAATAACAACATTTTGCGTAAACACTTGCCAATCAATTCCAATTCAGTTGCAGTTAATTATAATCAATGCTAACATGCAGTAAGCAACACATGCGGATATAGAAAAATAAGCAACATAAGTGTTGAATCAAAATATCATAATCATGTTCCAAGTGGAGAGTGTAGTTATGGTTTACTAAAATTATTTATTTGAACGGGCTGGTGATTGGTGCAGGAAGATGTACATGAACATGTACCATTCATTTTTCATATATGAACAAACATTATTTATGATTGTGAAGTTTCTTCTTTTGGGTTTATTCACCTAATTTGAACAGGTCCATAGGAATAATTCAAGGTCTTAGAATGTAGACGAAAACAATTGAAACTTAGCTCTCAATGCGTAAGATTAAGTAGAAATTACAAACCTCACAAGCAAATAAGTGTGGAAATCTACTCAAATATGCCTTCACAATCTTCTCTAACATAGCTAACATTCTCAACCGAATCAATATACATGTCGGTTTCTTCACAATCTTCCCTAACAAAGCTAATTTCCGTAATAGGATCATCTGTCTCTAACTCATGATAGCCTCTTGGTGGTGCTTTCATTACAACATACCAATTAGAATGGTCATTCTCTCTAGAATAAAAAACTTGTTTTGCTTGAGATGCAAGGATATATGGATCTTTTACAAATGAAGCTTGATTTTGTTGTAAATTGGCAAGAGTGAATCCATCTTTGACCTTCACTCCATTTCCTATATTTGCCCAGTGACACTTGAATACGGGAATATAAAAAACATGATAGTCTAGCAAGATTATGTCTGTCACTACCCCATAATAAGTGACCACATCAACTCTTTGAGAAACATCTTTTGCACTTGCCCTACACATGGTAGTCGCATCGTAAGTGACTCCGTAGTTTTGGGTTTCTCTTTCAACGCCTTTTGTATGAAAACGTTGTCCGTTAATTATATAACCTTTATAGGACAATGCATTACTACTTGGCCCAAAAGCAATCAATCTTAGTATTTCATCACTTGTTGATTGAAAAGGTACCTAGAATCAAATTGTTTTACATAAAATTTGAAGTAAAAAGGAATTTTTTTTGTCCATGGAAGGATAATTAAAATTAAACTAACCTTCTGTTTAATCCAATCTGAAAATTATCCACATGTTTTTTCCACAGTAACGTCACATATTTTTCCAAATTCTTATCAGAATTTTGTAACTCCTCCAAATGCATACTGGTGTTTAAATAATTTTACCCAAGTTATATTCCACATCAAAATTTTAATAAAAAGGTATAAACAAAATATATTATGTACTTACTCTAAGTATGGTTCCACCACAGCTATATTCATTAGCACAGACAAATGAGCAATATCTTTTTCGTTCGATGACAATGTAATTGTCTTCGGTTTTAAAATTGGACGTCCTTCAAGTATCGCTTTGTTTTCATAATCTTCATTTCAGACTTCTTTCCCCTCCATTTGTACTTTCTTTTGTAGAAGTTCACTAAAAAATCTCATTGATTCTCCTACAAGATAAGATTCTGCAATACACCCTTCAGGTCGTGCATAATTCCTTACATAATCTTTAATTGTTTTCATATACCTTTCAAAAGGATACATCCAACGAAAATGAACCGGGCCACATAATTGCGCTTCTCGTCCAAGATGAATTGTCAAATGTACCATTATATCGAAAAAGGAAGGTGGAAAATATCTTTTGAGTCCACACAAAATTTCAACAATCTCATCATTAAGTCACCTCAATGTCTCTCTTTCAAGAACACGTTGGCATATTTGATTGAAAAACGAACACAAACGAATTATTAGTGTTCTAACTTTTTTCGGTAACAAATCTCTAACCGCAACAGGTAACAATTGTTGCATTAGGACATGATAATCATGTGACTTCAACCCACTAAGTTTGCACTCTTCTAATGATTCAAAACTTTTGAAATTTGAGCAATAACCATCGGGACCTTTAGAATCATGTAACCTTTTACAAAATATTTTTTTTCGGACAATGACAACATACATGGAGCCGGTGGTAGATATGTTCTATTCCCACAAGGTTGTGCATAAAGACTTTGTCGAATCCCCCATTCCTCCAAATCCTTCCTTGAATTAATCCCATCTTTCGATTTATTATCATGCAACATCGTGCTTATTAGGCTTTCAGCGACATTTTTCTCAACATGCATCACATCTAAATTATGTCGCAATGGAAGTTCCTACAAATATCGATAATACAACAATTTATTAACTTTTATATTGTTAGGCCTATTAAAAAAAATATAATTTTAATACTAACCTTCCAATACGGCAAATCAAAAAAGATTGATCTTTTTTCCACCTTAATAGCTCTTTTTTCCCATCATCTTCGTCTTCTTTACTGTGAGTACTCTTCCCCTTCCTCTTTTTACTTTTTAACTTCTTACTCAACTCTGTCTTTAGTTTCTTCTTACTCATCCTCCTTTCTATTGCTTCATTCTTACCTTTTCCAAAAACATTTGGAAAATCGTCCAAAATAGCAGAAATGTTTCGTCCCGTTACAATTCTAGGTCTATAACCCTCCTCTACAGTGTTATCAAACCAAGTTTTTTTTTCTCTCCATGGACGTGAAGGGTCTAAAAACCTTCTATGTCCCATAAAAACACTTTTCCGACAATGCTTCAACCATCGATGATGAGTGTTAACACCGCATAATGGACAAGCTTTTTCGCCTTTTACACAACATCCTGCAAGATTTCCATAGGCTGGAAAGTCGTTTATTGTCCATAGTAAAATTGCTCTTAAATTAAAAACTGATTTACTGAATGCATCATATATATCAATTCCATTATTCCATAAATAATTTAAGTCTTCTACCAATGGTGCCAAGTACACATCAATATCTTTTCCGGGTTGCTTTGGTCCAGGAATTATTAATGTTAGCATCATATTTTCTTTTTTCATACATAACATAGGCGAGAGATTATATGTCACAAGCATTACTGGCCAACAACTATATTTGGAGCTCATCGAGGCAAATGGATTGACACCATCTGAAGCAAGACCAAGTCTGAGATTGCGTGGATCGGATGAAAATGATTTCCACCTCTCGTCCACTGCATTCCATGTTACAGAATCTACAAGATGTCGCATTTTTCCATCATTGCTTTTATTATTGAAATGTCACCTTAGGTCTTCTGCCATTTGTTGCAATCTATACATTCTCCTAAATCTTGGAATGATTGGAAAATACCTCAACACTTTAGCTGGAACACCACGTATAATCTCCTTAGTGTCCTCATTTATCTTCCATCTCGAAGAATTACATTTCGGACAACTTTCTAAATCTTGAAACTCTTTTCTAAAAAGACAACAATCCTTCTTACAAGCATGAATCTTTTCAAACCCCATGTCAAATACTTTGAGAAATTTTTTTACATCATACAAAGTCTTAGGAAGTACATTATTCACCGGCAACAACAACTATAGTACCTTCAAAAGCTTATCAAAACCATTATCGGATAATCCAACCTTACATTTAAGATTATACAAAGCAGTGATGGCGGATAGTTTAGTTTGATCTACACAATCAGGATATAAGGGGGTTTCTGCATCCTCCAAATTCTTAAGTAATTCATCCTCACGTTTTTGAACATCCTTGTCTTCATTAACATCGGTAAAAAAAGCATGATTCATAAAATCTTCATCTTCAAAATGAATAGCTTTAAGTAGGTCAAATGTATTGTCCAACTTCATGTCTACGCCCACATTTAATTGTTCGCCATGATGATACCACTTAGTACTGCTCTTGTACGTAGGATCCATCCCCCTTATAATTAAATGCTCAACAATAACGTCATCATCTTGTCGACTAAGATTTCGGCAATCTAAACAAGGGCATAAAAGTTTCTCTACATTTCTTATATTTCTCTTTGCAGCATCTACAAAGCTTCTTGCCCCTTGCGAGTACTCTTTGGAAGTTCTATAATGAAAAAAATCAACAAAATAGTTGAGTTTTAACGTCAAATATTTTTATTTTCTGAAATTAAACACAGTTGAGAATATTGAATTATCTATTTACCTGTGTAAATAAACCCAACCTTTTTCCATCGACATACAATTTAGGATACACACGGGAAGAAAGAGTGCTCAAGCTCCAAAACTACATAGAAAAAAGATTGCTACAGCATAAAGTACATTAAATTCATATCAACGTCATCAACCTCAGCTGCTCATTTTTTATTCCTTCACTCTTCGATTATTATTAATCTCAGACCAAATGGTAACAACCGTGGTGAGATCTCATTCCTAGGCAGTAGAAAAGCCTACATACTCTCTTGTGTACGCTTATTTTTTTACTATATATATTATCATAACTTTAAGCGAATGATATGTTGATAATAAACCTCATTATTCAACCGTGGTGAGATCTCATTCCTAGCCAGTAGAAAATGCTTTTTCTATTGAAGTTATTTTGTTTAATATAATTTCCATGTTTAAATTTTAATTCAATGATGATTGTCATTCAAGTTTTTCTTGCTGGTACTAATCGAGCGAACAAAAAACATTAGTTACAACTTTTTTTATTTACCTAAGATGTCATTAGAGTCTAATGCATGTTATGAATTTATCAAAATGCGATGAGATTTGTTGGAATCAAGCAATACCTAGAGCACAACAAAGTCGAGTTGATCAATACCTGATCCGGACTAAATTAGTAATTGATCAATATCTAATCCGAAGAAGATTAGTAGTTGATCAATACCTAATGCTTTTTCTTATTTCAAACTCCTTATTTTAAGGAGTAACTTTTAAATAGCCTTAAATAGTACCTTTGAAATAAAATCTTTTGGATGGTTTGATAAAATATGTTAATGGAACTATCATGCTTCTACAACTTGGTCAAGTGCCAACAATAGTCTTCTCATCTCTCTTTGCATCAACTAGGCTCACAACCTCACATCTCTCTTTGAAATTTAGCTAATAAATATGGACCTATCATGATTCTACAACTTGGTCAAGTGCCAACAATAGTCATCTCATCGCCTGAATTAGCTAAACATGTATCAACCATGTTTCTCTCTCGGATTTTTCCCTATGTAAACCGAGCTATTGACACAGTAACTATCATCGGTTTTCTAAACAAGTTTTCATCCATATTCTTCGTCCCCAATCTTTGTTCAAGAGACCATTGATATTGGCCTATAAGGCAGTTTTATCCTAGAAACTATGAAATACTACTAACCACTTTGCACGATTTCGATATGGCAACAAAATGTCTTAAAAAAAAGAGACTTTAGTACGCGACTCCTGAAACTATAACGATATAGAAATTAGATAACCTATTTAAAATTTGTATCAAAGTTCAAACCAATGGCATCTTTCTTTATGGATCATCAACATTGACAATTTCAGCAGATATCACACTACAATAACAATAATACATACATGCATAGGCATACAAACATTTATGTCAAGGAGGATTTTAGAGCTAACAGTGCGTTTGCACTAAAATATATATAATTCAGCGAAAACATGTATGGATTTCTTTTCAAAAAAGAAATTATTTATACTAAAATATAAAAGTGAAAATACAAGTGGTATAATGTTCTAAAAACAGGGTTCTACAGGTCATTAGTTGGAAAAAAAATATCGTTCTACTCACAAAATATTCATAACCAACTAACCAAAACATTAATCTAACAAATAAAGCAAAAATAATGACAACATAAAATTACCTGACTTCAGGATTGATGGTAATGTTACTATATAGAGAATACACGCAGATACCCACAACTGAGCCAACAGCAGCAAACAATGGGTAGACCTACCACCAAAATAAAATTAAGAATTAGGTAAAAAATTAATTAAAAAAATGCCAGCATATTTCTAATTATATATGTGCAATGACAGAGGAAAGTAGATGATAGTAGCATATAATATTAATACCGCCCAATCAAGGGAAGAATTTTTTAATCAATGCCTACATTCATAAAATGAGTAAAACCCATCTTATGTCTTTCAACTTCTCCAACGTTGCCAACATAAAATAGCGAAAAGGAAAAGAAAAAAAAGGACATGAACATGTATACAAGAAAGAAAATAACGAATAAATATGTTGATTTATTATACGTAAAGGATAAAATATGAAGATGCATATGTCATGATGCAAAACAAGAATCAAATCCAATCACAGCTAATGTAACATGAATATTCCCATATTCCCCTCATAATGTAACATGAATATTCCCATATTCCCCTCTTTTTTCAAAGGCAAGATCATAATTTTTGTCCCATGAACAAATCAAACTTTTCTCAAACTCGGCTAATTTTCTTAGCAATTCGATTTTAAATCATGTATAAAACTCTTATTTTAAATATGCTTATAAGAGAATGCAGCAACACTTGGGATAAAAATTGATGAACAGTAACAAGAAACATTTTTAAAGTCCACCATGAAAATTTCAAATTAATAACGTAATCCAACATAATATGAAAGGGCGGGACATCTGCATGCAAAATCTAGGACCCGCGGATGATACCTGAAAATCCGAGACTTGTCCGCACCAATATTCAAAAAAGGATACATATATAATACCGGAAACGTAAATACATATACAAAGACACCTACAACCAAAAATCGTATGTCCATCGTTTTCAAAATTATAGTAATTATAGCCTAAAAATATGTGTACTTCGCTACAATAAAAGATCCTTTTTATCGTTTTATTATGTTAAAAAATTCATATTATACACAATACTTTCAAAATTATAGCATATTTCTACTCACAAAATATTCATAACCATATATATATACATATACACACACATACATACATACATACATATATATATATATATATATGCATGTCATTAATTATGATGGCTGATCAGAATTTATTTATCTATATACTATGATGTTACAGACAAAAAAATTTCAGTTCAAAACTGATTCTTGTAAATATACAAGTATAGGAATAATTGCATGCTAAGGCAATCAATAAGTCATAACTACTGCTATGTTAATGAAATATGTATTAAAAGATATGGCAATGGAGATGCATATATGTAAACATGAAAATCATTCATTAATGTTCATATATGAACCAAATTAGAAGTTTATGAATTAATCTAAAACCAATTCAATTTTGATATATTTGTTTATACATGCAGTATAAAGGCAAATATCATGTTATATTCGCTGAACTTTTAAATCTAATTTGGATCATGTATATTTATCAACATAAATATACAAACAGATCATTAATATCCTAATCTATTAACCATGATCTGTCAAGTATATGATGCAAGATATAAGATGAATCGGTTTTTATAATATTGTTCAATACCCAGATTCGGTATGTTCATGAAAATAATAAAGTAAGTCACACTTGTTTTTAAATAATAGGACATATTAGAACATTTATTATTATGAACCCCACTGGCTTACCATTTGAATTAAACACATAGCATGTTAAAAAAAATATTAAAAATATTGCATTTAGAACGTATTTTCATCTAGCAGCATGGTGATGGGAACTCAATTGTAACTCCTCCTGTTTAAAAAAGGATTCGTTCTGTAATGAGTTAAATCAAACACCACTGACCATCAATTACGTCCAAAGTCTTCTAATGTGATTTACATGAAAGAGGCAGGTGCGTCAAACTGGTTGAACATATATGGCCTAACGATAGTTGCATGATGAGAAGTTCAAGTTGTGCTAATATGCTTACAATTATTGTAACTGGTTTTCTAATGCTTTAATCTGAATAGACCTCTGCTGATAAAAAAAAGTGTTTAAGATCAAAGAAGTATTAAACTACTAAGTGCTTACACTGTGTCTAATTACAGACAATTTTTAATTTTTTGCATTTGTTTTACCGTAATTTAAGGGTATCATTCTTATTATCGCGTTACTCTTTTGAAGATGCACTTTGATTTTATCACATGGTTATCTAAATCAAAAGGAATACATAACTCAACTATGAAATAGTTGTGACTTAATTACATAAGGCAGAATTTCTGTTCTCAAAACAGAAAACAGTATTTTATATTATTTTCTACTTTTTTAAAGGTTCCTTTTTGTCGGATATAAATGACCCATTAAGAAAATGTATGCCTAAATACTGGTCTCCTAATACCGAGAGGTAAAATTTTGGAAAACTGCCATTTATCCAACTGCTTAGTGGTACTTAGATTATAATTGTCATATACCGGACATCATATGTGCAAACATATAGGCATAAACCTCTCATCGGCATACTCAAATTTTCATTAAACCGTTCAAAATAAATAGGTATTATATTATTCCTAACACTTCAATTTATACATGTAAAAAAACGAATGTCTGTGCATATAAAATTAAATTGTTAGATAGTTTGATGCTTAAACAACAAAAGTAAGAGAAACTCTAACCAGAAACTACCATATGTTCTATTATGTTTGCTTAATCTGTTGGCCTGCAGTGTGCTGTGCATAAAAGGTGTACATATCAAAATTATTTTACGCAATACATTTTAAGGTAATCATTTGCCAGCATTATATTGTAAATTACATCACATGTTATCATAACTAATGCTGTATAAACAGTAGAATACTGATAGCTGGAAGAAATTTTAAGCTCCCTACATAGAGTTTATACACATGGACCATGGCCTAGTCAGCCTTCAGTCGCCTCTAAAACGAATTCCATTATAACTTAATTACATTGAAGTGTTATGCCAATTGGTTACGTAAAAATTATCATTGTCAACACTTATAAATAAGTTATTTTCATGGTATTTATGTAGAATGCATCAACATTAAATAACTTATGTAATTAGAAAACAGTCAAGATCAATGGAACAAAAGTTAAACTACAATTTCCATGAGTCCATGGGTTTTAATAACTTATGTAAAAAATAGATACATTATCAAATGGAGTAGTTTAATTTACAATGTCAAACTAACATATTCAACTGACAACATCAACGCCAATTTATTTCTTTACAGGGTTCAATATTCTTAGCCCAAAATTTTCACTGAACATTTAATATCCCAGTAATATTTTAAAATCGGAGCAACGTATTTCACACCAATTTCCTTGCATGTTCAGTTGAGAAATGAAAAGTTCCTAGCATAGTAGCAGCCATTGTGTATTGGATTAACCACAGCTGGCTCAAGGGTGGTCACCATTCAAACCAAAATTAACTTCAATTCAAATATATAAAAATTGTCAGTTATTCCAAATATTTGTTCCAAACTACATTATAAACATCATGATAGTTGTGAATTTTGTGGATTACAGACGATGGATTAAAATTTAAAAATAACATTTTGATTACCCTAAAACAGCAACCCTAATCGAATATTAGATCCACAATCGTAAATTCATAATCGTAAATCCATAATCGTAAATGCATAATCGTAAATATAGATCTACAGCACACACAAACAAAGAATCAGGATCGCTTACCAAAATCCAAATCGAATATTAGATCCAAAACGCATCGCCCTAGCTTCGACAGAGATTGGAGATGGAAGAAGTTTTGAAGGGACACCGTGTATAAGAATTGACGAGATTGGAGAAGGAAGAGGGTTTCGCAATCGGTTGATGATTTGTGAGGTACGGTGTAAGTTTTGGAGGAAGCAGAATGGATTATCGGGGAAGATTGAAAAATTATTTGTGAAGTGGTAGCCGTGAAAATAAACTAGCGTTACACTCTAGCTACGTGAAAAGAAGCCAGCGTTACGCTCTAATTAAAAAACAAATTCAGGTTGAAAGAAATAATTAAGCCTAATCAATAACAGTTTAGAATAGTATGTTATAAAATATTATATTTTGTTGTAGTGACAAGGTAATAAGTGGTGATCGTCCAGATGTACTTGGAAATTGACCGGATATGCGAGGACCTCTCTCCGGTATTGGACATACGGGATGAGGAATAAGGTGCCTCCGGTTTCGTTCAGACCCAGAACGGACTTGTAAATGGATGTGTGTCTGACGTTGGATTTCATTCTGTGTGATTGATACACATCGCTTGCACAACATGAATTGCCTGTATGGCATGCTGAGATGCAATTGATCAAGTCTTCTGTTGAAAAGAAGAGTCTTGTGGTTGATGATCAAAGCACGGCTTTAATATAGCGTAGCTTTGTGTAGCATTAATTCGCAAGCCTCTCACCCCGGTATGGACCAGAAACGGGAGAGGACTTCAGGGAGGACATGCTTTTCGTTCTAGCTAGGAGTGGCATAAGCGTTTTACTAGCCCTTACATTTTACTTATGTGGATGATGGATTGCGAGGCGCCTTGGTTATATCGGTCATTCCGGGGCCGATAGTTTGGTCAGGATATGACCAGTTTACGCCTCATAGAGCAGGGAAATGCATTGTTCTAGCATTTTAATCCACTTAGTATGGACCGGCCCTGACGATTCAAGGCTTGTCTGCGCGCTTGCCTGAGGCTTGGGCTAGAGAGTCTCGAAGCGATAAGGACGATCCCTTGCCTTGGTTCACAGATAGAAATCCAACTTCCAATACGACATTTTGCGATTTTGATTGTAGAGCCTAGTATTGGCGA
Organism: Allium sativum; assembly: GCA_030737875.1. NCBI lineage: Eukaryota > Viridiplantae > Streptophyta > Magnoliopsida > Asparagales > Amaryllidaceae > Allium > Allium sativum. The sequence continues at coordinate 276,934,807 of CM060910.1, read as the reverse complement.
CATGATATATGGTACCCATGCCGTCTAGGATTGATACATTTATGTTTGATGTTGTTTTATACACTATGCACTTAAAATAGTATCAAATGATTTGTTTTAACGTACCAAGCATGTTTGGCTATTACAAGGTAAAACCCGATCCCCCGGCTTGCGTTGCATTGTGTGATAGGACCTCGATCTTATAATAGCTTCATTTTTTCAAAAAGCACTGCGTTGTTTTGTTATATGCACTGGTATTCTTGGGAGGAAAACCCGTTCCGTGTTATACGGCGTGATCCCTTGATATATTTGATTTAAAGTAAAGTTTAAAATAATTATTTTAGTTCTCACACCAGTCACATAACTGACCTGGAGTTTATTGTTTTAACCTAAACTCTAGGTGCCCCTATTTCCACACGGGCAGCTTGTACTTTTGGTTTTGCAGATTTATATTCACAGGATCCTGGTTTACAGCCGGAATGATATTCAGAAAGCTCTATATCCGCATATTCTTTTCAGTTGTGTTTTGTATTATTTTCCACTGCATTGTAAATCTCTAATATTTTTGTTATGTATATTATTCAGGTACACTCTAGAATATTCTTGTATTCTGACGAAATTGTTGTAACAAGCAATGAAATATCCTTCTGTTTGTGTTCTGATTTGTCGTGTTCTCAATTCAGTCCGTGCTTTCCTTCACGGGGAAGTTCGGGTCGCTTCAATTGGTATCAGAGCTTTGGTTTCAGAGCTCGAGAACAAGACACATTTGAACCGAATGAAAGAATTCATCAGAGATTGGATTAGTAATATCCAATGAGAATGACTCGTTAGAGATGGGATCAGTAGTTTCCTAGAATGAGTGTGAAGAGCATATTTTTAAAATGAAAACAATTTTTGTTTTGAAAATTAAAAAAAATCTGTTATACGTATTTGAATATTATTTTTATATTGATTTGGACAATCAAGTATGTAAATATTTTGCGTATACATCTGATCCATGTGTATTTGAAGTTTTAATATACTGGATAGATATAGAATCACACTCTAGTCACCCGGGCATGATTCTGATGATAGCGATCGCATCATCAGCATTTATGTTCGAGTTTCGAAAGTGGGATATCTATATAATTCCAATTAACTAGTGTGAGAACCAAAACTAGATAGGGTTATTGTTGTGATTTGGCACCAAAAACATGATTTTTGACTATGTATATAAAAGTTATGTGTTTGAAATGTTAATCCACTAATTGATTGATGGTTGTGTTGTACGGTTATTCCTTTAAACCATTGTGTAAAAGAACGGTACATATAACCAAATTGTATCAAATATTGGACTGAATTGAATTTTTTTTTAGATTGCATGCATATACATGTACATACATTGAACTGGTCATAGCAAGGAGGCTAGAGAAGAGGAATAAAATTGTTTTCCCGACAAATAGGTACATGTTTATTGTATTTATTGGGGTTTTTGATTATTTTATGAGCCGTTTGGCTGTTTCTTTTTCTTTTTGATTGGAGAGGCCTGTGTGGCGGTTTGGGGATTTTCCCGGTGCCCCCGTACAAAGGAGGTTATCGCGAAATTTTTCGAAAATTTAGGGTGCTAGCCAAATTTTTGAAAAAATTGAAAATTCATAGAAACAGGGAAGTTGAAGAACTTAAGCCACAATTAAAATAACGAAAATTGAGTTAGTTTGTAAAACAACTTTCAGCTCCGTACCTTTTCGAGGATGAAAAGATTTTAAGTGGGGGAGATTGTAACAACCCAGAAAATCAAAACCAAATTAAAATTTTTATTTTGGCAATTTTATTGAATTTTGAATATTTAAAATGATTTATTTTAAATAATAATGACAAGAAATTTATTTTGAATAGAATTAGAACATATATATTTGTATAAATCGATGTTAGAATATAATTATTTATTTTAATTATAAAAGGAATTGAATATGGAGCGGTAGTTTGAAAATTCAATTTCAAATTTCAAATGAATGTATAGGATTCAGAATAAACCGTATTTTAGCGAAACCATAAATATTAGAATCTATTTGAGAATATCTTTCCAAAGAATCCGAAAAATTGAAATTTCATAGCGGGAATAAAAAGTTATGCCCAGTTGAAAATTCAGAATAGTCGCTATGGAATTTTAGCCCTTAGGAATGGAAATTTTGCAAACGACCTCCGTTTTAGACGAAACCACTTTTGTTGGATCCAGGATGTCAAGTTATTTCTAGATTCCAAAAATCATAATTTTCTGAATCAATATGTGAGCGTGGCAAAAGAAAATGTGTTTTGTCAGTTTTAGTCAATTTGGATCGACCAGAAAATGGCCATTTTACAAACAGTCTTCAAATTTGACGAAATTAGTTTTGTTAGGGCTGCATCGTCAATACGAAGCTAGAAATGATTTTTCTGGAATTTTTGGGGTCCGTATGTGGCCCCGGTAAATTGAAATGTACGTTCAAATTTGATATATAGATTTATATTTTGATTTTGACAAAAACTGATTGGAACGGTCGATTGGCCTACGAGACATATCCCATTGTGTTCGGAATGGGGGTAGTTAGCTAGGGGCGACAGTCGTTGGGTCTCGTTTGGAGATCGAAATTTAAAGTTACTTTTTAGGATAAAATAATATAATATAATAGATTTTATAAAAGCGCTTAACCCCCTTCTTTCTTCCCCCCAACGTTGAAATTGATAACAGAAAAAAAATAGAACGATGACTTCAGCGGTCGCCTCCCACTGGCGCCGCGCCGCTGCGCAAGCTGCCGCCACCCCAACCAAGCCTCTGCCTTCTTCCCCGTCCTCCTCTTCTTCTTCTCCTTCCTGATTCGAGCTCGTGAGGAACCCCAAACCTCCCTTGAAATCTCGTCGCCGCCACCATCGAGGACGCCGCCACCCTCCCCCTCGTCAGCTTCCAATGCCACCAGCCACCCCCCTCGACCCGACGCCCCTCTCCTCTTTTCGCCTTCTCCGTTTGCAAATCCTAAACCTAATATCCCCAAATCGAGCACCAGCCCACTCCACTGTGGGTTCCTCCCATTGATGCCAACACTGAAATCCTCTGACCACCGCGTGAGCTCGCTCAGCACCACTAGCTCCGTGTTTTCACTGCTTCGTTCGTGTACAAGGGGTAATCGGTGAAGAAAGTGGATTTAGTTCGATCGGAAATAATGTGAGCTTTCTAATTTTTATTCTATGCTATGAAATGATTTTTACATAGTATAGTAATAAAAATATGATTTTTATATTATAAGAGTAATAAAAATATGATTTTTATATTATAGAAATAATAAAAATATGATTTTTTATATTATAAAGATAATAAAAATATGATTTTTATATGATAGAATATAAAAATGCGATTTTTACATATGTAGGAGAGATATAAAAGTAAGATCTTTACATATAAAGATGTGATTTTTATATAGAGAATGGTAAGAGTAAGATGTGATCTTTATATATTTTCTTTCATTGAAATAAAATATGATTTCATCGTATATAAAATAGTTAAGTTATAAAAATAAAATCTTTGTATAGAAATTATAATAGTAAAGATATAATCTTTGTATAGAAATTAGAAATGTAAAAACATAATTTTATAAGATAGAAAATTAGGATTTTCCTTGATATGAAAAAAAATCCATTTTCTTTATTATGAAAAATTCGATTTTTAGTTCAATAAAAATATAATTCTTATCGTATGTATGATATGATTTATAGTTAGATAAAAATAGAATTTTATCATATGGAAGAAAATAATTGTTAATGGGTTAAAAATATGATTTTTAATGTAGGGATGCAATCTAGATCAACAATCAAAGCATGACGGAGTGGATCCCAAATGTGAGAACCTCTCACTTTTAATTTATTTTCTAGTTAAAATATATACTAGGATGCAGACGGTGCTTAGCAACACCTGACTCTCGTCGCCCATAAACCTCGGATGACTTGTTTGTTTGATTGAAGTGTTGTGAAAATTGATTGTGTGATGTGGAATGAAAATAAATATTTTATAGTTAAAAATATAATTTTTAACGTGTATATATATATATTAAATAAATATTCATAAACAAATCGAATGATTTGTTTATGTACACACATTTGACTAATATTGACGTAAATTTTACACATCGCCCAACTGCACAAATAAAATTCATTATTTGTTGATTGAAACCCCACACGGGTATTGGGATGATATATGACCTACACTAGTCCCAATAATTAGTTATATGTCGATCGATCGATTGACAGGCTGTTGTAAGCGTTAAATATTTATATTTGATGCTTATGCAGTGTAGAATGCACTTTGGATGATGGTTGACTGTGTTTGATTGTTGTTGTGTACATGTGTGTATGAAATCCATATAAATAAAATTATATGGTAATTGACTATGTCTGATTCCAGTTCAGAAAGAATGAATATTTTAAAATAATGATTATTTTAAAATAATGAATATTATAAAATAATATCCAGTAAAAGATCAAAATTTGATTTTGATGCCCGATTTAGGATGGACACGAATATAATTAAATATATAAAGCCGTGTTGATTAGATTAACGCCATTTTGACGTGAACGATATTTATATCGATTTTATTCATCTTTATAATGAATATGGAAGAGGAATTGATTACAAAATCTAATGTTTTGAAAATATTGTCATTTATATATCGATGATATGGAACATTCAATTTTGATTTGAAATTGAATGTGAAGTTGAAATCGTTTTGAAAACGAAGTTAAAACGATTTATAAAATATGATTTAAATGGAAATCGATGAAATATATATATATTATATATATATAATATAATGGCGTGAATAGAACGCATCGCGCCGCGGCAGTTCGTGAATTTCGACCATTGACTTCGAACGGACATTGCGGGAGATCTGACCGTCGAATTCTCCTAAAACCGGAACCGTTGGGTTCGTATCGAAAAGAGATTTTTAATGTATACAAGAAATCAGAAATCTAACAGTTGGATTTGGAATTATGTCAAAATCAAATTTGGAAAAGATCGCTATAAGTGCAGTTCGATGGCCGTTTATAGAAATTGACTGTACATGCCTTGATAAAATTATTAAAAATATCAATAATTTGTGTAAAATCATAACAAATGATTTGGAAAGAATTGGGATCAAAAATTCCATATTTGAAAAGATAAAAAACTATTTTTATCGAAATGAACTAGTTATGAACTAGAATTATGAAATCCAATATTTTAAAATAAATAATTTGGATTTGAAATGGTTTTAAAAACAACCAGAATTTCCAATATATGAATTGGAATGGATTTTAATTAAAATTATCCTCGGAATATTTCGATAATGGATTTCGTGAATATACGGATATTGTGGAGGAATTTGGAAGATATATATATCGTTATTTCAATACGATATTTGTTGGTTTCAGAATTTGATATTGAATATAAGCCAATATACTTTCTATTCAGAGCCTTGTGTTTAATATCAAATTGGATATTGGGTTTTTCGTGAATGGTATCTTTAATAATACTGTTCTTAGACCCAATAGAGTTAAGAAAATTAGAAACTGACTGGAGATTAGTTAAGTTGAATGGTTTCCTGGGTATTGATCTGATGTTGGTTTCGGCCTTCGAGGTTAATACTTAGGGAATTGTTTTCTTAATAATTTAAGGTTAGAGACTGACTGAATGTGAATTGGGTTTATTGTGAACTATGTTTTTAATGACATTCGTTCTTTAACCCGATTTTCAGTGAAATGTGATTTGGAATTTATAAATATTTTTATTAAGATTTAATAGGAATTTTCCAAAGTAAAGTTTTCTAATTTAACATATATTAAATTGGAATTGAATGGAATTCGATTTGATAATAATCGAAAAGAAATTCTGTGGAGGAAGACTGTTAATACATGTGGAATTTAAAAGGCGCTGCCTATATTCCATTTATATTATTGGTCGGATAGGGAAATTGATATCGATTATATATTGATTTGTTCTTCCATGAAGATTCAGTAATTTATGGAATGTGATTTGGGTTTGTCATGAATGGTGTCTTCATTAACACTGTTCCTAAACCTAGTTGAGAAAAGAGTAAATATTTTTATATAGATTTAATGAAGTATACCAATTAACTAATATATAATTGGAATTGAAGTGGAATTGATTTTTGGATTTATCGTGAACGGTGTTTTAAGTAACACTTGTTCTTTAACCGGATTAACAATGGAATGAGATTTTGGGTTGTTGTGAATGGTGTCCTTAATAATACTGTTCTTAGACCCAATGGAGTTAAGAAAATCAGAAACTAACTGGGGATTAGTTAAGTTGAATGGTTTCCTGGGTATTGATCGGTTGTTGGTTTCGGCCTTCGGGGTTAACACTTAGGGAATTATTCACTTACTAATTTACGGTTAAAGGCTGATGGAATGGAATTTGATTTTGGGTTTATAGTGAACCATGTTTTAAAGGACATTAGTTCTTTAACCCAGTTAAAGACAGGATATGATTTCCCAAGTTAAACAATCATTAATATTGATTTTTGGGAAGAATAAAACCAAGTGGAGTTTTAATGAATCTTTAATTAGATGGAGATGATCGAGAATGGAGTATCATCAGTTTTGCTCCAAGCGATTGTTAAATCTTTAATTAGATTTGAACGTGAAATGGTAATTGAATTTACCGATAACACCGTGGTGTTAGATATGAAGTATTACCAATTTTGCTTCATGGGATGAATAGGTTGGGATCGAGAAATAAAAAAAATGATACTTCGGTAAGGTGCGCTAATCTCGACTAGTTTGGATAAACCATACTTTGGTTTGAATTGATATCCAAAGGAAGATTAAAGAATAAATTTAAAGAATTTATCTTTAATAAAATTAATGGGAACCTTTCCCAAAGTAAAAGAATATTTGAATAAAGAAATGTTCTTGATTGAAATGAGGCATATGTTGTGTTTTTGTAGCACTTGTTTATTATATACGCGAGCTTTTCAGAAATACCAGGTTTATCCCTTTTTGAATAACTGATTCAACGATGTATTGAGGATGAAGACGATGGTTGAAGACCGGTGGTCTTCACATCGTTTGGATGATTACTGATGTATTGATTGGGCTGTATACCCAATACAAGGTATTAAGTGGTGATCGTCCAGATGTACTTGGAGATCGACCAGATATGCGAGGACCTCTCTCCTGTATTGGACATACGAGATGAGGAATAAGGTGTCTCCGGTTTCGTTCAGACCCTGAATGGACTTGTAAATGGATGTGTGTCTGACATTGGATTTCATTCTGTGTGATTGATATACATCAGTTGCACAGCGTGAATTGCCAATGTGGCATGCTGAGATGCAAATGATCAAGGCTTCTGTTGAAAAGAAGAGTCTTGTGGTTGATGATCAAAGCACGACTTTAATATAGCGTAGCTTTGTGTAGCGTTAATTCGCGAGCCTCACACGCCGGTGTGGACCAGAAACGGGAGAGGACATCAGGGAGGACATGCGTTTCCTTCTAGCTAGGAGTGGTGCCAGCGTTTTACTAGCCCTGACATTTTACTTATGTGGATGATGGATTGCGAGGCGCCTCGGTTATATCGGTCATTCCGTGGCCGATAGTTTGGTCGTGATATGACCAGTTTACGCCCCACAGGGCAGGGAAACGCATTGTTCAGGCATTTTAATCCACTCCGTGTGGACTGGCCCTAACGATCCAAGGCTTGTCTGCGCGCTTGCCTGAGGCTTGGGCTAGAGACTCTTGAAGCGGTAAGGACGATCCCTTGCCTTGGTTCACAGATGTAAATCTAACTTCCAATACGACATTTTGCTGTTTTGATTATAGAGCCTAGTATTGGCGACATGATATATGGTACACATGCCGTCTAAGATTGATACATTTATATTTGAAGTTGTTTTATACACTATGCACTTATAATAGTATCAAATGATTTGTTTTAACGTACCAAGCATGTTCGGCTATTATAAGGTAAAACCTTATCCCCGGGCTTGCGTTGCATTGTGTGATAGGACCTGGGTCTTATAATAGCTTCATTTTTTCAAAAAGCATTGCACTGTTTCGTTATATGCACTGGTATTCTTGGGAGGAAAACCCGTTCCGTGTTATACGGCGTGGTCCCTTGATATATCTGATTTAAAGTAAAGTTTTAAATAACTGTTTTAGTTCTCACACCAGTCACATGACTGACCTGGAGTTTATTGTTTTAAACTAAACTCTGGTTGCCCCTATTTCCACACGGGCAGCTTGTTGTTTTGGTTTTGCAGATTTTATAGGATCCTGGTTTATAGCTGGAATGATATTCGGAAAGCTCTGTATCCACATATTCTTTTCAGTTGTATTCTGTATTATTTTCGGCTGCATTGTAAATCTCTGATATTTTTGTTCTGTATATTATGCATGTACACTCTAGGATATTCTTGTATTCTGATGAAATTGTTGTAATAAGCAATGAAATTGCCCTTCTGTTTGTGTTCTGATTGTCGTGTTCTCAATTCAATCCGTGCTTTCCTTCATGGGGAAGTTTGGGTCGCTTCATATACGATAGCGCTTGCCGAAATAGTAATTTAATTTTCCAATATTCACATCCGTTTCAAACCAATATAACTTCTTGTTTCATCTCTTGAAAATCACAACCATTTCTTATTTCTTGGAATAAATGCATTCCCAAAAAGCCCACTATTTCCGTTATTCAGAAAACAGTGTCATATGCTTAACCAAAGGTATAGGTTTAATCACACTTCATATTTAGGCCAACCAATGTTAAGTAATACATTGTTTACTTCAAAACCCTATAGATTTTATTCAATTTCCAATTTTTGCAAACTTAGTTACAATCTTTTTCCTTTGGAAATAATTATTTATTTCCAACATTCTTTAACATTTCAAACTAGTACCATCCCTTGGATAATAGTGAAGTCGTTCAAATTAGGGTATTTAATTTACCTCTCAGACCTTGACCGAAAACGTTTTTATCTTCAGGACACATAAAAGTTTGTTTACGTAAAACTAACATTCAGGAAATGTCATTGAAGTTCCATTCACTATTCGATATAAGTATGGCTTTAAAGACCATATTTACTTTCTTTTTACAAACCACATTTTAATTTCAAACATGTTTACTTGACTTAATTATTAAATGAACTATCATTTAAAACCAAATCTTATTAGCTTTAACCATCCTTTACAACATTTCATGCAAAGACTAGATTCCATTATAAATAGAATCCCTTTATAAAAATCCTTATAAATTTTCATTTCAAAACTTATTTCAGTTATATTGTTATAAACTTCGTTGTTACTTAAAATATTCGAATTTACATCGAATCATTAGAATTTAACTCACATAACCAGTGTCAATCCATTTCAGGCTTCTGTTTCGATTTCACTTCATACCTTACTACTTATGAGCTTAAATTCCATTAAGGCCATTTTTAAGTTTATAAATCAAGTTATAAACTCGTTCCAATAGTTGGAATCATTTTCAAAGTTACCCGTAAAATCTTAGTTTTTATGACTTTGTATAATTCGGATTTGTCGATAAAATCATTTAACAACATTCTTTACAAAAATTCCATTTTATACCCTTATAATAAGCTTAACTTATATTCATATAACTTTCTTAGATCCTTTTATGATATTTAACCTATTCTATTTTTAAATCCTGAATTCCAACAACATTTCTGTGTTGGTCTTACCAGTTTAACGAACTATTATAAACTTATTCAGAACAACTGAAATCACTTAAAATTCCTTTACTTACAAAAAATGGTCATATATCTTCATAAAACTTCCATTAAATGAATTCTAATTAAAAGATCATCACTTTAATAACTATTAATTAAATAATAATTAACTTCACATTCACTAAGGTAAAAGTGGTTCACTTCATCATTAACCAAGAATAAAATAGTTAATTTCTCTTACAAAATTATTAAATAATAATTAACTTTATTAATAACCATCAACTCAGTAATCATCTTCTTTCACAGTTAACTAAAAGATTATTTAACCTTTTAAGAAATTGGTTTAAGTTTAAACAATTATTTGTCAAAACTATTTTTATTCAATTAATTAAAACTAGAATTTATTAAATATCCAGTTCTAATTGGAATAGTTGACTTAGTCAACTTGAACACATGGTTAACTTGTTAATTAAGTTCAATCAATCATTTAATTTAAATTAATTTATAACATAATAAATTTGAATAATCCCACTTAATTGTTTTTAAAACAATTAATCCAAATTATTACCCTTAGGTTAATTATTGAATTAATTGCTTATAAAATTAATTTAAAATATAAGAATTTGTCATAACAAATCATTTTATAAGCACTTATAAAGCTAAAAATAATTATTGATTTTCTTTTAATAAAATTTTATTTAAAACAATTTAAATAAAATAGATTTCAAAAGCTGATTTCAGTTATAAAATAAATTTTATAACTTCATTTCAGTCAATTCACCTGACGGTAAATCAACGTCTTAAAAAGATGGATTTTAGGCCATCTGCTTTCAATCACTTAATCAATATTGTGTATTGATTAACAAACATCAATGTTGAATTCCAATTAAACCATCACCAAAAAAACCATCATCCAAACAGATTAGTTAATCAGTTCATATAACAATATGAAAGCAAATAACATTAAAATGTTTGAGGAATCCAGGTAGATCCCTCCAACCTGTTTCTCCCTGCATCGTGGTTGATATAACAATTTATGTATGCATATAAACGGAAAATTTAAACTAATTCATTTAAAATGAATCTTTTGCTTAAAAGCAGATAATGTCGAGGTTTAACCGTTTATAGATGGGAATTTATAATCAAAATTAACAATTCACATCAAATCAATCAATCAACCACTCAACAGACAATAAACATCCAAATCATCCAAACACACCATCAATCATATCATACAATTAAATATCGATTGAGCAATAGATATTTATAGCATGATATGATATAAATAGTATTCCAAAAAGCGTGAATTGATAACTCACCAGTCTTAGATCAACGATTCAACTTTGTTTCATTTAATTTTAAACAAAGTTTAAAATTAACAGAATTCTGACTTACTCCAATCCATTCCAATTTATCACAGACTTGTAGTACTCGTCTATACGGTCCCAACGCTTCTTGTTTTATCCGATTTTGACATCGTATGCATAAGTTATCAATATTACAAGTTGAATACAAATTAAATGATATAAATATAATTAATTAATAACTAATCTTGATAACCACTTTAATCACGTTATCACCGCTAAACCTTTCTTCCTCTATCACCCAGGTATTCGAACCCACTCCTCCATCATGGCCTTCATCTTCCTTCGCCAGTTTCTACTCCATCATTCATTCTCTAGCTAATCGCATTCTCCTCCTTGCCATCACCATAACATACAACTCTCACCTTCCCATTAATCTGCGTCGAAATCATTCTTTCATGCTGCAACCTGAAACCATCGAAATCTTCTCCCCCAAAATCGACAAAAATTCGCAAGTAACTGATATTCAATCTCACGAACCCAAGTCTAATCTCAGTTTATCAATTATTGCCTCAATTCCTCATGAATTTCAACCCTGAAGCACGCTATCTTATCTCCAACGAGCGAAATCCTCACCGAGCCCATTAAAATGTATAAGAGGTTGAAGAGAATCACAATAAAAATATGTTTGTTTTGCAATTTATTGATTTTTGTTTGAATTTTTATGGCATTTCAAAAATCACGGTTTGTTTTTTATGGTGGTGGCTTAATCGTTCGTTGACTGGAATGACATGAGATGAAGGGTTAAGGAATGTAAACGATATTATATAGGGTTGGTTTATTATTTTTTATTTGAATTTATTTAATATAATATAATATCCTACCGTTATTTATCGTTTGACATTTTCTATTCATTCGATCACATACGAACTCCGATTGCGATGAAAATGGATGTCCTGGCATAGTCTGACATTCCGGACCCAATGAAACTTGATTCATCGAAATTGGAGATCGTTTGCAAGAATAGCGCTATTTTGAATTCAAAACGTTGATCGATTCACATTTTAATTCCGCATGCTCGTAAAACAGCTCCGATAGCCACAAAATTTGAAATCCTACAATAATTAATAGCCAGGATGGATTTAATAAAATCAACTTTGTTGAAATTCGAGGTCGTTTGCAGAAATGGCTATTTCAAGGTCTAAATTAAATCGATAAAATATAAATTAATTTCAGAACAATCGAATTCATTAATAATAAATTATTATTTTCATATATATTCAAATAGAATATCATATAGCTTCAAAATAACTTAATTTGAGTTTTTAAACTCAACGTTTTCCATTTTCAAGTTAAATCAACATTAATTATTCAAAATCCTTTTATTTTATTAAATAAATTGTTATAGTTCATAAACGATTATGCAACAATTTTCTGAATAATTGATTTTGTCACAACTCAAAATCTACAAGATGAAATCTCTATTTCTCTTCCATTAGAAAAATATAATCCAATAGGTTCAGAAGATTTTTATTTCAAAGAATTCTGACTTATATTGGATCCTTTTTACTCAATTGAAGTTCAAATCGTAAAACTACGAAATACCTCGACGATGTGGTCTCGTTTCAATTAAATTATAATTAATACGATCAAATTGCGTTTAATAAACGAATTCCTTATTATAATTCAGATCTAAACTTAATTAAATTCTTCTATATTGTCCAATTCATACTGTATTGCAAATCCAACTTATTCGACTATTTTAGAATTAAATTTATTATTTCTCTATTTTTCTTAATAAAATACTCAAAAAATATAGCTTGAGTTAATTAAATTCCCAAATCATTATTCTAATATTTAAATAAATTAAAATTTTGACTACAAAAATTCGGGATGTTACACATAGTGTTCAAAATTGTGAGATTATTAATATTTTACATTGTTGTTCTTGATATTATGTTTAAGTTTTTTCATTTCCATAATAGCTCCAATATTTTTTATAAGATGGCACTATCCATTTTAATTTTATAATTATCCATCATTTCAATTTTATAAGATAGCACTAAGAAAGACCCACAAAAAACGATCATTTGATGAATTTTTAAGAAGGTCCGACTTCTTAGAGTTCAATTTTGTGATTCTTGATTTCCCAGAGAAACTACTCTAACCCCTCAAGGAAATTATAAGGAAATATACTACAAAAGGATAAGTCTTATATTCAAGAATCAAAGAGAAGCTCATGATGTGTTTCGTTCTCAACAGGAAATTTACATTTAGTGTTCTACAACAACATTTTGTTAGGAATCCAAAAACATAAGCAATTCTAGATTCTGAGTACTTTCCAATCACAAAATGAAAGTTCTACGTTCAGATCTTGTTTTAAGAGTGTTAACCATAAATTTGGCTAACAATTATAGTGCATTAGGTCGAACAATAAGATAAATGCACAAAATCCCATACATAATTTTTCAATTTTGGATAACCAACTTCAAACTATCATATCTCACTCAATTTTAATCATAATTTGATGCTCTGCTCATCAAAATGACCATGGGAATAATATCTACAGTCTGGAAAAGGATTTGGGATTAAATATTCAAATATTTGGATGAAATATGAAGAATACCAGTAACCATTTTGGTTTCTTTTTCTCTTTATGCATCAAAACTTCATTTAGTCATAACTTGGTCATTTCTTAACGGATTTGCACGGGACAAGTGGCATTGCGAAGTAGATGAGAGAAGTATAGTATTAAATCAAGTTATAGTTGAGAATCAAAAGTTTTGTAATGATCTGGTAACCATTTCATTATAGATTGCCAATTATATATCCATCTGTTGTTTTGATCGATGAATGATCATCTGGTGTCTTTTAGCCAATAGTCGTCAAACATAACTCTTCCCTTGTAAAAGATTTTTTTTTAAGAATCAAGTGACTTTTCAAAATAACTAAATGTAATTTAAACAACATCATGATGATTTTGTGACATATCCATATGAAAATAGTTTTAATAATTATACAAAAAAATTTGTCTTTTAAAAAAAACCAGATTATGTAAACTTTGAAAATCAATCCTCTAATACAAATTATTAGGAATGTAGATTATGGATCTTAAGGCTAACTTAACACTAGAGTGGGGTGAATAGTGTTTAGTGGAATTTATGACTTTCTTGAAATCTTTTTGAATATATCAGAATGAAAGAAAATCATATATATGTAACAATCACAAAATGAAACATAGATGCAAATAATAAGTAAAAGCAGTAAAGAAAAGAACACACTGGAATTTTATAATGGTTCAGAGTTACCATACATCTAGTCTCACTATGCTGATTTCTTTTCGAATAAATATCAATATTACAATCCTCGATTTCGGGGCCACGAGGTACACCCTCACCTACTTTCGAGCACAGGGAGCTCTTTTGATTTAACCAAGCTACAAGATCACCTAATTGATTTACGGGCTACAATCATCCCCAATTGATTTGAACAGGCTACAAACACACGTTTTAGTAGAAAATTGATAGAGGGACTCGATAGGACTTTGATCTTTCGATCTTTGATTACAAATGCTCCTATAACTCCAAATATCACTTAGATCTTTGAGAGAGTAGTAGAGAGTTAAACAAGAGATGATCTGGTTTGATTCCCTTCGAATTTCGACATAGTTTGGTTAAGGATTCTTGAAATTTAGAAAGAAAATGGAGTGGAGAAGAAGTGAAGAAGATAATGAAAACTTAGTTAAAAAATCGTATTTTGGTTGGGTATTTATAGGGAAACAACATCCATTCGTAAAGAGATTTAAATGAACATGCACTTCTTTTAAAATTTGAAATTTTGAAAAAATTGTTATGATGTTGACATGGGTTATCCCCCTATGTCGGCATGCCCTATGTACTTTTGAAAATTGAATTCTTGAAAATAATGGAAATGATGTTTAAATTGCTAAAGTGTTTTCTGGAGTTTGAATAAACTATTTTCTTATATTATAAAATAGTAAATACAGTAAGAATATAGATTTAAAAACATATATTTATAATATATAAAAGTGATATTAAAACTTAAATATATATATTAAAATATTTGACTTAAAAACTTGTTAAACCAATTCTTAGACTTGTAAAACATTCTAATCATAATATAAGTAAATAACAACACTTATTAAACATTCTAGAAAATGATTTTAAAATAATACTTAACATTTAAAACTATAAATAAGAATATAAGAAAATTAAATTAAAAAGACAATTTGAAAGTAAGGCTAAAACTTAGAAATTTAAAAATAACAATAAATTACAAAGATAACAAAGAGTAAAATATTTTAAAACAAGGAATATTTAGAAATCAAAAAGTTATTCAAAATAGTTTTGATTTTGAGGCTAAAAAATCAAAAAGGAAATTTGAGAAACACTTTTGAAAGTTCATGGGTTTTATCCCATAAAAATCTTAATAAAGATGTTATTGTTATTACGAAGTTTTACCTAAATCTAGGCTCTATTACTTATCTTGATACCTTGAATTTTTGATACCTATGGGTCTTTAATCTTGAATGCTTCATTTTTGTATTCTTCAATCTAGAATCTTTACACTATATAGTCTTCATTCTCAATATCTGCATATATATCCCGCATACACACACACACACATATATATATATATAATAGTGTTAATATATATTTTATAATAATAATAGTTAAAAAAGATTGTTGTCATCAAAATCATCATTCATAACAATATGATATATAATTAATAGACTAACTAAGTCTGCACATTTCTCTAGTGAAGGCTAAGTGGATTGCACTGAAGTTAGCAGAGAATATAAGAAGATGATTGTAAGATCACACGAGGTGCCTAATAGTATTATTAGTGATCAATATTCATTGTCCATTAATGAATTCTGGAAGAGTTTGCAAAAGGAATTAGGCACAAAACTGCACATGAATACTATGTACTACTGAGAATAAATGGGAAGACTGAGCGGGTCAAACACTAAAAGAATTCACTCAAGGAAAGTATTTTGGATTTTGGTTTGAACGTAGGAAGATTATCTACATCTGGAATAGTTCATTTGTAATCATAGCCATTAAACTAATAATAGGATGGCTCCATTTAAGGCATTATATGGAAGTCCGTGTAAGTCGCACGCATTGTTGGTTGGAGGTGGAAAATAAGGTTGTGTCATGACCAAATGTGGTAAGGGATGCTACCGAGAAAGTTGAACTGATTCGAGCTAGGATGAAGGGAGTATAATCCATGTAAAAGAGTAACGTCGACACAAGGAGAAGGAACTGGAGTTCGCAATAAGCAATCTGGTGTTCATGAAGGTTTCTTTGACGAGATATTAGTGCGCTTTGGAAAACCTGGGATGTTGAACAAATATATATATGACTATTTCCGATTTTGTATGAGACTGGGAAGGTGGTGTACAGAGTAGTTCAAGTATCATGTTTAAGGAAATGCACTGAGGATCCTGCGCAAGAGTAGATCGGTGACTTGTATATGTGGATAGATTCAGGAAGTGAATTGGGATAAGAAGAAGCTTCAGAATAAGGTAGTCAAGTTAATATCTGTTCAGGCGGAGCGCACATTGGGAGGACCACACATGGAAAATGGAGGCTAAGGTCAAGAGGATCTATTAAGATCTACTTGCAATAGATTAACGGATATGTTATATGTTTATTTTTACCGAGTTGTACTAATGTAAACCATATTTATACACATAATATTATGGTTGTTTAGTGTATTAGTAGGAAATACCATTATATTTTATGTAACCAAGGATTGAAAATGCATGGGTAATGGGTATGCACATGGTAAGCATGGAATGAAGGGTATCCATTAAGCCTTAACTAAATTTCGGGATAACATTTCTTTAAGGAAGGGGGAATGAAATGACCCTAAATTTTATAATCAATTAAATCAGTTAATTAATATATCATGGTAGGTTAAATAACAAGTTATAGGGAAATGACATAGTAGAAGAAGGCTACAGCCCAGACCCAACATATTGTAGGACAAATAACATTCTCATTTTTATTTGTTCATCTTCGGTTATCTTAAAATATAATTTAAGCCAAATAAAATCTTTAATGGTGTAAGCATAACAAAATAAACAAAAAAATAACCTGCAAACTCAAGCTAAAGGAAGCTAACGAGGACTAAAGCTCTACATCTGAACGAACTAGGTGAGCAATACTTCACCCTCTTCTAATTCAATTTCTTTTACATATGTTTTTTGTATGATTGGGTTCATATGGGATTGGATATAAAAATCTAAGAGAACGATAAATGTTTCTTGAAAAAAGCATATATGGGAGTTTTCATGTGCTTTCCTAGTTTATTTATTCTAAACTCTATGAAAAGTTTTATATGATGCATTAAACCATATTTGTAAAGTGAGTTTTTTATTTAAGAGATTTCTTAATGCTTATATGATTTTATAAAAGAACTCACGTTGTTAACTCATAATATGACAAGAAGAAAAACACTAAAGAAGCAAGTTAAATAATGGTTGGCTAGGAGTTTGGTTTTTTTTTTTGGGAAATTTACTAGAACTTCTATAAAGAAATAGAAGCAGAATTAGCTAAGTACTACACTAGGAAAAATAGGCACTGTAAGGGGAGTAGTGAAATAAACCTTATTTAAAATATACCAACATATGTTAGTTAAAAGAGCGATAAGATTCGAATTATTTGCTGAAAAGAAAGCCACAAATAACATAAAATATATCACTTTTGATATTTAAGCCCGATTAAAATCCAAAAGAATGACAAAATTTTAGTAGTCATCTAATCCAATCAAACCAATTCCATGTTGTCTGAAATTCCGATACAAATCCCAAGAGTAAACGCTACGTAAATCTGAGTTTGTATGCAAAAGTTATGGGTGTTCAAAAATTTGAATTTAAATGTAAAACAAAAAAAAACCAAAAAAAACTAACCAATCCATGCCACATCATCACAAATGTCCATCTTCCTACATGATCATCTCCATGCTACAGGACATTTTCACGCGACCCTCACCTAACATGCGAACTGCCGCCACCAACCACTGCTGCCTCGACCAACTGCACCTTCATTCGACTTGACCACCACCGTGAAAACGAACGGAAATCGACAACTTTCGACCAACTCCGACCATATTTTATTACCATACTACATCCCTGAGCTTCCTCAGAGCTCACCTTCGCAACGGCATCCTCCGATCATCGAACCGTTGACGGTCCACTATTGGATCATCAAAAAACTAAAATGGACGACTGAGAAAGATCGTCAAATTCTAGCCATAAAAACGAACTTCAAATCTAGGTTACGTTTGTCGAGATTTTTCTAACAATATAATTTGATTGGTTTGAATGATTTGCAAATTTAGTTGATGAATTTTCTTTTGAACGATCATCTTTTTTTTATATATGAGGGATCTTGCGATTTTGAAGAGGAATCAAACGTCTGAGAAAAGGAAGTGATTGCTAGGGTTACAAAAAAGGATTATATATATAAACGACAACATGTCTATTGGGCCAAAGTGGTTACAAGTATATAAAAGTTCCGTTGATCGATTTGTACATTTTAACAGAAAAAATCGTACATTCGGAGCAATGAACGTTCGAATTCAACGAAGTATAAGATGACATCATTCTTAGAAAAAAAAGGATAATATTTAAAATAATTGAATTTCCAAATCTTTTTATTTTGAGAATTTTTGAACCTTTAACTAAATTTAGCAAATCAGAACCAACTTGCGTATTTTATTACGAAATTTATTCCTTCGCTACGTTTAGTTAAATGTATTTCAAATATTAAATTTTGTAATTTAATTTAAATTTTAACATTAAGTTTTTATTAAAACATTGTTTAAAATCATTTGAAAATTTTCAGATCATTAAAATTTAATACCATTAATTAGCATACAAAATGATGTTTTTTAACTTAAATATCTTTACATAGATGCATCATGATATTCAACCATCTATTATGTGACAAAACATCGATATACTATATTCATAATAAAATCTAACAACCTACAATATAATGTAATAACTGATTATAATATTAAATGAATTAATAAACATAACTAATATATTTCACCAAAGCCAAAGCTTCAGGTGTGAAAATGATCTCCTTGAATCTTAGCATAATCAAGAAGGTGCTAGCATTGAATTGCTAGCCATTGACTATTGTATAGCTTTTATTTCATTTGATTTAAGATTAAAATTTTCAAGGGGGAAGTCTGTGATTTCCAGCTAGTAAGAGAATTGATGGTGGCTCTAAATACTCATTTTAGAATGAAGGTTATGATCCTTATACAAAGGAGATATCATATATAGAGGGAAGACAAAAAAAGAAAATGTTGGAATCAAAATTTTTATTTACCACTATCCATTCTCTACCTTTCAACACACCAAAATGAAGAAGAAGATTTTTTTATAAGTTAATAGAAAATGAAGGTTGGTTATTTACAAGCAGATGACAACGATAATAAAAACATTACCATTACTTTTCCAACAATATTAATGTCAGAGAACATCGCAACAATAAACTGTCTTGATACTTATGCCATTGTTTTCGGCATTAACAAGGTCAGATATAAGATATTTACCTAGCATTATTAATGTCCGGTAAACCACTAACTGCCAATGTTGCTAAAGTGGCCCTTACAATCAGTGATGAGCTCAAAAATCGATTCATCAACTCTTTATTAACATTGCTGTTAGAGGCCGAATTTTTTTCGTAAGCTTCTCCTCTTTAATTCTCTGTAAGTAACAATGATAGTTGTACTAATACGACGACAATAAGAAAATAGAAGTCGAGAAACAATATTAAATAAACAGCAATAGTTAAACATA
The DNA here is from genome assembly GCA_030737875.1 of Allium sativum. Classification (NCBI taxonomy): domain Eukaryota; kingdom Viridiplantae; phylum Streptophyta; class Magnoliopsida; order Asparagales; family Amaryllidaceae; genus Allium; species Allium sativum. The sequence goes on along the minus strand of CM060910.1, from coordinate 276,914,993 downwards.
AAACGGTAACTAATGGCAGGGATAACGATTATAACAAAGAAATAAAATAAAAATAAAAATTAAATCATTAGATGAATACAAGCAAAACACTTGTGAACCAATTAGCGAGAGATTTGGGCGCTGCATCATGCATTTACATATTTCACTGTAGTTAAAAAAAGTCGAAATGATACATGCAACTTACTTATAAACCGTGGAATATTTTCGTTTCTGCATTCCATGATCGAAGATAAAGTGGCAAAGTAAATTTGTAAAAACAAAGGCAGGCCAGGAGACAACAAATATAGAAAAATCTTCAATCATAATGCTAAATTTGTTCAATTAATCCCAAATTAAAATCCCTTTAAACATCCAAAGAGTATAGCAAACTTGTAAAAAAATATTTCTATATCCATGTCATTATATCATAAGGTGCAAGCTTTTAATGAGAAAAACATTCGATAGAAAAAACCTAGGAAAGATTAAATTCTATGCGTCAAGTAATCTCCAACCAGCTTTATTAATAGAGGTGCACACAATCCATGCTCGAGAAGACCTAATCCATCAACACAACATAACCTAATCTAGTTCAGATTGGATATCAGTTACAATTTGTAATCCATATTATATAGATGTTGAATGTAATATTTTATGCAACTCAACTCTACTTTAAATCGACTAGAGCATACATAGAAAACTCATTCATTATCAATCTGGTAAAATTGTAGCAATCAGAATGTATATTAAAAATATATGTAATATAGAATAACTAATGTTAACCCTGATCCATACAATTTCAAGTTATATGAGACAGAATATTCCAAATATATAGCATAAACCCATGTTTGGTTTGGGTGGCGTCAATTAATTCCATGGAACGGTGACATCTTTTTGTGAATCGAAGCAGTATGAATCAGCATGCTTGGATCGGTTAGAAACCATGGATCGCGCATGCTAAAAATGCTGGTCGAGTTGGTTTCACGATGGATCGTGTGTAAATCTGGCATAAGGGATCGTGTATACTTGTGTATGGATCGGGCAAGCGACTCTGGTGTGTGGATTGCTGTAAATCAAAGAGCACATATGGTAAAAAGCTAGATTGGGCAAGTGCCGCATTCATGGGTCGTGGAAATTGTGTGGATTGGCTAGGGAATGGATCATTGGCAAAAAAAAGGCAAAGCACGCATGATCAAAATGAAGGATGGGATGATGCACACACCATGGATCGATTTGGTTGCAGGAGGTGTAATGGCAGGCCGACTCGCATCTTTAACTTCTTCATCATCATTCACTGGAATGTCAAGGGAAGGCGAAGCAAGTTTTCTCTTACGAGCACCACGTTGTCTCCCATGCCTTTTTGTTGGAGACTTAACATCTTTTCTTGAATGGCCCTTGACGTTTTTATTTGGGCTCCCTTTTAGCTCTTCGACATCTTCAATTCCCCAACCAGATAAGCCAGTCGGGTCATCTAAATCACGTAGTGCAGCAATTTGCTCTGATTGTGACCCAGGTTAAGAAGCAGAAGTAGGGATAGACTCGAGCTAAGGAAGGATCGCCTGGCGGAGGAGTAACAGTCAAAGCACTTGTTATCACTTGAATTGAAGGAGCAACTATGGCTTCCGTTCACATCCCTTCTGGAACAGCAGGAGAAGGCTTCGGAGTGTCCATGCCTAATTAAGATGAATGATAATCAAGGAACTCATCGTATCCACATAGAGTGAATAAGATGTCCAAGTCTGGTAAGACTGGATAAATGCAGGTTTTACCTAAGATGAGAGGACTTCTGACGTTTACTTCAAAGGCATTTGGGTCATCGTTATCGTCATTGCCCTCCAAATGTTCCTCAATAGCCTTTTTCTTTTCCCCAGGACTAGTAGTGGGCTCAGTGGAAGGCACAATAGGAGGCTTGGGATCAGAAATGTTAGCATTGGTGGAAGTAATGTCAGCATTGGTAGCAATTATGTTTGGGACATGCTCCTTAGAAGATCCATCTCCAACCGCTAAGCCATGATCCTTCTTAAGTTCTTCTCTTCCCATGACAAGGGCAGCACATGCTTCACCATCCAAATAATGCACCAAGAGCTCCTCTTCTATGTAACAACTGCCCTCAAGCTGCGCAAGAACCAACTCCCAAACCTCAGCTAGAGTGATCAGATATTTGTCTTCCAAGAAAGATAAAATCCCACACCCCATGACGCTAAAAGCGTAAAATTTAAAAAAAGTTGAGTTGAATCCAGCTTTGATTTCAGCATGTGCCTGCTTAGCAGTCGCCTTATCCAAAAGAGCCAAATTCCTCTCTCGCTCAAGTTCCTCCACTCTGGCCTTCAGCGAAGAAATTTCTAACTTCTGAGAAGTAGTCTTTTCCTATAGACTAGCGTTGTTTTTCCAATAAACTTCAATAGTTTGCTGCTCCGCGGTCAATATGTCTTCAACATTCTTTTGAGCTAAGTGAGCTTCTTTAACTTGAGCAATTAACATAGCTTCCATTTGCTTATGGGAAGAAGCAACAGCAGAAAGTTCTTCCTTAACTTTCCGATTTGCAGTCTCCAGCTCCTCATTCCGCTCGGAGAGAAATTCGACATCGGTACCGCAGACTTGAGAGTTTTATCCCATTCAGGCTTGTCGTTTTCCATAGTAAGGATTGCCTCATAATTAAGCGTATTAATCCTTTGGAGTTGGCCAACCAAATTCTTCCAATTGGTCAGCCTCTCGACATCGTCTTTCATCGTCTCAAGATTCCTAAGCATCACCTCTCTGTCCAATGGATTATGTTCAAATCAAAGTGAACTCCTTTTAGAAACCAGTGGGAAAACCGTGAAGAGAGTGTGCTAGGTGTAGACGAGAGGGAGTAGCATGACCTTTGAATAATTTTCTGGAAATCAACGGGAGGGGAAGCAACTGCTGGAGGTGAAATTGGTTGAAGACCTGTGGAAGTTTGAATAGTGGAAACAGGATCCTTGTTGGTTCTGACACATTTACCATCTCCACCATGATCCTTATCCTTGTCATCCTTTTCCCTCCTTCTCTTCTGGTCATCTTCCTCACGTCTATCCTAGTCTTGACGATCGTCATGGGTTTTCCTACTTCACACATCCCTCTCTTGTCGGTCCCATGCCTCTTGAGACTTTCTCAATCTTTGCACTTCATCAGTTTCCCTATGAGGATGAGGCGGTCCGTAGCACCGCGGATTATAAGAGCCCATATAATGATTGAAGTCATCCACATGTGAATGGTTCATGGCTGACTTGGAACTAAAGAAAATGAGAGTTCAGTGTTTAAAGCTGCAAAAACTGAGGCAAGAAGGAATACATATGCAGATATCAAAAGCCCTAAGTGTGTGTTCTGTGTGATCTAACGTGCATCGAACAACGAATTGCTCGTCGTTTTCGGAGTCAAAGTGGCTGCAATTTCGGAGATGGATTTTCGAGATGAAGGAGTAAGAGCCAAGTTGGAAGATTCTTTCGAAGTTGATGTAGTAAGTCGATAATCGCAATATCACTCGTGAAAAGTTCCCCCTATGTTACAACGAGGTCACTCAAACCCCCATATATATCAAAAAATCCTTCCTCGGTTGTGATTGGAAACATGGGGTCGACATTGCTTCTTTCAGCATAGGAATCGCCTTTACCCACGATCCTTCCTGCTTAAAGTTGCTCGCTAATCTTTGCGGGAGCTTTTCCCTCGTGATGTGCAAACTCTTCCTCGACAATGGAAGGCAGCTTAGCCTGGCTAGATGATCCAGCTTCGCCGGCAGGTTCCGAACACTTATTCAGTGATGCTTTCTCGATAGAAGTTTTTGGTACAACATATTCTTTAGAGGCTAGAGCATTTGATGCTTCGGGTGTAGAATGAGGAGTAGAAGAAATCTCTTGAGAAAGAAAAGATCGAGACGGGTCAAGCAACCAAAATTGACGAAGAAATTCTTCCTTGATCAAGAACTTTCTAGTCCTCTCCTTGTCATTAACACCCTTAACGGTCTCGTAAGCAGATTTACAACCACTTGAGTCTTTGACAAGAAAAGGCAGATCTGCAAACGAAAGGAAAATTTAGTGTGTAATAAACGAGACTTAGAAAATCCTAGATGGAGAGCTCTGAACAGATATGCTCACCTCCTTTCATCCAGATTCCATAAAAGCTATCCGGGCATCGAACGAAAAAGAATTGGTTCACCAATCCCCAATCACTATCTTGTAAGTCGAGGATAAGCCGATGATTTCGAGCGCATTTGACAAAACAATGGAAGGGTGTTCTTTTCTCCTTTTAAAGATGCATAAATAGCAGATGTCCTGAAAATTAGGCATAAAGCGCATTGTCCTCATAAAAAGCACACATAGTTGTAACGACCCAATGATTTTCGACCCTGAAAATCAACATAAATCATTTACCGTATCTCATGTCGACCTTCCAAACACCGAAAACACCAGAACGTTTATAGAAAGAAGTTAGAGGGTGAGATAAGAGAGAAAGAAATATAGAATAGAAGAAGAAGAAGAAGAAGAACCAACACAACACAGAATCAGAGTCTCAAATCGCAACAGAACAAAATATAACATAGAAATAATTTTTATTGAGAGCTTGAAAGAAATTACTTACAAACATCAGAGTACAATAGACAAAGCTGGACAGTTATATCAACTTGTCCTCATATACATCATACAATGGAATATACTAGATAACATCATACGTTTGAATTCCTCCAGCACGTCTCTGAACTTCATCCGATAACCTGAACCTGTACGCCCTGGTCTAACCTGAGCATTACAAATACCGGGTCAGTCTGGTGAACCAGAGTGAGAAAAACTCGTACAGTTTTAAGGGGGATTATCCAACTTGATTTAAAGTTCAAAATCTTTTCTAAAGAAAAGGATAATCATAAGACCAAATCCACACAAAAATACGGATGGTTTTTACCTTACGATAACCCAAAACATTTTTGAAATCAATATCTTTTCTGATATTATAATAGGGTCTAAATACAAATAGATATCAATCTAGAGGAATACTTACATCTCACGCTCCACATATATAGTATACAATCAAAACCACAGGCGCTTATTGGAGATTGGATTCCGACTATGACAAGGTATGGAACCACCTGCCGATAATGTATCTTTAGAGGCGAATACACTGGGTTCAACAAAAACATCTTGCAACTCGGCCCATACATGACCGACCACTCATTTCGCTTGAATGTATCGAATGTATATCACCAACGGTTGGGATCAGCAACTGTTTCCAGAAAAAGGGAAAGCATCGAATAGATTAAAGAAGGAAATGAAATTTATCTAGATAGGTGATTATACACCCTAATGGGAGCAACCCACATAGCCATGCTGCCTGCCCGATTTTTGTCATTTCCCAGTTGATGAGGCTTGAGGTTCGAATTTATCTTTGGAACATCTGGTTACCATCACTTTGAATGCCACATCGTCAGATCTGCCAGAAAATCACAAATTGATGTCTACAAAAATACTCTGCGATTTAGATAAGAGAAGGTGTACGGCCTCTTCTGCCATTAACAGAAATACGTTTGAAGAAATCAACGTACGTGACCCCTTTGGAAACACTCTGTCAGGCACGCGTCCATACAAGTTGTCCTGGGACTGGACAAATCGAAGGCCTCCTACCACATCCTAGGTATCACCTTATAGATTAGTAGCGAGCAGTCCTTGCAATCCGTAGATTCCAATCATGACAGAATCGCTGTCGAAATATCTCTGGCCGCTAAACTAGAGAAATTCAATCAGTATTTCTTCTGCTCATGAAGATCAATGGTCTTCAATTGCCCAATCTTCAATACTCTACCATGTATTTGTTGGTCGGAATGGTTTTCGAATATAAATTCGATTCCGGTCTTTCCGTACCAACAATCGTATTGGTCAGGTTTGATAGTCGGTAATTTAACTATCAAATAAATGATTGTGTAAATAAAATGAGTTCACTGATTCAATATTCGGCATTACTAGGCCTTTTAATTAAAACGATTAATGATAGTAAATATTAATCTCTTAAATATCCCAATATTTCTAATATAGTTTTTCATTTGCTTATTTAACATATAAGTATTTTCTAAACTATTTATCTTCATACTCAGGAAAAATATATTCTATAATTATGCTCAACTTATTCTGCTATCATTTCCAAAAATAACATTTACTATCTCATTACTCATTTTCTATATTGGGAAAATGATTCCCCTTATTTCTAGTAAAGGTACCTTCCAAAATCTTTATTATGTTATCACTTGAATAGGATAACCAATTCCTAGTCTCTTAGAATAAACCATTTCCAAAACTCCACTCTTCAATTTCCTTTTATCTCGAAATTACCATTATAACTTCTCACAATTCGTTTTCATTTCCTTTACTTAGGAAATATAAATATTCTCGAAACTTCTCCTTTCCGTTACCTTGGAAATTACATTGTATATTCTCAAATTCCCCTTTTTATCCATTACTTTGGAAATCTCTGTATATATCCTCAAATCTTGATATTTCCATTTCATTGTTATTTCTCATATGGAAATAATAAATTATTCTTAACCCCTTTCACTATTACAACTAACGTCATCCTCAGATAATCCTGAAGTCATTCAAGTTGGGGTATTTATTTACCTCTCAGACCTTGATCAACAACGTTCTCATCTTTAGATAGGCATGAGTTGTAATTTAAAACCCGCATTCATATTCTAATACCAAACACACCTCATTTAACTATTTCATTTATAATACGTTTTGTAAGACTTCTTATTTTCGTGAAAATCTTTCCTCAAATATAACTATTTTTCTTAATCCGTTGATTAGGAAATTATTTATAAGATAACACATTCCCTTTTCCTACTTTAAACGATACATTTTTCTACTCGGGTTTTTTTTTAAATCCTGTTATTCACCACATTACCAAATTCACTTTTAACCCTCTCGCTTGGCTTCTCATTTCACCAGTTTTACTTAGTAACATTTATTTATGCTTTATACCTCATTTCCTTTTTTATAAACTTCGTTTATAAATCAAGGTTAAATATAAATCCTTTTTATTATCAATTTCCTTTTTACTTAATTCAAACATTAAGTAAACCTTAATTTAAGCTCTCGCATTTGCTTAAATTTCCTTTTCAACTATGTTATAAAAACTCGAGTTCTATATAACCCTGTTCATGAACTTCTTCCATAATTCAATTTCAGCTACATGCAAATTATTATTTACTACTTTATTATTAACTACTGTAAAAGTAGTTAATCTATTTACTGACTAAATAATTAAAATTTCTCTTTTTAAAATCTTATTAAAATTAGAACAAATATTCGTTAAAGTATTTCATTAGATTAATTTAAAAATAAATTAATAATAAATCCCAGTTACCACGGTTGACTTAGTCAACTCGATACACGATTAATTCTCCAACCAATTTCAATTGATCCTTCCTTTAATAATATAATTAATTAATTTAAACAACTCCATTTGAATTTTTTTATTTACGTATGGAACCCAGGACTTCACTCAAGCCATTGCTTATCGGTCTTAGTAAACCCTACAGATAGTGATATACCCCGATTTTTCAACGCCTTCACACTACCTAGGTAGTCACCCCTAGAAATTGGCAGAGGTGGCCCTCGAACCTGAGACCTATGTCTCATCCCAATTCGCCCACCTCTAACCAACTGAGCTAGGAGTGTCGGGTTTAATTGTTTCTTTTAAAAAAACAATTATCTAGTTTTTAACCGTTAGGTTAATTTTATATACTCTGCTTACAAATCTGATTCATAATCATAATTTTCTTTAAAATCATTTAATAATCACTCATGAATCTAAATAATGAATAATAAATATTTATTTCCTTTTAACAACTTTTATTCAAAATAATATATTTAAAATCCTATTTTTAGTTATAAAATAAATTTTATAACTTCATTTCCATCGATTCACTTGACGGTAAATCAATATCCAAACGATTGATTTATAGGCCATATACTGCCAATTACTCCACCAATATTCCTCATTGGTCTAAACAAACAAATATTGAATTTCTGATCACATTCAACAAACAAATCAACCATTTACTCAGGACAGTTCATATAATGATAATATGAAAATAAATGTCATTAAATATATTTGAGGAATCCCATTAGATCCCTCCAACCTATTCTTCCTTACATTAAATCTTTTTTCTCAAATATGATCATTTAAATAAATATTGGTTCCATAACAGTCAATAACAACCACTCAATATCAACCAGTTTATTTCACACAGCCACGACAATTCAACAGTCCATTAAATCAATCACTTTTATTTTATAAATATGACCAATAAGGTAAATCACATTTATTAGGTCAAATTGTTAAAATAACGATTTGAATTTTCACTGAAATTAAACACATTTAATTTAAGAAATTCAATCAATATATATAATGTATAAATATCAACTAATCAACCATTAGCAACCACAACACATAAATTAAAAACCGACTTATTCAAAATGTAAGCGGGGAGAGCTGAGTGAGTTTAACTCACCTTTGATTTGATTCCATTGTTAAATTAGCTCATTTCAGTTAAATTAAACAGGAGTTTAATTTAACTGAAAAATCCATCTGCTTCCAGTCCTGTCCGGTTCTTTTCCATCTCATAGTATTTGTCAACGCGGTTCTGATGCTCATTGTTTCATCGAATTCTGACCACGTACGCATTTGAAATTAATATTTTAAGTTTATGCGAATATTTAAATTAAATAAATTATTGGGCCTTAGTTTCTTTTCCGTTCAGCCCAACCCGAAACAAACCACATCCGCACCAATCCTTATACCATAAAAACCATCGAATCCCCTTCTACTTCCAAACCATACGCCGCCTCCATCTCAAATCTGTTTCCCTTTCTTTCTTCTTTTCTAAAAAGCAAAATAAATTTACTGATAAACTTCTCGTCCCAACCTGTTCATCTCCTTCCTAATCGCTCCATTTGATCCCCTTCAGTTCGATTCAAGCCCAGTTCCACGCGGCTACAACAGAGGACCCGCGACCTCCCAACTCATCGAATCCCACAAAAAAACACGCACTAGTTTCACTTCTTGCCATAAATCCAAAGTCATGCTCGAATTTGTGCATTAATTCCTTAAATCTCCAGATCTCCCAAAACCCTAAGGCACGCTGCCTTCTACCCTGCGAATCATCCCCGTGCTCGAAGCCAACATCAAGTATATAGAATTGAGATGCGCAGATAAGTATATTTCGTGATTTTTATTTGCGGTATTATTTTTGTTTTGAATTTTAAGTGGTTCGAATTGTTCTTCTACTTACTGCTTGTGTCTTGGAAAATGAATGTGGTGCGTGGATGTATTTATACTTGAAAATGATCCAGATAGGATCAATGTCAATATCTGATTTCAAAATCATAGGGTTAGATTTAGCTGTGTTTAGTTCTTAGGTGATTCTCCCTTTTCTTTTCAGCCATGCGCAATGTGATCGAACTGTTTGTGATGTAAACTTGATTTCTACATGAGGTTTAACACAGAAAGGTGCAGATTTGTGATGGATTTTATGTACTGTCTCTGGTTAGAAATATACAAACATCGAACTGTTCCCATGTAGATTTGATGAGCTATGTATTGTCTGTTTGCATTGAATTGCATTTTGTATTGCGGTTCGTATTGTCTTGTCCGTGTATATACAGCTATCAAATTGTTTATTTCATTTGAAGATTGAACTGGAATATACATGTGCATGGCAGCACATGGTTTGTACAGATCTGTATCTGAAATTTTCTGTATATGTGAAGATATGTTAGCTGTTTTCGATTTCTGTAGATTCATATATTTTAGCTTTTCGTCCTTATGGATTAGATGTAGAGATATATACATCTATCAGCTTTTCCTTAGTTGTGTATTTTATATTTTCTTTAGCTGTTCATAGCTGTGTACCTTACTGTTTTTCTTGAGTTGTTGAATCACTATTTCCTATCTATTGTTTCACTGTTGATTTACTATTTCTGTGGAGAGAATTTGTGCTACAGTTTCCTGTTCATTTACTATTTTCTTCAGCTCCTTTGTCTGTTCAGATTTATACAAGAGTCAAATGTATATATATTAGGTGAAGCTTATGAATTGTTTGTTTATATATTATTTTATCAATTTTCTTGTTCCTATGGTATGTGTATTTAAGAGATTTCATTATAAAATAATCAAAGCCTAGATGTGTGTTTCTGAGTGAAAACAGGATAGGTGCGCATCAGTTAATCTAAGTATGGCTTGTACAGTTTCATTTCTGTGTTTGAAAGGAGACAATACCATATATATAAATAAAAGTAGAATCCTTGATGGCCAAGGTAGAAAATTTGAATTAAATATTGAGGTACATATAGCTTGGTATAGGTTGTGTACATTTCATTTCAAGTGAGTCGTTTTATCCATTAGTCTTATAAGTTGTACTAGAATTCGAAAAGATTTTTTTTTGGCCATTTTGTTTTGTGATAGTGCAGACAAAAATATATGTATGTTTATTGTCTTCTTAGTATTGAAAATATAACCTGTGTATATGCAGTACACAAGCTTTACGATGGGTTATTTTAAAATTTTATATAATACTGATACAATTAAATTCAAACAGCTAAATTTAACGATAATAAATTAATATTATCCTATTTACTAAAACAAATAGCTTCAATTGACATTAGTATAGAATTTAAAGCTAACATTTAAAATTCTGGGTTTAAACGATATTCCATTATAGAGAAATTCCATTTATATTTATAAATAATCGATATAATTAAAAAACGATTTCCATAGAGACTATTTAAAGATTTGAATTGGCCATAACTAACAATCTATAACATGAAATCTGGATTTTCCTCTTCCATTATAAAATTATCAACAATTAGATTCAAACATTTCTTATTTCACAGAAATCCGATTTATATCGAATCCTGTATTTTCAATTAAAGTTCAAATCGAAAATTATGAACTACCGCGTTGTTTTCGAGTTCGTTTTGATTATACTATAAATTAAATATATTCGAACTCCATTTTTATTTAATAATTTGATATAAAATCCATTATATCTCCAATATAATATATATAAACAGGTTTAAATATTCCAATTTAAATGGCTGAAAAATCTGGGATGTTACAATAGCCTTATTAAAATGGCATAGCCATTCGGGTGCAGCTGAAAGGGGGCAATCGCTAAGTGTCGAAGGACCATCTCCTGAAATGGATTGAAAGGAGGAATGACTCCACTTATTAACATTTGTCTATTAATTGCAACAAAGACAAAGGGCATACGATCAACAAATTTCTCTTTCCCCGTCAATCTTGCGTTAGCGTCAGAAATGAAAAATTGAGCGCTTAATTATTTAAAGGCACGTTGAGTTAGCATGGAAGGACATCTCTACGGCAACGGATTTCCAAGAGGACGAGGAGCAGGAAAGGTCTGATGTGCTTCCGACCCTAGAGCAGCAGTCATCCTAACTTCAAAAACTTGAGTAGAAGCTTCATCTTGAGCAGAGGTAGGCACATCTCCATGATGATGATGAGTCATCTGCCGAGTATCCATTCTACACCAGCAATCTTGTTTTTAAATAATTTACAGATGCACATTTCCTAAAAGTGAGAAGCATTGTGCAAAATTATATAAGTTATTAAAAGTGAAGCTTGAAATCTGCAGTCGGCATGTGCCAATTAGTGGATCTCAAGCGTCGTCGTGAATTCAATTTAGAATGACGTGTCTATGCAAATGACGCTCGATAAGTTATGAATGGTTGAACAAAACGATTATGTATAGGCACTTCATTCAATCCAAGTTAAGAAATTCGCTGTAGTTTATTTTTAGTAATTAAACTAATCTGTCGTTGACATGAGAAATCAGCAACAAAATATTTGCCCAGAAATGGTGCAAGTGTTCTTGTTGTTACAGGACAACTAGCGACGAAAGACAAGTTCGATTTATAAGCTGTAAGTTCAAGTTGTTGATCACTTTCAAATTTGGATCGCTTCAATAACTCCAACAATCAACTTGGAAACTAGAAATTCATTAACCATGTGCGAGATAAAAGCAAAAGAATGAGCAACCAAGGCAGGTGACCCATGGGAAGCCACGATCCATCGGTGGAACAAAACACCAACCGATCAAGCAATGGACCGAGCCTAGCAACCCATGATCAGAGCCAGCTCAATGATCAAAGATTGTCGACCTCGACCCACTGTTCGATCGAAGTGCACAATCCATGAAGAAATCGCGATCCATCCACCTTGCGATCCATCAGAATATGCGATCAATAAAGGAATTTTTGCATCACTCAAAAGTTCTAGCAATCAGCACGCCGAATCAATTCGACATCGATATTGACAAAGATTCATATATCAAAAATTGAAAATCATGTTGACAAAAAAATTACATATCCACTCCAAGAAATCATATGAGTTCGACGTATTGAAATTAACTTAAACTACAAATCAACATGGCCAAGTTCTGCTGATCTAAAGCGCAAGACATTGCACAAAAATTTGAAGTACAAATTACAAAAATACATGGTCGAATTCAGCTACAACGAGCAACGAGTTGCCGAATTTGATTCCAAGCACACTTCATCAACTCCACGCAAACATTAAGTCAATGAAATCGATTCGAAAAAATGCAAGCTCTTGTATAAATGTCTGAACTGCAAATTCGCCAAGATTTCAATCAGATTCTATCACTTTCCGACCCAAATCGCGTAATCAACAAGGATCAAATTATCATCACAAACCTCTGAAACAAAAAATGCTCCAAAATCCAACTCGACACAAAGTTCAAAAAAATCGAGACCTACAACAGATATTGGCGGTAAATGAGGACCGAATATTAACGTTTATGGTAAATCGGGGGACGGTGAGGTTGAAGCAGCACCGAATCTGAGAGAAATGGCCATAAATCACTTCGAATTAGGTGCAGCCATGGTGATAATTGAACTCGAATAAAATTGGGATTCTTTGATGAACTGGCAACGTCAAAGTTAATCAACGATGAAGTAGTAAGGCGACGGTGCAACATCAATTTTGGAACAAGATAATTTCCTAAAAGAAAATTTTCGGCCATTAAAACTTCTTCGGTAGATGTAATGAAATGGGAAGAAACGATGGATATAACAGAAATATATAAAGCGGATTTGTTTTCTGAAAGTGGCACATGTGATCCATCGGTTCAGACTAATCACGATCCATTTAGCAGGATTCGTTCACAATCCATCACAAAACATCTGGACTGCTGATTTTAAAGCCCACGCTTTCTTCAAAAGACATGAACTTCGAGTTGTAATTGTTAACCCCGATCCATACAATTTCAAGTTATATGAGATAGAATGTTCTAAATATATAGCATAAACCCATGTTTGGATCAGGTCCATAAAATGGTGACATCTTTCTATGAATCAAAGCAGTATGAATCGGCATGCTTAGATCAGTTAGAAACCATGGATCGCACATGCTAAAAATGTTGATCGAGTCGGTTGCACGATGGATCACGTGTAAATCTGGCATAAGGGATGACGTGTACTTGTGTATGGATCGGGCAAGCAACTCTGGTGCATGGATCATTGTAAATCAAAGGGCGCATACGGTAAAAAGATGGATCATGCAAGTGCCGCATTCATGGGTCGTGGAAATTGTGTGGATCGGCTAGGAAGAGAATCGTTGGCAAAAAAGGCGGAGCGCGCATGATCAAAATGAAGGATCAATTGATGTGCACACTATGGATCGGTTAAAAGCCATGGATCGGATCACGTGCATGGATCAGCACAAAAACATGAAGCGCGCGTGATGAGAATTAAGATTAGACCGTGTGCATGATGGATTTATCAAAGCATCGCCAACTATTATATTGGATTGTTGGCTGATCTGCATGGACCGTGCCTACTCCATTTCAAACACCCAAGCACTCCAATCTCCACCTATAAATACCGGACCCCTTCACACATAAAAGGGGTTGGATTTTCTCCTCCGGAAGGGCTGCCATTATTGATCTCAAGCTTCTCCAATACCATAAAGCTTCTTCAAGCATCATTCAAGCTTCTCCATCATCATTCTTCTTTAGAAATCATCGAAGTTTATCACCGAGCTAGATTATCGAAGATCAAGTCCGATAATCATCGCTACTAGTGAGATTCGAGCGTTTCTACTCCAAAGATAGAGAATTATCGAAGAATTTTTAGAGAATTGTGAGAGAATCATTATAAATCAAAGAGAAAAGTATAAATCGAGATCAATATGTACCTTGAAATGGAGAAATCAATGAAATGCTCATTCAAAGTGGACGTAGGCCAAAATAGAGGTTGAACCACTATAAATCTGCTCTCTACTTTGCTTTTCCTGCATTTTCTACTTTTAACCTTATTTTCTACAGTTTAAAGGTGTTTTTACATCTCCTTGGATGTTAGCGTCGTTTTTTAATGTTAACAAATATACTAGAAAAGTATATTCGATGTCAATCCAGATATAATTAGAATAATCAAAACACGAAAGATCAACAAAAAGATTTTAAAAAGTATTATTAACGATATTATTCGTCAACACTAGAGATAGTCTAAGGAGATGGACCTAAGAGAAAAATAGGGTTATTCGACTTCTCCCAGCTTGAGCTAGTTCGCCACTTCCTTGGGAGAGGGGCTTTTTTCGTGAGGAAAAAGCGTCAGGTTGCTAAGAACCTAACGGCTTGTACAAGGACATTCTGGCGATCCAATATCATAGCAGGACACATAGAGAAATGCATTCAAGAACAAATAAAGTATGCAGAGAGAGTAAGAACACACAATAATTTATAGTGGTTCAGTTCGGATTGAACCTACGTCCACTTTAAGAGCTTTGATGATTTTATTCATGAAGGAGCTTACATAAGAACTCCCGAAATTGATTTACAAATTTGGGTTAGTTCTCTATGAAATGAGAGGGAGATTGTAGAAATGAGGGAGCAGATCCTCCTTAAATGAGACCCCTCTCCCCTTATTTATAGAGGTTTTGGGCCCCCTTTTGTTGCTTCTCTTTCCCGCCACTTTTTTGGTGCCATCTTTTTGTTCCCGCCTTTGCCTTTTGCTTTTTTGTGTCTTTTTCTGCTCTTTCCTGCCTCCCTACAGCCTTTTGCTATTGGTTTTGTCTTTTTCTGCCTTTCTCCTGCTTCCTACAGCCTTCTGCTGACGGTTTCTCTACACTGATGCCAGTTTCTGCACCTTGCTGTTGGTTCCAGCTTTCTCTAGCTTCCTCTAGCTTTCTTTAGTTGTCTCCAGCTTCCTCTAGTTGTCTCTAGCGTCCTCTAGCTTCCTCTAGCTTTCTTTACCTTTCTCACCTCTCTCCAACTTCCTCTAGCTGTGTCTAGCTTCCTCTAGCTTTCTCTACCTTTCTCGAGCTTTCTCTACCTTTCTCTAGCTGTCTCCAGCTTTTTAACCTTTCTCTTCCTTTCTTAAGCTTTCTAGACCAAGTCAGTTCCTGAACCCCTTTTGCTGTCGGTTCTTGAACCCCTTCTGCGGGTTTTTTACTTTCTATGACTTTTCTTTTTCAGCCATTACTCTCAAACGATACGTCCGGTTGTTTAATATGACCACTCTACGGAACGGAAAACCATCATCTGAATCCAATGGAAGTAGTTTCAGGTCTGAATATCTCACCAATCAAAAGTTATAGGAGAAACAAGATTTCATCTTCTTCTTTTAGCGCTGACATAGCTGTATCCAGGGCTTTTCCTTTTTCATTTTCTGGTATTGGAGCTATTGCTTCTTTATACTTTGCCCGTGCAAATTTTAGTGTTAACAGTTAGCCCTCCCATCCCCCCCCCACCCTTTAGTATAAAGAAGCTTTTGTTCTTTAGGACAAAATCCTGTGGCTCCTGCATAGCTTGACTGTCACTGAAGAACCAATATAAAAATATTTGGTATTAGTTTCATATAACCAAGAGTAATGATGCAAGGGGAAGCACAAAATTTCCTTAATCAAATTGGGCCTGAACATGAAGCCAAAGTTATGAACTTTTTTGTGGACATAATATGCAAATTCAAACATGTATTCATGCGGGATGATGTGATTTAAAGCACAACATTCTTTTATCAATGTTGGATGAGCATTATTATTGTTGCTTAAACATTCAACTATCAAGAATTCATTCTTGAAAGCGTGATATAAAAAAAATCCAAAATTTACATTTGGATATTCGCAATCAGATGTTCATCATTTGTTTGGCAAGGCCGTCGGGGTTGAGTGGACCCTTACCACTTTTATTAATGTACCGGGGAAGAGGGGAAGTACAACACACACAAGAATACATAGAGACACGGTACACTAAAACACAGGAAAAACAAAGAAAACACTTATACACAGAACAACTAAAGAAGTCTTTGCATGATTCTAGGATCAAAAGTAAAGTTCAATAGTTTCAGACCATTACGGACATCAATCTTCACACTTCGACACAGTTGCTCGTTGCTTTTGGCATCAGATGGGTAGAAAACCCAATAGTTTCTTCCTCTCCAGATTGAAGTTGTAAATTTTTTAAGAAAGAAACATAGAAGTCTACCTCCATTTCTTTTCCTACTTGCCTGTCTCTCCATATTTCTCCATTCGATTCTACTATTCCTACTTGCGCCACGTCTCCTGATATTGTGCATAAGACCAGACCAGATGTTGAAGGTGATGTTACATTCGAAGAAGAGGTGGCTAAGACTCTCATCATTATCAGTGCAAAGCACACACTTTAAGTCCAGCTGCATGCCACGAGAGTGCAACTTGTCCTTAGTTAAGACAGGTTTATTAATAATTTTCCAAAGCAGCAGGTTCTCCTTTGCATCATTGTCATTATGCCATATTTTCTTATACGAACCACATCTCTGCGTTGCGTTATGACACATCAAGTTTTGATACATGCGCTTTATACCATACTGCTTTCCATCTTTATCCCACTGAGTAATGTTTTCGGCTACCTCACCCATCAGATGTTCATCATTGACGAGTATGATATGTTAATAAAAGTAACATGACTTGCATAGTGAGTGATATTTCACTTATAATGTGTGAAGCATTGTTTTTAATCTGAACTTATAGCAACATGATTTGGGATAAGAAGAACATAAGGTCAGAAACTTCCCTTCATTAGGCACCAGGAAACTATAACCTTTGCTTAGAGATTTCAAGTAAGAGACTAGAAATGCCATGCCGAGTACTTATGATACAATGTTAGAACCCTGCAAACCGGAATTAGTAAAAACCCCAAGATTCATACTTGGGTAAATAGGAATTAGAAAACATATGGGAACCCCAAGATTCATACTTGGAGTAAAGCATAAATCAGAAATCTTATGGAAACCCCAAGATGCATACTTGGGTAAATCATAAACCAGAAATCATATGGAAGCCTCAAGATTCATACTTGGGTAAAGCATAAATCATATGGAAGCCCCAAGATTCATACTTGGGTAAAGCATAAATCAGAAATCTTATGGAAACCCCAAGATGCATACTTGGGTAAAGCATAAATCAGAAATTCATGTCAAAGAACCATATCTTTAACTAAGAGTTATTAAAGAATGCCATAGCTAAACAAAATGCCCTAATAAAGGCACAAAAGAAACATAAAAGGTTAATTAAGGATCATCCAATGAAAGCATCACAAACCATCCAAAGACCATGCATGTGTATAGTGTCAACTTATCCAAACATTATTGAAAGTGACCAAGCAACCATAGATTATGTGTGTGTTTCTCGGAGGTTCGCTAAGAGAACATTTGGAAGAAAGAGTTTTAAATATTCCGAGAAGCAATTTTTGGGTGTGTATATACAGAGGACTGCTTTCGTAATAAATTAATCATGTCCTGAGTTAGTTAGTCGTTCGGCGAATGTTCCTCTTAGCTTTCTAGCCATTGGGTATCTAACGTCTAGTTTTATTCCTAATCCATAGGATATGCAAATGAATGAATGCTCACTAAGAGAGTGACACTTGTCCCTTTATGGGTAGATGCATGCATTATAACTAGCCCCACTTAGAGGGAGACTCCACTAGCTGGAGATGAAGTATTTAGCCCTACTCAAAGACGACTTCCTTGCAGGAGATGAAGGTATTGTAGCCCTACCCCAAAGGGACTCCTTTGCAGGAGATGAAGGTATTGTAGCCCTACCCAAAAGGCGAATCCATTGTAGGAGATGTTGCTTCTCTTCTTGGAAGCTTTTTGTTGCTCCCCTTTGGAGGCTTTTGTTTGTTGTGGTTTCTCTCTCTGGAAGCTTTGTTTGATGAATCTCTTCTGGGAGGTTGTGTTTGTTCTTGCTTCTCTCTCTGAAAGCTTTATTTGATGGTGCTTCTCTCTCGGAATCTTTGTTTGATGGTGCTTCTCTCTCCAAAGCTTTATTTGATGGTGCTTCTCTCTCGGAAGCTTTGTTGATGTAGCTTCTCCCTCCGGAAGCTTTGTTGATGTAGCTTCTATCTCCGGAAGCTTTGTTGATGTAGCTTCTCCTTCTAGAAGCTTTGTTGATGTAGCTTCTCCTTCCAGAAGCTTTGTTGATGTAGCTTCTCCTTCCGGAAGCTTTATTGATGTAGCTTCTCCTTCCAGAAGCTTTGTTAATACAATTTATCAAGGGTAAGTTCCACACTTTCATAGAAGCATTCAAGTATGTCAATATAACATGTTTGACAAAATCATAAAATTCTGAAATAGGGGAGATAAGATTTAGAAGGTTCTTCTTTGATCCGAGCTATGATGAGGGGTTAATCAGTCCATTGCCGCATATTTGTATGAACAACTTCCACGAAGCTTGTTATTGATTGATAGCTTTGTTGTGCACTTATTCATGCATTGGGCTCTTTATGTGCTCCCTTTTGAGGTTTCATCCTGTAATGACCCGGAAATCTGAACCAGTTTGAAAAATTTATTTCTAGAAATTTTGCTGAATTTTGAGTCCAAATTTAAAATTTCCAATTTTAAATAACTTTGAAACAGTTAAAAATGGCCATTTTGCAAACGACCTCGGAATTCGACGAAACCACTTTCGTTGGACCCGGAATGTCATAATATGGCTAGGTTTCAATTTTTAGAATTTTTCGATTTAATATGTGGGCGTGGCGGGAGAAACTGTGTTTGGTCAAATACGGTTGAAATTGAACGACTTGAAAATAGCCATTTTTCGAACGGTCTCAGAATTCGACGAAATTGACTTTGTTAGAACCGTATCGACATCACAATGCCAAAAATAATTTTTCTGGATTTTTTTGAGTTAGTATGTGGCCGCGGGAAATTAAAACGTATGTTCGAATTTAAAATAAATGATTTATATTTGAAAATAAAAGAAAAACATATTGTAACTTCAGAATTGGACCTTGGCGATAGCGCCATCGCGTTCAGAAGACGTCAAAACATTAAGTTCGACAGTCGTTGAGTGCGAATCAGAGATCGTAGGTGAAAACAGTAATTTCTAGAATTAATTAATTAATTAATTAATTAATTAATAAAAATAAAACCCTAAATACTAGTATAAATACCCCTGTATACGGTACGTATACTGCTTCTTCCCCGTTCAATTTTTGGCCGCCGCAACCCATTTCTTGCTCAAATTTTCAAACTCCAAATTCTCTTTCAATACTCCACGAAATTCTGCAAACCCATACCCGTTTCGAAGAGAAAACCAAGGCCTTCGATCCCGTACCAGTTTCACCCGTCCTCGTCCACCGTCGCGCCCGCCCTGAGACCCCGAACGGCCGCCGCTCGCACCCCCGCCGGGCCCACCTGAAGCCGCCGAGCGCCACCCCCTTCCCGGCGCGCATAGACCTCTCCTTCCCGGTCCTCGTCCAACAAACGGCACTCGAATCCGTCAACTACAGCTCACAAAATCCGGATTTGAAATTCTGAACCAAAACTGGAAATTCAAAGGTGTTTTTTATTTCAGAAATTGTGATGCTTTTAAGCGTGACCGCAGCAGTTGTTAAAAGTTAGTATGTTTAAAACATTGATAACTAATGCATATGAACCCCGATTCTGAAAATTTCAGAACCGTTAGAACCGTGACGACAATTAGGATCTGCTGTGATTGATTGGAGCATTCTGAAAACTATTTGGATTTATTATTATTATCCAAACGAGGTGAGAGTTCTTTATCTAAATTTAATATTAAAATGAATTATTCGGTTCATGATGTGATTTAAATATAAGGTTCAGATCTGATTGTTTGTTCATGATGATGATTGTCCTATGTTTACATAGTCTGTATAGATCTATTTTCATATTATCATATGACATCACCTTGATTTAGTGTGAATTGTTCTAATTATCAATTCCAATAAAAAGTTGATTATCACATGTGTTAGAGTTGGATTGATCTACTTTGCCAATTTAAATAAGTAGAAAATTTTCATCGTATGTTAGATTGACATTTTTGTCGATTGTTAAAATAGAGAATTTTCATCGTATGTTAGATTGACATTTTTGTCGAATGTTAAAAAAGAAAATTTACACCGTATGTTAAATTGACATTTATTCTTAATGTTAATATTGAGGAAATACACTGTATGATAATTGAAATTTATTTTAAATGTTAATAAAAGGAAAAGGGCATTTCCACCGTATGACATTATTTTATAATAATGTAATATAAAAGAAAATCCACCGTATGCTATTCTACATTTATTTTTAATATAAATTAAAAAGAGAATTTTCATCGTAGGAAGGTTGACATCATTTTTTTTATGTATATAAAAAGAAATTTATGTCGTAGGATAAATGTACATTATTTTTAATGTATACAAAATGAGAATTTTCATCGCGAAATAAATTTACATTTTTGATGTGATAAAAACTAAGAAATGCATTGTATGTAAATTTAACATTATTTTCAATGTTAATAAATAAGAAATGCATTGTATGTAAATTTAACATTATTTTCAATGTTAATAAATAAGAAATGCATTATATGTAAATTTAACATTATTTTCAATGTTAATAAATAAGAAATGCATTGTATGTAAATTTAACATTATTTTCAATGTTAATAAATAAGAAATGCATTGTATGTAAATTTAACATTATTTTCAATGTTAATAAATAAGAAATGCATTGTATGTAAATTTAACATTATTTTCAATGTTAATAAATATGAAATGCATTGTATGTAAATTTAACATATTTTCAATGTAAATAAATAAGAAATGCATTGTATGTAAATTTAACATTATTTTCAATGTAAATAAATAACAAATGCATTGTATGTAAATTTAACATTATTTTCAATGTAAATAAATAAGAAATGCATTGTATGTAAATTTAACATTATTTTCAATGTTAATAAATAAGAAATGCATTGTTTGTAAATTTAACATTATTTTCAATGTTAATAAATAAAAAATGCATTGTATGTAAATTTAACATTAGTTTCAATGTTAATAAATAAGAAATGCATTGTATGTAAATTTAACATTATTTTCAATGTTAATAAATAAGAAATGCATTGTATGTAAATTTAACATTATTTTCAATGTAAATAAATAAGAAATGCATTGTATGTAAATTTAACATTATTTTCAATGTAAATAAATAAGAAATGCATTGTATGTAAATTTAACATTATTTTCAATGTTAATAAATAAGAAATGCATTGTATGTAAATTTAAATTTATTTTCAATGTTAATAAATAAGAAATGCATTGTATGTAAATTTAACATTATTTTCAATGTTAATAAATAAGAAATGCATTATATGTAAATTTAACATTATTTTCAATGTTAATAAAAAAGAAATGCATTGTATGTAAATTTAACATTATTTTCAATGTTAATAAATAAGAAATGCATTGTATGTAAATTTAACATTATTTTTAATGTTAATAAAAAGGAATTGAACCGTATGCAAGATTAACATTATTTTTCAATGTTAATAAAAAGAAAACATACCGTAGGATAAAAATACATTATTTTGAATGTATATTAAAAGAGGGTTTTTCATCGTAGTAAAATGTACATTATTGATAATGGGAATAGAAAGGAAATGACATAGTAAAATAAAATTACATTCTAGATGTAATTGAGATTGATAATGCATTTAGGAAGAGAATGAATATTTTATATATGTAGATGGAATCATAATATAATTGAAAGATGAAATGGGATAAATAGAGCGATGAATTATAATTTACATTTTAATGTAAATTATAAAGATTTTAAAATAAAAATAAAATTAAAATTATAAGAATTATATATATATGTATAATTAAAATATAACGAATCGAGCGCGGTAGTTCGCGTTTTGAAAACGAACCTTTGAACGATTATACCGGAAGATCCGACCGTCGGATTTTCCCAAAACTGAAACTGCTAGGACCGTCTTGGAAAAATCTTTCCAACGATATAAGCTACGATAAAATCCAACGGTTAGATTTTGAGAAAAGTTAAAATCGAAATTGATGGAAAACAGCGCCAGAGTCGCCCTTGACCTGAAGCGTCGTTGAATAAAGAAATTAATTATATTAAATAATAAAGGCAAGGATTAGTCGTTATAAAACAACATAATGACATGAAATGTGTTTTTCTCAAAATTAGAAATGCGAGATTATTTGGAAGGTCCGGGTTCATCCCATTCCAAATGATTGTACGGTTTCAAGAATCTAAATATGAAGACGGCGTATGAAGACCGTAAATCTTCCCTCGAATGGACAATGATCAAGACTCTGAATTGGGTAGCTCCCGATTCAAGTGTCGGGGTAATTGCCCAAACGTACGTGTTGGTTTCACGGGTTTGACCCTCGCTCAGACCCAGAGCATGGGTGTAAATGGATGGTGTGTCTGACATCGTACCCCATTAAATATCATGTTGTCGGTTTTCTGTTAATATAAAAATGTTGGTGGTAGAGAATTCATTCTCTACTTAACACCCGTTTATATATTGACAGACGGTCGATGGCACGGTATGGAGTGACGGTGTGGCATGCTAAGATGAAATGATCAAGGTTTCTTATTGAAAAGCAGAACCTGGTGGTATGGGATACATGACTTCACGAGCCTCACACACCGGCCGAGTCTAAAAAGGGGGAAGGGAACGCAGGGAAAGTAGCACGTTTCTTTCTAGTTAGTAGTCATTTTACTTTTGTGGATGATGAAATGAGGCGCCTCGGATAGGTCCTATAGGACCGGGGAACGTGTGCTTAGGAATTGCCAATCCTCTAAGCTGTATTTGAGGACCGGCCCTGCCATTTCCAAGGGTTAACTGCGGGTAATCCTGAGGCATTAACTAGAGCGTCTCGAATCGGTAAGGAGCTCCTCCCTAGCCTGGACTCATGATGGAAACCCAAATTTCCTGTACGATCCCGACGAATTTGATTGTATTACTAATATTGGAGGCATAATATATGGTACCTATGCTTCCTAGGATTAATACATTGCTTTGAATTGTTTTAAAACATATACACCCTAATAATAGTATTAGTTTCGTATTTGGCGTATTTAGCATGTTTAACCACCATAAGGTAAAACTCTATCCTCTTGGTGTGCGTTGCATTGTGTGATGGGACCGGAGTCTTATGGTGGTTCCATTTTTCAAAAGACATCGCGTTGTGTTACGTTATATTTATCTGTACTGACACTGTAATTATGCACAGCAATCCATTGGTACAACCCGTTCCGCGTTAGCGGCGTGGTCTTTGGATTTGCCTTTTTTTGTATGAGTTAAGTTAGTTAAGAATTCTCACACCAGTCCCGCGACTGACCCATCGTTTGTTTCACCTTTTTGCAAACTTGGGTGCCCTCTCTTCCACACGGGCAGCCAAGTAGACAGGTTTACTCTTTGCTTGGAGCTTTCTTTGGAACAGCTTATATTTTCTCTCTTTGAATTTGCTTTGGTGAAGAGGTGATGACTTGGAGCTTCGAGGACCCTCTATCTTTTGCTTTATCGCATTTTTCCTTTTATTTCAGACATCAGACTTATTTCCATTTCATGTTATTTAATTTGGAGTTGGAACTTATGTCATTTTCTGAAAACTTGTTGTAATAACTTAGATTCTGTGACTGGGGATTTCTATTGTTGATGACATTATATATCCGCTGCTATGATGTTGTTACTTTATGGATTTCCTGTGCTATGTTGTTTCCTGCGACTTGTTATATTCTAATTATGTTGTATTCCATGTGGTTTCTCCTTGCTTTCACTTCGTGGAGGTTAGGGGTCATCACAGTTGGTATCAGAGCTTTGGTTTACAAAGCGGAATATATCATATTTATAGTAACTCGTTTACGTAGAATGACATTATTCTACGACGAACATTTCATAAGGATACATAATAGTCAGTCACTTTATCACCATCTTTTATCTATCCTTTCATCTTATCATTTCTTAAAATCATCATTAAAAGTTGTTCTGACTCGTCCCTTGATTGTACAGAACTAACTTAAAATGAGTACCGCTGCTGCTAGAGCCGCTAGGAGAGGGCGAAATACCACTGAAACCGAGGAGCCCACTGTCCAACAACAATCCCCACTACCACCACCACCGCCTCAGCCTTTTGATTTGGATAAGGTGGCAAAGAAGTTCAAGAATCTAGGCGGAGTTCCATTCACCGGTTCCGAGACCGTGGTACAAGCTCAGGCGTGGCTGAAAAATTGCGAAAAGATATTTAGAGGACTGGGTCTAGATGATTAGAGAAAGAGATTCACTGCAGCGTGGCATCTTCAAGGTGAAGCGCAAAACTGGTGGGAGGTGGTCAACATTGGAGGCGACGAAGATAATATGTCTTGGGATAGATTTAAGGAGCTTTTCAACGACAAATACATTCCGAGGCAGGAGGTAGAAAGGCTACACGACGAATTCGCCAATCTGAAGCAAGGCGACAAGTCCATTTCAGAGTATGTTCGTAGATTCGAGGACCTTTCCCGTTATGCCCCTGAACTGATTCGAGATGACTTTCAGAAGAATAAGAGATTCATAAATGGCCTTGCAAGGAAATATATTGATAGAGTCACTGCCCACATCGACCTTTCCTTCAATAAGATGGTGGAGTTCGCTTGCCGTTATGAAGAGAATGACAAGAAGGTTTCTCAGCAAGACAGAGAGAGGAGCTTAGCTAACAACAACAACAAAAGGAAGTAGCCTGAGAAAAAGACTGAAGGGAGTAGTTCGGGAGCCGCTAAGAAGGGGGATAAGTCAAAGGTGCAATGTTTTAACTGCCAGCAATTTGGACATTATAGCTCGGAGTGCAAGAATCCAAAGAAGGCTAGGAGTGATAGCACCAAGGACTACTACAACTGCCATAAGAAGGGTCACGTCAAGGCCAACTGCCCACTATTGAAAGGAGCTCTGGTTGCCCATGTCTATGAGGGAGCAGGTACACCATCTTCCTCTGCACCTACTGAGGAAGGTAAGCCTGATGTTCTGGATGGTACTGTTTCTATTAAAAATATTCCGGTCACTGCTTTGTTTGATACGGGTGCATCAAGAAGTTTTGTTTCTAGCAACACGGTTAAGAAGTTAAATTTAAAACAAAGAAGCCTTAAAGAGCCAACTAATGTTCATAATCCTTTGGGGGGTTCTATCATCCTTGATTTATACTGTAGGGTGCCTATTTCTTACTCTCGTTTCAAATTTCCCTTCGACTTGATTATTATGGATTTTTCAGAATTTGATATTATCCTTGGTCTTGATTGGCTTACAAAATATGACGCTGAAGTGCTATGCTCAGAAAGAGTAGTGAAGGCGAAACCAGGGTTAGGAAATACCGTTGCTATACCTTGCCATGGCTCAAAGCCTGATAGGAAAGCATTTTGGTCTTCTTTAGAAGTCACGCCCATCTCTTCAGAGAATATTCCTATTGTCAAGAATTACGTGGACGTATTTGAAGAAGTAGATAGTTTACCACCGCGGAGGGAAATCGATTTCAGAATTGATCTTGTCCCTAATGCAAGGCCTGTAGTTCATGCTATACGAAGGATGACCCCTAAAGAAAAAGAAGAGTTGAGTACCCAAACCAAACAGCTCTTGAAGAAGGGATTAATCCGGCCTAGCTTTTCCAATTGGGGAGCAGCTGTGGTGTTTGTCCCCAAATCTGACGGCACTCTAAGGCTCTGTGTGGATTACCGCGACCTAAATAAACAGACCTTGAAGAACAAATACCCCTTGCCTCGCATAGATGATTTGATGGACAATTTAAATGGAGCCAAGGTGTTTTCGTAGATGGACCTAGCCACAGGTTTCCACCAACTCCGCATAGCCGAAGAATGCATCCCTTTGACTGCTTTCAGAGGTCCTGACTTATTCTACGAATGGTTGGTAATGTCGTTCGGTCTGTGCAATGCTCCAGCCTATTTTGTTGACTTGATGAATAGGGTCTTCAGAGAGGTCTTGAATAAATTCGTCTTAGTCTTCATTGATGATATCTTGATCTTTTCTAAAACCAAGGAGGAGCATGAGGGGCATCTAAGAGAAGTGCTAGAGATTCTGCAAAGGAATGTTCTAAAAGCAAAATTTTCAAAATGCACATTTTGGCAAGAAGAGGTAAAATTCTTGGGCCATGTTGTGTCAAAAGAAGGAATTGCTGTGGACCCAAGCAAAATTTCCGCCATTCAAGATTGGAAGCAACCGACTACACCCACAGAAGTAAGAAGCTTCCTAGGGTTGGCTGGATATTACAGAAAGTTTGTCAAAAAAATTTCTAAGCTATCTGGCCCTTTAACACAGCTCACCAAGAAACATACCAAGTTTATTTGGACGGCAGAGTGTGAGGAGTCCTTCCAAAAGCTAAAGGAGAGTTTGATCACTGCTCCCGTGCTAACCATCATCGATGGCAACCAAGATTTAGCCGTCTATACCGATGCTTCTCAAAATGGTGGTCTTGGCGCGGTATTGATGCAAAGGGGCAAAGTTGTTGCGTATGCAAGCCGTCAACTAAAGCCGCATGAGAAAAATTATCGTGTCCATGACCTAGAGCTGTTGGCCATAGTCTTTGCTTTAAAAATTTGGAGGCATTATCTCTTGGGCGAAAAATTCGAATTATTCACAGACCATCAATCTTTGAAATATCTCTTCGATCAAAAGGACTTGAATTTAAGATAGCTAAGGTGGCTAGAATTTCTTGCGGCGTATGATCTCGACATCTTGTATACGCCGGGGAAAGCCAATGTTGTGGCGGACGCGCTCAGTAGAAAGGCTGTCATGGTCGCAAGCTTCATCGTTACCCCTTCTTTGATTGATAAAATTTCTACCCTCCAAAAGGAGGATAAATTTATCCAAAGAATGATCAAGAGAATTCAAGAAGGTGAAAGCACAAGCTTCCAAATAGATCAAAAGGGAGTCCTTAGATTGCAGGGGAGGATCTGTGTTCCAAAAATCCCAGAGCTCATCAGGGAAGTTTTAAATGAAGGGCACAAATCAAAGCTTTCCATCCACCCAGGCGTGAACAAGATGTATCATGATTTAAAGCGCACTTTTTGGTGGAAAGATATGAAGAGGGATATATCCATTTATGTGAGTAGATGTCCTACATGCCAGCGAGTTAAGAGCGATCAACAAAAGCCTGCAGGATTGTTGCAACCATTGCCGGTACCAGAAGGGAAGTGGGACCAAGTCTCTATGGATTTTATAGATGGGTTGCCCCGTACTAGGAAAGGGAATGACAGCATTTGGGTGATCGTGGACCGCTTCACCAAGGTCGCTCATTTTATACCTGTCAAGTCCACCAGAACTGCTCAAAGTCTGGCACAAATTTATCTCAAAGAAATAGTCAGGCTATATGGGTATTAAAACTAAATCTTTCCTTTTCATCGTTTTCTAAATGAAAATTTTCATGTCTAATCAAAGAAAATCTTTCGTGTTAAACAGAGTTCCTAGCTGTATTGTTAGCGACCGTGATCCTATCTTCACTGGCAAGTTTTGGGAAGCATTCCAAAATGAGTTGGGAACGAAGTTAAACCTTAGTACCGCAAACCACCCTCAGACAGATGGCCAAACTGAGAGGGTGAATCGCATTCTTGAAGATTTGTTGCGAGCTTGCATACTCGATTATGGAGGTTCTTGGGAGGATCACTTGCATTTAGTTGAATTCTCATATAACAATAGCTATTAGGCAAGTTTGAAAATGTCTCCATACGAAGCCTTGTATGATAAGCCTTGTAGATCGCCAGCCTGTTGGATTGAAAAGGGAGATCGCCTTGTTTTGGGTCCAGACATGGTCCGAGAAGCTTCAGACAAAGTTGATAAAATTAAGAAGCGATTACTGGCTGCGCAAAGCCGACAGAAAAGCTATGCAGACAAGCGTAGAAGAGACTTACAATTCTCTGTTGGGGACCATGTGTACTTGAAGGTTTCTCCACTAAGAGGTGTGATTCGGTTTGGGAAGACAGGAAAACTTGCACCAAAATTCATAGGCCCTTTCCCTATTCTTGAGAGGATTGGCACCCTAGCTTACAGAATTCAGATGCCCGACTGGTTGCCTGGAGTTCACGATGTATTTCATGTATCTCAACTTCGAAGGCATGTCCATGATCCGGATCTAATTGTGGAGGAAGCATCACAGCAGGATTTGGATATTACTCCGAGTCTAGCAGTGAGAAAAGAGCCGATAAAGATTATTGGCAAGGAAACCAGAGCTCTGAGGAATAAAAGAATCAACCTAGTCAAAGTGCAGTGGAGTGGCGATCCTAGGGACTGCACTTGGGAAACTGAAGAGAGTTTCAAACAGGCCTATCCCAAATGCAGAGTGGATATCTCAGATTAAATTTTGTTTTGAGGTACGCTTAATCATTTCAGTGTTCTCTGTATTGGTTCCTACTCTTCTGTTTTCTTTTTCCTTTTCGAGGACGAAAAGTTCTTAAGGAGGGGAGATTGTAATGACCCGGAAATCTGAACCAGTTTGAAATTTTTATTTCTAGAAATTTTGCTGAATTTTGAGTCCAAATTTAAAATTTCCAATTTTAAATAACTCTGAAACAATTAAAAATGGCCATTTTGCAAACGACCTCGGAATTCGATGAAACCACTTTCGTTGGACCCGGAATGTCATAATATGGCTAGGTTTCAATTTTTAGAATTTTTTGATTTAATATGTGGGCGTGGCGGGAGAAACTGTGTTTGGTCAAATACGGTTGAAATTGAACGACTTGAAAATAGCCATTTTTCGAACGGTCTCAGAATTCGACGAAATTGACTTTGTTAGAACCGTATCGACATCACAATGCCAAAAATAATTTTTCTGGATTTTTCTGAGTTCGTATGTGGCCGCGGGAAATTAAAACGTATGTTCGAATTTAAAATAAATGATTTATATTTGAAAATAAAAGAAAAACATACTGTAACTTCAGAATTGGACCTTGGCGATAGCGCCATCGCGTTCAGAAGACGTCAAAACATTAAGTTCGACAGTCGTTGAGTGCGAATCGGAGATCGTAGGTGAAAACGGTAATTTCTAGAATTAATCAATTAATTAATAAATTAATTAATAAAAATAAAACCCTAAATACTAGTATAAATACCCCTGTATACGGTATGTATACTGCTTCTTCCCCGTTCAATTTTTGGCCGCCGCAACCCATTTCTTGCTCAAATTTTCAAACTCCAAATTCTCTTTCAATACTCCACGAAATTCTGCAAACTCATACCTGTTTCGAAGAGAAAACCAAGGCCTTCGATCCCGTACCAGTTTCACCCGTCCTCGTCCACCGTCGCGCCCGCCCCGAGACCCCGAACGGCCGCCGCTCGCACCCCCGCCGGGCCCACCTGAAGCCGCCGAGCGCCACCCCCTTCCCGGCGCGCATAGACCTCTCCTTCCCGGTCCTCGTCCAACAAACGGCACTCGAATCCGTCAACTACAGCTCACAAAATCCGGATTTGAAATTCTGAACCAAAACTGGAAATTCAGAGGTGATTTTTATTTCAGAAATTGTGACGCTTTTAAGCGTGACCGCAGCAGTTGTTAAAAGTCAGTATGTTTAAAACATTGATAACTAATGCATATGAACCCCGATTCTGAAAATTTCAGAACCGTTAGAACCGTGACGACGATTAGGATCTGCTGTGATTGATTGGAGCATTCTGAAAACTATTTGGATTTATTATTATTATCCAAACGAGGTGAGAGTTCTTTATCTAAATTTAATATTAAAATGAATTATTCGGTTCATGAGTGATTTAAATATAAGGTTCAGATCTGATTGTTTGTTCATGATGATGATTGTCCTATGTTTACATAGTCTGTATAGATCTATTTTCATATTATCATATGACATCACCTTGATTTAGTGTGAATTGTTCTAATTATCAATTCCAATAAAAAGTTGATTATCACATGTGTTAGAGTTGGATTGATCTACTTTGCCAATTTAAATAAATAGAAAATTTTCATCGCATGTTAGATTGACATTTTTGTCGAATGTTAAAATAGAGAATTTTCATCGTATATTAGATTGACATTTTTGTCGAATGTAAAAATAGAAAATTTACACCGTATGTTAAATTGACATTTATTCTTAATGTTAATATTGAGGAAATACACTGTATGATAATTGACATTTATTTTAAATGTTAATAAATGGAAAAGGGCATTTCCACCGTATGACATTATTTTATAATAATGTAATATAAAAGAAAATCCACCGTATGCTATTCTACATTTATTTTTAATATAAAT
Source organism: Allium sativum (assembly GCA_030737875.1). Lineage (NCBI taxonomy): Eukaryota > Viridiplantae > Streptophyta > Magnoliopsida > Asparagales > Amaryllidaceae > Allium > Allium sativum. Next base: position 276,884,431 of record CM060910.1, on the reverse strand, counting down.
TAAAAAGAGAATTTTCATCGTAGGAAGGTTGACATCATTTTTTTTTTATGTATATAAAAAGAAATTTATGTCGTAGGATAAATGTACATTATTTTTAATGTATACAAAATGAGAATTTTCATCGCGAAATAAATTTACATTTTTGATGTGATAAAAACTAAGAAATGCATTATATGTAAATTTAACATTATTTTCAATGTTAATAAATAAGAAATGCATTGTATGTAAATTTAACATTATTTTCAATGTTAATAAATAAGAAATGCATTGTATGTAAATTTAACATTATTTTCAATGTTAATAAATAAGAAATGCATTGTATGTAAATTTAACATTATTTTCAATGTAAATAAATAAGAAATGCATTGTATGTAAATTTAACATTATTTTCAATGTTAATAAATAAGAAATGCATTGTATGTAAATTTAACATTATTTTCAATGTTAATAAATAAGAAATGCATTGTATGTAAATTTAACATTATTTTCAATGTTAATAAATAAGAAATGCATTGTATGTAAATTTAACATTATTTTCAATGTTAATAAATAAGAAATGCATTATATGTAAATTTAACATTATTTTCAATGTTAATAAATAAGAAATGCATTGTATGTAAATTTAACATTATTTTCAATGTAAATAAATAAGAAATGCATTGTATGTAAATTTAACATTATTTTCAATGTAAATAAATAAGAAATGCATTGTATGTAAATTTAACATTATTTTCAATGTTAATAAATAAGAAATGCATTGTATGTAAATTTAACATTATTTTTAATGTTAATGAAAAGGAATTGAACCGTATGCAAGATTAACATTATTTTTCAATGTTAATAAAAAAAAAACATACCGTAGGATAAAAATACATTATTTTGAATGTATATTAAAAGAGGGTTTTTCATCGTAGTAAAATGTACATTATTGATAATGGGAATAGAAAGGAAATGCCATCGTAAAATAAAATTACATTCTAGATGTAATTGAGATTGATAATGCATTTAGGAAGAGAATGAATATTTTATATATGTAGATGGAATCATAATATAATTGAAAGATGAAATGGGATAAATAGAGCGATGAATTATAATTTACATTTTAATGTAAATTATAAAGATTTTAAAATAAAAATAAAAATAAAAATATAAGAATTATTTATATATATATATATATATTTATATTTATATATATATAATTAAAATATAACGGAATCGAGCGCGGTAGTTCGCGTTTTGAAAACGAACCTTTGAACGATTATACCGGAAGATCCGACCGTCGGATTTTCCCAAAACTGAAACCGCTAGGACCGTCTTGGAAAAATCTTTCCAACGATATAAGCTACGATAAAATCCAACGGTTAGATTTTGAGAAAAGTTAAAATCGAAATTGATGGAAAACAGCGCCAGAGTCGCCCTTGACCTGAAGCGTCGTTGAATAAAGAAATTAATTATATTAAATAATTAAGGCAAGGATTAGTCGTTATAAAACAACATAACGACATGAAATGTGTTTTTCTCAAAATTAGAAATGCGAGATTATTTGGAAGGTCCGGGTTCATCTCATTCCAAATGATTGTACGGTTTCAAGAATCTAAATATGAAGACGGCGTATGAAGACCGTAAATCTTCCCTCGAATGGACAATGATCAAGACTCTGAATTGGGTAGCTCCCGATTCAAGTGTCGGGGTAATTGCCCAAACGTACGCGTTGGTTTCACGGGTTTGACCCTCGCTCAGACCCAGAGCATGGGTGTAAATGGATGGTGTGTCTGACATCGTACCCCATTAAATATCATGTTATCGGTTTTCTGTTAATATAAAAATGTTGGTGGTAGAGAATTCATTCTCTACTTAACACCCGTTTATATATTGACAGACGGTCGATGGCACGGTATGGAGTGACGGTGTGGCATGCTAAGATGAAATGATCAAGGTTTCTTGTTGAAAAGCAGAACCTGGTGGTATGGGATACTTGACTTCACGAGCCTCACACACCGGCCGAGTCTAAAAAGGGGGAAGGGAACGCAGGCAAAGTAGCACGTTTCTTTCTAGTTAGTAGTCATTTTACTTTTGTGGATGATGAAATGAGGCGCCTCGGATAGGTCCTATAGGACCGGGGAACGTGTGCTTAGGAATTGCCAATCCTCTAAGCTGTATTTGAGGACCGGCCCTGCCATTTCCAAGGGTTAACTGCGGGAATCTTGAGGCATTAACTAGAGTGTCTCGAATCGGTAAGGAGCTCCTCCCTAGCCTGGACTCATGATGGAAACCCAAATTTCCTATACGATCCCAACGAATTTGATTGTATTACTAATATTGGAGGCATAATATATGGTACCTATGCTTCCTAGGATTAATACATTGCTTTGAATTGTTTTAAAACATATACACCCTAATATTAGTATTAGTTTCGTATTTGGCGTATTTAGCATGTTTAACCACCATAAGGTAAAACTCTATCCTCTTGGTGTGCGTTGCATTGTGTGATGGGACCGGAGTCTTACGGTGGTTCCATTTTTCAAAAGACATCGCATTGTGTTACGTTATATTTATCTGTACTGACACTGTAATTATGCACAGCAATCCATTGGTACAACCTGTTCCGCGTTAGCGGCGTGGTCTTTGGATTTGCCTTTTTTTGTATGAGTTAAGTTAGTTAAGAATTCTCACACCAGTCCCACGACTGACCCATCGTTTGTTTCACCTTTTTGCAAACTTGGGTGCCCTCTCTTCCACACGGGCAGCCAAGTAGACAGGTTTACTCTTTGCTTGGAGCTTTCTTTGGAACAGCTTATATTTTCTCTCTTGGAATTTGCTTTGGTGAAGAGGTGATGACTTGGAGCTTCGAGGACCCTCTATCTTTTGCTTTATCGCATTTTTCCTTTTATTTCAGACATCAGACTTATTTCCATTCCATGTTATTTAATTTGGAGTTGGAACTTATGTCATTTTCTGAAAACTTGTTGTAATAACTTAGATTCTGTGACTGGGGATTTCTATTGCTGATGACATTATATATCCGCTGCTATGATGTTGTTACTTTATGGATTTCCTGTGCTATGTTGTTTCCTGCGACTTGTTATATTCTAATTATGTTGTATTCCATATGGTTTCTCCTTGCTTTCACTTCGTGGAGGTTAGGGGTCATCACACGTTCCCTTCTGTGGGAGGAGTCATAAGTAGAAATTAAATGTGCTTTAAGTGTTCCCTTTGAGCCTTCGTTCCCTTCCGTAGGACATGACATAACAGAATGTGCTCCCTTCGAGCTCTTGTTGTATGCATAAGCCGGAACAGGGTTTGGTTTTTACATGTAATAGCACTCGAACTTACATAAGTATTTGTTTGATTACAGGAAAGATATAAAGTGAAATGATTAATGAAAGCAAGTATTTGAGATGGAAGACTGATTGTCAAGTTCTTATTCCCATGCCGCGTTGCCTCTGACCAGCTTTCCTACTAGTCTCACTTCAAATTTCTTAGTTAAGCTTTCTTTTCTTTTCGGCTTGGTGTATCTTTATCAAATCACGACATTGGCTGGTTTTGTGTCCCTTTGTCATGTGATAAGAACAATAGTCTTCCTCTTCGTTTGACCTTGAAGAGGTGCCTGTAAAGGAAATAGAACCAGGTACTTCTGCCCCTTGAGTTTGCTTCAAGGTTTTCTTTGCGTTAAGTATTTCTTCCATGAGAATGAATTTATCAGCTCTGGAATACAAATCATCCAAGCTTCCGCACTCGACTAAGATAAGCTCCTTCCAAAAGGGGGATGGCACGAGCAACCCTGATCGTACAGCTCCCAGCTTCTCTCTATCCGTCGCCTCTTTCACCCTGAGTGGCTTATTGTGAAACCTCTTTAGATAGCGGTTAAGTGACTCCTCCGGTCCTTATTTAATTTTAGCTAAATCGTAAATGCTATTTGTCGAATCCTTTTGCATATGGAATTGTGTGCTAAATGCGGTGGACAATTGCTTCCAAAATATGATGAGAGGGCCATGATAATGATTTGCGCCATTTAAGAGCTCTTCCATGAAGAGTTGTTATGAAGACCTTGCATCGAAGGGCTTCAGAAGCGTTATACATATCCATGTAATTCTCAAACATGGCAAGGTATTCTTCAGGGTCTGTAGTCCCATCATACGCAAGTTTGTGCTCTTTTATACCATATGGAACCTTCACCATCATTATCTCTTTGGAGAAGGGGATTCCTTTCAACTTTCTGTCTTCTATCCATATTAGGCTTTCGTTTTCTTCTAAACTAACCGCCTCTTTGATGCTTGGTTACTTCTCCATGAGATTGGGCTGTTATGTGGATTTGATGAAGACTCGATTTGATTATAAAGTTCCTAAGATGCTATGATCCTTGATTCCGCTTCATAAGGTTCTGCTTCAGAGGATCTTCGGACCAAGTCCGCTTCAATAAATACCCTAGTGGTATCAATTTGCGTAGCCAAGTGTAATATTTCCAACTCATCTTTTATTAAGGTTGAAGATCCTTTAATCTCTAGTTTTGCTATTTTGATGTTGCTTTCTGGAATGGATGACGCGTTGGATCCCTCTTTACCACTTTCCCCAATTGAATCATACTTTAATTGATTTTCAGAGTAACTTGGTATTCAAAAGCTCCTTGTTGAGAGTCCTTCTATAATCTTGCTTCTTCAAAGCTTAGTCCAAACCGGGACGGAACAACACAGGTGTGGCAATGGGGTCCAAAAGGTTAAAGGTAAGAATGGAGACGGAGGTTCAGGCCCTCCTTCTAGCACCAAAATGTTAATGATATTATTCGTCAACACCAGAGATAGGTCTAAGGAGATGGATCTAAGAGAAAAATTAGGCTATTCGACTTCTCCCAGCTTGAGCTAGTTCGCCGCTTTCTTGGGAGAAGGGTTTTTTCGTGAGGAAAAAGCGTCAGGTTGCCAAGAACCTAACGACTTGTACAAGGATATTACGGCGATCCAATATCATAGCAGGACACATACATAAATGCATTCAAGAACAAATATAGTATGCAGAAAGAGTAAGAACACACAATAATTTATAGTGGTTCGAATTGAACCTACGTCCACTTTAAGAGCTTTGATGATTTTATTCATGGAGGAGCTTACATAAGAGTTCCCCAAATTGATTTACATATTTGGGTTGGTTCTCTTTGAAATGAGAGGAAGGCTGTAGAAATGAGGGAGCAGATCCTCCTTAAATGAGACCCTCTCCCCTTATTTATAGAGGTTTTGGGCCCCCTTTTGTTGCTTCTCTTTCCCGCCACTTTTTTGTGCTATCTTTTTGTTCCCGCCTTTGCCTTTTTCTTTTTTGTGTCTTTTCTGCTCTCTCCTGCCTCCCTACAGCCTTCTACTGTCGGTTTTGTCTTTTTCTTCCTTTCTCCTCCTTCGTATAGCCTTCTACTGTCCGTTTCTGCACCTGCTGCCGGTTTCTGCACCCTGCTGCAGGTTCCTGCACCTTGCTGTTGGTTCCAGCTTTCTCTGGCTTTCTCTAGCTGTCTCTGACTTTCTCTAGCTATCTCCAGCTTCCTCTACCTGTCTCTAGCTTCCTCTAGCTGTCTCTAGCTTTCTTTACCTTTCTCTAACTTTCTCTATCTGTCTCCAGCTTCCTCTAGCTGCCTCTAGCTTCCTCTAGCTTTCTCTAGCTTTCTTTACCTTTCTCTAGCTTTCTTTACCTTTCGCTAGCTGTCTCCAGCTTCCTCTAGCTTTCTTTACCTTTCTCAAGTTTTCTCTACTTGCTCTAGCTATCTCCAGCTTTCTTTACATTTCTCTACCTTTCTTATGCTTTCTAGACCACGTTTCAGTTTCCTAGACCCCTTCTACTGTCGGTTCCTGAACCCCTTCTACTGTCGGTTTCTGAACCCCTTCTGCAGGTTTTGACTTTCTCTGACTTTCTTGTTTCAACCATTACTCTCAAACGATACGTCTGTTTATTTAATATGACCACTCTACGGAATGAGAAATCATCATCTGAATCCAATGGTAGTGGTTTCAGGCCTGAATCTCTCACCAATCAAAAGTTATACGAGTAACAAAATTTCATCTTCTTCTTTTGGCCCTGACATAGTTGTATCCAGGGCTTTTCCTTTTACATTTTCTGGTATTGGAGCTACTGCTTCTTTATACTTTACCAGTGCGAATTTTGGTGTTAACAAGTATCATAAGAGCATTTAAGCGTATATTAGAATGAAACTTACTTTAATATGTAGCAAATCAATTCCAAGTCATGTCCTCTATAATGAAATTCTAATAAAATATATCTTGTAGTGAATCAAATTTATTTGATGCATTATACTAGCTAAAATCTGCTAATTTGAGTTGAATATTTTAGTACTTAATTTTATTTTATATTCTCTCACCTTTGTATTAGGATTATAAAACCCAATCGAACCTGACACTGTTTTTCATGCATTATACATAGAAAACTCATTCAGTATCAATCTAGTAATATTGTAGCAATCAAAATGTATATGAAAAATATATGTATTATAGAATACATATACTTAAAAGTATATTCGATGTCAATCCAAATATACTTAGAACATCAAAATACGTAAGTCGACAAAAAGATTTTAAAAAGTATCATAAGAGAATTTAAGCGTATTTTAGAATGAAACTCTTATTTTAATATGTAGCGAATCAATTTCAAGTCATGTCCTCTATAATGAAATTCTAATAAAATATATCTTGTAGCGAATCAAATTTATTTGAAGCATTATACTAGCTAAAATCTACTAATTTGAGTGAATATTTTAGTATTTGATTTTATTTTATATTCTCTCATCTTTGTAGTAGGATTATATAACCCAATCGAACCTTACCCTGCTAAATTCAACCCAATGTATATATGTCAATCCAACTCGTGTCCAACTTCATATGAGATCGGATACGGATTAAACTATCTTTAATGCATACTAATACAAACTGGTTGAATTATTTGGTCTAATTTGACCGAACTCATACTTCATACAACTCTACTTATTAAACGGTTTAAATAAAATTTATAAGCTAAAAGCTCCACACTAAAGATGATGAGGTTTGACAAAGATTAGATGGAGCAGATAAAAATTCAAGAGCAAGAGGATCTCGAGAAAGTAGAATTAAAAAAGAATCTTATGGAGACTTAATTTAGTTTCTGAAACTTGGTACAACCAAGTAAAGTATTAGTGCTTGTTGAATAAACATACATCCTTTAACCAAAAATGTAAATAATTCCACGAGAATAGAAGGATAAACAAGGTACATTTTTCTGCAGTAGAGAACTAAGAGCTAGTATTGTTTTTATTCAATATTAGTACATCGAACCTATCCACGGAATTATTCAGCTTATAGCTTGTTGCAAATCACATTTCGAGCCTGAGAAACAAATAAAACAATCATTTTATATGCACCATAATCATGCAAAGATCAATGCCCGAGCTATCAAGAATACATATGTACATGTGCTAATCATACAGTTGTAACCTTACATAGAAAAAATCATTAATCCTCTGCTGTTGAATCAGCAAGTTTGTTGAATTGTTAAGGCAAGGAAAACCCTTCTTCTAGGCATTCCGTCTTTGTATCCTCCATCATGCGTTGAAGCTTTGATGGCTGGCTTGTGACTATGGCATCTATATGTTCATACAAAATCCTTCGCATTGATTTATCATCATCAACCGTCCATGCATAGACCTTTTTCATGTTCCTGGTTTAAATTAAAAAATTTGGCTTATCATTTCAAATTTCATAGCAATAGGAACAAATAATGATAAGTTCGAATACCCTTTAGTAGATTTGCCCCTGCATATTTCCTTTTGATGGTTATAAGCTAAATTAATAAAAAATTATCATAAATAGTTAATTTAGTTTTGTTTAAAACATATTACCGTTTATTGATAGATTATTATGTACAAGTTATACTTCATAAATCATGAATTATAGATTACCATTAATATTTGAAATTAAATTATTAACTACCAAATGTAAAGTGTAATTTATTACTTGATCAATTTAATCAAGCCGGCCGTTAGAAAGATTTGTCTACTGTATGATTGTTAAACCAAATTATGTGAAGCCATACAAGATGAATACATGCTTATGTAGAGCTAGATAAAATAAATGCATTTCTTCAATATGTCTTCTTAAATATTTTCAGTCTATTTAATTCATTCTCTACATAGATGCGTCCTTATACCTCTTCAACTTTAAATTTCTCCAACATATTATTTGATGTTTTAAAGTATGTAAATCATAAGGGAACATACCCATGCAAAATTTTGACAAGCCTTGTATCGATCATAGCATGATAGGCACCAACAACTTTTGCTTCTTTTATTCTTAGTAACTTGCTTGCATAAGCAGCAGGGCTTTTCATGACAATGTATCCAACCTGTATGTCATGAGGTAGAAAAAAAGCTAGCATGCAACTCTAGCGGATTGAAGTAAAATAATGCTTAGAATGTAAATGACTCACTGGAATATCTGGTGTCAAATTGACTATGTCCTTCACTAAATTGTCGTTCTTTGCCCAGATCAAACAGTTCTTGCAGTCAGTCCTCCTGACCTGTGTGTATCATCATAATTATTTTTATGAAACCCATATTCAGATGTTTAGCTAGTTACTAAAAGTTAATTCTTACTAATTTAGGAAACAGGGTATTAATTGAAAAGTTGCCTAATTACAGGCTGCAATTAGGACTCGGCGGCGCCAGCCTAATTACTAACTAGGCAGTTACACAATCTGAATCAGCAGTCCACATCACTTTGTGGGATATTGTCTCTTTAATTGGCGACATCACTTCACAATGCTTATGCTAAAGCATTGAAGGGAAGCTTGACCAGTTAACCATACCAAGCAAAATTTCACCCAAAGGTATCGGTCGGTGTTTCTAAGTGATCAAGGATTAATCATTCAAATTATTAACTGAACTTCTTTAAAATATATATCAAGGATTAATCATTCAAATTATTAATAGACCTTTTTATAAAAATATATATCTAGGTAGCAATAAGTAGTTGAGTAGAATATAGCATATTATAAGTAAACATATGCCTAATGGTTTGAACCAAGCTATGCACAATTCGAACATGCGACCTCACGGACCAAAGTCGGGGACTAACCACTGGGACATCGGTGCTAGATAATTTTGCTTGTGAGACCCTAAATCTTTGAATAGTCAAATGGATACTAAGTTTACAAAAGTTCAAGTTAACGAAGAATTGCTAACTACTTACCTCCGCCATATTGACACTAAACCAGCACTATCAAACCATCAATACAAACTCACAAAAATCGAACTTGAAACCGTCATTGTAGTCCAAACAAAAGACAAAAAAACATACTCCTCAAAATCATAATCAACCACCATGAACTTATTTTGTTAGTTATGCAACCAACAGGGTCACTTTGCAAAACGATATTATTTTTTCGTTATGATGCCAACCATAATATAAGCACTCATATTGACCAACCACTTGCAGCAACTCTAACAAGCAACTACAGATCTGGATTAGCTCTTAGATTGTCTCTCACCATATCTTGAATAATCTTCAACATCCTTCTTTTCATTATGATTATGCAGGCAAATAAGACATAGTTAGGGATAATAAAGATTACAAATAATAGAAACAGGCTCCAATACTCGTCCCGGCAAACCATATCTATTTTGAACAAGGAACATTATTTGTGTTCTCAAAATGAAACTTAATCATTTTTGGTCTTCAAGTTTATTTAACAAATGATGTATCTATCAAATCAGTCCCTATCCCCTCATTTTTATGTGAAGGATCTTCGTACATGAGCAAACCACAAAGACCGATTTATGGTGGTATGTGTGGCAAAGCTCAAGGAACAAGATGGAACACTCGCTCGTTTTTTAATAGCGTTTATATTACAGATCCACATATTATCGTACCAATTAGCAATGTGGAAAGTTGTCTCATAACATCTAATATAAAATTCAATAGATTAGTTCTCTACAGTTGACTATCCTCAGCACACTCCCCAGCATATCATTACATCTTACGTCAAAGAAGTGTTTATGTACATTGGATGATGCAGAACATTTGTGATGATCAACCACAAATGGTTTGGACGTTGTTTTGATATCATACTAGAAAACCACGTATTATCATAGGACTATTTACACTAGTTAAAACTTTCTATTCCAATTGGTATCATCGTCTTTGATCACCTTTCTCTTAAAGTACAATAAAATTTAGCTTTGTCAAATCGTCCTTTGTTGTCGACAACTTGTTATTTCTTACTTCCACCATTACTATTTCTTCGCCAACGCGGTTTATCTATTTGGGTCTTTGGGTTTCTCAGACACATCCTGCTGATAAACATAAGTGTTATCTTTAACTATTTTACCAGATATATGGGTTGTACCCTCCTCATAACATAACTCAATGTCTATGATGTATCTGTTCGCTTTAAAGAATTAGCTGAAAGTTATTTTCATCTTAAAAATTGTCAAATATACAACGGCAAAGTGGGGAATTTCAATAGATTACTTTGCTATTCAGGACACCACTCATGTAACACTCTCATCCCATGCCCCTAAGCATAACAGTCACTCAAAATGCCACGAACATATTGTTATTCACGATAACTGTTATGCAACACATCTCATTGTCTTCGTTCTTTTTTCACTATACCTTTCAGATAATGACCGATTTAGTTAATAGAACACCAAAACCAAACCTCTCCCTCTACTCCTATAAAAAATTATCCAATCAAAAGTCGAATCTAGACAAATTATGAATTTAGGATTTTCTTTATTATCCTTGGTTTTGTCCATACAATGACCATTAACTTCAACTAATATCTCGTTCTTGTGTATTTTTCACATTACTCTCACACAGAGTATGTATTTGTGTTTTAGGTTTTCAAAAATCTTTTCGCCACTTCGGGCCATGTACATAAAAAATGATGTTTTCTTATTTGTTTTCTTTATTACAATGTTCCATTCATCATCTTTTATCAATCCTCTCATGTCAACCTTTCCCATTATATTCATCACTAATTATTGCAATAGTGTGAACTAATTAACAATATCATCCACACATGAAACTCCTAACATTTTTGTTAGTATCACCAACACAACCGATTTAGATCATCCACCTAAATTCAATTTCACTAGCACCTATAACTGACACCTTCACCACATACATTAAGACTTGAAACTATAGCTCCTTCTAATCCAACATACTTTGACAAGCATTCATCTAATGGTTTCATGATCCAAAAAATATATTATTACCCATTCAAAAAGAAGGGATGACTCTTAAGTCTTTATCCTTAATGTAACAATAAAAACGTTCTTTTTTTATGGATAATTTATCATATGTCCTCATGTCTACTGTTTCCATTATTCTTTTTCTAAATTCTAGTTAATTTATTTCAACACACACACAACCAACTTTTTTTCAACTTTAAATTTTTTTTTCAAGCATTTCACTGTTTTTCATGCATTACACTTTTTTTATGTGTTACACTCAGTTTATAAAAACATATAAAAAAAGTTTACTATTTAAAGAAATTGACCTAATCTACATACTATTGTTATAGGGATTCTCCTTGCTGCTGCGTTAAGAATAGGAATCTAATACCCAAAATCATCTTCCAAAAAGCACGTTTTAGCATCTGCTATGTCTAATATTGAACAGACAAATGCCATAACTTTGTCAAAAGAGTTTGATGCCCTTCTTGCGATATGGGAATTTCCTCCGCTTCATGCAAAATCTTATTGGTAGTGAAAGGATTTTAGTTAGCAAACACAATCCTGTCCATTCTAGGAAACTTGTGTTATTGCTAAGGGTTTCCACTGACGTCTAGGTCATGACTATGATGAGATCTTTGAATCAGTTGTAAAACGTCTATTATTCACATTATTTCTATTTTCTAGATTCATACTATCTTCAAACTGGCATGTTAGACAGCTTGATGTCAAAAATGTGTTTTTTTCATGGTGCTCTTACTAATAATGTCATTATGGTTTAACCTCCCAATCCTATTGATTCCCAAATTACTTTCATATTTCTCATATCAAGGAAGCTATTTAAGACCTCAAACAGGCTATGCTTGCTTGGTACCAAGAGTTGAAACAAATTTTGTTTCAACAAGGATTTGTGAACTCTTGAACTTGACCGTTCATTATTTAATAATACTAAATACTGATCCTCTTATCCTTGGATGACTTTTTGGTGTTCGAAACAATAACAATTTTCGTGCTTGATATGTTCATAAGCTGGCTTGTTCTCCATTAAAGATGCCGAAAATTGAGGTTACTCCAAACAAATCCAGTCTACTGGAACGCAAAAAAAACAAAAAAAAACAAAGGATTCTAAATCAGTTACAACCCATATGTCCGCCTCCTACCAAGTAACTTTTTTGACTAGTCCGATAAAGCAACTACAATGGACTTTAGTCATGGCATTGACTAGTTCAAACATTGTTTTCCAATCAATAAGCTATCAACATCAAAATATTTATCTTTCGAAATCATTTCGTAATTTCTTGGTTTACATCTTCATTTACATTACTAAACATGCGACTTTGATTTGATATTAGATTTCTACATCTATCTATTGGTTAATGATCAATGATTATATGTTTGATCTAAATGACTTGTATGTTCTTTCTTAATGCATGATATTAATAGAAATAAACGATGATAATTTAATAATGCCAATTACAATAAAAAGTGAAATAATTTTTACATTGTCCTATTTCTACTTGCGAATAATTCATACAATATCAACCATATGAAGAAAATATAGATCTTCCATTATTACAAGACTTAACGAAGAACACTGGGGACACACACACACACACACACACACACACACACACACACACACAAGAGGGTAAAAATTGAAAGATGAGAGTACTTTGATTTCTAGAAGGACCGTTTATTTTCATTTATACACTATAATAAAGACCCCTTAAGCTTGTCAAAAAGTTTTATTAGTTATTTGTGTTTTTCATTATTTGAGATAATGGCCAGTATTCATTCAAAATATCCAATATTATACCAAATATCAAAGCAATATATCAACAAATGTTGAAATAATATATAAGAAAATACAAGTCGGTATATCGTTAACAATATTTCAATGAAAAAAAAGGGGTCAACGACCGACACATGACAATGTTGATAGGGTTGAGGGTATGTCCTATGGGTAATTATGTAATTTGTAACATAGATCCAACTTTGTAACCAATCTTGCTCATAATAAAGGTATTTGATTTATATTATATACTTTATTACATAGAAACATAGTTAAATTAAAATATATAAATAAGAAATTCCTTGATGAAATTTTGCAAATAGTTCCAATCATAAGTAATTTAATCATGAAATAAGATAACATTTTATTTTATATATTCCTAGTTGAAATTTTTCGAGAAAGGATATCGACGCATTTGTTGAGACCAGAGTACATGACGCCCTCCATATGTTGAACAGTGTACTGCTCATGCATTCTGAAAGCACCAACGGGTTATGTATTAATATTTATCGAATAACCATGAAATGACTTATTGCAGAATTTTCTATTGGTTAATAATAATTAAAGTGAAATATGAAATTTCAAAATAACAATATTACACGGTTATCTCAAAATGAAAATACAATTAAACTTCAATGCGGACACTCCATTTTGATTATCGTTAAATCGTGACATAACATTCACCAAACGACTATTTGGGTCTAAGTTAAAAAGCATTAAAAGCAAAACTCCATTCTATAGAGAACTTGTCTTCCCGGGTATAAAAGATTAGCATCGCGGTCAACTGCAGTCAACTCAAAGTCAAAATCTTTAGTTAAAGTAGTACATTTACTAATAAATATTATTATTGAACCAAATATGGACTAATCAAGTTGAATGTGTACGATATTGAAGTTTTGACTTAAACCAATTTCCATAAGTTATAAATATGACATAGTATTAATAAAGAGAATTAGTGTAAATAATCATTATTAAATAATCGGTACTGTTCAAGAAATTATAGAATGTGATGTTAATGAAAAGTCTACAAGCGATGATTTGACTAAGCTGTCGTATTATCGGCTAAGATGAAGCATGAACGTTAATATTTGAATTGTTCAATATTAATTCCTAGTTGAATTCACATCTTTGAATCATACAACCATATCTGTGATTTCTCCGAAAACATCCTGATTTAATTAATTTATGAGTATAGCAAATTAATTAAATTAAACAATTATTTTTAATTTATTCCGTGTTTTGGTGTTATTAGTAATTATTTAGATGTATATATAAAAATTATATACGTATTGATATAGGCTATCAGTATATATTCAAATCAAGGTTTAAGAATTCGACTGAGACACCGAGATTCTAGCCGTTTCGTTTAGATTGCAGTACGGACCGAACCGACATTCTGGTTCTACAAAAGAAAGAATATTGAACTTCAAATTATATAGAATTAACTCAAAAAAAGGATTAACTTGAATTTCGAATTTATAAACATTCAAAATTCGAAATTTTAATTAAGAAAACATATAAATTCACAAAACATATAAATGATGTAACTAAAAAATTGAAAATGATGTATTGAATAAACATTTGTTAGCGTTTTAAATATTTGTAGTTAATCTGTATTGTTCAAGTTTATTTTATTTTTGAATTAAGTTTAAATTATACATTTCATTTCAATAAAATAAGCATATGTGTGTGTGTGTATATATATATATATATATGAAAAGTAAATACTGAGACCCGAAATAGAAACTGAAATCCAAATTTCTAAAATTTAAGAATTAATTCAAAATTCCTAAAATTGCAAAAGACTCCCTAAAATTACAAAAGACAAAACCAAGACTAAAAACGAGATTCGAACCTTGATATAAACGGGTTTTAAATATTAATTTCTTAACAAGCTTTTGGAAATAATTACCCGTGTGATATAGGATGAAGTGATTTGTCATGTTAGAGAGAAGAAGGGATGCGGATGAAATTTGATTGAAAATAAATTAAGCATTAAAAGTTGAAGTTTTAAACAGAGAATAAGAAGAAGAAAAACTCACTTATTAAAACATATACTCTCATTCACTTTCTTTCTAGCATTCATTCTTTCACTAACTTGTTTCTTCTCATCTTCTCGCAATGGTTGAATTTTCATCATCTCATTTTTAAAATATTTTCAACTCTGAATAAAACTAAAAACATCAAATGAAATAAACATGAGTGGTTCTCCCATCTTTTATCGGGATTGGATGTAGATCTTCAAGATCAGATGAGAAATCCCAAATCAAGGTATCACAAAAAGCCAGAGCTACAAGGTAAATTTTTATTTATTTTACACACTTAAAATGTTTATCCGTGACCCAAATCTATGTATGTAATATATATTTAAACTGCCATTGTGTTTTAAATGAAATTTTGATTTATTACGTGTATTGTTTATAAATTGAACAACGCAATTTGATCTATATTATAAACTTACGGATTTGTGTATATCATCTCTTTTAAGTGTATTTTATGCAACGTATATATATATATATATATATATATATATATATATATATATATATATATATATATGTTAAGGAAAAGTTTCCCAAAAAGGCCTTGGAATAAAACCCAACCTTGCAGAAAAAACAAATAGAAAAGGATTGATGGTGAAGCAAAACAAACAACAGATAGTCACCAGCAAAACAATCATAGATCAAGCAATAAAAGAAAGAACGCAAGAGATTTATAGTGATTCCACTAACGTCTTCTTAGCGTACGACCACTTGGGAAAAGGAAATTTTATTATTTTTCTAAATAAGAAAATATTACAAGACTGATAATAGAGAGAAAGAAGAAGAAAATACAACTTTTAGAGATTGATCCATACATTTACCTAGTCCATATCCCTTGGGGTTGAAGTAACTGATTTATGGTTATAAATCAATGCCTAATTAATTCTCCAATTTATTTGCTCCTGATAAGATTCCTTGTTTGATAAACCAATCAGAGAATTAATTCCTTACTTCAATATTCAAAAAAAAAAAAAAAAAAAAAAAAAAACCTTCATACATTTAATATGTATCCTTATATAACGATTAATACTTGAGGTTGAAGTAATTGATTTATGGTTATAATCAATGCCTAATTAATTCTCCAATTTATTTGCTCCTGATAAGATTCCTTGTTTAACAAACCAATCAAAGAATTAATTCCTTACTGCAATACCCAAAAAAAAAAAAAACTTCTTCGTATTCTTCCACTTATATAGGTAATTTATTGTCCTATCTAATTTTACAAAAAAATGCAATAAATTTTCTGATATCTTCCATATCTTCTGCAGTTGGAAATATTATATTACTCAAATTAACAATATTTTCCAAATCTTCTCTAATGAAAATAATGTATCACCATAATCAATAATATATTTCAAATCTTCTGCAAATGGAAATATTGTATCACGAAATCTAACAATCTCCACCTCGATACTATATTTCCTCGAAAGCATACCAACTCCACTTACATCCTCTTACTCTAAGCTTCTTCTCGGACAAGACACTATGTTTACTTCCTCCAATGAGCTTCGGCATTGTCATCAACCCATTGCACTTTGTCAACAAACTCCGGCAACGCCATCACCTGCCAACAAAGTGTTCAAAGTATCCCTTTCATGTAAGACCTATCAATCTTCACCATGAAAACAAACGTCTCCATGAACCATCTCAACTCTCTCCCCACACCGTGTCACCGCGTGATACCTAGCATTTCGATAAGCGATTCCAGCTCGAGCAACGCCCGAACTTGGTAGTCTGTAAAGACTTATGCATATCCACTGCTTTCTCCTTCGATCTCTGGCCAACTTCAGATGATCCCTTCTTCCGCTTATCAAGCACATCCTTTTGGCAAAATCCCACATTGTTGAAACTTTCCCCTTTGATCATATTCTGCCTATGCAGAAACTCAAAGACCTTTCTCGTATGCCTAGCTTTGACATCTTTTCCACGAGAACTGTATACTCCAACCCTTGATTCTCCAAGTACAGTGCTTCCCCTCAGGAGATACAAATTATGAAACGTATCTCCCTTCATCGCTACAAATGCACCCTTAGAAACCCTTAGACTATCATTATCAATAGTTACCTCGCATCCTTTGGATGTCAACTGCCCAAAATATATCATTGACTTCCAAAGACCTGGAACGTAACGGACACCTGTCAAGATGCGTATTACCCAGTCATACATGTGAATATGCACAGTATCTTCGCCCATGACTCTACAACTAGCATCATTTCCTATAAGAATCGGTTTCCCTCTTTTTCTTTTAAAAAAACTGAAATAGTTCTTATTAGTGTCATATGAAAAGACGCCCCGTATCTTACAACTAGCATCATTTTCTATAAGAATTGGTTTCCCTTTTTTTCTTTTAAAAAACTGAAATAGTTCTTATTAGTGTCATATGAAAAGACGCCCCGTATCTAGCACTCAATGGTCTGATACATTTGATACTACTGTTGTCAACAAGTCATCAGACAAAAATTCCTCCACCGCAACCGATGGATTTTCGACATCAATTTTTTTCTTTAAGTCCGGACAATCTCTCTTCCAATGGCATGATTTCTTGCAAATGTAATTATGTACCACTTCCCATCTTTTGACTTTATTTTCTTCTTCTCTTCCCCTTTCTCCATAACAGCTAATAAGGCTTTTGTACTGCTTCCTCCTTTACCTTCACTCAACCCTTTTATTTGATCCTTCAAGTCCTCAGATAGAAGACATGTCTTCACATCACTGTTAGTGTATCTCTGATATAGATAAAACTGTTAGCGAAACCACTGTATCGCTCCGGAAGAGAACACAAAAGAATCATTGTTATTTGCTCCTCATCCACTTTAAAGTCAACGGTCTTCATCTTCATCACGAGATCAGTGAAGAAACTTAAATGTGCCTTAACTGAAGTACCCTCTCTCATCCGCATCGTGAAAAACGTCTTCAGCAAAATCAGACGGTTGGTTAGTGACTTTTTTAAATAGAATTTTTCCAGCTTGGTTCAAATGTCCTTAGCAGCGGTCTCACCGTTAATCTCTGAAATGACATTTTTTCCTATTGCTAATTGTAAAGTAGTAAATACCCACCGTTTCATCTCCTTCCTTTCCAAGTCTGAAATATCATACGTCAACTCTTCAGGAGCAAACACCACAAGATGAACATTGTTCCTCATCAGAACAGCTTTCATCCTCCATTGTCACTTCTCGAAGTCTTTATCCTCATTCCATCTTTCTATTGCTAACTGAGATCATGCTGTCATATATGTCCCTTTGACATATGACATTGATACAATTGCTGAATTCTCCTCATTTTCTGCCATAATGTCGCACACCTTTCTCAATCAACCTCGTAGCTCTAATATCAATTATTGGGGAAAAATTACCCCAAAACGCCTTGGAATAAAATCCAACCTTGCGGAAAAAACAAATAGAAATGGATTGATAGTGAGACAAAATAAACAACAGATAGTCACCAACAAAACAATCAGAGATCAAACAATAAAAAAAGAACACGAGATTTATAGTGGTTCCACTAACGTCATGTTAGTGTACGTCGACTTGGGGAGAGGAGAATTTATTACTTTTCTAAATAAGAAAATGTTACAAGACTGATAATGGA
Organism: Allium sativum; assembly: GCA_030737875.1. Lineage (NCBI taxonomy): Eukaryota > Viridiplantae > Streptophyta > Magnoliopsida > Asparagales > Amaryllidaceae > Allium > Allium sativum. Next base: position 276,865,812 of record CM060910.1, on the reverse strand, counting down.
GAGGAAGAAGAAGAAATACAACTTTTAGAAATTGATTCATACATTTACCTAATCTCAATCCTTATACAAGGATTGATATTTGGGATTCAAATAATTGATTTACGATTATAAATCAATGCCTAATAAATTCTCCAATTTATTTGCTCTTGATAAGATCTCTTGCTTAATAAACCAATCAGAGAATTAATTCTTTACTTCAATATCCAATTTTTTTTATATTCTTTCGTTTATGTAGCTAATTTAATGCCCTATCTAATTTTACAAAAAAAAAAAAAAAAAAAAAAATCTGATATTTTCCAAATCTTCTGTTGTTGGAAATGTTATATTACCCAAATTAATAATATTTCTCATATCTTCTCTAAATGGAAATATTGTATCACCGTAATTAATAATATCTTCCAAACCATCTGCAAATGAAAATATTGTATCACGAAATCTAACAATCTCCCCCTTGATACTATATTTCCTTGAAAGCATACCAACTCCACCGACATCCTCTTCTTCTAAGCATCTTCTCTGATAAGACACCATGGTTACCTCCCCCGATGAGCTTCGACATGGCCATCACCCATTGCATTTTGTCAACAAACTCCGGCAACGCCACCACCTGCCAACGAAGTGTTCAAAGTATCCCCTTCATGTAAGACCTATCAATCTTCACCATGAAAACAAACGTCTCCATGAACCATCTCAACTCTCTCCCCATACCATGTCAACGCGTGGCACCTAACATTTCGATAAGCGACTCCTGCTCGAGAACGACCCAACTTAGCAGTCTGCAAAGACTTATGCATATCCACTACTTTCTCCTTTGATCTCTGACCAACTTCAGACGATCTCTTCTTCCTCTTATCAAACACATCCTTATAGCAAAATCTCACTTTGTTGAAACTTTCCCCTTTGATCATATTCTGCCTATGCAGAAACTCAAAGTCCCTTCTCATATGCTAGCTTTGACATCTGTTCCACGAGAATTGCATGCTCCAACCCTTGACTCTTCAAATAGTGTTTCCCCTCAGGAGATACAAATTATGAAACATATCTCCCTTCATCACTACAAATGCACCCTTAGAAACCCTTAGACTATCCTTATCAATAGTCACCTCGCATCCTTTGGATGCCAACTGTCCAAGATATATCATTGACTTTTGAAAACCTGGAACATAACGGACACCTGTCGAGGAGCGTTTACCCCATCATACATGCGAGTCTGCATAGTATTTTCGCCCATGACTCTACAACTAGCATCATTTCCTTTAAGAATCAGTTTCCCTCTTTTTCTTTTAAAAAAACTAAAATAATCCCTATTAGGTGTCATATGAAAAAACGCTCCGTATCTAGCACCCAATGGTTTGATACATCTGATACTACCGCTGTCAATAAGCCATCGGACAAAAATTCCTCCACTGCAACCGATGAATTTTCAGCTTCAATTTTTTTCCAAGTCCGGACAATCTCTCTTCCAATGGCCTGATTTCTTGCAAATGTACCACTTTCCATCTCTTGACTTTATTTTCTTCTTCTCCCCTTTCTCCATACCAGCTAATAAGGCTTCCGTATTGTTTCCTCCTCTACCTTCACTCAACCCCTTCATCTGATCCCTCAAGTCCTCAGATAAAAGACATGCCTTCACATCATCTACTATTAGTGTATCTCTGCATAGATAAGACTGTCAGTGAAACATGTGTATTGCTCTGGAAGAAAACACAAAAGAATCATTGTTATTTGCTCCTCATTCACTTTAAAGTCAACAGACTTCATCTTCATCACGAGATCATCGAAGAAGCTAGGCACCTTCACTGAAGTACCCTCTCTCATCTGCATGGTGAAAAACGTCTTTAACAAAATCAGACGGTTGGCTAGTGACTTCTTTGAATAGAGTTTTCCCAGCTTGGTCCAAATGTCCTCAGCGGTGGTCTCACCGCTAATCTCTGAAATGACATTTTCTTCCATTTCTAATTGTAAAGTAATAAATGCCCATTGTTTCATCTTCTTTCTTTCCACGTCTGAAATATTATTCAACTCCTCAAGAGCAAACACCATAGGATGAACATTATTTCTCATCAGAACAACTTTCATCCTCCATTGCCACTTCTCGAAGTCTTTATCATCATTCCATCTTTCTATTGCTAACTGAGATCATGCTGCCATATATGTCCCTTTGGCGTATGACCTTGATACAATTGTTGAGTTCTCCTCATCTTCTGTCATAATGTCTCACGCTATTTCTCAATTAACCTTGCAGCTCTGATACCAACTGTTAGGGAAAAGTTTCCCAAAAACGCCTTGGAATAAAACGCAACCTTGCGAAAAAAACAAATAGGAACGGATTGATGGTGAGGCAAAACAAACAACAGATAGTCACCAACAAAACAATCACAGATCAAGCAATAAAAAAAAGAACACAAGAGATTTATAGTGCTTCCACTAATGTCTTGTTAGCGTATGCCCACTTGGAGGAGGAGATTTTATTACTTTTCTAAATAAGAAAATATTACAAGACTGATAATAGAGAGGAAGAAGAAAAAATACAACTTTTAGAGATTGATCCATACATTTACCTAATCCCTACCTTTATATAAGTATTAATATTTGGGGTTGAAGTAATTGATTTATGGTTATAAATCAATGCCTAATTAATTCTCTAATTTGTTTGCACCTGATAAGATTCCTTGTATAATAAACCAATCAGAGAATTAATTCCTTCAATATCCAAAAAAAAACTTCTTCATATTATTTCACTTATGTAGGTAATTTATTACTCTATTTAATTTTACAAAAAAGACAATAATTTTTTTGATATCTTCCAAATCTTCTGCAATTGAAAATATTATATTACTCAAATTAACAATCTTTCTCAAATCTTCTCTAGATGGAAATATTGTATCAACATAATCAATAATATCTTCCAGATCTTCTGCAGATGGAAATATTGTATCACGAAATCTAACTATATATATATAATATATATATATAGTGCGTGTGTTTTCTTTAAAGTGGTCAATTGTCTGAGATACAACTAAACACACACACACACACACACACACATATATATATATATATATATATCTGTGTGTGTGTGTGCGCGCGCGCGCGCGTGTATTGTACGTATATATGTATGTGTTGATGTGAATTCAAAATTGTTGTTTTAAATTACAATAATTATTTGTAGACTCAATCAAGGAATAATTTTGAATGAATAATTTTGATTAATATATATGAGGAGCCTTCAATGGCATCTCAAATACCGTTTTATTTCCACCACAAGTTCATCTTTAAATAATGGTTGTGCCTCTCACTTCCCACTATCTTTAATATTTATTATTTATAAATAAGGACTTGTGGCGGAAATCAATGAGCATTTGAGGGTGTTATATTGTTTAGTGTGTTATTGAACATTCATATTATATGTGTGTGTGTGTGTGTGTGTGTGTGTGTGTATATATATATATATATATGAGACTGGTCATTTGGACCCAAAATTTGACATAATTGATGAAACAGAGATACCCGAACCATTATATCTTTGTCTTTATATGATATGTGGAAATCAAGGGGTAACCCAATGGTGAAGATCTATTGTGTCCACATTTTGTACCTAAACAGTCTTTCCTTACATATATACACACACACACCACACATATGTGTAAATTATAATTACAGAAAATAAAGTTATATCATACACATGTATACCCAAATGTTGTTTTACACACAATTAAATTTAAACACATGTGTATATAATAGTATGTTTAATTATTTATTTTACACAAGTATTGGGTTATCTTTTCATGGAAACTGCAATTATGTAAGTTCATACACACTACCTCTCTTTTGGTTACGAATAAATTAAGGAATTTAAAAATTACTTCCTATGAACTGATTCTAATTTTAATTAGGATCTTACATGAGATGAATGTGGAAAAGCTCTCCACTAGTTTTAATGTCAATCGGATCTTTCTTCAAACCAAATATTTGAATTTAAAGTTCATTACATTAATTGCTTTTGAATCATAATTTACGTAAACATGTTTTCGCACACACACAAATATATAGTGATACACATGTTCATATAAAATTTTTGATACAATATCATGTCATATATTTGCAATTTACCTCCTATATGTTCTTGTGACCTTTCTTCTACCCAAAAGGTGACGAATGTTACTCCTTATTAATTGCATAGTTGTCACATTAATGACACATTGAATTGTGACATATTGAATTGTATCCATAATTAAAAATTTGACCATTAGATACCTAGACAATATACCATAAACATCCAACAAATTACACTTGTTTCATGTCTTACCGTTTGGCCACATGTTATATGAACATACTTGATGTGTTCTTTCTTTTTTAGAAAGTGGATACTTAAATGATAGTACATATTAGTAACACAAGTATACAATATAATTCACGTCAATATAGTCTAGTAGTTCGAATCAAGATACGCAAGTTTCGAACTTGTGACCTTTCACATCAAAGCGGAAGCCCTAACAATTGGGACAGTGATGCTGGTTTATTTGATATGTTCTTACATGTTCATATTTCAGTCAATAAACATTTAAATAAACAAAATAATATGATTAACTAACCAAAGTAGAACAATTTAATAAAATATGACTTTATTGACATCAATTATACTGATCCTACTGTAACCATTTAAACTTCATCGACCTACTAAATTCTAAACAAGGAAAAAAAATCCATACGTTTCACATGCATAACTTGGTACAGTTCCTTCAAATCTTTATTGTTGATATATCCGAATAACTATTTTGCGAAAGGGTGCTAAAAAAAATCAAGACCGCATGCACACGAAGTAAATGATTTAACACCACAATCCTCAGGAAATAAATATTTAGCGCACATGAAACTAACTCTGACACATTCAAATCGCAAATGAGTCAGGGGCAATCACATATAAAATCAATCCTACATGACACCGGGCTTTCTTTTATAAACTTTTGATACCCCATTCGGTTACAGGCTCCAGGTAAATAGCTCAACATTTTAGTTTTATCTTCAAATCAAATTAAAGGGAGATAAAAAATGGCTTACGACAGACAGGATATCATTTGCTAAGTCTTTCTCATAAAAAGGAGGCCCGACTTTGGCATCAAGAATCACCTGCTTGACTGAACTAGATACTAACTGAAACAGAAAGTTTCAACCATCAGTGTAAATTCCAAGTAAAAATAAAATTATGCTTATTAACTACCTTCAAAGCATCTTCAACAGTTGGAACTTTCTGGTTTCTGAATTCTGTGATCAACGGGAAGCCTGCATCCAATTCTTCTATCTACAACACGAGCTAATATAATTTTATTTTTTTAAGATGAAATTCAGTAATAAATAATGTACCAATGTGAAAACAAGTTCAGAACTTAAAGGTAGGTATGCATAAAACAGCATGATAAAATTGTACATTCCTTATTTCATAATCATTTTCCAATATAAAGCTATGTCATGCAGATCTGGAATCATCTAGTGACTACAGAAGCATGACGATTAGCTTACATTGCCGAGATAACTACACTGCTACAAATAAACATCATATGAAGCTATAAATTGAGTTTAAACAAACTTTTATTGGCTTATGTTAATTTTATATAGTTTTAGCAGATACCCGTTGTTACTCAAAATGAATCAGTCAAACCATCATATCACATAATGCAACAGAATTAGACCACAATATCATCATCAAATATTCAATACATTTGACCTTCATAATTAGCAACTACAAAATAGGTTCATTATTATGAATTGATGCTTTTTTCAATTGATTTTCTTAGTAAGTGTTGAATTGTTGTTTTATTTTTAATTTCAATATATATATATATATATATACATATATATATATATATATATATGAGGAGCGTTCAATGGCACCCCAAGTAGTGAGCACCCCAAAAGATAGCACTTAAAAAGAATATTTCTCAATTTTCATGTTTTGATCGATCAAAGGGAAGGTACAATTCAAGGCAAATCTTTCTACATTAAAAGAGAGGCCTTATGATCATCATACCTTCAAAGATTATTTCTCGAGTTCTTGTATGGGGAATGCAAATTTTCTTTCATGGAAAAAGTTATTAAACCTGACAAGTAGTGTGTGTGCGTGTGTTCAAATTCAAAAAATTACTTTGTTTCACTGTTTAATCTGAAACCACAACATTCAGAAACTATTTCATTCCCCACTGATAGCCTAAACAAATAGATTTCATGGTTTCATATATGGTCTATAACCTATATATACATGTGAGCCTTCATATGATTAATTTGGTCAGATTTACAAACCAACATGAATTCTGGCAACAACGAAACAGTCAAGCATCTCTTAATTATTGTTGAATTTCAGCTACACCAATACAATCAAATTTATCTTAATTAGCGGTGAACTTTAGCTACACGGAAATAATAATAGTGTCTTTCAAGGATGAGTGAGTATAATTTTATTCTCCTAGTTTCTGCACTCCTAAATTTCTATAGATATTTCAGTCCAATAAATATTTCAGTCCAATTACTGCTGGTTAATCTCCAGTACTAAATGGTAGCTCGGTGAATTTAATCTACAGACAAATAGGAAACTTGGCACCTTAAATAAAAATGCAAGTTATTTGATGTATCAAAGACATAAAATATCCTTTAAGTGGACAAACAATTATGCAATAACAATGCATGGTAAAGCTACCTGTAAAACTCTTACCAATCAGTCGTATCTAGTGGTAGCATATGAAGAAAAAAAATACTGAACACAAAAAAAAAATGCAATTCTACCATTAATGTAAATCAGCGAAATGGACACGTAAGTACTATATCATACTATTTGGAGACAGTAGTTTAAAGCCTTAATGGTGGGTTTATAATTTATATATATTTTCAACATGTCTGATTTTTATTTTTTTTAAAAAAAGAAAAATACTGGTTACATGAATATATAGGTTGAAGCCATATTGAAATACAAATGCTTTTAAATTATAATATTTCCCGTGTAGCAGCATAGATTTTGATAAATTTCTAAACATTAGTGGTTATCATCGCACACATGCTGTATTTAATAGACCATGAGACTTATGTTAATTTTCATCATTTCTACATTTCATGATTAACTGAATATTGTAAATTGATAGTTGCCCATGCGAAAATACCACGAGTCCATTTGGCAACAGTAAAGTGGTTTTAAGTAGTAACTTTTAAATAATTCTAAGTGAACAGTAAAAAATAAGAACCAGATATGAAATAACTGATAAGTGAATCTCTTTTAGTTAATTATTACTTATCAATTTATTTGCTGTTTTTGAGACAAAATATAAATGGTAAACAAATACTTTAAGTTAGAGAAGTAACTTAGCTATTTTTTCTGCTAAAAAATAGGCAAGTTTTATTCATACACCAAAAATGGTTTAACATACACCATTATTTTTCTATAAAAATTTATAACTAAATGCGTTTTTCTCATAGTTGTTTTTTTAACTTCTGAATATAATCAATCAAATTAAGTTTAAAATTACTAAAATTTGACTCAGACTAGATATGCTGATGAAAATGTTAATGAATTATTCCATCTTGAAACCTAAAATTTTAATTAACAAAACATTTAGAAATAAAGCTAAAATTTAGAATTGTTGGAAAAAAAATCCTAAATTTAGAGCAATTTTGAAATTCTTGAAAAGTTAAAAAAACTACAATATTAATGCACGAAATAAAGTTCATTTTGTTAAATTTTATTCAATTTCAAATTTTGGGTAAATGGGTTTTAAATTTGAAAGAGGAAAGACAAAGAAGATGAAAACATGAGTAGTTTTGTCAATGACATGGTGTATGTAAAGTAATATATAACGTATAATAGTTTATTACTACTTTTGGTGTACGTTTAGCCATTTTTGTCGTACGAATAGAGTTAACCTAAAAAATATTGGCAAACATGCTTTAATTAACATATATATGCACATACGTACATCCATGTGTGAAGGAAAAAAGGAGTAAGAAGAAAAAAAAAGGCTAATTCTTTTACCATCCTCATTTTTCCACTCCCACCCCAGCATTTAAAAAAATTGCACACTCCCTTATTTCCTTTTCCCACCCCACTACTTTCCAAAACTACCCGTGCTATGTTTACCTTTTCCATGTCGTTCAGTTAGAAACTGAAACAGTACTTCACATAACTAGGTTAGAAATAGTTTGTAGTGCAACACATTGCACAGACTAGGATTGCAAGAATTTCAAGCTACGTGTGAACTATATTACTACCATATTCTAGTTATGATGAAGAAAACCTAAGAGAAACATAAGAGCATCTCCAACAGAGGGGAGATTCAGCTCCCAAATAAAAGATTTAAGGTAAAATGGTCCCCAACAGATGTTACATTGTGTAACATTCAGTGAAATGTTACAAACTCAATTCAAAATTTTGAATTGGGCGCGCAAGCCGATTTTTTGGGCATGCGCCGGATAAATTGGCTCGTGACTAGTTTTTTTTTCCCCTATCCTACCTTAGTTTCTAATATGACAAAAAAAATCGTTATTATTTTCGTAGAATAAACAAATTTGAAACATAATAATAGATTACTAATAACCCTTACGAATACAAGAGAACGCGATGGTACAATAGAAAAGAACATCTTTACTGCATACATGATCAATAAGTTCGGACAAACATAAAATAAAACACGAATTCGGATAAGGGTGCTTCATAACTAGGTATCACCGTAGTGGTTCCATAAATGATTCATAAGATCCTTCTGCAGCCGGTTATGGAGTTCTGCATCTCTAAACATAACCTGACGGGTCAAATGAATGTTGAAGTCCTCCTCTGTCAATGGTCGGTTTTGTCGGAATAGTTGCGGTGATTGCGAAGCACCCACGTAATCGCAGTGACGTTGTTCTTCATCCACATCTCTTTCATTTTCTATAATCATGTTGTGAAGAACGATGCAAGCAAACATGATTGTAAACATCTTTTTCCTAGACCACAACCGACATGGATTACTTATCATTGCAAATCTAGATTGTAAAACACCGAAAGCATGTTCCACATTTTTCCTTTGTCCCTCCTGCATCGCCACGAATTTGACTTTTTTAGGAGTCAATGGATTTGGACATGCTTTAACAATGGTGTTCCATTTCAGGTAAATGCCGTCACCTAGGTGATAGTCATGCTCGTAAGTACTTTGATCTAGGGTAAATGTTAAAGGAGGTACTTGGCCTTTAGCAAGATCATTAAACAGATGGGATCTTTCTATAACATTTAAGTCGTTATTCGAACCAGGAATTCCGAAGAAAGCGTGTCATATCCACAGATCATACGATGCCACAACTTCCAAAATGATGGTTGGTCACATTTTCTTGCCGTTGTACGCACCTTGCCGCCACCACCTAGTCCGTCACCCCCTCTTAGTCCGCCATCACCACCTAATCCGTCACCCCCTCCTAGTTCGTCACCCCCTCCTAGTCCGTAACCCCCTCATAGTCCGTCATCACCATCAAATCCGTCACCCCCTCCTAGTCCGTCATCACCACCTGTTCCGTCACCACCTGATCCATCACCCCCTACTAGTCCGTCACCCCCTCCTAGTCTGCCATCACCACCTGATCTGTGAACCCCTCCTAGTCCGCCTCCTGAACCTCCACCAGTACATGACCCTACAGCGGTACCTGATATTGCTGTATCACCACCCCTGCTGTCGCTAATCTGGCCTGTAAGTCATTGATCTGCTCCTGCAATTCCTGAACAATCGCCTGGTGCTCCTGATATAAGGACCGAGAATGTAGCAGGGTCATCTCATGAATAGCTCGTAATATGTTCCTCCTCTTCCTCATATCTAACTGAGTACAAGCCTCCATCAAGTCATGTCTCACACCAGCAGGAGCACGCTGAACTCCGTGAGTACTCTCCCATCTACGCATGCGTGGGAAAAAGGTCTTAGCAGCATGACTGGTGGTGGGCTGTATGCGTGGATGCATGTTGGCCGTGTACTCGTAGTACCAGCACAGCAACATGCATCAAAAACCGAACATCTGGCGAACCTCTCCAAAAGCATAGGAGTCAAGAGTGGCGTATAAATAACCCAATATGGCAGAGCCCCTATCAATCATATGCAGCTGCTCTAACTCGACTAGTGCTGCTAGGTAGCCCAACCTAATTGTACTCCGTTGGTTCGAAAAGAATGTCGAACCAAGGAGGTATAAAATGGTAGCCCTGTATACTATGTCGTGGAAATCTACCACACCGAGATGCGTTGTAACACACTGAAGTAAATATGTGACGAAAATGGCACCATTAGTTATATGAGCCGCTGACAAATCTGGCAAATACTGTAGGTGGGAATTGGGTAGTCTCTCCCGAATATGCAATGGTAATATGTCAAGGGCATGTGAAACAAACTTCGTCCAACTCCCGCGAAGGTAGACGTACGCAATCTATTAAAATTATACCAGTTAAATGACTATAAAACCAACAGTTCATACTATTAAAACGTATAACGTACATGCACTAAACTATAACGTATAACCAACAAGGCATACTTTTTAATAGTTCAGTAACTACAAATATTAAAAAAATTAAAATTAATACCTGAACGGTGGCCAGCGCGGTAAAAGATCGATGAGTGAATCCCTGTGGCAGCTCGTGGAGGACACGTAAGTCCTCAATCCTCGTCCCCGCTGGTGGAGGAAGGTGAGCTGGACCAGATACGTCGTCTGGCATAACTGGAACCCCCTCCCCCCCCGTGCCATATATAGGCGCGCGAGCTGCTAAAATCGGCTCGCGCCTGTTGGGAGATATCTCCCAACATGTTACGGGTTGTAATGTTACGAAAAGTACAATTTTATGTTTTTCCTTCATGATTTATTTATTTATCTTAGTATATCATCATCTTCAAATTTTTCATCTTAACTTCCATCCATATTGTTCAAAGTAGGATAAATTCGTTAATAACAAAAGAAAATATGAAGAATAAGAACAGACATCCAATTATCTCAATCTAATTAGTGTAAGGATAAAAATGTCACTAAACGTTAAAATAAATTGACTGGCTGAGAAAAGAAAAATGAGGGGTGGAGACAGAATTAGCCATTACAAAAAACCTTGTTTTTGCTCAAGTAACCAACTCTAGCTGTACGATTACTCGACATTCTCTGCAAATCCCTGCCTACCATACAAAATTACAGCACATTATATTCTGATAAAACCAAAGGATTTAGTTTCTTTAGTTGCACAGGAAAATCCTACCTATCGTGAAGAGCAAACAATTCGCCATCATATGACCGTGAAACATCAATCTCAACGCAATCTACACGGGATTCAATTGCTAATCTGTACGCCTCCATCTATTAAAAGTGTCAACAAAACTTCAAAATTTTCGTACTCGCGCCTGCTGTAGCAAAAAAATGACGCAAATCACAGAAATTGTACAGTGTTAGGAATGGCCCTGCTAGAGTCACCGCCGTGTGCACAGACAAGAGGTGGGTTCTCTATCCATCCGCATTTCTTCAATCTCATCTGCAAAAAGAAAAAGGTCTTAACAATGAAAGATGGTAGATACATAAATGAAGCGGATTTGCAGGAGGAAAAAGAACAAAAGACCTGCTGAAAATGTTTGAGGCGAAAATGGAAGAAAACGAGAGGTGACAGAGCGACAACAATGAGAAGAGGGATGAATTTAACTAATGATTTTGAGCGGAGTTTTCGAGAAATTAAAAAGGCAGACTGTTTCTTTCTTGAAGAAGGAAGAAGAGGAGGGCGCATACGTCGCCATTCTCTTGAGATGTTCATTTCCCTTGTGTTCTTATAAGTACTCTTGCTGATTTGGTTAACTTTGGTCGTGTGCTTCAGTAGAGCTATAATGAGGAGGTAAACAAGCGCAGTGGCGGAGACGTATTTGTTGGATCGGTTTTCAAAGGGTGTTGTTATCCAGACTCCAACTATTGTCAAGAACGGATCATTTTTTTTAAACACTCAACTCTTTAAAAAATTGTTAAAGGGCTACACAACATATACACAACATATAATTTCACACTATTCAATATTTCCGCATTGCCCCTTCAAACCAGATAAGAAAAAGGAAAACTTATTCGACTTTGACAACTAAATACTATGACTACTTTACCCTTGTCATTAATTTCATTTTCCGTTCTTCTCTTATAATGCATCCAATTTAAACTTTAAAATAAATAACATGTGCTTAAATCTATAGAATTTTATAAAGTTAATGAAATTTGAAATATCAATTAAGGCAACTCTAACAATTAAATACTCTAGTTTACATATGTTCAATCATCTAAACTTAGTGTTGATTTTTAAAATAAAACAATCAAATAATTTAAAATATTTGTGTCGAAAACTAAAAAAAAATCTTTTTTTTTTTTGAATTTTATGTAATGAATTCCTACTTTTGTATAATTTAGATTTACGGTTAAAGAGGGAAAGTGTTGAAAATATAAACGGGTAATTTTGTAAAAGGCATAGTGTATGAAAAGGAATTTTTGGTGTATAGTATTTTATTTTAGTTCACGGTGTTTGTTAAGAAATTATGGGTGCGTGTATACAAGTAGCCAAATGGGTAATAAGGTAAAATTACCTTTATTTGTTAAGGGGCTACTTTCTTCGTTGCACTCCCCTTAACAATTTTTTTATTTAAAAAATTTAGTTCCCCCCTTAACAATATTTGGAGTGTCAATAACAATGCCCATTTTAAATCATTTATAAAAACATAAATTAAAGTGTGCTGCCATTCACCCACCCATTTAGACTACTAGCTCATTCTGTTGTTATAGACTTTCTTTTTTAGGGTTTTGTATTAATTTTTGTAGAAACTTGCTTTCGCTCCTCTCTCTACTACGAGTTTGGAAGACATTAATTTTGATGACGTTGTAAGTTATTGAATTTTAGGGTTTTCTTCATACAACAACAATTCATATGTCGAAATTTTTTAAAAAAAAGGGTTCGAATCTTACTCGACTAAGACGACTTCTTCCCTCTTATCATCGTGGCACAACGTTATCAGCTGATTGAACGCTTGAAATTGCGTTGGTAATTTAGGGAAATCTTCAAACTTGTAGAGCGATGAAGAAAATTTCAGGAAGAAGATGTTTTTTTTTTTTGAACGATGAAGAAATAAAAGCAGAGGTAGTAGCCATTAGAAATTGAATAATTTAGGTGGTGTAAAGGAGTAGAGAGACATTAAAAAAAGGTGGCATTTAGTATAGGTGGTCAGTAGTCTAAATGGGGGGTGTGAATAGCAGCACACAAATCAAATCAAACCGAACTAATTTTTTTATTTAAAATCGAAACTAACCATGCTGATGATATTTGGTTCTGTTTAATTAATTTGATTGGCTTATCTTAAAATGAATTTGATCTTCTATACATAGACATAACATAAGATTTAAGCAATTAATCGAGTGTACATATTGCAAACATTTTAAAAAGCAACTCATCTTCGAAAAACATTGGTATGAATAGAAAGTAAAATAATAGTTTTATTAAAATATGTTAAATAAATAATTGCATTGTGAGTGGTAATACTTTAAAATGAAAACAACTCCATTTTTAAATCTAGTTTGATTGGTTATTTCGGTTTTTAAATATTAAAAAAGACTAGTGAACAAGCGTGATATAGAACAGGAACCAAAACCATTCAATTAACTAGCAAAATCAAACAAATCTGTTCAAACTTAACTAGTTTGGTTGTTTTATTTGGTTTTTAATCAATAAATGTTCATCCCTAATTGCAAACTCGAGTGAGTATTTTGTTGGTTAAAACTGAATAAATCAACTAGTTTGTTTGTTTTTTTTAGTTTATTCGTTTGTTTTAGTTAAAACATAATAAACCAAACCAAATTTAAAAACAATGTAATTCTAAATAAAAAAAGTGGCAACGCTATTGTTTACATTATTATTGTCATAATAGTATTATTTTTTCTTTCAATTCGTATTAATAATTTCAAAAGAGAAATTGTTTTTCAAAATGTTTGCATCATATGAACTTAATTAATTATTTTAATATTATACTATATTAGAACCAGAAGACCTTATTCAACTTAAGATAAAACAAGTAAACAAAACAAATATTATCGATTTGATTGATTTCAATTTGGAAAATACTAATTTGGTTTGTGTAACACCCCGAATTTTCTATTCACATTATAATAATGAATCCTAGAATACTTAATTTAAATTGTAAGAATTAAGGGAAACAGGTTATGCCATTGTGTTCGTCTCGGAATTCTGGTTGAGATAGAGTGTAACGACCCAGGGATTTTCGGCCCCGAAAATCGACATAAATACATCTCCCGTACCACATGCCGACTTCCAAACACCGAAAACACCGGAGCGTTATTAGAAAGAATTTAGAGGGTGAGATATGAAAGAAAGAAATATTAGAATAGAAGAAGAAGAAGAAGAAATACCACAACACAGAATCAGAGTCTCACATCGTAACGGAACAAAATATAATATAGGAATAAATCTTTACTGAGAGCTTTAAAAATACTTACAATATCAGAGTACATCACACCATGGGACAGTTATAATATCCTGTCCTTAGATACAAAACACAACGGAATATCATACGTCTGGACTCTTCCAACTCGTCTCTTCACAGTATTCGATAACCTGAACCTGTATACCCCGGGCTAACCCGAGCATTTACAAAACGTCGGGTCAGTTTGGTGAACCAGAGTGAGATAAACTCGCACAGTATTAAGGTAACACACAACTTGATTTTTAAAGTCAAAATCCTTTCGAAAGAAAAGGATAATCGTAAGACCAAATCCACACATAAACACGGACGGTTTTTACCTTACGATAACCCAAAACATTTTGAAACCAATATCTTGTCTAATATTATAATAATGTCTAAATACAAGTAAATAGAAATCTAGTAGAACGCTTGCATCTCACGCTCTACATATATAGTATACAAACAAAATCGCGGGCGCTTATTGGAGATTGGATTCTAACTATGACAAGGTATGGGACCACCTGCTGATCGTGTATCTCTAGAGACGAATACACTGGGTTCAACAAGAACGTCTTGCAACCCGGCCCTCACATGACCGACCACTCATTTCTCTTGAGTGTATCGAATGTATATCACCAACGGTTGGACTCAAACCACCATTTTCCGAAAAGGGACAGCATCGATATAGATTTAAGAAGCAAAAGGAATTTCTCTAGATAAGTGATTATACACCCTAATGGGAGCGACCCACATAGCCATGATGCCTACCCAATTTTTGTCATTTCCCGGCTGTGAGGCTTGAGGTTAGAATTTCCTTTCTGGAACATCTGGTCACCATTCACTTTGAATGCCACATCGTCAAATCCGCCAGATATCACTAATTGACGTCTACAAAAATATCGGGTTGGGTGCGACCCAACTATGGTACGTTTGAAGAAATCAACGTATGCGATCCCTTTTGGAAATACTCTGTCAGACACTCGTCCATACGAGTCATCTAGGAACAGGATGAACCGAAGGCACTCCCCTACTACATCCAATATAGGAATCACCCCATGGATCAGTAGCGATAAGTCCTTGCAACCCGTAGATTCCAGCCACGACAGAACCACGGTACCTCTCTGGCTGCAGACCAGAGATTATTAGCAGTTCTTCCGTTTACGAAATTCTAGGGTCTTCAATGCTCCATCTCGATCACCTTCTGATATCTTCACGTGTAACACCCCACCTCCGCCAGGGTCACTCTTGCAAGTACACTGGCTTTGGAGGGGTGTTTGTCAAGGTAAACATGCATGAAGATATCACAAGACAGAACATATAAGTAAAACAGAGTAAATAAAGCAGCGGATAAAACTACTATTTCAAACCCATAGTCGACTTACATCAAAAGTACTAAGTCATTATTTTCCAACAACTACAAGTCTAGAAACATAAACTGAAAACTGGAAATAACATAAAGTAAACTATCCCCAAAGTAGACGTGGTAAAGCCATAGCGAGCTCAAGTCCAAACTGTACATGAGCTATCCAGTAAGCAAGCTAAAGATCTAAGCTAGGTGCTAGTGTTCCCACCCTTAGAACCTGGGGGGGGGGAAACGGAAGAAAAGAAGCGAAAGAAAACGGGTCAGTCAAAAAGACTGGTAAGTCCTACCTACTATTAGTATAAAAACTAATAAAGTTAATTGGACATGTAAAACAGAGATGAAACATAGGATGATAACTGGCATGGTGAAAAGTTAACAAGATAGATCAAGTGTGGCATCGCATATACAAGGTTAAGTTGCACCAAAAGTATACTAGTATTCTAACCCATGTCAAGTATGAACAAGAAATGATCACTTGGCCCAATATCGTGAGATGACCTAAATCAAGGTCCAACTACACGGTCTAGTCGATCGGCTCCCTATAAGCCTAACTCGTCAAGTGTCGGTGTCATACGGCCCAATCCTGGAATGTAGTCAAACTGTGCTAGGTCCACCCTAGGGTGTATCAAGTCCTAGGGTGCCAACCACTGACACGAATCAAGTACGCACAGTCTAAACCTACTGTGCCCGTGCCTGCTTTTTCAACTCCGGACTATGTGCACGACCATAGTCTGCCTGAACCTACACCGGCGCACCTACTCAGCCGTCCCTTTTGGTCGCTTATAATCAGCCCAGTAATCGTGCCCTACCCTAGCCTAGTCCCTAGGGTATCATGATACTATCAAGTGGGTTACTGCTGAAAGGGACCACGCAACTAGGGTTTCTAATGGGTTAAGTCTGGTTAACCCTATCCAAACCATGTATCGAGTTGGTTAAGTGTATCCAAGGTTCATGACTTAACCCTATCAATCCATCGTGTTCAATTGGTTAAGTATTCAAGTGGTCCATGACTTAACCCTATCATGTGGCATTAATTAACTTAATGCACCCAACCTCTCACATTAGACCTTGTTGTGGTTACTAGTTAAGCCGGGCGGGTCCGGGTAGCTTTACACCACAACTTAGTCTAACCTCGGGTTTTTAAGTGCAACATGACCAACTTCTCACATTGGGTCCTATTGTTTGTAGCTACTAGTTAAGCCGGTCGGTTCCGGGTAGACTTATGCTACAAACTCAACCCAACCTCGAGTTGGCCACTTTCATGTTTTCTACATGTTATGTCCACGTTCATGTTTTCAAGCATAATCACATGTCATATTTTCAAGTCATGTTTCATGCCATTTAAGTTTACCCATAACGTAACCCCATCGCACGTAAGTTCGCATCAACACAAATAGATCAAAAGGGGGAACATAATGATATGACAAGTTGGGCATAAAGTGGCAAAGTCTATCACAAGTTTAACATGGTGATAAGTGAAGCAAAGGTGTTCATCACAACTAGCATATGACATTATTGGCCTCAAAACATGCATGACATCAACTTAGCAAATAGGTGATAACATGGTAATAGTTGACATAGAGTGATAACTTGTGATTAGCATATAGTTCATAACATCATAGGCAAGTTAACATCAAGGTCATGAGGGGTTCTATGTTGCATTATGCACAAATCCCAAATAAAGCTCATAGCTTTATACCCAAAAAGTCAAGGTGATAGTCCCATAACCATATATCAAAAGAGTCATGTATAGATCTATGCATACAATGATAGATGCAAGGCAAGTGTTACACAAAAATCCCATTTCAACTTGCTACATGTCATATTAAGTTCATAGTTTAAATCTAAGAGTAGAATAGGGCTTACAAATCGCGGCTATGAGATCTAGAATAAAATAGAACAAGATTGAGACGAAGCCACAATAGAAATCCCCAAATAAAGATAAGATCCACTCCAAGCCTTGAGAAAAAAGAAGAAAGATCCTTGTTTTGATGAAGAAAGATGGCTCCTTTGCTTTAGATCAAGCTTAGGCTCTCAAGCTCTCAAGTTGAAGAAGATGGAGGCCATGATTAGGGAGCATTTGGGCAGGACTTAGTTGTAGGAATGATTAATGAGGGTTTAGGGTAGGTATAAGGGTGTTTATATAGAAGTTTAGGTTAGTTTAGGCCATAGGATTAACCCTAATTCAGATCTGAGCCATCAAATCACGTCACAAGCCAACAAAACAAGACCCAGGAGCCAAAACAGGTGCACCAGGCCAAACTGGCCCGACCACCCAGGTCGACAGGGCTGTCGACTGGGCAGTCGACACCAGCTGGGGCAAGTCGACTCCCAAGTCGACTCCCCAATCGACTTGGGGCTGGGCGGGAAATTTTCCCGCCCAGTCTGTTTGGCTCCAGATTTGATTTTCGAACTGTTTTTAAACTCTGGATTTTCTGAAAACTTCGACGGGCCATAACTGGGTCATACGGACTCCGATTTTCGAAAACTCGGACTCTATTTCGCGTATTTTTCCAAGACGAACGCAATGGCACAGCCCGTTTCCCTTGATTCTGATTCTAACATTTAATTCTGCCTTGATTTACGTTATAACATGTTATTTAAAATACGGGTTGTTACATTCTTCACTCCTTAAAGGATTTCGTCCCCGAAATCTCTAAGTTAGGAAGAACGTATCCTACCATCCATCATCCATCTACTCAAAACATCATCCACGAGCAGTCATTGTCCTTAAAAGATTCTAAATGTTGTATGATCATATGCGAAAGGTGTGTGTATATGTACTTATCGAATGCGAAAATCAGGCGGTTACTGATTCAGTAAACCTCCTTAATGCAAAGTATGTTAGTGAAATGAGTCCATATGTATGCAAATTCCTAACATAATTCATAATCTCTACATGAGTGCACATAACATTCATCCATATGCAACATCCACGTGATAGCATAACAAGTTTCAGCCATGAATAAGTATAAGCACTCATGCATATGCAATATGAAAGTGTGTGAGCCGATCTTAGTGCCTAATGTGTATCATGCATCCACGAGTATCCACTTGCAACCACTTGCAAACATCAAGCATAACATGTTTCAAATACATGTTTCATCCAAAGGGTTTCTACCTAAGGTTCTCATGACAGGATTAACGAAGTAACCAGATAAACATGAATAGCAAAAGATAGATATGCTAGCTTATAAGAAAAAAGATTGAGAATGTACCCTCAAAAAGAAATGGGTGAAGCGCGCGCATCTTCTCCTCGGTTTCCCAAGTTGCGTCCTCTTCGGCTTCACTCCACTGAACCTTTACTAACTTGACTTCTCGATTCCTTAAATTCTTGATCTCCGTTCCCAAGATACGAATCGGAGCTCGCCTCAGGGTTGCCTCTTTCTCTACCTCCACGTCTTCAAGAATGCTAGGCTCAACTACCTCGGCTGACTCATGTAGGCACTTTCGGAGATGCGAGACATGAAAAACATTGTGCACTCCGGCCAGCTTCTCGGGCAATTCCACCTTATAAGCCATCTTCCCAATCCTCTCTATGATAGGGAAGGGTCCTACGAACCTTGGTGCCAGCTTCCCAACTGCTCCAAAACGAACCACATTTCGCAAAGGAGAAACCTTCACAAAGACCATATCTCCAACTTCAAACTCTAAGTCGGTCCTTCGCTTGTCTGCATAGGATTTCTGTCTGTCTTGGGCCGTTTTCATCCGCCTTCGAATCAACTCAACCTTCTCGGATGTGTCCCTTATCATGTCGGGCCCAAGTATAAGCTTATCCGTCGTCTCCCACCAACATGTTGGTGACTTGCACGGCCTCCCATACAAAGCTTCGAATGGTGTCATCCCTATGCTTGCTTGGTAGCTGTTATTATAAGCAAACTCTACGAGAGGAAGGTGGTCTTCCCAAGTGCCACCAAAGTCAAGAATGCATAGCCTCAACAGATCTTCTAGTACCCTATTCGCCCTTTCGGTTTGGCCATCCGTCTGTGGGTGATAGGCTGTACTTAGATTCAATCGCGTACCCATCGCTTCTTGCAAACTACTCCAAAATTGGCTAGTGAAGATTGGGTCACGATCGCTAACTATGCTAGAAGGAACTCCATGCAATCGCACTATCTCTCGAAGATAAACAGATGTTAGCCATGATGCGGTCCTTTTGCTCTTTACTGGAATGAAATGAGCGCTCTTCGTGAGTCTATCCACTATGACCCATATGCTAGTATTCCCCTTCCTTGATCTCGGCAATCCATCCACAAAATCCATAGAGATACTTTCCCACTTCCATAGTGGGACCTCCAATGGATGCAGTAGCCCACCGGGCTTCTTCGACTCGGCCTTTACTTGTTGGCAAACAATGCATCTAGAAACAAACTCTGCCACATCCTTTTTCATCCCATCCCAAAAGAAAATGCGCTTCATATCCCGGTACATCTTATCACCTCCGGGATGTATGGTCATCCTCGAGTGATGCGCCTCCTCAAGAACTTTATTTACTAAGTCTCCCACTCGTGGGACACATAGTCTTCCATCACGCCTTAGCCATCCTTTGTCATCAATAGTATATCTAGCGAGGTGACTTGACGTCTCACCCCGAATCAACTTGTCCATGATCTCGACTATCTGCGGGTCTTCCCTCTGTGAAGCCTCAACTTGATCAAGAAGTGTAGGTCTAAGCTCGAGGGATGCTAACGAACCAGTCATCGACCCAACAGCAGGTGCAAAATCAAAGGTTGCTAAGAACTCTAGGCTCTTCATCTCAACAAACAAGGGACTCAAAGTCAACCTTCTTCTGCTTAGCGCATCTGCCACAACATTACCCTTGCCGGGGGTATAAGCTATATCGAAGTCATATGATGCCAAGAATTCCATCCACCTCTGCTGCGTTAGATTCAAATCTTTCTGCGAGAAGAGGTACTTGAGCAACTTGTGATCAGTATATAACTCAAACCTTTCGCCTAGAAGATAGTGGCGCCAGGATTTGAGTGCAAAGACGATCGCCGCCAACTCCAAATCATGAGTGGGATAGTTCTTCTCATGAACTTTGAGTTTCCTACCCCCAAAGTATATCACTCTCCCTTCTTGCATCAGGACAGTGCCTAATCCCGTGCCACATGCATCGGTGTACACGGTAAACAACTTCCCTCCATCGGGTAATGCTAGAACTGGAGCTGTGGTGAGGGCTTTCTTGAGCCTTTGAAAAGCAAGCTCACACTCTAAGTCCCATGCAAAGACTAAGTTCTTCTTCGTTAACTTAGTAAGAGGGGCTGAAATCCTAGCGAAGTCCTTAATGAACTTCCTATAAAATCCTGCCAGACCGAGAAAGCTTCTCACTTCAGTTGCATTCTTCGGAACTTTCCAGTCTTGTACCGCCACCACTTTAGCGGGATCCACAGCTAAGCCCTGCTTAGAAACTATATGCCCAAGGAACCGAACTTCCCTTCTCTAGAAATGGCATTTAGAGAACTTGGCTTTCAACTGATGAGCTCTAAGCGTATCCATAACCTCCTTGAGGTGTGTAGCATGCTCTTCCTCGTCCTTAGAGAAGACCAGAATATCATCCACGAAGACAACCACAAACTTGTTAAGGAACTCCCTGAACACCCTACTCATCAAATCAACAAAGTATGCGGGTGCATTAGTCAAACCGAACGGCATGACTAGCCATTCAAAGAATCGATCTGGAGTCCTAAACGCAGTCTTATCAATACTATCCCCAGCCACTCTAAGCTGATGGAATCCGGTGGCTAGATCGAGCTGAGAGAAAACAGAAGCACCAACAAGCTGGTCAAAGAGATCATCAATCCTCGGTAACGGGTGTCTATTCTTCTTTGTCAGCTTGTTCAACTCACGATAATCAACACATAGACGAAGCGAACCATCCGCCTTAGTAGCGAATACCACCGAAGCACCCCATTCTGAAATGCTTCGCCTAATGAAATTTTTCTCAAGCAACTCCTTGATTTGCTTGCTAAGCTCTCTTCTTTCTCGCGGGGCCATGTGCCTAACAGGCAATGAAACTGGCTTGGCATTATCAACAAGATAAATACGGAAGTCTATCTCGCGTTTAGGGGTAACCCCTTCACCTCATCAAAAACATCAGGATATTCTCGGACCACCCTCACAGATTGAAGATTGTCAATAGACGAGTCAAGGGATTCAAGATAACATAACATGACGGGATCCAGAGGGTTACAAGAAATCTCTAGGGTATTGCCAAGGCGAGTCATAAGCCTCACTACCCTATGCTCACAATCGAGAATGGCTCCATAACTGGACAACCAATCCATGCCCAAAATCAACCCGTATCCCATGAACCCGAGAACATAAGCATTACATGTGAATTCTACGGTCAAGATAGAAATCCTCAAATCCATACAAATCATAGATAGATGGGCGGAACCCCCAATTGGATTTGAAACACTAACGGGATCCTCAACTAGACTAGTACTTAGGTGCAAACTTTCAACAATATCAGAAGAAATAAAGGTATGCGATGCGCCAGAATCAAATAAAGTTCGAACAGGAAAACCAGAAATGTAAACAAGGCTTTCTACAGAAATACTACCTCGGTCCGGAACTGGAGCAGTGTTGAGAGCATGCATCTGCCCTCCAGAAGGTCCTGCTCGCTGAGTCTGTCCTTGCCCCTGCCCTTGCTTCTTTGGGCAATCCTTACTGAGGTGTCCAGACTCTCCGTAATGAAAGCATTCTCCCAACTTCCTACAATCTTTGGCTATGTGTCCAGTGATCCCACAGAAGTTGCACTTCCTTGTCTCCTTTGCCTTGTTGTTGTTGGCCTTGTTACCCTTGTTGTTCTTGTTGTTCTTGTTGTTCTGATTGCTCTGGTTGCTCTGATTTCCTCCCCACTTGGAGTCCGCCTTCTTGGTTTGAGTCTCATTAGGCTTGACTTCTTTCTTGCCATTCTTATCATCTCCCTGAAGCAAGTCCATATCCACTAAGCTCTCAAAAGTGGCCCCCATGGGTATATGAGACATGGCTAAACCTTGTAATGGCTCATTCAATCCTCGTGCAAAGCATAGAGCCTTCTTCTGAGGTGTGTTAACCATGTCTAAACCGAATCGAGCAAGCTGGTTAAACTTATTCACATACTCCCTCACTGTCATGTCCCCTTGCTTCAAAGATATAAACTTCTCCATTTGTAGATTCTCCTCAGCAGATGATAGAAACTTAAGCCCAAACCTCATCCTAAAGTCGGCCCAAGTCTCTATAGGCCTAGTAGCGTTGGTGACCTCCCACCAATAAGCAGCTTCCTCTTTCAATAGCCATACTGCCAACAGAACTTTTCTATGGTCTTCCACATTAAAGATGGCAAAGAGGTCTTCAGTTTCTTTTAACCAGTTTCTTGCCTCCACATAAGTCTCTGTCCCAACAAAATTCTTGCCACCCATCGCCTTAAAGTCTTTGCAAATCTTTGCGAAATCCGCTTGTGGACGCTGAGGAGGAGGAGGAGGAGGAACCTCAGGTACGGGAGGAGGAGTGGGAGTGTTTGTCGGGCCCGCATCGTTGGCTCTAGCTTCCAAGTACCTTCGGAACCATCCGGGTATGGGTACTCCCTCGGGAAGGTTAAGATCCGCCATGCTGAAAAAGGAAAAGATAGATTTAGAACGAGGAAACAAAGGATAGTGCTAATGGCTTTTGGGGAATAGCCTTTTAAAATAAACTATACTTTTCTTGGAAAATACTTAATTGGTTTTGAAAATAGTTTTTCAAAAGGGTTTTTAAAACTTTTGTCCGGTCTAGTAAAACCTTATGCTCTGATACCAAATGTAACACCCCACCTCCGCCAGGGTCACTCTTGCAAGTACATTGGCTTTGGAGGGGTGTTTGTCAAGGTAAACATGCATGAAGATATCACAAGACAGAACATATAAGTAAAACAGAGTAAATAAAGCAGAGGATAAAACTACAATTTCAAAACCATAGTCGACTTACATCAAAAGTACTAAGTCATTATTTTCCAACTACTACAAGTCTAGAAACATAAACTGAAAACTGGAAATAACATAAAGTAAACTATCCCTAAAGTAGACGTGGTAAAGCCATAGCGAGCTCAAGTCCAAACCGTACATGAGCTATCCAGTAAGCAAGCTAAAGATCCAAGCTAGGTGCTAGTGTTCCCACCCTGAGAACCTGGGGGGGGGGAACGGAAGAAAAGAAGCGAAAGAAAACGGTTCAGTCAAAAAGACTGGTAAGTCCTACCTACTATTAGTATAAAAACTAATAAAGTTAATTGGACATGTAAAACAGAGATGAAACATAGGATGATAACTGGCATGGTGAAAAGTTAACAAGATAGATCAAGTGTGGCATCGCATATACAAGGTTAAGTTGCACCAAAAGTATAATAGTATTCTAACCCATGTCAAGTATAAACAAGAAATGATCCCTTGGCCCAATCTTGGCCCAATATCGTGAGATGACCTAAATCAAGGTCCAACTACACGGTCTAGTCGATCGGCTCCCTATAAGCCTAACTCGTCAAGTGTCGGAGTCATACGGCCCAATCCCGGAATGTAGTCAAACTGTGCTAGGTCCACCTTAGGGTGTATCAAGTCCTAGGGTGCCAACCACTGACACGAATCAAGCACGCACAGTCTAAACCTACTGGTGCCCGTGCCTGCTTTTTCAACTCCGGACTACGTGCACGACCATAGTCCGCCTGAACCTACACCGGCGCACCTACTCAGCCGTCCCTTTTGGTCGCTTATAATCAGCCCAGTAATCGTGCCCCACCCTAGCCTAGTCCCTAGGGTATCATGATACTATCAAGTGGGTTACTGCTGAAAGGGACCACGCAACTAGGGTTTCTAATGGGTTAAGTGTGGTTAACCCTATCCAAACCATGTATCGAGTTGGTTAAGTGTATCCAAGGTTCATGACTTAACCCTATCAATCCATCGTGTTCAATTGGTTAAGTATTCAAGTGGTCCATGACTTAACCCTATCATGTGGCATTAATTAACTTAATGCACCCAACCTCTCACATTAGACCTTATTGTGGTTACTAGTTAAGCCGGGCGGGTCCGGGTAGCTTTACACCACAACTTAGTCTAACCTCGGGTTTTTAAGTGCAACATGACCAACTTCTCACATTGGATCCTATTGTTTGTAGCTACTAATTAAGCCGGTCGGTTCCGGGTAGACTTATGCTACAAACTCAACCCAACCTCGAGTTGGCCACTTTCATGTTTTCTACATGTCATGTCCACGTTCATGTTTTCAAGCATAATCACATGTCATATTTTCAAGTCATGTTTCATGCCATTTAAGTTTACCCATAACGTAACCCCATCGCACGTAAGTTCGCATCAACACAAATAGATCAAAAGGGGGAACATAATGATATGACAAGTTGGGCATAAAGTGGCAAAGTCTATCACAAGTTTAACATGGTGATAAATGAAGCAAAGGTGTTCATCACAACTAGCATATGACATTATTGGCCTCAAAACATGCATGACATCAACTTAGCAAATAGGTGATAACATGGTAATAGTTGACATAGAGTGATAACTTGTGATTAGCATATAGTTCATAACATCATAGGCAAGTTAACATCAAGGTCATGAGGGGTTCTATGTTGCATTATGCACAAATCCCAAATAAAGCTCATAGCTTTATACCCAAAAAGTCAAGGTGATAGTCCCATAACCATATATCAAAAGAGTCATGTATAGATCTATGCATACAATGATAGATGCAAGGCAAGTGTTACACAAAAATCCCATTTCAACTTGCTACATGTCATATTATGTTCATAGTTTAAATCTAAGAGTTGAATAGGGCTTACAAATCGCGGCTATGAGATCTAGAATAAAATAGAACAAGATTGAGACGAAGCCACACTAGAAATCCCCAAATAAAGATAAGATCCACTCCAAGCCTTGAGAAATAAGAAGAAAGATCCTTGTTTTGATGAAGAAAGATGGCTCATTTGCTTTAGATCAAGCTTAGGCTCTCAAGCTCTCAAGTTGAAGAAGATGGAGGCCATGATTAGGGAGCATTTGGGCAGCACTTAGTTGTAGGAATGATTAATGAGGGTTTAGGGTAGGTCTAAGGGTGCTTATATAGAAGTTTAGGTTAGTTTAGGCCATAGGATTAACCCTAATTCAGATCTGAGCCATCAAATCACGTCACAAGCCAACAGAACAAGACCCAGGAGCCAAAACAGGTGCACCAGGCCAAACTGGCCCGACCACCCAGGTCGATAGGGGTGTCGACTGGGCAGTCGACACCAGCTGGGGCAAGTCAACTCCCAAGTCGACTCCCCAGTCGACTTGGGGCTGGGCGGGAAATTTTCCCGCCCAGTCTGTTTGGCTCCAGATTTGATTTTCGAACTGTTTTTAAACTCTGGATTTTCTGAAAACTTCGACGGGCCATAACTGGGTCATACGGACTCCGATTTTCGAAAAATCGGACTCTATTTCGCGTATTTTTCCAAGATGAACGCAATGGCACAACCCGTTTCCCTTAATTCAGATTTTAACATTTAATTCTGCCTTGATTTACGTTATAACATGTTATTCAAAATACGGGTGGTTACATCACGTATTTGTTGGTCGGAATGGTTTTCGAATATGAATTCGATCCCGGTCTTTCCGTACTAACAATCGTATTTGACAGATTTGATAAACGGTGATTTAACTATCAAAATAATCAGTGTTTCAATCTTGACAATCAAATGGGTTCACTGGTTCAGTATTCAGCATCACTTGGCCTTTTTAATTAGACAAGAATGTAAATTTAAAACCCTTAAGTATTTCGATGTTATAATATAGCTTTCCGCTTCTTACTTTATCATAAGATTACACTTTAACTAAATTCATTTTAATAATTCGAATTTGTTACAAAATATCATGGTCCACCTCTTTAACCAAATCCACTTTTACTAATCCCTTTTTCAAATCCATTTGGTACTTCATGCTTTGAAAATCTTATTTTAATCCCCTTTCTTTTTACTTAATCCCTTATTAAGTACCTTTAATGTACACTTAACACCTTTACACATTTAAAGCTTATTTACATAACCCTGATCTAGTATAAATCTTTTTGACCAAAGTTTCTTTTCACTTAAATAATTAAGTAATTTCATTTTTAAGCTATCATCTTCGCTTAAAATTCCCTTTTATAACTTGTTATACAAATTCGGTTTTTAAATTTAAAACATGTTCGTAATTCTCTTTCACCATTCCATTGGATTCCCCTTTCAATTTTGAGTACTTTTTAAATGAATCTCAATTAAAAAGTATTTCTCTAAATTATTAAAATAATAATTTACTTTGGTAGTTAACTACTTTCATAGTTAATCCCTTTATTAAATTTTCCCTTTTAAAATCTTATTAACATTAAAACAATACCATTCGATTTATTTCTCATTCCCGTACTTATAAATTTGATTAACATCAAAGTTGGCTTTATTAAATAATAATAAATCGAATCTTAAATAAACATTTATTCATAAAACTTTTATTTCAAATCATATGTTTCAAAATCCATCACCAGTTATAAAATAAATTTTATAAACTCATCCATGTCGATTTGCCTGACGGTAAGTCAACATCTATAAAACAATTGATTTTATAGGCCATATGTTGCTAGATACTCAACCAATACCGCTCACTGGTTTAAACTACACAGATGTTGAAATTCTAGTCAACGACCAATACTCAAATCAATCACCCCATCGAATCAGTTCATATATGATAATAATAAATACGACCATCAACCAATAAATAAAACAATCCAACCAGTTCAAACAATTCAAAGCATTAAACACGTTTATTTTATAAACGTGACCAACAAGGTAAGTTACCTTCATTGGATCAAAACGTTAAAATAACGATTTGATTTTAATGCTGAAATTAAACAACGGTTTAATTCCATTGGTGAAATCAACAAATAAATATATAACTGGCAAACAGTCAACCATCAGCAATTAGAGCACACAAAATAAACACCCAAAAAATATAAATGGGAAAAACTGAGTGAGTTTAACTCACCTTGGATCTCCATCTGCGACTAACCCAGTTCCAAATTGTCGTGTTCTCCGATATGGTCTGAACGTCCTTTGACTTGTTTCACTTTGTTACTATATAACCAAGGTATAATTTAATACGATATTCCTTTATTAAATTAATATTATAAATAACTAAATAAAAATTTATTAACCTACAACTCTAATTAATGTTACATATAAATCTGAATTAGGCACTCTTCTAATTGGGCTAAGCACGTTATATTCTATGTAACTAGGCATATTTAAAATCCATTCACCACTTACTACTACCATCCACCTTCCCTTACTTTGTTATATATAATCTCTATTAGGCAATTTTAAACAGGTTAAAGCACATATTAAATCGTCCAGGCACATTTTAATTAGCCACAATACTTTGTTTATATTTCTAAATGTCATGCCACGTTTAAAACCCTTGCATATGGTTTACTTATCGACGTTATAGTAATTTGATTAGGCCATATTTAATTAAAAATTAGGCATATTTAAACTTTCCCTTACCTGATGCGTCATCCCCCTCCCCTGCTCACGTTCTTCCCAGTCCCCTCTTTTTCTCTTTATTCCCTGTGACGTTATAACCGCGAAACCCGCATGCATTTGGCCCTTCCACCAAAACCCACATTAAACTGCTCCAGACTTCTCACTTCGTCCCCACTTTGCAATAGCCGACTCCATTTTTATTTTGCCATTCAGAACCAATGACTTCCCTTTTGTTTGGACTCCATGGCTCCACGAAACCCACACCACTTGTTCAACCATCGACAACGAGCAACGCCTAGCCTCCCATTTCAAACCGCGTCCATGAGCACCGTCACGCCACCACAGTTCCGAGTCCGCACCGCCCCATGTCATCGTGACATGATGCTGATCCCATGCTGCCATGGAAAGTGGCGAATTCATTTGCCACAAAATCTCGTCAAATTCTTCATGCAGCAGCAGTATAAATCTGAACTTGTTTTTATTTTTGGTAGGGGAGGAGAATTTGTTTTAAACTCCCTGTAGAGGAAGAAAGAAGCCAACAGAGTGCTGAGGAAAAATGAACAATGATGCCACTATATATAGCTCTAAACCAAGCAGATAATCACAACGTCATTTCCAACCTCCTTTGGCCATGTGCGTAGATCAGTTTTAGGGGTGGTAGCACGTGCTAGCAAACATAACTACAGCCGGTGAATAGAATGTGAGATGGCGAAAACTCATGCCTTGAAGAAGATACAGGTAGTAGGTCTAGGTTCTGAATTGAAGTGATCTCTCATATGCGTACACAACTGAAAATGGGTGCGATATAATAAAGCTGCATGTGGTTTCTTGTCTATAGAGTTGGTGATGTGAATATACAGGGGAAAGGCTGTGCCCATATCCTTTAAATTTCTTGCTTAGAAACGAAGGATTATGACATATGCAGTTTGTACTTTATGTAGGTCTGAGTTGTTTCCATTTAGCTTAGAGTAGTCCATCCCTTTTCACATCTTGAGTGTGTACGTGATTGATACGGTAAGTAAATATTAAGGGTAGGTTGTATTTTATAACTTGGCTGTAAAGTTTAAATATTATATTTAATTATAACGAAACTTCACAGTAAAGTAACTCGTAAAACAATCCATAATTGATTTATGTTTACTGATAAAAAACTAATCTTGGTGTAAAAAGATATTCTGGATCCAATGGGACAAGT
Organism: Allium sativum; assembly: GCA_030737875.1. Lineage (NCBI taxonomy): Eukaryota > Viridiplantae > Streptophyta > Magnoliopsida > Asparagales > Amaryllidaceae > Allium > Allium sativum. The sequence continues at coordinate 276,836,278 of CM060910.1, read as the reverse complement.
TTCGTCGAAATCCGATATCGTTTGAAAAAAATTCCTTTATAAAACCAGAAATGAACACGCGTTTAAAATTTTCATGATCACTAGATAAACGCAATCAACTTGAAACCTTGCAATCCTATAATAATTTTTCAATACGAACCCAACGGCACCAGTTTCGTCGCATTCTGAGACTGTTTCCCCAGTAGACTATTTTTAAGCGCACCGCAATGCCATTTCGGACTCCAAATTAGCCAGCCTTCAAAAATAACAAACTATATACCTATCCTGACTATAATCGACGATACAAACTCAACGGAACTGGTTTCGTGGCTTAATTTGATCGTCTGCTCAAGTTACACTCAAAAAACCCTTTATAAATTTTATTATGCGCTATAGATATTGAACGGGCGTTTACGGCTACCGTGGCCACATACGACATCGGTTTGCCACGCCATTTAACATCGTGCAATAATTTAACGATACGGTTCTAATGAAACTAGTTTCGTCGAAAACTGAGTCCGTTTGCAAAACGGCCATTTTAACGCGTATATTTTAATAACGATTTTCCATAGGACTATTTCAAATTTTGATTTGGTCATAACTAACAAACTATAACACGAAATCTGGATTTTTCCCTTTCATATGAAAATTATAATCAACACGGTTCCAACGTTTCTCGTTTCACAGAAATCCGACTTATATCGGATCCTATATACTTAGTTAAAGTTCAAATCGAAAATTTCGAACTACCGCGACATTTCGAGCTCGTTTTGATTAATATATAAATATATAACGTTTAAACGTTGTTTTAATAATGATTTAAATATTAAAGTCCATTAATATTCCCAATGAAATATTTAAAATAATAACTTAAATTAAATATTTGACGGCTGAAAATACGGGACGTTACATAGAGTCCGAGTTTGCGTAAATTGGACTTCGTATGAAGAAGTTATGGCTGTCGGAAGTTTCAGAAATTCAAATAAATTCAAACAGTTCGAAAACGAGTTCAAAATTCAAACAGAAGCCAGAAGCGGGCTGGGCGGGAAAATTCCCGCCCAGGCAGGTCGACCAGGGGGTCGACCCTAGTGTCGACCTTCCCCCCTAAAGGTCGACCTAAGGGTCGACCTGGCCCCCGACCAGATCTGAAATTTGAACGACTGCTGACTCGCTGCTGAGTCACTAGGGTTTCTGGATGGTCCTGATCAGGTCTGAGTGGCTGTGATTAACCCTAGGTTCATCTGACGGCTATAATCAAACCGAAATTCTATATAAACAACTCAATGCCTAACCTAAAAACACACAGAAAAATAAACCTAGAACTGAAATGCCGTCAGTAGAAGACTTGGAGTAGCCGTCACCATTTCCAATTCAAAGACGAGTTAAAGAACTTGAATCATAAATCAAATTAAAGCGAGTCTAATTCAACGATCTTCTTCAAAGGAGCGTATCTCCAATTTCAGAATTCAGATTTCAGAATGCAAGAATTCTTTTTAGTTTGTAAGTAGTTGTTATGCAGATTTAAACATTCCTTTCGACTGAATTCATGACACGTTGTAACTGGAATATAGTACGATGCTTATGTATAAGATTTGATTCTCGTTTATCTTAAAATATCGTTGTAATTAATCATGTCTATATGCTTGTGGAGATGAACATGTTGTATATTTCATGTCTATATGCTTATGGTGATGAACATGTTGTATATTTCATGTCTATATGCTTGGGTGATGTACAACATTTTATGTTATTACGATTGGGTAAAGAACTTTTTATGCCAACAAAATGGTGAAACATGTGATGTTGAAATTTGATGGTTATTTGCAAGTCTAGAATCTTAATCACATGCCTACATGTAGATTAACATTCATGAATAGTTAGAAGCATGTCAAGTTGAATCTATTTATGTTGTAAAAAGTTGGAATTGCAATCCTCTTATGTTTAACACACATAAGTTATCATGCTAAGTTGCAATTTAAAAATGGTTAGAGTAGCTTTCTTATGTTTTGACATACATAAGTTAGTATGTTAAATTGCGGTTTAAATCTTGTTTATGTATTAAACCTCCATGTTAGACCCATATCAAGTTTACATGACTCAGTCACATGTTCACCTTTACCTGTTTAGTTGAGATAATGATACATCTATGCCAAGTTACATGTGATAAGTTTAATGTATGCTATTTTATGTTTATGTCATGTTCCTTGATTTTTACTCCTTTTTGTTTATGGGTTTGGGCTAATTTGTTAGCCCAACATTTTATGTAATTCATACATACGTTCTACGGGGATAACGAGGGGGAAACATAAAAATTCATGGCATAGGATTGTTCGTAAAATGGTATACTTGATATACCATTTATTGTGAGCAACATTTGAAAAGATAATTATGGCATGAGTAAATTAAAATTAATTTACATAAAGAAATTTGACATATATAGAAAAATATGAATTTAGAAAAGACGAATATGCCTAACCCGAGGTTAGACTGTGTTGTGGTGTAAATCTGCCCGGAACCGACTGGCATATCCAGTAACCACAACAAGACCTGTCTAATGTGGGTGGTTAGTGCATCAAGCCCCAAAAGAACCTGAGGTTAGACTGAGTTGTGGTGTAAATCTGCCCGGAACCGACCGACATATCCTGTGACCACAACAAGACCTGTCTAATGTGAGTGGTTGGTGCTTTAAATTAAAGCTAAGTCAGGATTGGTAGGGTTAAGTAAATTAGGAAAACACTTAACCGATTCAACATGTTAACTAAAACGAATGGGCTGGGTTAGGTAAACTTGGACACTTAACCAAATAAACATGTTGATTTGAAAACCCTAGTAACGGGGACCCATTTCAATAGTAACCCACATGGATGTATCATGGTACCCTGAAACTAGGCAGGGTAGGGCACCATTACTGGGCTGAATTATAAGCGGTCAAAACGTCAGCGGTTGGTGGGCCAGTGTAGGTTCCGACGGAGTATGGGCGTGCACGTACTCCGGAGTGGAAAAAAATCAGGCACTGGGCATCAGTAGTGTACTCTGTGCATCTTGAATCGTGTCGGGTTGCCACCAGAGGGACTGATACAACCCATGGTGGGACCAGCACAGGTGACTACAATCAAGCGGGGCCGAAGGACACAGGACTTGAATGCATGCGAGTAGGAGCCGATCATTTAGTGGATCGTTATTTGTAAACACGTGGACTGGTTGAGCCAATGGTTAAGTAGGTGCAGAGACTATAGTAATGGGTGCGATCACACGTCCCTCTTATCTTATATTAGGGTATTTTCCTATGTTCTGTTATCACTGTCATGATCCCTTCTTCTTGTTTAAATACTAGTAACCACTAAACTTACTAGACTTATTGTCTGACCCGTTTCCTTTCGTCTTCTTTTCTTCTGTTCCCCCCCCGGTCCACAGGGAGGAAATACTCCAGCTTAATCAGACTCTTTACAAGCTTCAAGAAAGTAGATGTATGACTTGGACTCTCTTGCATTGGCTATGGCTTTGGATATGATCTTTGGGGATTTATCACTACTACAAAAATGGGCATATTCGACACTATTCTTCTGTGTCCATAAATCAAAAAAGTGTTGCCGTAGGCCCTTTTTTCAAATAGGCAACACCATGGGGGCGTGGCATCCGCGGCCGTTGCATTAGCCATCTAATGCAACGCTTTTGCCCATCTACGGCCACGGAAAGAAAGCATTGCCTTAAGTAGAACTTTTGCCCTATTGCAACAGTATATGCATGTAATGCAACAACATACAGCGTTGCCTTAAGCAGAAGCCAGAGTCTAGCTTCCAGGTCATGGTAGTGGGGTCCACATGGACTTTCCACATCAGCTGCCAATGTGTCACATGCCACGTCAGCTGCGCATGTGTCACATGCCACGTCAGCTATCCACGTCAGCTGTGGGGCCCACAAGCCATGTGGAATTAAAAATATTTTATTTAATGCAACACCATTATCTTGAAATGCAACATCAGAAAAAAAAGCAAACGCAACAGTAGAAAAAAGCAAATGCTACATTAAAAGAAAGCAATTACAACGCTTTAATTAAAACTTCTGCATTACAAGTTTTGTAAATAAAAGAAACACATCTAAAACATTCATCACATTCAAATCATCCAAAATATTCTACATATCAATACCAATTCTTCAAATATATTACAAGTGCCAATTCTACCATTTTTTCTGATTCTGTGGCCTTGTACTGAAGAAAAGTGTAGCTAAAGCAGCCGCCGTGATCACTATCTTTGCTCCCTGCAGGTTTAGCAGATATCGGCCGGTGGACATATAAATTTCACTGACTGTACTAGAATGCAAAATAAGATTACAGTTATCGTATTGATTAGAAGAAAAAAGCTATGAACATTATACATCAACCTACAACAAAATCTATTTGTTTCACATCAACCATAACTATCAGTATAAAAAAGGAACACCATTCATTTTAAAGTACTACAGTTGCATATGCTAACCTGAGTACTCGCTGAATTTAATTCGAATGAATCATTTGCTACACAATTCTTGCAGTGGGAATGCAATATCTTACTTGTTTCGATGCAGTTGTAATACATATATCGTGGATTGCCCAAACATGAGATTTGAATGATCATTAACAGTTGTAATGCAATATCTTACTTGTTTTTGGTGCATTTACTTGAATCTTCCGTCATAAATCAGAAGCATTAGGCTGAGCAGAGTTTCTATTTTATTCCTTATAATTTAACCAGCAAGAAGTATATCCAGATATGCTATCAATGTTGTATCCCAAATCTAAACCAACACAAAACTATTGATGCTAAATTGATTTACCGATTACATGTTTACATGGATATTTCTGCTAGTGCACATGGAAACATACTTTGATGAAGACCAAATAGATTAAACACACTTATATGTCCATTAACATACATATAAACTGTTTAAACACACTTATATGTGCATTAACATGCAAAGGATTATTCATGACAATAATGGTAATTTCTACTTTTGTGATACAATACAAATGCTTCTCATTCAAGATACTACTTTGAAATTCATCTTTTACTAAACTGTGAAGCTTGGCTATTTAGATGCTTATGCAAATTGAACTGCTAAAGGAGCCTTTATATGGACATGTACTACAGAGCATATATCATTACTTATCTCTACTGGCAAGCTATGTGGAAACTTATAAACTTGCTTGAACTTATCCATGTGAACCCAGTCAGTACTGGTTCATTTCTACAGTATAGTATATGTATTAGTTTCTTATAAAAAGTTTGTAGCTTTTATGAAATATCTGTCTATTCTTTTGTTTCCTTTGCCTTAAACAGTTAAACGTGAATCTACTACCCTTTATCCACCATGTCAGTATGCTAGGTCTGCTAAATAGCAAAAATTCTGTCAGTGTTTTTCGACTTGAGTTAGCCTGATGCTAACATTGTCAACTAACATTTCTAACAATTAAACAAATAATTTTCTTGAGTCTGGTACTAAAAAAATTCATACTATCAACTAGCTTGCATCTAACATTTTCCAATAACACGGTGTCTAAAATGGTACGAACTAACGTTTAGTGTCTAAGAACATTTCAAGCAATAGCACAACCACAGTGATTAAGAGAGCGGCAAGCCTAATAATATTGTCATAGTCTACAATCATTCAGTTAACTATATATAAAAATGAAATTGGCACCTGAAGACAGCAAATATCCAATTCCAAGCACAGTTCTGATAGCAGTTTGAGACAATGGACCACCAACTGTTTCCACAAATATAGTGATGTAGAAGCACAATCGTAGTCTAAATCCATACGTGGCTCAAACTATATACCAGACAACTATATAATTCGCATAAACTGAAATGAAGGTGCCAAATTCTGAGTAACCTTTACACTCCAGAAAATGAAGAACTGAAATAGATCATTGGGTGCAAACTAAAATACTGGAATCCTAACCCATTTAAATTTAAGCCAACAACAGTACGCATCAAACTCCCCAATATATATTGTCTGAAAGATTTGAGAAATAGACTGGAAATATATATAAACTTCACCTAGATCCCCTACAAAACTGTATGGATATGAAATATATCATCACCGATCAACTTTTTAAGAGCCCAAGCTTCGAGAAGAATGCTAATTAACGCTTCCCCTATAATAAGATAATTTCATTTTAGTATTCAAGGAAACATATATCATAATATTTCGACTACAATTTTTGAACATATAAGAACCCTGAATAGCATACCCTAAACAGCCTTTCCTTTTTTCAATTGCTTGCCCTTAAATCCGATTTTGGAGAGATCCGTTTTTTCGCGAGCTTAGAGGCACATGGACGGGAAGACGATGGTCACTGAGGTGAGAACCGAGGCGCGACAATCAGTGGAGTACTAAGTTGATGAACTGGTGAGAGACAATTTGCGGAAATAGGGTGCGATGAGGTAATGGAATCATGAATTTAGGTTTAATTTTGATCAATAGAAAAAAGGGGAAAGTTCAGAGAAGAAATATGTCAGAGAAGAAAATAATTGACGTTAATTTTTACACATTTCGTAAAGGGGGGAAATATCGCGCCAAAATTTCACAAGCGGAGCAGGTGGCTGTCATTGATTGGATAACAGGATAATGTTTAGATAGGAAGCATAGATTGATTTGAACTGTAGGATTAATCACGCATCTACGGTAGAAATTTTGTTTATGCTATAATACAGATCGCTGACCTGGATTATATATATACATAAAGCTACGCTTTGAACTGGTGTTGCACGTCAAAACACTAGAATTTCCACCGCAACAGTGCATTCACGTCTACTGCAACAACATATGAATATTGTTGCAGAAGATCGAAGAAAGCATAGCTTTCGCCACACTTTTCATGCAACACACACATATTAGTGTCGAATATGCCCACTTTTGTAGTAGTGTATGCAATTTTTACTTTTTGGTTTATGCTTCTTATTGAATAATCAAGACAGAAATTATGGTGCAATGTTTTGAAATTGTTTTGAGACAATTTGATGTAATGCTTTTGTATTGAACTACGTATGAAATAAATATTTGGATTCCACTGCTTAAATTTATCTGTCTTGTAAATTTTTCTGTGTCTTGTACCTATAACTCTCCACCAAAGTTAAGGCATTCCCTTTGAGAGTGACCTTAATGGAGGTGGGGTGTTTCAGTTTAGTTTGGTTTCTATTTTTTGAATGGTTATCTTAATTTTAACACTTTTGACCGATTTCAAACTGAACCAATTATTTGATCATCCAGAGTCATGACATTCTTAGTCATACTCTAATAGTTTGGAAAGTAGTAAACATAATGTCATAATCACGCCTAACTCAAACATCCCTAACATTTGTGTAGCCTAACACAATAGCTGTAACGAACTGTCTTTTTGACTCGTAAAATTCGACATTGATACATCCACGATATTCACTTGTCGAACATCCAAATACCGAAAAGACTGATTATTGGGAAAAAGAAAGAAAAATAGAATAAAATTCATAGTGAAATGAATAATCTATAATATAAACATAACATTTATATATACATGTACATATATATATATATATATATATATATAACAAGTCAGAGTACTAACATACAGATCAGCTTGGATAGTCATAATAATTTGTCCTTATAAATTCTAATATCTTCAACCAAAAAATAACGGAAAACAACAGAAGTACGTGAATACGTACTAAGCCTCCAACTCCTCTTCTAAGGCTCCAAAGCATCCAAAGTTAAATATGGCAGATATGCTCGGTTTGATCCAAACATTATAAGAATATGATGCCTACATCAGGCTAGAATAATCAGCATGAGAAACTAAAATCATAAGGAATTTGTTCATTTTAACTTGAAAATCTTTTTGAAATGAGAGGTATTCCATTAGACCACGTTGCACATAAACATATACATATTGCACCTTACAATAGCTAAAACATTTTGTATAAAAAATTAGTTAAATTATAATAATGTCTAAGGGTGAAAAATAATAATAATTAAATAGTTGTCATCCTTTTGAGTGTACATCATAACAATACTATGTATATAATCAAAAACTGATCATACGCATTAGCTAATACTGTAGGATTTCTATTGAGGTGCCTTTAGTCGTTCGAGAATGGTCTTCGTGCACGAGGACAAGAGTTGTCCTTCCAAATCATCTTTTCCGTTCAACTAGGGTACAATAGGAAAACATAACTTGTCTCGTTAAACCGAGTGCATCACTCCCAACTAGCATAAAAATCATAGATATCGCTAGAAAAGGAGCCGACTACACCCTATATGTTTGCCAACACTACCGGTCAAATCTTCTATCTCTAGTTTTTGTCATTTCATCGATGAGGCTACATCCGGCATTCCAACTTAGGCACCGCCACCTAAACGATCACAGAACCTCATATGGATTCCTATATCCCAATGTGCATTGGAATCATACATGGATTCCCGCATCTCAATATGGATATCAAAATCACAATGGATTCTCATACCCTAACGGGTCTCGGAATCACATATGGATTCCAACATCCGGAAAAAATCTTGGTTCTCCTCTAAAGAACACGAATATGGTTATTAAAGTGGCTACGGCTCGAGTCATCTCTTACTGGTACACTCCCCTGTTTACGTGGTGCTTCGCAAACCAATCGATCGATTTTTCTAGCGATTTCAACTCTAGTTCTTTTGGCAATAATCAAGCAAAACACGAAAACTAGGACCACCCCTTAACTGTTTAAGTGGACAGATCTCCTTGTTGTTTCCCTAGAAGAGCAAAGAGTTTATATATACAGTATATAACCACTGACAATAACTATACCATATAATTCTCATGTTTCTCCTATATATTTTCTAAGTTATATTCTTCAGTGTTAAGTATGAAAAACATTCCACACCGTCAAAATTAAAAAGGATTTCTCTTTTAGGCCAAGATTTTGATAGTCTGTTGTTTATCTAACAAACAAACAGGCACTCAAATCAACTAAGTACATAATTTCCTATGGAAACCACTGAGCTACATTCAATTGATTTTTAATAATTAAATTCCTTTATAAACTTAAAAAACATTTCCATATACTTATTTCAATCGTATAAGCATATTCACAAATCACTATATTTAAATTACTTAGAAATATATCCACATACTTATCCTAATGAAATAACTATGTTTGTAAATATTATATTTTCAATACTTAGAAAATATACACATATGTGTATATCACATGCATAAGTATATTCACAAAGCGTCAAGGAATGCTTCTTTATTTTCAAATTATACTAAATGGGTCAAATCCATTAACGTTCAAAACATGATTTTCTAAACTCTTAACTAAAAATATTAAATAAAATATTGTTTATTAATGTCCTTTATTTCAAACATTCATGTAACACATTTTGTGCACGGTCATGCACTTTTTCTAATGGACACCAAGCTACAGGTCTCTAAATACAAAATGAACTTCACCAATATCTTTCTCTTCGCGAGCCCGGCTTCGCCATCACCCAACTACCACGTCCACACCCCTAACTTGATTCCGACCACTCAAAAGCCCCGGTAGTCGATCAAAATTCATGACATTTATATAACTTGATTTCCACAAAAAAAAAATCTATCCAAGTATATCCTCTCCATGATCACCAAACCAAGCTCTAATTCATGAATCATCGCCTAGGTTAAATGATAACTCAAAACTAGATTTTCAATTTCATCAATCGTTGTTGAGGAAACTTTCCGAAACTTCACAAAACTACTACACTTCGATACGATCTTGACGGCGCTTACGTCGTCAAGTGTTTCTTCTTAGTTCAAGAGATATAAATTTTTAAAAATTCTATGCAATGAACCATGTCTTTCTTACCACTAAAGATGACATATAATACATTCTCGGTATTCCTACGCCAATTGTTTAATTGTCCGAAAAATAGTTCATTTACGATGAAAGAAAGAGATATGATAGAATATTACATCCCAACGGAAATTTATATATAACATAAGTCTTTACAAAAAAGAATTAAATTTACGTACACATACGTATTAGAGTACAACACTAAATTATAACAGCTCTGAACAGTTATAATGATATGTCCTTAAGAATACTGAAAACTAAACACAAACACATAAAGCGAAAAATAAAAGTAAAATACAGAAGTATGTCCTGACCTCCAGCAACTTTCCTAAGCTCCAAAGAACCTAATCTAACCTAATAAAAATGCCCGGTTTGACCCAATCATTATCACAAAATAACGTCCAGGTCAGTCTAGAAAACTAGTGTGGGTAAACTCAAATCATTAAGAACTTAATTTGTTATATCTTAGAAACTATTTTGAAATCAGGGGTATCTTGTAAGACCTCGCCACATGAAACACCCCACACCTCTTAACTTTACCCAAAATATGGTCTCGCTAAGAAATATGAAGCGTTATACATATAAAGACAAAAATACACCATAGAGATTAAGATTTATATTGCATAAATAAATAAAATAAAACACATCAGAAGAAGAAGAAAATTTAAAATAGTGACATAGCCATTTATTTCAGAAAAACCAACTGTCACAAAATACTATTTCTCATGAAGATAAAATCTCAGTCATGAATAATATCGGAGTACATGATGATATCCCTCAAATTGTCATAGATATAACCAAACCATGAAAAAGAAATATCAAAGAGCAATACATCTACTGTAAAGAAAATCCTTTGAGACAGAATTTGCTGAACAATATGAGCTATGCACTTCCACCTTGCGAGCACGGGGGAATGACAAAGGAAAGAAGAAAGGAAAAAACACTACAATAAAAAACACTTTTCGCAACAGGCGATATCTGTTGCAGTAGACCTATTGCAACAGGCATGCGCCTGTCGGTATAACCGAAGTTGCAAAAAGTCTGCAACATTTTCTGCCTGTTGCAATAAGATGTTGCGGTATTCTTTTTTGCAACAGGCTTTTGCTCTTGCAACAGATCATTTTGCAATAGTATATGCCTATTGCAATAGATCCATAAATCTGAAGAAAAAAATTATTATAGCTTATAGATATTACATATTAAATGTATTCCTTTTACTAATAGTGTATATCACAAAATAAAATAAACAAATAAAGATTTTATTTTAACAAAGTTTTAATACTACAAACAACTACAACAAAAATTTCTACAATTTTTTTACACTACTCATATATAACAATTTCTTCCCTAACACAACACATTTTTTCCGAATCGAATATTTTCTAATAATATTTCTACTCTATCATCTAATCATATTTGACGCTCTTTGAGTAATCTCCTGACATTTTTTCCCTACAACATGTGAAGCATAAGTAGCGTCATTCATTTGAAATGAATTAATGCAGTTTCTTTCTACAATAATTTTTAGATATGTATCCTCTTCTGCAACATGCAGGTTACAGTGTTATTTTTACGCTTATGCAGTTGTGTAATGCACTCTGGATGATGGTTGACTGTGTTTGATTTTTGTTGTGTACATGTGTGTATGAAATCCATATAAATAAAATTATATGGTAATTGACTGTGTCTGATTCCACTTCGGAAAGAACGAATATTTTAAATTAACGAATATTTTAAAAGGACGAATAATGAATATTTTAAAATAATGAATATTTTAAAATAATATTCAGTAATGGATCAAAATATGATTTTGATGTCCGATTTGGGATGGACACGAAAATATTGAAATATATATGAAGCCGCGTTGATTAGATATGCGCCATTTTGACGCGAATGATATTTATATCGATTTTATTCATTTTTATAATGAATACCGAAAAGGAAATGATTTCAAAATCTGGTATTTTGAAAATATTATCATTTATATATTATAACGATAAGGAAAATTCAATTTTGATTTAAAATTAAAAATGAAGTTGGAATTGTTTTAAAACGAATTCATAAAATACGTTTTAAATGGAAATCGACAAAATATATATATATATATAAATTTAGTGGCCTGAATAGAACGCGCCGCGGCAATTCTCGAATTTCAACCATTGACTTTGAATGGATATTACGGGAGATCCGACCGTCAGATTCTCCTAAAACTAGAACCGTTGGGTTCGTATCGAAAAGAGCTTTCCAACGAATATAAGAGATTTTAAATCTAACGGTTGGATTTGGAATTTTGTCCAAATCAAATTTGGAAAAAGTCGTTGTAAGTGCAGTTCGATGACCGTTTATGAAAATTGACTGAACGGGCCTTGATAAAATTATTAAAAATATTAATAATTTGTGTAAAATCATTATAAATGATTTGAAAAAAAGTTGGATGAAAAATTCCATGTTTGTAAGGATAAAAATATATTTTTGTCAAAATGAACTAGTTAAGAACTAGAATTATAATCCAATATTTTTAAATAAATAAACTGGATTTGAAATGGTTTTAAAAATAACCTCAATTTCCAATATATGAATTGGAATGGATTTGAATCGAAATTATCTTCGGAATATTTCGATTTAGGATTCCGTGATTATACGGATATTGTGGAGAAATTTGAAATATATGTATATCGTTATTCCCATTACGATATTTATTGGTTTTAGAAATTGACATTGAATATAAGCCGATATAATTTCTATTCAGAGCCTTGTATTTAATATTGAATTGGATTTTGGGTTTGTCGTGAACGGTGTCTTTGTTAACACTGTTCTTAAACCCAGTTGAGGAAAGAATAAATCTTTTAATTAAGATTTAGTGAAGTTTTCCAACTAATTAATATTTAATTGGAATTGAATAAAAGAATTGGATTTTGGGTTTGTCGTGAATGATGTCTTAAATAACACTGTTCTTAAACCCCGTGTAAAAAGAATAAATCTTTTAATTAAGATTATTAGAGTTTCCAGTTAATTAACATTTAATTGGAATAGAATGGGATATAAATTGGGTTTATTGTGAACTGTGTTTTTAACGACATTCGTTCTTCAACCCAATTTACAGTGAAATGTGATTTGGAATTTATATATCTTTTTATTAAGATTAAATGGAATTTTCCAAAGTAAAATTTTCCAATTTAATATATTAAATTGGAATTGAATGGAATCCGATTTGGTAATAATCGAAGTGAGCTTCTGTGGAGGAAGACTGTTAATATATATGGAATTTAAAAGGCTTTGTTGTTGTTCCATTTATATTATTAGTCGGATACGGGAATTGATATCGATTATATATTGATTTGTTTTTCCGTGAAGATTCCATTTTTATGGAAGAGGATTTGGGTTTATTGTGAACAGTGTTTTAAATGACATTGGTTCTTTAACCCAGTTGAAAGACAGGATTACATGTCTGACATTGATTCCTTTATACCGTATTTGTAACACCCCACATCTGTTAAGGTCACTCACAAAGGGAATGCCTTAACCTCAATGGAGCATTATGGGTACTGAAACAGAAATATTACAAGACAGACATATATAAAATAGCGGAAGGTAAAGTAGAAGTACTTCAAATCATTTATTAAATATAATTGTTTACAATAAAAGCCCATCAACTTCCAATACCCAATTACATAGCTAAAATATCTGTCTTGTTCAAAAACAAAGAAGCATGAAAATAAATCGTTGTATTCCCCAATAAAGCAGTAAAGCAAGCCATAGCAAAGAGAAATCCAAGCAGCACATGAAAGAGCCTTGGAGCTTGGTAAGATCCGAACTAAGCTGTATTTCCACCCTGCGAACCTGGGGGGGGGGGACGAAAGAAAAAGAGGCGAAACAAACTGGTTCAGTCATAAAGACTGAGTAAGTCCTAGTGGCTTTCAGCATAAAAACAGGTAAAGATAACATGGCATGAATAAACTGAAAGTAAACATAAGCATGACGACAAGATAAGCTACAAGCATGATAACTAAGAATAACATCATAGGATATGTATAACATTGCAAGGTTCCCATTCAAGATGAACTAAGTATAGTTTCGCAAGATTTCTATTAAGCAATGCAAAATTTCTCTGCTTCACCATTAAAATGATATCTATTTGCTCTGCACCACCTAACTAGTGTCCCAACTAGTAATCTATATAAAATGATAAAATCATAACGCGATCCCAATCCCCGAAATTAAGGTTGCTTTCACGTGAACATCTATTTATTTATTACCTGGACTTAATCTAGGGTTTTCTATTGAGCGCTTCCTAGATTCAACCAGGATTTATGCCACCTAGGTCCAACCTAGGGATTATGCTACCTATTGAACACTTATCGGATTTAGGGTTTATGCCACCTAGGTCCAACCTAGGGATTATGCTACCTACGTGTGTCATACGGCCCCCAATGATTTGTAGATACCTATGCTGGTCCCACCATGGGGTGTATCAAGACCCATGGTGGCGGCCTGACGCAATTCTAGAAGGCATAGGTTATACTACTGGTGCCCCTAGTGCCTTGTTTGTCTGCTCCGAAGTGTGTGCATGCCCGCACTCCGTTAGAACCTACACTGTTACACCCACCACCGTCGCTTTGACCGCTTACAATCAGCCCAGTAATCGTGCCCCACCCTGCCTAATTCCAGGGTACTGTGATACATCTAGTGGGTTAGTGCTGAAATGGGTCCCCGTTACTAGGGTTTCCTACTGGTTAAGTTTGTGGGCCTATATATACAGATATTACCCACCTTCCCGTGATGTACTTATCCCGCCGATTCAAGCATGCTTATTAATGGTTAAGCTTGTGGGCATATATTTACTAATATTACCAACCAACCCGATATGTACTTAACCCTCTCCGCCCATCACATTAAGTTGGTTAAGTGTTTTCTCTTGTTTTACTTAACCCTACCACACATCATGTTATATCGGTTAAGTGTTGTTCCTTGTGTTACTTAACCCTACCGCAAGCCTTGTTATACTGGCTAAGTGTTCTCCCTTGTGTTAACTTAACCCCACCGCATGTAATGTCATATTGGTTAAGTGTACATTGACTTAGCCCACCTACTTATCATGTTGTGACGGTTAAGTGTTACCCTCTGTTGTTTACTTAACCTTACCACGCATCACGTTATATTGGTTAAGTGCATGTTAACTTAACCCCATCCACCAGTCATATTATAATGGTTAAGTGTTACCCTCGTGTGTTTACTTAACCCTACCATGCATCAGGTTATATCGATTGGGTGTTATCAACCTATTCAAGTTAGCCCAACCCATCCGCTAGTCATGTTATAACGGTTAAGTGTCATTAGCCTAGCCACGTTACTTAACTCACCCATTCATATCATATTGGTTAAGTGTCATTAGTCTAGTCATATTACTTAACCCACCCATTGGTCTGATTAACAATTATGTTGGTTGAGCCTACATTTATAAGTTTTACATGTTCTTAACTCATACCGGTTAGGTCCATATTTACATGTCAAATTTCCATGTCATCCCACCTAACCCTCTAACCATACCCACGTCTTATTATGGTTAGTATTCCTTAATTCATTCATTATGAGGAACGAATCATGACCTCTCACATTAGACCGTGCATTTTGTGGCCATTGGATTTGCCGGGCGGTTCTGGGCAGATTTACACCACAAACTGGGTCTAACCTCGTGTCATAAACCGTTCGCCCACAATTTGGCCTTCGACCTCTCACATTAGACTGACACTTTGTGGCTACTGGATTTGTCGGGCGGTTCCGGGCAGATTTACACCACAAACTGAGTCTAACCTCGTGTCAAAGGTTCAATAATAATCGTATTCCACCCAAAACCCCAATATCAGTTCATGTGTTTAACATATAGAAATGTCCATGGTTCACGTTTTTACCCCAAAACGTATTCCTAAATTATTACCATAATTCACTATAAGGTTATGCCAAGTTATAGCATTTTATTTACAATGCATGCCAATTACCCAAAAACCCAACTTAGGCGCGTTCATATTAAACCTCTACTAAGTCATAAATTATCATATATGTTTCAACTCCAAATTTTACATAATTAACATATGCCCAAGTTCTAGATTACATGTAAATTTTACATATGCCCAATTCATACCAAATTTACATATGTTCAATTCATGTCGTTTTACATGTATGCCAACTTTATGCCAATTTACACATATACCAAGTTTTATGCCGCTTTACATATGTCTCATGATTTACATGTTTACAAAGCTATGCCCAATTTATATAGATCAACTTTTATCCCCAAAATTACATGTATACTACGTTTACACAAATTTACTCATAACAAGTTCTAGCCAAATTACATATATCAAGATCCATGCCAAATTATATATATATATATATATATATCAAGATCCATATCAAATTATATATGCCAATCCCCATTCTTGCAATTACCATTATAATGACAATACCCAAATATCAAGTTTCATGTTAATGGTAGTAATACCCAAATATCCAATTTTTATGTTATGCCATCAATTCCACCAAACACATATATTCCACTAGGCAATATTCCAATATTTCCCCCATACACCATCGCACGTATATCGTAGTTTAGGCCTAGGTCCTAAATTGACCTAGGTTCATCAAAAGAAAATAAATAGGGAAAGATAGAATTTTGCATAAAAATAAGATCAAAGAGAAAAACATCATCATAGGCATGAAGATTACAACTTGATAATAATATCAACATGAATTGAGAAAACTGATTTACAACAGGCTGAATAGATCATGAACTTGACATGAGAATAAAGATAGACAAGTCTCAAAAACTCAAGATTCAAGAAGTAACAGAAATAGGTCTGAATAGATAAACATACTTAGATCCAATTCCACTTTATTTCATGTCCATATTATAATTAAATGTTTAAATCTAAAAGTAACTAGCACTTACAGAGCATGGCTAGTGAATTAGGAACTGAATTTGTCATAGAACGTTGTTGATTTATTGTCTTGAATCATTGTAGAAGCTTAAATCTTAGAATTGGATTGTGTATGAAAGCTTAAGAAATTAATTAGAGACGGCGACCACGATAAAGAGGTATTTTAGCAGCATAATGGTGTAAGAATGATTTGATATGAATTAGGTTAGGTCTAAGGATGTTTTTATAGGTGTAGCAACTAGTTTAGGCCCTTAGATTAACCCTAGAATCAATCCGGACCGTCAAAACACGTCTCAGGCTTCAAAAATGAGTTCTGGGTCAAACCAAGCCGACCTGTAAGGGGAGAGGTCGATACTATAGTCGACCTGGGGGATAGGTCTACCCTATGGTCGACCTGGGGGGGGGGGGGGGGTAGGTCGACCCCCTGGTCCAGTGCTGTCTAAAAACTGCTGAAACTTGTATAGGCCATAACTTCTTCATCCGGACTCCGATTTTTGAAAACTCAGACTCTATTTCATGTAAAATTTCGAGACGAACACAATGGAGTAACCCATTTCCCCTGATTCTGATTTTAAAATTTAATTCTGCCTTGATTTCTTGTTTTAACATGTTATAAAAATACGGGTTGTTACAATATTCATTGATATTTGCTAAATATATATCTGTTTGGTGGTGGAGAATTTATTCTCTTGCTTGACACCCTTCTCTGATACGTACGAACTTAGAGGTTATATACAGGAAGAAATCAACGGTATAGTGTAGATTATCGATGCGACATGTTAGATTTCCCAAAGTTAAATAATCATTAATATTGATTTTTGGGAAGATTAAAACTAAGTGGAGTTTTAATGAATCTTTAATTAGATTGGAATGTGAAAATTTAAATTATCAAATTCGGGAAATGATCGAGAACGAAGTATCACCAGTTTTGCTCCAAGCGATAGTTAAATCTTTAATTAGATTTGAACGTGAAATGGTAATTAATTTTACCGATAACACCGTGGTGTTAGATACGGAGTATTACCAGTTTTTCTCTATGGGATAAATAGGTTGGGATTGGGAAATTAAACAAATGATTACTTCGGTAAGGTTCGCTAATCCCGACTACTTGATAAACCTTAATTTGGTTTAGAATTGATATCCAAAGGAAGAATTAAGAATAAATTTAAAAGATTTTATCTTTAATAAAATTAATGGGAACCTTTCCTAAAGTATAAGAATATTTGAATAAAAGAATATTTAGGATTGGAACGAGGCATATGTTGTGTTTTTATAGCACTTGTTATTATATACGCGAGTTATTTGGAAAGGCCGGGTCATTCTGAATAACTGATTCGAGATAAGTCGACGATGAAGACGGTGGTTGAAGACCGGAGGTCTTCACATCGTTTGGATGATTACTGATGTCTTGATTGGGCTGTACACCCAAGACGAGGTAATAAGTGGTGATCGTCCAGACGTACTTGGAGATCGACCGGATATGCGAGGACCTCTTTCCTGTATTGGACATATGGGACGAGGAATAAGGTGCCTCCAGTTTCCAGGCCCAGAACAAACTTGTAAATGGATGTGTGTCTGGCATTGGATTTTATTCTGTGCTGATTGATCTCTATTAAATATATATCTGTTTGGCAGCGGAGAATTTATTCTCCTGCTTAACGCCCTTCTCTGTGATGTACGAGCTCAGAGGTTACATATTGATAGACATCAGTCGCATGGCATGAATTGCCTATGTGGCATGCTGAGATGCAATTGATCTAGGCTTTTGTTGAAAAGCAAAGTCTTGTGGTTGATGATCAAAGCACGGATTTAAATAGCATAGCTTTGTGTAGCGTTAATTCGCGAGCCTCACACCCCGGTGTGAACTAAAAACGGGAAGGACAGTAAGGAAATAGACATATGTTAGTTCTAGCTACGAGTAACGTCATGGTATAGAGCCCAGACTGTTTACTCGTATGGATGTTGCTTATTATTGCTTGCTGGATAGAGAGGCGCCTCAGATATATCAGTCACTACGGGGCTGATGGTTATATGATCGATTACTGGCATGCGTGCCGACGTACATACCATTTTAGAGGTTCGATAGAAACGACTAACATATAGTTTACGGTATAACTAATCATCGACGGATGACCGACCCTACCGATCCGGGTGCAGTTGCGGCTGAATCCTGAGGCACTTGCTAGGGTGTCTCGAATGTGCACAGGATGATCCCTTGCCTTGGTTCACAGATGGAATCCAACTTCCAATACGACATTGTGCAGTTTTAATTGTAGAACTAGTATGGCGAAATGATATATGGTACCCATGCCGTCTATGATTGATACATTTATATTTGAAGTTGTTTTTGGACTCTATACACTTATTATAGTATCAAATGATTTGTTTTAAACGTACCAAGCATGTTTGGCTATTATAAGGGAAAACCCTATCCTCCGGCTTGCGTTGCATTGTGTGATGGGACTTGGGTCTTATAATAGCTTCATTTTTCTAAAAAGCATTGCGCTGTTTATTCTATGCACTGGTATTCTTGGAAGGAAACCCGTTCCGCGTTATACGGCTGGTCCCTTGATTTACTTTTAAAGTAAAAGATTTAATAACTGTTTTTAGTTCTCACACCAGTCCCATGAATGACCTGGAGTTTATTATTTTAAACTAAACTCTGGGTGCCCTTATTTTCCACACAGGCAGCTAGTAGTTTTTGTTTTGCAGATATTATATTCACAAGATCTTGGTTTATAGTTGGAGCTATATTCGAAACGCTCTGTATCCGTGTATTTCTTTAAGCTGTGTTATGTATTATTTTTCCGCTGCTATGTAAAGTATTTTAATTCTCTGATATTTTTCTGATGTATAAATTATTCATACTCCGTTATTTTCTTGTACTCTGATGTAATTGTTGTAATAAGCAATGAAATGTTCTTCTGTTTGTGTTCTGATTTGTCGTGTTCTCAACTCAATCCGGGCTTTCCCGTAAGGGCGAGTTTGGGTCGTCTCAGTTATTCAAATCATTTGCATAAGCTTTTGTAAAGTGATATCCATTTGCTCATCCGTTGACGCTTATGCGTAGTTCTCATTTTCTTATCTGGGCTCCCCAATCTAGGGACAGACGCTTACAAAATGGTTATTTAATGAATTATATCAACTCTGTGGCTTTAATTTTGTAAACAAAGAGAAAAATGTATTGAATGAAATATATATCGGAAAATGAACTATGCATACATGTGTTAAGCATGATAAATGAGTTGATTTACAGTGTACTAATTAAGAAACCAATGATACTTGTTATTTGAAATGTTTTTCCAAACATTATCTGCATATACACATAAAAGGACATTATCTGCATATACACTGCATTTAACATAGTTCCACAAGCATAAAAAATCATACCCTCTTTAACAATTTTGAATGTCCATTTGGAAAAGGTAATAAAAAAAATATGATTCATATACACTACATGTCAAATTGGAAACATGATAACAGTCTAGTTCAAGTGTTCAAAATAGTTGAGAGCGTATTGGGATATTACTGGTAATTGCCATAATGCAAAACAGAAGTGGTTAACCAAAATAATACAAACCCACAGTTTAATCGATAAATGTAGGCAATCAATAGTTGAACCAATCAAGCTTTCAGAAGAAGCAATTAACTACATATACTCTATATATAACTCGAAAGTGGCAAATAGACTATTGACACAATTGCAAAATAACTACTAAAAGTTTCTTATTTCATACTTTAATTTTTAGGATGTCGCCTGAGACATTGTTAAGCCATTCAAATTTAATACATTGCCAATATAAACTAATACACATTGTTAGGAAAAAAATCAATAAAATGAGTGTAAAATCAATTATATAACTTACTTGTCCCTTCATTAGAAGAAAATTCTCAATGCTTCGCTCCCGTACGCATCCCCGCTTTATGATTTTCCTACGTACTACTTCCATATGACTTACGTCTCTATCTTTACAATTTCTTTATCTGATCAACCCATTTGCTCCACACTCAGATTTGAACTAGACATGACGTTTTTAGCACTAAATAGCATTTTTAGCCGAGTCCCCAAAAAAGACCAGCCAAATACATAAAAATAATACAAAAGCATAGGAAAATACATATTACCATGACCAAGTAAACAAATTCATACCTCAATTCTATACTTACGGCGCTCCTTATTGTTTGATATCACAAGAAAAACGAGCGATTCAAGGAAGCATAGAATCTCGGTTTAGTTTTCAGTACTTGGCCATGGGAAGAAAAAAGGGAAAGATGGAGAAAGCGAAGCGATACAGAGCGATGGTGATTAAGGCAGGAAGGCGAAAGCAGGAGATGAGGCGCAAGATAATCACCAGAACACACTAATTTTTTTTTCTTCAAGGGGAGAAGATGTATGGCATAAGAGAAGAAATCACCACCACATCACAACCGACTTAGAGTGAGGCTTCACATATATGTTGACAAAGTATTGAGTGACCATCGGAAAAAACAAGTCATACTCCACACAAACCAGAATGACACGGATCCGAAAGTAACAGACACAGACCAGCACCAAAGCCCAAAGATGCAAAACCTTAAAACAAAAGTACACACAAATAACCCAGTAAAAAATCAAAACCTTCTCTAGAAAATGCCAATCCCGGTTCAACTACGAAAAGTCTCGATAGAGGGAGCGACGACGTTTGATTGAGAGTCCAGAAGAAAATGAGGAAGCACTGAGTGATCGTGCACGAATTAATGTCTGAAGCTCATCAAAAAGGAAGAAGAGGACGGAAAATGACACCGTTATGGATTTGAGAAAGGAGGAGAAGGGTTTGTGAGGAGGCTATAACCTCAGATCAGGTGAGACAAAAGCAACATCAAAAGAGGGAGCAAAAGTAGAGGGCGCGACGGAAAATTGAAGAAGGAAGGAAAGGGAAGAGGAAGAATCGGAGGGGGAGATGATATTGTCGCCATTTCCACTCTAATGCTGCAGAACACGCTAAGTTTTTGTGAAATTAGGGGAGAACCGATGGCTTGAATTTAGATCTAGAATGAGGAATTAGGAAAGGCAGGTGGCGAAGTGGGCACGAAGTTTAGTGAAGCGGTAACGAAATTTTGGAGATCCGCCTTTCAATTTTCATAGCCCGCCTTTTAATTTACATTATCGGTGGGAAGTAGGTTCCAGAAATTTATACCTTGAACTTTTGCTAAGCAATAAAAATTAAGTTTGTTATAAAATAATATTTTAAAAGAACATCTAAAGGAAGTTATTAAATAAATCTAATTAATAATGAATAATAAATATTAGTTGTTAAATGTTAAATTAGCGCTAATTATAAACTATTTAACAATATTTATTTTTTAAAATACAAAATATTGAATATAATCATCAATCATACATATAAAGTTAGATTAATGATTATTGCAACTGGTAGGAAAAGATAGTTGTTGAAAATATGTTTATTTCATTTGGTAAGAAAGGATGATTGCTAAAAATTCGTTTATTGCAACTGTCATATGCCACCAGCATATAATATTATTTGTTAATAATTATATTCATAGATTATAATTAGTGGTTATAAGTCATTTATTACAAATTATACATTGTTTATTAATTATAAATAGTGTTTATATTTTTTTATTAATAATTACTAGTTAAAATTACTCATTAATTAGTAAACTAATTATTAAACTATGATAAATATCAATTACTAATATATTAAATTACTAAAATATTAAATATTAACTTATTAAATTAAGTACATATTAATTATTATACATTAATTTTAATTATTTGTTTTTCGCTACTGGCATTGCAAGTGGCGAAAACAGTTGCTAAAGTTATTTATTCGCAACTGGCTTAGAAGCGCAGTTGCAAATAATATGTTTATTGCAACTGTTATGGAAGCATAGTTGTTAAAAGTATGTTTTTGCAACAGGAAGGGACACGCAGTTGCTAAAAATATGTTTTTTGCATTAGGAAAAAAAGATCAGTTGCTAAATCTTATCTGTTGCAACTGCCATAATAGGTCTGTTGCTAAATATCATATACTGCAACTATTATTTATCGCCTGTTGCAAATAGCTAGTTGCAATAGGGTATTTTTCTTGTAGTGAAAGGGTCAGACTAAAGTCCAGTGAGCTATTCTGATTAATAGCATGATTGAAAATTAAGGGAAACAAATAAACAGTAGTTCTAGTGTCGGATAAAGTAAGTGTATGTGCACACCTGAAGTAACATATAGGATGACATAAAAAATTACAAATAGGCTTGACTATTCTCATCCACTTTTGATTGTTTGCACTTCTACCAATTTCAAAACATAATAATTAGGAAGATTTTCCTAATACTTCCCATTGATGGAACAGTCAAAAGTGGATGAGAACCACAATATTCTCTTTTCACAATATTTCCTCAAATAGGGTCAATATGCATACCCGTACCCTCGTCGTATCAATGAACGCATATTGACCCACCGGAACGCACCCGTACCCACCTCCAGTTTGGTCCAACTTCCTACCTAGCACAGCATGGTGCGTGCCCTTGCCTCCTAATAAGGCCGTATGTGATAAAAAGGTATATTGTCTGCTATGGATCCCCAACAAACAAGTAATACTTGATCCAAATCCCATTGATTTGGTCCCCCATAAGGACCATAGATTAACCATAGAATAAGGCTTTTAACTTAATGTCATCTAAACTTCAGTATTTATTAAACCTAACAGCTCATTCATTTACCATAGAATGACACCTAGTCACAAGACCCCATAAAATATTGCATAATCACAAGACCTTATGGAATATCGTCTAATCACAAGGCACCATAAAATATCGCTTAACCACAAGGTCACCATAGAATATCATTTATTATTATCGTTGAATGCCTACTTATATAAGCCCCCATAAAATTATCAATGAATGTCTAATCATAAGGCCCTATAGAATAATCGTTGAATAATATCGTTTTAGGCTTATAACTTAATACCATTTTAAGTTAATTTTCATGTTAAGGCTAATTGTCTCATTTATAGTCCAAGTCATATTCATATTTACAAATAAACTATATTTATTTATTACGATTCCTGAATTTGTCATATTCATGCAAATATACATTACAATTCATTTTTTTTGTCATAACTGTGCCATAGCCATTTTGCAAACCTTTTTAAGTTTGACTATTTTCAGTCCAATATTCTCTTTTTATTATAGTTTTACAAGGTATGTCAAATTAGCCCCAATTATCCAATTTTTGGTTCCATTATTCCAGTTCAATAAGATTTCCCAAACATGCGCAGAATAAAAGGATAATAATCAATCATAGTCAACTAAACATACAAATCTATGCCTAAATCAGTTGTATACTTACGCCTTTTAGGCTTATTTGGGCATAACCACAATAAATTTTAAAAATCCGATGAAGAATAGGGAAAAGAAGAATGAGAATATTACTTACAGCAATTTGAATATTAATTAAACAAAAACTGAAAGAAAAGATTGAAAAATTATAGGAACTACTTACAGAAAAAATAGGAATGAACAGAAATTGTAAATAAACTATAAGTAAAAGAACTATAAACAAAACCACAACTACTATTATTCCTATTTACCCAAACTAAATCAAAAATCTAAGTAATCATATAACTCATTAGAAAAAGCTTTCCTTGTGGCCCCCAACATAACCCCCAAAAGAAAAGAAAATAGAGAATATTTTTATTTAATCTCAATCCCCTAAAATTTGGAATCAAGGTGGCATGTTTCCAAAAAGAAGACTAGCGTAAAATTTAGAATTAGGGTGGCATGTCTCTAGAAGAAGACTAGCCTAGACGTGGAAGAGATGTGTTGTGAAGAAACGAAGAGGGGTTAGAGGTTCATTTATAGGTGGAGCAAAAGACCATCGCCGTTAGATTTAGGCTTTAAATCTGAACCAAACATACCTTGGGTCAATCCGAAGTGACCACATTAGCGAATTAAAACAAAACATGTTATCCCTAAACAGCCCGAAAAAACCTCGTATGTTCATCATTTTTGTTCCTGACACGTCATAGGTCGACCCACGTCCCAGTTAGGTCGACATATGGGTCGGCCCACTTACAACATATGTCAACCCAGGGGTCGATCCAGTTGTTGTTGGGCCATCCCGTGCAACGGTTGAATTTTCTTTCATTTATTTTTATTTTTAAATTTCGATTTGAATTTCAAACTTTGAATCGCCATAACTTCTTCGTTTTAAGTTCGTTTTATGCAAACCAAATATACTTTCGAACTAGAAAATCATAACGGACCCAATGACGTAATATTCATTGCCAAATTCCCACAATTTTACAACTTATTAATTAATTAAATAATTTCTCTGTGTTAAAATCTGGGTTGTTACATTCTCCCTCCTTAAAGTATTTCGTCCCCGAAATCTCTAAGGGAGGAGAACAAGATAAGTGTTTTCACATAAATATCTACATCCATCCACTCAATCATCATCCATTAGCAACCATTGTTCTTAGTTTTCATGTGATTTATGTATTTATGAAACAGTGTGGTGTGTATGACCCTAACTAATGCAAAAGATTAGGTGGTCTACTAACTCACTTGACCTCATTTTTATGCAATTATGTTCGTGCAATGCATCCAAATGTATGCAAAGATCCTAATGATAACAAATAATTATATATGCATGCTTCAATCATCACTCATATGCAACAGCCATATGATAACATCTATAAAATAGATAAAATGTGCACACATCCATATGCATATGTAAGTATCCTATCAATCGATCTCCAATAGTGCTAAGTTTGTGTATATGCATCCACTGCACTCACTTGCAAACACTTGCATCCATTTACATCCGTCAAACATAACATGTTCTAATAACATGTCTCAATCATATCCTACCATCCATAGGTTTCTCCTAAGATCAAATTCAAAGAATTTGGAAAGTTAGAATCCTATTCAAGAACACAGATGAAAAAAGATCGAAGTGTATCATCAAAAAGACATGGATAGGAAACATACATCTTCTCCTCTGGTTCCTAAGTGGCTTTAATGGAGTCATATCCCCACTGAACCTATACAAGCCTCACCTCCTTATTCCTTAGTTTATTGGTCTCATGATCTAGGATTTGCGTAGATGCTCGTTGGATATATGTCTCCCGCTCAATCTCTACATCCTCTAACGTGCTAGGATCTACTACCACAACTGAGTCATATAGGCACTTTCGCAAATGTGAAACATGAAATACATTGTGAACACCAAAAAACCTCTCGGGTAGCTAAATCCTATATGCCATCTACCCCACTCTATGTAATCGGAAACTTCCCTATGAACCTTGATGCTACCTTGTATGCAGAGCCAAATCTCACTATATTCCTCAACGGTGATACCTTGAAAAAAACCAAGTCTCTAACAACAAACTCTAGGTCAGCCCTCCTCTTATCCGCATAAGACTTTTGTTGATCTTGTGCTGCCTTCATCCTCCTTTTAACTAAATCAATTTTATCGGAGGTCTATTTAATCATGTCTTACCCAAGAAGTAGTCTATTTGTCGACTCCCGCCAACATGAGGGAGATCTACAAGGTCGTCTGTATAGAGCCTTGAAGGGTGTTATGCCGATGCTAGCCTAAAAACTATTATTACATGCAAACCCCACCAAGGGTAAATGCTCCCAAGCCCCTTAGAAATCTAAGGCACAAAGTCTCAGTAGATCCTCTAAAATCTTATTCGTCCTCTTAGCCTGTCCTTCTATCCGAGGGTGATAAGATGTGCTAAATCTGAGATGTATCCCTAAAGCCTTCTGCAGACTCCTCTAAAACTCACTAGTGAAAATCGGGTCTCTATCAATCACAATACTCGTAGGAACACCATGGAATCAGACTATCTCTCACACATACGCAGAAGCCAACCACGCAGTTGTCCTTATATTTTTAATTGGGATGAAATGAGCGGTCTTCATCGATCAGTCTACAGTAACCCATATGTTAGTGTTGCGCTTCCTTAATCTAGGAAAACCATCTACGAAATACATAGACACGCTCTCTCATTTCTAAAGCGTTGTATCCAAAGCCTAGAGCAATCCACTAAGCTTCTTTTGATCTGCCTTTACTCTTAGGCATGTCATACATTTAGCCACAAACTCAGCCGCATCCTTCTTCATGTCATTCCAATAGAAGACTCGTCTCATATCTTGATACGTCTTATCACTGCCAGGATGGATGGTCATTCGAGACTGATGTGCCTTGGCCAACACTGCACTTATCAAATCATTCGTGCGGGAAACACAAAGGCTACCACTGCATCACAACCATCCTATACAATCTAAAGAACATCTGAGAAGATGTCCAAAAGTCTCTCTCTACCAAGCCTGTCCAAAATATATGCCAGCTTGGGGTCCTCTCTCTGCCTCAATCCAATCTCCTCTAACAAGGTAGGTCGCACCCCTAACGATGCCAATAATCCTGGAGTATAGTCCGTAGATGGTCTAAAGTCAAATATAGATATAAACTCCAAATTCTACCACTCTACAAACAAAGGACTTAATGACGCCCTCTGCCTATTCAAAGAATTCGCTGCTACATTCTCCTTGCCTGGGGTATAAGCAATCTCAAAGTCATATTATGTTAGGAATTCCATCCATTCAGATTAAGATTCCTCTACGAGAACAAATACTTCAGGGACTTATGATCTGTAAAGAGCTCGAATCTCTCGCCTAGTAGATAATGTCTGCAATACTTAAGAGCAAACACCATAGCAGCTAACTCCAAATTTTGATTAGGGTAATTCCTCTCATGAATCCTCAACCGCTTGCTACCATAGCACAAAACTCTACCCTCCTACATCAATACTGCCCCTAAGCCAATCCTACACACATCAATATGCACAGTAAATGTCTTAGAGCCATTAGGAAGTACTAATACCGGTGCACTAGTAAGAGGTTTCTTTAATATTAGAAAAGAGTCCTCACAATCACCATTCAAGAAAAAGCCAACTTCTTCTTAGTGAGTCATGTAAGGGGCACCAAAATCCGTGCAAAGTCTTTAATGAACTTTCTATAGTAATCCACTAAACCAAGAAAGCTCCTCACCACTTTTGCATTCTTGGGGGTCTTCCAATCCTGCACCACCACCACCTTGGAAAGATCCATAGCTAACTCATCCTTGGAATCTATATTCCTCATGTAACGCACCTCTGTTCGCCAAAAATGGCACATAGAGAATTTCACCTTGAGCTGATGTGCTCGGAGAGTACCAAGAACCTCTCACAAATGTAAGGCATGCTCATCCTTGCAACTTGAGAATACAAGGATATCATCGATAAATACAACCACAAATGTATTTTGGAACATCTCTGAATACCTTGCTCATTAAGTCCACGAAATAAGCTGGTGCATTTGTCAGACCAAAAGGCATAACCGACCACTCAAAGAAACCACCAACTATCTGAAATGTTGTCTTATATGCTATCATCTGCCACACGAAGCTGATGAAAACCAGTTGCCAAATCTAACTAGGAAAATACAGCCGTGCCCACTAACTGGTCAAATAGATCATTTATCTGAAAAAAGTGGGTAATAATTCTTCTTCGTGAGCTTATTCAATTCTCTATAATACACCTATAGCCGAAGGGAACCTTTCGCCTTGGTTGCAAAGATGGCCGGTGCTCCCCACTCGAATATACTCCGCCTAATGAATCATTTTTCCAAAAGCTCACCACTTGCTTACTAAGCTTTCTCCGTTCTCTCAGGATCATATGATGAATAGGCAACACTACTGGATTCGCATTCTCACTGAGATAAATTTTGTAAGTCAACTCTCACTTAGGTGGCAACCCTATCACCTCCTCAAATATATACGGATACTCGCAAACAATGGGTACAAAATCCATGTTATCAATAGAAGAATCTAGGGAATAAAGAAAACTCAACATGACTGACCCATATGTATAACACGAAATCTCAAGGGGCCTACCACTACAAGTCATCAAATGAACGACCCTACTATCGTGGTCAAGTATAGCCCCATACATAGCTAACCAATCCATCTCTAAGATGATACCGTATCCAGAAAATCCCAACACATAAGCGTCACAACCAAACTCAACGCCTAAAATAGAAATTTTCAAACCCTTACAAACCATAGATAAATGTATCGCACCACCTATGGGGTTTGAAACTACTACGGGATCGGTAACATGTGAGATATCTAAGTGCATACATTCAACCAAAGTACTAGAAAAAAATGAATGAGAAGCTCTAGAATCAAAAAGAGTGTGTATACGAAAGTTGAAAATAAAGATCAAACCTTCTGCAATTACTTTCCTACCTTTATTTGAACCATTGCTAGTCGGAGATGCCTCCAACACATGAACGTTTGTTGCCGACGCACGAACCCCTTGTCTAGCCTTTTGTAGACATGCCCTACTAAAATGCCCAGGTTGCCCACAATTAACGCACTTGCCTTTCATCATCAAATTTCTACAATCCTTCGCGTAGTTCCCTATCATCTGACAACCATGACACTTGATCACTATCTTGCTATGCCTTTTTTGAGAATTACCAGCTTGCTTGTTCTTGTCTTTTCTATTTCCCAACATTTCCTCTTAGAACCAGAAAACTTAGAAGCTCCACTCTTAACATCCCTAACCACTTACTTTTTATCCTCATGCATCAAATTCATCTCTACTAAAACCTCAAAAGTAGCCCCCATCGGAATATGAGTCATTGTTATACTCTGGAGAGGTTGGTTTAGCCTTCTCGAATACCTAACAGCTTTCTTGCTAGCTATGTTGACCAAGTCCATCCCAAACCTCGATAACTCATTAAACTGGTTGATGTACTCCTTGACCAAAAGATCCCTTTGCTTCAGATTAAGAAACTGTTCTAACTGCATACCACTTCTGCTGGCGATAGAAATCTCGTCTCAAGTCTAACCCGGAATCTAACCTAACCTATAATTCCTCCTTCGGCCTCTACAATTTCCCACCAAAATGGTGTCTTTCCCTTAAGCTGCCAAGTAGCCAACCGAACTCTATATCAATCCTAAAGCTCTAATAACTCAAGAACACTCTTCATTTCCCTAAGCCAAGCGTGGTCCTCAACAAAAGTCTATGCTCCCAAAAATGTCTTTCCGCCCAGATTTGAGAAATTCGTGCAATGCTTAGAAAAGTCAATAGCTTTTGGTGGATTAGGAGGAACCACCACAAAAAGAGCTGGAGCATGCACATGCTTTCGTCCTTCGATCAGTGTTGTAGCCTCTAAATACCTACGAAACCAACCCGAAATTGGGATACCCTCAAGAAGATTGGGAGCCCCAGACATGCCGTGCAAGAGAGAAAAGGTAGAGATTTTAGAATCTGAGAGAGTCAAAGGAAGGTTGTAATTTACTTGAGGGGATATTCTTTTATTTTCAAATTTACTTTTGGTTTATGAAAATATGTTTTCTTTTAAGAACAATTTTAGTGACCTTATTGAAGGTTAGAATTGGTTCGATTCAAGATAAGTGAATAAAATTGCAACCAAATTAAACATCGATTTCATGTATTGTTTTGTAAATAGAGTATTTTACCTCATTGAAACTTTTGTTGTTCTTTGACCAATTGAGTTCAGATCTGGGTTGATCGAATTCTAGCTCTCTAGACGTCGAGCCTCTATGGATATCCACGGGAGCGTCTTCTCTTTCGATCGAATTGAGAGAGGAACAAGTGGTCGGTGCTAGCCGCCATTATTGAGGATTTAAGAGAAAAGGAGTTTCGATGGATTTTTGTTTGATCTGATATCACTCAATTTAGGGTTAGCCGCCTCTCTTATAAAAGGAAGTGTGTGTTCCTTTATAAAGTGGAATTTAACCATAAAATTAGGATCCATACCTAAAGCTCATTCCAATCTTCAAATAAAATATCAACGTATTGATATTTTATTTATCTAAAATAATTTCTCTTTTATAACGCTCTGTTGTGTGACCCCATAGGTTATTACAACGCTGGCAATGATTTTAAATCATATTTAAAATCATAAACAATGATTGGCATCTAGCAATACATCGCTGCTACCCAAGTTACAATAAGATCAATGATTCGTTATAACCTTTTCTGTGAGTAGCGTATCAATGTAATATAATCCTTTTAACCAGTATATCTAGGATTAAACTCGAGGCATGGAACGTATCACCCTCTTTATAATTTAATCTGTTTATCTTGATCAATGAGTAGACTGTTTAAAACAAATCAATATTTGAGCACGACCATGCATTTCATAGTCTCACTCAATCAAGAGGCCCATGGATATTACTACAAATATATATTGTAGGGTTAAATTCCATCTAGATCATTCATAATTTTTCATTTGATTCGAGATGTATCCAATAATCACCGTTATCATTACTTTGTTACAAATAACTTTAGATGATATCAAAACACAAATATCCTCAAATAAAATTATAATGATTTCAGGTCTAAGGACCATTACATCACTGTCACTATGAGAATAAATTATGGTACTGTTAATTATATTCCATGTAGTTATCTCACAGTGGGTCAGCCCAATACGCTATTCTCCAATACGTATTTATGTCTTGACATTAATATCACGTATATTAATGATCAATGAGATGTGATCATCAGTCAATCAACATACTAGTCTTAATGTTTTATTGTTGTCCTATATAAACAATAAAACTTGACTAGGGACATTTAAGAATTATAATACTCAATATATTATTTAATCTCAAGTTCAAGTCTTACTCGAACTATACAATTCTATATTATTATTCTAAGGACCTATGTTATGTTATTTTTATATTACGCAACAAATATAACATAACAGGATATTTATTCCAAATAAAATAATAACATCAATCAATCTCTTCAAATGGATTGCCTCCAGGGCATAAACTCTAACACTTATAACCTTAGGTTCTGAAACCAAATGAAACAACCCCCACCCGTTAAAGTTACCCAAAATAGGGTCCCGCTAAGGTATATGAAGCGTCATAGATATAAAGGCATAAATACTCAAAGAAACTAGGATTCATAAGACATAAATAAATAAAATAAACTAAAACACAGCGGAAGAAAAGGACAACTAAAAATAGTGATATAACCATTTATTTTAGAAAAACCAGCTGTTACAAAATACCAAGTCTCTTGAAGATAAAATCTTAATCACGAATAATATCTATAACGACCTGGATTTTTGGCCATTCAAATCGACAATAATCCTTACATGTCAACTTAAACAAATCTAAAATTTAGATAGTTATTAGGGGTTAATATAAGAAAAAGAAGAAATAAGAAAACAATAACAGAATCTCACAGCAAAAGGACAAAATATAATAATCAGATAACAGTTCACGAAGCTGTTAAATTATACATTGCAACAATACAGAAGAAATTACTATCGTAAAGCGTACGAATATATGCACCGGAATAATACTAGTAATTGCGTCTGTCAAGCTTCATCTTTAATATAATGTGGTCTTCGCTAACTGAAAAACTCAAGCTGACCCGTGCACCAATGAAAATACAAAATTACTCGGATCAGAACTAAAATATTCTCATATTGGTTAAATCAAAACCATGTAACAATATGAGTGTTCACAGCGTCAGAGATTCTTATGGTAATTCACATCTCTTATCCAATGTGTTCGTGAGTGCAATAACTTAAGAGATGTTATGGGATTTTTCACCTCCTAAGGATCCGTCAAACTAGATATTATATAATATAATTTCGCTATTATAATAGTGTATATTCAGTAAAGTACTACAAAAAGTTACATATTGCTTACACTATATAGGCGTTTGTTATCAAAATGCATCTGTATAGGCATCTCCCCTTCTCCATCAACAAAGAAACATAACCAGAATTGGAGTTAAGTCTAATTTTCGGCTCTTGGTCCATACAAGATCCCACAATTATTTCGTTTTCTCATTTCTCTACTTTCCACTACCATCTTCTCATTTTTTATTTTTTAACCCTAACTCTGATTTGCCACCACTTCTTATTACATTTCCCTCTTTTCTCTTTTTAGTTGCTGCACTTTTTTCATTTTCACATCGCCTCAATAGACATTTCCCACCTTTTACCAGGAACAAGTTCTCCTTTATTTTCAACTCCTTGTCTTCATCTTCTTGGCTCAATATCACCAATCTTAATCCGATTTTACCCCAAACCAAATTTATGGAGAATGAATTGGAATTGAACATGGTGGCCAAACGACTGAAATGGGTGAAATTTGTGTAGCAGGTGGCGATTTCATTGTAGGAAAGTAAACTGGAGGATGTAAAGATCGAGAATTTTGCTTGAAGGGGAGAGGAGTTCGACGGATGGGGTGTCTCTGGCACTCGGCGACGCCAGGAGGAGGGGCGGCGCTGCACGCCGATGGCGGCGGAGGGTGGGCCACGGGGAACCCTCGTCGTTTTTTTTTTTTAAAAATCAATCTGAACGATTACTGATTGGGGGGGGGTTGACTTAGGAGAAGGGAAGGGAGGGGTTTTATTATATTTTATAATTTAATAATATTTTAATTTATCACTTAATTGTTTAACACCACTAACTCCAATCGAATCCCAACGACTGTCGCCTCCAGCTAATTACCCCCATTCCGAACACAATGGGATATGTATCGTAAGCCAGTTCGGCTGTTTCGATCAGTTTTCGTTTAAAATAAAATATAAATCTATATATTCAATTTTAAACGTACATTTCAATTTACTGGGGTCACATACGAACTCTAAAAATTATTTCTAGCTTCGTATTGCCGACACGGTCCTAACAAAACTAATTTCGTCAAATTCTGAGATCGTTTGAAAAATGGCCATTTTCTGGTCGATCCAAATTGACAGAAACTGTCAAAACACGTTTTCTTTCGCCACGCTCACATATTGATTTCGAAAATTACGAATTTTGGAATCTAGCAATAATTCAACATCCCGGATCCAACAAAAGTGGTTTCGTCGAAAACATAGGTCGTTTGCAAAATTTCCATTTTTAAGGGCCTAAAATTCCATAGCGACTATTCTGAAATTTCAACGGGGCGTAACTTTTTATCCCCGCTATGAAATTTCAATTTTTTGGATTCGTTGGAAAGATATTTTCAAATAGATTCTAATATTTTTGGTTTCGCTAAAATTCGGTTTATCTTGAATCCTGTACATTCATTTGAAATTTGAAATCGAATTTTCGAACTACCACGCCATTTTCAATTCCTTTATAATTATAAATAATTATTTATATTCTAACGCCGATTCAAATAAATATATACGTTCTTATTCTATTCAAAATAAATTTCTCGTCATTATTATTTAAAATAATTCATTTTAAATATTCAAAATTCACTAAAATTGCCAAAATAAAATTTTTAAATTGGCTCAGATTTCCGGGTTATTACAATCTCCCCCACTTAAAACTTTTTGTCCCCGAAAAGGAACGAAGCTAAAAGTTGTTTCACAAACCAACCCAACTTTCATTATTTTAATTATGACTTAAGTTTTTCAACTTTTCAGTTTCTAAGAACTTTTCAAATTTTTCAAAAATTTGGCTAACACCCTAAATTTTCGAAAAATTTCGCCATAACCTCCCCTGCACCGGGAGCTTCGGGATATTTCAAATAGCCTCCCAAGGTCCTCACCAATCCAAAAAGAAAAAGAAACAGCCAAGCGGCTCATAAAATCATCAAAAACCCAAGAAATACAATAAACATGAACCTATTTATCGGGCAAACAATTTTATTCCTCTTCTCTAGCCTCCTTGCTATGACCTGTTCAATGTAATTACATGTACATGCATGTAAATGTGATAAATTTTCAATTCAGTCCAACATTTGATATAATTTGGCTAAATGGTTCAAATTCTAATTAATCACAACAATAATCAAACAACACAATCAGCAATCAATTAGTTGATTAGTTTTTCAAATTCATAACTTTGATACATAGTCCAAAAATCAAATTTTTGATGCCAAATCACAACAATAGACCCTATCTAATTTTGGTTCTCACACCAGTCAATTGGAATCATATAGAAATCTCACTTTCGTCACTCGAATACAAATGCTGATGACGCCGCGACATCATCGGAATCATCTCCGGCCGGGGGGGGGGGGGGGGGGGAGGGGCGTCGCTGCACGCCGATGGCGGTGGAGGGTGGGCGACGGGGAACCCTCGTCGTTTCTTTTTTTCTCTTTTCAAAAATCGATCTGAACGATTACTGATGGGGGGGTTGACTTAGGAGAAGGGAAGGGAGGGGGTTTTATTATATTTTATAATTCAATAATATTTTAATTCATCACTTAATTATTTAACACCACAAACTCCAATGGAATCCCAACGACTGTCGCCCATAGCTAATTACCCCCATTCCGAACACAATGGGTCGTAAGCCAGTTCGGCTGTTTTGATCAGTTTTCGTTTAAATTAAAATGTAAATCTATATATTCAATTTTAAACGTACATTTCAATTTACTGGGGTCACATACGAACTCTAAAAACTACAGAAAATTTATTTCTAGCTTCGTATTGCCGATACGGTCCTAACAAAACTAATTTCGTCAAATTCTGAGATCATTTGGAAAATGGCCATTTTCTGGTCGATCCAAATTGACAGAAACTGTCAAAACACGTTTTCTTTCGCCACGCTCACATATTGATTTCGAAAATTACAAATTTTGGAATCTAGCAATAATTCAACATCCCGGATCCAACAAAAGTGGTTTCGTCGAAAGCAGAGGTCGTTTGCAAAATTTCCATTTTTAAGGGCCTAAAATTCTATAGCGACTATTTTGAAATTTCAACGGGGAGTAACTTTTTATCCCCACTATGAAATTTCAATTTTTCGGATTCGTTGGAAAGATATTTTCAAATAGAATCTAATATTTTTGGTTTCGCTGAAATCCGGTTTATCTTGAATCCTGTACATTCATTTGAAATTTGAAATCGAATTTTCGAACTACCGCGCCATTTTCAATTCCTTTATAATTATAAATAATTATTTATATTCTAACGCCGATTCAAATAAATATATACGTTCTTATTCTATTCAAAAAAAATTTCTCGTCATTATTATTTAAAATAATTCATTTTAAATATTCAAAATTCACTAAAATTGCCAAAATAAAAATTTTTAATTGGCTCAGATTTCCGGGTTATTACAATCTCCCCCACTTAAAACTTTTTGTCCCCGAAAAGGAACGAAGCTGAAAGTTGTTTCACAAACCAACTCAACTTTCATTATTTTAATTATGGATTAAGTTTTTCAACTTTTCAGTTTCTCGGAACTTTTCAAATTTTTCAAAAATTTGGCTAACACTCTAAATTTTCGAAAAATTTCGCTATAACCTCCCCTGCACCGGGAGCTTCGGGATATTTCAAATAGCCTCCCAAGGTCCTCACCAATCCAAAAAGAAAAAGAAACAGCCAAGCGGATCATAAAATCATCAAAAACCCAAGAAATACAATAAACATGTACCTATTTGTCGGGCAAACAATTTTATTCCTCTTCTCTAGCCTCCTTGCTATGACCTGTTCAATGTAATTACATGTACATGCATGTAAATGTGATAAATTTTCAATTCAGTCCAACATTTGATATAATTTGGCTAAATGGTTCAAATTCTAATTAATCACAACAATAATCAAACAACACAATCAGCAATCAATTAGTTGATTAGTTTTTCAAATTCATAACTTTGATACATAGTCCAAAAATCAAATTTTTGATGCCAAATCACAACAATAGACCCTATCTAATTTTGGTTCTCACACCAGTTAATTGGAATCATATAGAAATCTCACTTTCGTCACTCGAATACAAATGCTGATGATGCCGCGACATCATCAGAATCATCTCCGGGCGACTAGAGTGTGATTCTATATCTATTTAGCTTATTAAAACTTCGAATACACGTGGATCAGACGTATATGCAAAATCTTTATACACTGGATTGTCCAAATCAATACAAATAAATATTCAAATACGTATAATACGATCAAAATTTTCAAAACAAAAATTCGTTTTCATTTTAAAAATATACTCTTCACACCCGTTCTAGGATACTACTGATCCCATCTCTAACAAGTCATTCCCATTGGATATTACTAATCCAATCTCTGATGAATTCTTTCGTTTGGTTCTAACGTGTCTTGTTCTTCGAACTCTGATACCACATGTAACGATCGGGAATTTCGCCTGAAGGGGAGAGGAGTTCGACGGACCGGCCCTGGGGGGAGGGGGGAGGGGCGTCGCTGCACGCCGATGGCGGCGGAGGGTGGGCGACGGGGAACCCTCGTCGTTTCTTTTTTTTCTCTTTTCGAAAATCGATCTGAACGATTACTGATGGGGGGTTGACTTAGGAAAAGGGAAGGGAGGGGGTTTTATTATATTTTATAATTTAATAATATTTTAATTCATCACTAAATTATTTAACACCACAAACTCCAATCGACTCCCAACAACTGTCGCCCCTAGCTAATTACCCCCATTCCGAACACAATGGGTCATAAGCCAGTTCGGCTGTTTCGATCAGTTTTCGTTTAAATTAAAATATAAATCTATATATTCAATTTTAAAAGTACATTTCAATTTACTAGGGTCACATACGAACTCTAAAAATTCCAGAAAAATTATTTCTAGCTTCGTATTTCCGATACGGTCCTAACAAAACTAATTTCGTCAAATTCTGAGATCGTTTGAAAAATGGTCATTTTCTAGTCGATCCAAATTGACAAAAACTGTCAAAACACGTTTTCTTTCGCCACGCTCACATATTGATTTCAGAAATTACGAATTTTGGAATCTAGCAATAATTCGACATCCTGGATCCAACAAAAGTGGTTTCGTCGAAAACAGAGGTCGTTTGCAAAATTTCCATTTTTATGGGCCTAAAATTCCATAGCGACTATTCTGAAATTTCAACTGGGCATAACTTTTTATCCCCGCTATGAAATTTCAATTTTTCGGATTCGTTGGAAAGATATTTTCAAATAGATTCTAATATTTTTGGTTTCGCTAAAATCTGGTTTATCTTGAATCCTGTACATTCATTTGAAATTCGAAATCGAATTTTTGAACTACCGCGCCATTTTCAATTCCTTTTATAATTATAAATAATTATTTATATTCTAACGCCGATTCAAATAAATATATACATTCTTATTCTATTCAAAATAAATTTCTCATCGTTATTATTTAAAATAATTCATTTTAAATATTCAAAATTCACTAAAATTGCCAAAATAATTTTTTTAAATTGGCTCAGATTTCCGGGTTATTACAGAAGGCATGTTAGCTCGGTATGGAATAAATATTGTCAAGATTTGTGGTTTATAAATTTTGATTTACAGAGTAAAAATGACCACGTTCTAACCAACTGTTCTTGGGCCGAAACTAATGAAAAGTAAAGTTATGCACCAAAATTTTGTGTGTTTTTGCAAGTCCATCTGTATCTCATATGTGTTTTACAAATATGGTATGTGCTGGTAATTGTATATGTTTTCTACTCTACTGGATGTTGCATTATTTTATAGTTCAGTATATTTGATTCTTTTTGTTTACGGTGTTTTCCCCCTTAGATAGTACTAACTAGTGTAGCTATTGGCTTCTATTATGACTATTCAATCCAAATGGAAATTATATAATACAATATATTAACATAACAGGAGATAAAAAAAATTGTTTGCTACCATTCTTTTGACGCTTTCCAATAAGGAAGAACAAAATAAAAAATGCGTTTGTGAATTTATTTTGTTCACTGTATTCTTTTATCCTGTTGATAACTGTTATTTTTTGCCACTTTTCTTGAAGACCTTGGCAATACATCAACTAGCTGTGGATATTTGTACAAACGTACCCTAAAGCAGTTGTAGGAACAAGTTTGTTACATCGGTACCAATTTAGAAACCAAGTTCGGTTATAGGAACTCTAGGGATGTTGGAGTTTAGAAAAGCTTTTTAGAACTTACGTAATGTAGGAAGGTAAATTTTAGTAATTTATTGATTAATGTTTCAGTAATTAGTTATGATTTTCATGGAAATTAGGTTGCAAAACACTTGTATTTTGATTCTTTTAGACTTGTGAATTGCAACTTTTCAAACTATCAAGGATGTTTTATGCAGCCCAAGACACACATCACTGATTGCTTTTCTTTTTGTCATTTTTTCCTAGGAGGGCTGGCTGGATAAATCCAAGTTATGCGTTTATGAAAGAGGACTAAAAAAATTCAGTGTTAACCATGCAGTCTAACTTGCAGAGCAGTTCCGATCATTATTATTAAATTTAAAATGTATTTTATTCCCATACCATAATATTTTAGTTGATGATGATTCTAAGTTTGCACGTTACAATAAGAAGAATGCTTAAGATATATTATATTTTTCCTTTATTTTTAATTATATCAACTGCATTTTTAATACTTAGCATAAACTCAATTTTCTAAAATGTACAATCTGGAATTATCAGAGACATAAATAAGGGGGAGGATATTGTGGAGAAAGAAAATGTGATTAGAGTGGCTGCTTCTTAAATTCACTCAATAAGTAACATAATCATAGAGAAAGAAAATAATTTTCCTTATTTCTAAACTGGTATAAGTTTCTATTTTAAATTATATGAAAACTAACATTGTTCTGATGTTTGGTTTGCAACTTTGAGAGTTTACTATATTGATTACAACTAGACTAGTTTGAATTTGTTCCCTTTGTTGTAATACCCACATGTCATTTTGTATTTTACTAGAAGTTTACCTTCTGTTATGTAGGTATAACTAGTTAAGTCATTTTGTTTGTTTTGTTTTCTGTTTTTTTAGGTTTTTTTCTAAAATATTTTGGATAATACGAGAAAAGTTTGAGACAAATATATAACCAAACGAAATTTACCTTTTTTATATAGTGCTTTTCTTGCTACCATAAGAAAGGGAACACCATCCCATCTTGCATTGTCAATATGAAGAGCTACATCCACAAATGTTGGAGTAATACTGTTATTTGCACCATAGGATCTCTGTATATGAAGGGTACGATGTTCCTCCCTTTTTGTGGCCTTTATATTGCCTTATTCATCTCAATTGAAATATTTATTTTCTATTGGTTTTTGATTATTTTCATTTGAAACCATAACATTAAAATGCAGGAGCTCAAATCATGAAAATAAATATATTTTGTAACTTATTTAATAATTTATTCTTTTATTATTTGTTATACTGCTCATACTATTACTAGTTTTATATTGTTCTTACGTTCATTTGATACTGTTATTATCGACAGTTGAAGAAGAAACATGTCAATTTAAGTACGTTATTAGCAAGGTTCCTACATTTTTCCTAATCCAAAACATAAGCTTGGTTCATATTGTTTTAGAATATCATACCAGAATCTCAGTTGAACCATATTACATAATAATTTATTTCATGATTTGTAGTATCATCCAGTTACAACTACTGATGCACCACTATAATCTTACGCCAAATTAGCCCTTTTGATATCATATATTTAAGGGAAATATTACCAATCATGTTTGTGAACTTCTAGGAGATAAAATTTCCACTTTTATTGTCTTTAGATAACTCATCAGAATTCAATTCCATGTTAACCATAAGTGCACTTGCCGTAGTTTGTGGAACGGATGAAATTTCCATCTTGCCTATTTTCATATCATAATATTAATAATTTATTCTTTTATTCTTGCCTATTAACTATAAGTGGGATTAAACTTTTACCCTTACATCGTTTATAAACATTATAATATATACAATACTGTAAACTCCACCAAACTGGTGGGCTATCACGGAGCACTCCATAGGTACAACGCAAAACAAAGTTGTAGTGGGTCTGATCAGGATAATACGACAAGGCACACATGGAATACCCACGGTAGGATTTACCGGATTACGTGACCGAGCTGGTGGTAACGCATAGCAGCTACTACCGCCCACCTTAAACAACACTCCAAAATCAAGAGGGGATCCACCAATAAAATCACAAAAGTAATAGATATGGTTCGAAGAAGCGTGTTAGATAGGAAGAGAGAGCTCACTTGGCTCAGCCATGGCACTTATTTTAGTCATTTAAATTATGATCCGAAAGTCATGGTAATCCATTATCATTCTCTTACTTCATTCCAGCATCGTTCACCAAACCTACCTACTTCATTCTGGATTCTCCACCACATACACAGTTGTTATAGTGGTTTTTGGTATTGGAAAAGAGTATGACAATATCTGATCCCAATCTCTTTAACAACGAAACGTTTACATTTTCACAATGGTCGGATTTATACATTTCAAACGGTTCATTGCTTCATATCGAAATATCATATTTTTGCTTCCAAATCATTTATATCCAAAAACGAATATATTTTCGTATTAAAAATTCTATCCAAATCAAACTCAGCATCTTAAAACAATTCCAACCTTAAAATAATTTGAATATTAAAAATAGTTAGGAGTATATCTAAAAATAGTTATTTATATTTGAAATAGTTTGAAAATAAATAATTTGTTTTTAAAATAGAATTATCAAATTTAGTAAAATTTATTGTTAAAATATTAAAGTAGTTTATAAAATAAATAGTTAATCATTAAAATGGTTTATTTAAAACAATGTATATATACATATAAGTAAAAAAAATAGATAGATCAAAATGTAAAATAGTTATCTATTTAAGTATTTTATTAATATAGTTGCTACGTATAAATCAAAATAACATAGTTTGTAAAGTAAAATAATTGCTAAGTAAAAATAGTATATATATATAAGGTTTTAAATAAATAAATTTGAAGTAGAATTGTTTCTTCTAAATTTTAAACAAATTGGAAATCATGTTCCAGTTTCAAATCAATTCAACTAAATTTTGTATCTCAATTCAAATCGATTCAATTTCACATTTATATTTCAATTCGATCCAATAATTTGATTCAAACAAACTGATTTAACAAATTCGATTCAAATATTTGAAATTTCAATTATAATTCTCACTTTGAATTTTTTCAATTTATAAAATCTCGGGTTTACAATTTAAATGTTTGTTTAAATCAAGTTGATTTAAAGTAAATTTTAAAGAAGGATAAACAATTCAATTTTGATATATTTGACGCATATTCAGTTTCAATTTAACTTCAATTTACAACGTCAAATAATTTCCTTTAGCTTTTATATTCAAAATTCAATTTTTAAGTTCAAAGAAAATCAATTTATAAAACATCGTCTGTAATGTTTTTGAACAATATTTCTAGACTCATGGTTAAAACAAAATTTATTTAACCAACCCGTGTTCATATATA
The DNA here is from genome assembly GCA_030737875.1 of Allium sativum. Lineage (NCBI taxonomy): Eukaryota > Viridiplantae > Streptophyta > Magnoliopsida > Asparagales > Amaryllidaceae > Allium > Allium sativum. The sequence goes on along the minus strand of CM060910.1, from coordinate 276,794,297 downwards.
ATTTTCTATCCTATGGCCAAGTAATACTTAAAATTTAATTTTAGTATTTTGGGAAAGGATATATATCATTTCAATCCAAATCAGGGTCATAGGTATTTATCATTTCAACTTACATTCTTAATTCATTTTAATGATTAATCCCAGGTTTATTTGATGCTCGTAATATCAAGAGTAAATGATTGGGATTAATCAGCACAAACAATGGTCATGTATAATCAAGGTGAATAATGGGTAAATTCACACAATTAAACATCAAGATGTCAAACATATCAAATCCAAGCCATCCAAACAGCCCCATATCATATAAATTTACTAGTTATCAGATGTTGGGTTTTAAACTGGCAATTAAATGTCGAATTTTAACTTAATTTTAAAATTAAATCTAATAGTCAAATTAAACTACACTATCGATGCAAATCAATATAAGTTAATATGCAATTTAATCTACCAGACATCAATCATTATGATCTTAACATAACATGATATTAATTTAACTAATAATCGAGTACTTTAGTTAAGCGTGAGTAGGTTTAATCACCCACCTTTGATTTTGAATGCGTTTGAAATCCAAAATAGGCTCAAAATTTGACAGTCTCAGAATCCAACCAAACTAGCTCCATGTCATCCAGAATTTCAGTACGATTCCAATAGAACAAACCATACGTCAATCTAAGTTAGTATGAAAATGTTATACGTGTTAATGCAATTGAAAATTTAAACAAACAAATAAATATGTCCACAAAATGGCACATGCCACGTCACCCTTACATTCTTCTTCTTCTTGACGCATGCTTGCTCCAGCAAACCAAATGCACAAACCTCATTCCTCCCTAAAGCCATCAACTTTGACTGATCACAACTCCATGCTCCGACCTACGTTTGTTGCACGATCACAACCAAATTGAAGCCCTTAATGAGCAGCACCTCCACCTTCAGCTACATGTGGACCCTGTGTCGTTTAGATAAAGATTTAGGGTTTTAGCTCTTATTTTAAGAATTTTCGCCAATCCAGAACACGATATATTAAATTGAACCCACCGTTGGATTCATCTGCTCGAGCACTACAACTTTCATTTAGGATCCATCGCCAATCGACGCACGAATCAAGCACCCCCACCCAAAATTTCCCCTTTGTCCACGTTTTTCTGCCTTTGACTGCGATTTCTAGCTGATCTGAGCAATGTTTCACAAAACAGATGCTTCCCTTCAGTTCGTATTGTTGAGACCTTTCCAACAACATATAATTCGATAGGGTTTGAGACATTTGAATTTTTGACGTTGTTTGAGATCTATAATCGCCATTAAATAGAGATTAGAGTTGAATTTCAGGATTAGGGTTGAGAAAATGAAATAGAGGCTACTATCAGGGCTGGTAATGATAATTTATAGTGTTCACGGAATGGGTTTAGATGCGTATACCCGATTGACCCAAAATAGACCGTTCATCGTCAAAGTGGTCATATTTTGCGCAACCATATTTCCGAACGGAAACCCGACAATCTATGTATTGTAAATAATGATTTCGATATTTTTGAATTAATTGGAACAACTCTCGAGTCCTAATTCCATTGTATTCAAAGTTACCGTTCAAAATTAGTTTAAATCAATTTAAATTATTTAAACAAATTGTAGCGCATTTTAGCTAAGTCTGATCGCTATGAAATTTGGAACGCTACAGTAATTCTTTGTTACGGATCCGTTAAAACTGGCTTCATCGAATGTAATGACCCGAAAAATCTGAACCAATTTAAAAATTTTAAATTGGCTATTTTAGTGGATTTTGAATATTTAAAATAAATATTTTAAATAATAACGACGAAAAGTAAGTTTGAATCGACGTTTGAAAATAAATGTAATTATTTCTAATTATATACAAGGCCTGAAATGGCGCGGTAGTTTCGAAATTTCAATTCAAACTTTGACTGACTGTACCAGGTGCAAATTAAAACGGATTTTAACGAAACCAAAAATATTTAAATCTGTTAGGGAATATCTTTCTAACGAATCTGAAAAATCGAAGTTTCATAGCGTGAAGCAAAAGTTATGGCCAAATGAATTTTCAGAAAGGTCGCTATAGAATTTATATAGCCCGTGAAAATGGCCATTTTGCAAACGACCTCAGAATTCGACGAAACCAGTTTTGTTGGATCTAGGATGTTAAATTTTTGCTAAGTTTCAAATTTCATAATTTTTGAAGCTCGTATGTGAGCGTGGCAAAGTAAAATGTGTTTGGTCGATTTCTATTAAATTGGATCGACCAGAAAATGGCCATTTTGCAAATGACCTCAGAATTCGACGAAACCACTTTTGTTGGATCCGGGATGTCAAATTATTGCTAGTTTTCAAATTTCATAAATTTTGAAGTTAATATGTGAGCGTGGCAAAGGAAAAAGTGTTTTGGTCAATTATAGTTAAATTAGATCGACCAGAAATGGGCCAATTTTCAAACGGTCTCAGAATTCAACGAAACTAGTTTTGTTGGGACCGTATCGTCAAAACATAGCTAGATTTATTTTTTGGGAATTTTTAGAATCAGTATGTGGCCCCGGCAAATTGAAATGTACGTTCAAATCAAATATTGAATGTTTTATATTTTAATTTGAAGGAAAATTGACTGAAACAGTCGAATGGGCCTTCGAAACATATCCCATTGTGTTCGTAATGGGGGTATTTAGCTAGTGACGACAGTCGTTGGGTCTGGATTGGGGTTCGTGAGTGAAAGAGGGTATTTTCTAAATTTAAAAAAATATATATAAATAAAATAATCTGATTGGCCGTTCATTTTCTCTCTCTCTCTCTGTTTCCTCTCTCCACGCTCGCGATAAACAATGGTGGGTGTTCAAATCATTCCATCCATTTTTCGACCAAACCAGGAAGAACTAGACCCTGCTCCAATTCAACTTTTTGAAGATCTCGATCCCCTCTCCACATCCATACCTGACTCGACCCCTATAGCCGCGCCATCGTCGAGATCCAACGCTTCAAAGTTCACAACTTTCAACCGCCGCCGAGCCCGCCTGGAACCACCGAACTGGACATCCTCCCTGGCGCACGTGCGCCTCTCCAGGCCCTACCCAGTGGTGAAATCCGATCGAGCAACCACTACACGGATTTCAAGAAAAGCTGAAACCTAGTTTTGAACAAATCAGAGAGGTAACGGCTGAAATTATATTAAACTATTTAATAGCACTTTAAAGCGCTACGGTTTTTGATTTCACTGTAAAAATCATATCTTTTTTGTTTCTTGACGAAATTCAGTGAAACAAAAGACAGTGGACTCGTGTGGACGTCTTCTACATTCTAGAAGAGACCGCATATTTTTCTGAGCCTTCTGCTATTTTTGGTGGAATGGAACCCAATGTGAGATTTCTGAATTATAAACGATATGGAAAACGACGATGTATAAATTATATAGTCGATATATGAGTTATATAAGCGTTGTACACCTCATGTATAAGCATTGTATAAGTTGTACGTTCGATATATAAGTTATATATGCGTTGTAAAAATTATATATGTGTTGAAATAGAAGTGAAATGCTTATATATATATACGCCCCTCGTCCACAAACCATGGACGATATATATTGGTTGTGATTGGTGTGAAAATTGGTTGATTACGAATGGTTGATTAGAATTGTTTGTGGTTGAAATTGATTGATTGTGGTTGAAAAATACCCGTTTGTGGTTGAGAATTATTTGGTTGAAACCACATAGGATTAGTTTGTGGAAATGAAAAAAATATACATGCCGCCTGCGTGCGAACTAGATGCATGAAATCCCCATTGTGCTACCCTGCCGTACTAGGGACGACCCCAGTTTTAACTACCCTGCCGTTATGCTGCCGAAATTTTCTGAAATATTCATGTGTTAGAATTATTTTCATTTGTTGAAATTCTTTTCATATGTTGTAACCGTTCATGTGTTGAATAGAAATTCATTCGTTGAATAGAAATTCATGTGTTGAATGATATTCGTGTTTGAAATAAATTGTTTTATAATAAAAATCATATTTTTATCATCTATATGAACTACATAAAATAGTCGTGTTTTGAAATAAATTGTTTTAACAATAAAAATCACATTTTTATCTTTTATATACGAACTATAGAAAACCATTCATGTGTTGAATAGAAATTCATGTGTTGAATGGTATTCATGTTTGAAAGAAATTGTTTTATAATAAAAATCATATTTTTATCATCTATATGAACTACATAAAATATTCGTGTTTTGAAATAAATTGTTTTAACAATAAAAATCACATTTTTATCTTTTATATACGAACTATAGAAAACCGTTCATGTGTTGAATAGAAATTCATTCGTTGAATAGAAATTCATGTGTTGAATGGTATTCGTGTTTGAAAGAAATTGTTTTATAATAAAAATCATATTTTTGTCATCTATATGAACTATATAAAATAGTCGTGTTTTGAAATAAATTGTTTTACATTAAAAATCACATTTTTATTATATACAAGAATTGTTAAAAATAGTGAAGTGTTGAAATAAAAGTCGGTTGGATAAAAATATCATTTTTATCAAATATATGAAAAGAATATCGTTTTGAAATCGAAGAATAGATTATATTTTTTTATATATATAAATATAATTAAAATAAATCGAATAACGAAGCTGTAGTTCGTGTTTTGAAACCGTGATTTCAAACTATTAGTGCGGGAGATCCGACCATCAGATTTTCCCGAAATCGTTGGATTCGCTTTGGAAATATCTTTCCAACGACACCAACTTTGTTAAGATCCAATGGTTGGATTGTCTGGAATGTTTAATTCAAATTTGAAGAAAAACAACGCCAGAATCAATTATATATATATATATATAATTAAATTATATCGAATAACGACGTTGCTGTTCGTATTTTGAAATCGAAACTTCAATCGATTGTACTGGGAGATCCGACCGTCGGATTTTCCAAAAACTAGAACCTTGGATTCGTTTTGAAAAGATCCTTCTAATGATATAAATTTTGTGAAGATCCAATGGTTAGATTTTCAGATATGTGTAAATCAAATCTGAGGAAAAATAGCGCCACGGCCGCGTTATGGCCTGAAGCGTCGTTTGAATAAATTAGCTATTTTTAAATAAATAAAAATAGCGATAAATCGTTATAAAATATTATAAACGATATTGAATGTGAAATTTAGAAACTAACTGAAGGTTGGCTAAGTCGAATGGTTTCCTAGATTTTGATCTGATGTTGGTTTCGGCCTTCGGGGTTAATATTCGGGGAATCGTTCTCTTACTGATTTACGGTTAGTGACTAATGAATTGGAATAAGGCATATGTTGTGTTTGTGTAGCACTTTTTCATTATATACGCGAGTTGCTCAGGAAGATCGGGTTTATCCCATTCTGAATAACTGAATCGATGATAAGAAATCGAAGATGAAGACGATGGTCGAAGACCGGAGATCTTCACCTCGTTTGGATGGTAACTGATGTCCTGAATGGGAGGCATCCCGAAATATGGATAATGAGTGGTGATCGTCCAGACGTACGTGGAGATCGATGGGTATGCGAGGTATATAGTGCCTCTGGTTTCGTTTGGACCCAGAACGGACTTGTAAATGGACTGTGTGTCTGACATTGGAATTCATTCTGTGTGATTGATAACCATCAGTTGCATGGCGGGAATTGCCTGTGTGGCATGCTAAGATGCAGTGATCAAGGCTTCTGTTGAAAAGCAAAGTCTTGTGGTTGATGATCAAAGCACTGCCTGTGTGGCGTAGCTTTGTGTATAACGTGAATTCGCGAACCTCACACCCCGGTATGAACCAGAAACGGGAGAGGACCTCAGGGAGGACATGCGTTTCTTTCTAGTTAGAGGTGGTGTCGTTGCTTGAACTGGCTGACATTTATATTATTTTCACCTATGTGGTTGTTGCAGTTGCGAGGCGCCTCGGTTATATCAGTCGATCCGGGACCGATGGAGTCATTTGTTGGCTCACTTACGCCCCAAAGGGTGGGGAAACGCAATGTTCAAGAATTTTAATCCACATCGGTGGACCGACCCTGATGATCCAAGGGCCCACCTGAGTCTGGGTCCTGAGGCTCGGGTTAGAGAGTCTCGAAGTCGGTAAGGACTATCTTTTGCCTTGGTTCTTGACGGAAATCCAATTTCCAAATACGACACCATGCGGTTTTGATTGTGTATATATATATATATATATATATATGACTACATGACATATGGTACCCATGCCGTCTATGATTGATAGTTATGATTGAAATTGTTTTTGAAACATATAAACTCTAGCAATAATATCAAATTCTTTTGTTTTATCCGTATCAAGCATATTTTGGCCATTATAAGGTAAAACTCTATCCTCCGGTTTGCATTGCATTGTGTGATGGGAACTGAGTCTTATAATGGCTTCATTTTTATAAAAAGCATTGCGTTGTTTAAAAGAATTACTTGTTTTAAAGCATTGGCAATCCAATGGAGTAAACCCGTTCCGCGAAAGTGGCATGGTCCTGTGATTGGCCATATTATAAATGTGTTAAGTAGATTTCTCATACCAGTCCCATGACTGACTCGTAGTTTGTTTCACTTGCAAACTCGGGTGCCCCAATTTCTACACGGGCAGCCTTGTATTCAGGTTTTAGCAGGCTTTTTTTGGATAGCTGGAGCTGAAGATGGATTCTATCATTTATCTCTTTTTATGCTGTTCAGCTCCTATTGTACATATTATGTTTGTTTCCGCTGTAGACATTTATGTATAGCTGAACTGTATTTGTACTAAGTAAGATCCTACATACTATGTAACTCTGATGATTACGTTTGTCCAGTGTATTCTATTGTACATTATTTGGTGTATTTATTTATTTCTGTTATTATCTGTTTATGTGTTATATTCCAAAGATTACCCTTAACACCGTCGTACGGGGTTTTGGGGTCGTCACAATGTGGTATCAGAGCTTGAGTTAAGCTTAGTTCTGGAATATAACATATGAACGAACTCGTCAGAAATAGAACCAGTAGTGTTCTGGGACGGGTAATTCATTGCAGATAGGATCAGTAATATGGGTGGAATACCGTTCTCGGGCGAAGAATCTATTATGAAAACACAAGCTTGGATTCGTTCTGCTGAGAAAATCTTTGACGGTTTAAAGCTAAGAGATGACCAGAAAAGATTACTGGCATCTTGGGCACTCAAAGATGAAGCCTTGTTCTGGTGGGATTCAATTATTAAGGATAATCCAGAAGGTGATATCACTTGGGATAGATTTAAAGTGATTTTCCTGGAAAGATTTACTCCTCCTGAAGCAAATGAGCAGTTATGTGATGAATTCTCTTATCTGATACAAGGAGATATGACCATTCCAGAATATCATAAGAGATTCAATGAACTTTCTCACTTTGCTCCTCATCTAATTCAAAATCCGAAAAGGAAGAATCAGATGTTTATTCATGGCCTGCAAAGAAAATACCAGAATAGTGTTATGGGGCATGTGAAACTTCCTTTTTCAGAAATGATATATATGGCTTACCAGTATGAGGATCTCGACAAGAAAGGCATGTTGCGTTACGAAGAGGAAGTCAGTTCTAGTAATAAAGGTGAGTCTGAAACTGATCGTCCGGAGGTCAGTATGATGTCTGAGGTCAGTAAGAAGCCTAAAGTCAATCGGAAAAGGGCCAAATCTGAGAAAGAACCAGTAATGACAGTTGTATGCAGTAACTGCAATAGGCAAGGACATCTCTCGATAAGTTGCAGATCTCTAAAGAAACAAATAAAGGATGGGTCTAAATTAGGTAAGAAGTTACAAGAGAAAAGAGAATGCCTTAAGTGCCACCAGGCCGGTCATATTGCGAAAAATTACCAGCTATCACAGAAATCTGAAGCAGTACATGTAAACGAAGTGGCAGAAGTGCCTGCATCTTCGTCTGCTCAGGAAAGGCCAGATGTTTTAGAAGGCACGCTTACTGTCAAAGATATTCCAGTTAAAGTACTGTTTGACACTGGCACGTCGTGAAGCTTTGTTGCAAAGAATGCGGTTAAGAAACTGGATTTGAATTTGAAGAAGCTCAAAGAACCAATGATTGTCCATAATCAGGTTGGGGGTTCCCTCAATCTCAGTTAGGTTTGTGGGGTGCCGATTTCTTTTTCTCATTATCGGCTCCCTACCATCGCGGTCATCATGAACTTTGCAGAATTTGACCTTATCTTGGGGTTAGACTGGTTGACCAAATATGAAGCTGAGGTTAGATACGCCGACAGGGTCGTTAAGGCGAAGATTAAATCCGATGATTATATAACCATTCCCTGTGAAGGTCATAATTCTAATAGAAAAGAATTCTGGGTAGCTTTGGATGTTTCTCCTGCTCAAATAGAAAATATCCCTGTAGTCACAGAGAATATTCCTAACCTCATCAAAGATATTTCTGTCGTAAAGAATTATGCAGATGTGTTCAAAGAAGTTGCCAGCTTACCTCCGCAGAGAGAAATTGACTTTAAGATCTCTTTAATTCCGAACGCAAGGCTAGTAGTGCACGCTATTCGGAGAATGGCTCTAAAGGAGAAAGAAGAACTAGACAATCAAACTCGACAGCTTGTATGGAAGGGTCTGATCAGGCCTAGTTTCTCTGATTGGGGTGCAGCAGTGGTGTTTGTCCAAAAGTCTGACGGTACTCTGCAGCTATGTGTAGATTATCGTGATTTGAACAAGCAGACCATAAAGAATAAATATCCATTGCCGTGAATTGATGACTTATTGGATCGTCTGAATGAAGCACAAGTATTTTCAAGGATGGACCTAGCTACAGGTTTCCATCAACTTCGTATTGCCGAAGAGTGTGTTCCTATGACAGCATTCAGAGGTCCAGACTTATTCTATGAGTGGTTAGTAATGCCGTTCGACTTATGTAACGCTCCAGCGTATTTCGTCGATTTGATGAATCGAGTGTTCAGAGGAGTCTTGAATAAGTTTGTTCTGGTTTTTATTGATGATATTCTAATCTTCTCTAAGTCAAAGGCCGAACATGAAAAACATTTGGAACAAGTTCTAGAAATTCTGAGGAATGTATTAAAAGCTAAAGTGTCCAAATGTATATTCTGGCAAGATGAAGTGAACTTTCTTGGCCACATCGTATCGAAAGAAGGAATTGCTGTAGATCCAAGTAAAATCACCGCTACTCAAAATTGGAAACAGCCTAGTACTCCCACAGAAGTCCGAAGTTTTCTTGGATTGGCTAGTTATTACCGGAAGTTCGTTAAAGATTTTTCGAAGATATCTAGTCACTTAACGAAGCTTACAAAGAAGCACTCAAAATTCAAGTGGACTCCAGAATGTGAGGAGGCTTTTGAGGAGCTAAAGTTAAGATTAACAACGAGTCTGTTGTTAACAATAATTGACGACAATCAGGACTTGAAAGTCTGGACAGATGCCTCTAGAGAAGGCCTTGGCGCAGTATTAATGCAAAAAGGTCAAGTTGTTACTTATGCTAGCCGCCAGCTGAAGCCACATGAAAAGAATTACGTCACACATGATCTTGAGTTGTTGGCTATCGTATTTGCTTTGAAAATCTGGAGACATTATCTTTTGGGGGAGAAATTCGAACTGTTTACAGATCACCGGTCGTTAAAGTATCTGTTCACCCAGAAAGACTTGAATCTGAGGCAGCAACGTTGGCTAGAGTTCCTTGCAGCATACGATTTTGAGATTCTATACACTCCAGGGAAAGCCAATGTCGTGGACGATGCGTTAAGCCGAAAGAACGTAATGATCGGCAGTTTTATTATTACGACTTCATTGATAGATAAAATATCTGCTCTTCAGAAGGATGATCACTTCATTCAGAAGATCAGAGAGATAATTCAGAAAGGCGAGCCCTCGAGTTTTCAAGTTGATAATGATGGGATTCTAAGGCTAAAAGGTCGAATCTGTGTTCCTAACATTTCTGAGTTCCGAAAGGAAGTCCTGGATGAGTGCCACAAGTCAAAGCTTAGTATCCATCCAAGAGTAAGCAAAATGTATAATGACATCAAACGCACTTTCTGGTGGAGGTCGATGAAGACAGACATTTCTTTATATGTTAGTCGGTGCCCTACTTGCCAACTAGTCAAGAGCGACCAACAGAAACTGGCTGGATTGTTGCAACCGCTAGACGTTCCAGGTTGGAAGTGGGAACATATTTCCATGGACTTCATAGATGGTTTGCCCAGAACTAGAAAAGGATATGACAGTATTTGGGTGATCGTAGATCACTTCACGAAGACCGCCCATTTCATACCTGTCAGATCGAACAGAACTGCTCAAACTCTAGCGCAGATTTATTTCAAGGAAATTGTTAGGCTACATGGAGTGCCGATCAGTATAGTTAGTGATAGAGATCCAATATTTACTAGCAAATTCTGGGAGGCGTTTCAAGTAGAACTGGGAACGAAGCTGAATCTAAGCACCGCCTATCATCCTCAGATAGATGGTCAGACTGAGAGGGTGAATCGTATACTAGAAGATTTATTGTGGGCTTGTGTTCTAGATTTTGGTGGATCATGGGTAGACCATTTACATTTGGCTGAATTCTCATATAACAACAGCTACCAAGCAAGTCTGACAATGTCGCCATTCGAAGCATTGTATGGTAGACCGTGTCGATCTCCTGCTTGTTGGGTCGAACCTGGTAATAGGCTTGTATTGGGACCTGATATGATCCGAGACGCTGCCTACAAAGTCGATTTCGTTAAGAAACGATTACTCGCTGCTCAAAGCCGATAGAAGAGCTATGCTGATAAGAAAAGAAGAGATATATCATTTGCGGTTGGCGACTATGTATATTTGAAAGTATCGCCGATGAGAGGAGTTTTCCGATTCGGTAAAACAGGGAAATTGGCGCCCAAATTCATTGGTCCGTTTCCTATTCTTGAACGGATTGGAACTCTCGCTTATAAAATTCAATTGCCGGATTGGTTGCCTGGAGTGCATGATGTATTTCACATATCTCTACTTCGAAAGCACGTTCATGATCCAGACTTGATCGTGGAAGAAGCAGCGCAACAGGATATTGAAATTACTCCAGAATTGGCTGTGAGAAGAGAGCCGCTAAAGATCATTGGCAAAGAAACCAAAGAATTGAGGAACAAGAAGGTTCACTTAGTCAAAGTGTAATGGAGTGGAGATCCGCGAGATTGTACTTGGGAAACGGAGGAGAGCATTCAGAAAGCCTATCCTAAGTGTCGAGTGGAAATCTCTGATGGACTCTGGTGCAAGGTACATTTACCATACTTTGCATTACCATTTAGTTCTCTACTTTGTTGATTATTTTCTTTCCATGGATGTGCACTTTTAATTCTATAGTCTGATTAATTTAAAAAGAGTGTATGAATTAATTTGTATGATTTTGAAAAGTTAAAAACAAATTGCTTGTTGTTTGTGTTGTGTGATAGTGGGTTGGATTAGTTAAATTATTAAAACGATAGTTAATTTAATTAATAAGAGAATGAATAGTAGAATTTATTCGATTAAATCACACATTGAACTGATATGAAAATAGATAGAAATATATACATGTGCATTATATATGTTTGAACAGGTAAATGGATTAGCTGTTGAGTAAAGAATTTATTTGCGTGCCCGACAAATAGGTAAACCTTAATGAGTTGGATGCGAAATATTATTATATCAACTCCTGTGAATGCCATTGGATGCGGAGTGCTGGTTGTTCTGTGTGTAATAATAAACGTCGCCATAGGATAGTAACAATTAATTTTGAACAACACTACATGGCATACTTCTTGAAGATAGGCATACTTCATCATATACCACATAAGTATTCGGAGCTTGTGTGACGAGGTTGAAGATTTACCATACGAGCGAGAGGCTTGTATGGCGATGACTATATATTACAGGTTGAACTGATGACTGATATGGACCATATAAAATTGTAACGGTAAATTGCTAGATTAATAAAAACCCCACACGGGTCTGGAGTTGACAATAATCACGTCTCACTAGTTATTAGATACGGCACATGGATTATTTATTTCCCACATGGGACGAGGTTACGAGAATTTATTCTCTAGAGCAATTAAAAATACACACTTCCTCAGGCTTTGACAAGGTGACGAGAATTTATTCTCTGGAGTTATTATATATACATGCTCCCCTGTAAACACCAGAATATATCACTATAAATATGTGTATGCTTTATAGGATTTATTGGGTACCTAATACGACCCAATAAATTTCCAAACCCCTCCCCGTACAAAGGAGGTTATGGCGAAATTTTTCGAAAATTCCGGGTGTTAGCCAAATTTTTGAAGAATTTGAAAATTCTCAGAAACTGAAAAGTTGGAGAATGGAAGCCATATTGGAAGTAGAGTTGATTAATCAAACCCCTTTCGACTATATTCCTTTTCGAGGACGAAAAGTTTTAAGTGAGGGAGATTTTAACGACCCGGAAAATCTGAACCAATTTAAAAATTTTAAATTGGCTATTTTAGTGGATTTTAAATATTTAAAATAAATATTTTAAATAATAACGAAAAAAAGTAAGTTTGAATCGGCGTTTGAAAATAAATATAATTATTTCTAATTATATACAAGCCCTGAAATGGCGCGGTAGTTTCGAAATTTCAATTCAAACTTTGACTGACTGTACCGGGTGCAAATTAAAACGGATTTTAACGAAACCAAAAATATTTAAATCTGTTAGGGAATATCTTTCTAACGAATCTGAAAAATCGAAGTTTCATAGCGGGAAGCAAAAGTTATGGCCAAATGAATTTTCAGAAAGGTCGCTATAGAATTTATATAGCCCGTGAAAATGGCCATTTTGCAAACGACCTCGGAATTCAACGAAACCACTTTTGTTGGATCTGGGATGTTAAATTATTGTTAGGATTCAAATTTCATAATTTTTGAAGCTCGTATGTGAGCGTGGCAAAGGAAAATGAGTTTGGTCGATTTCTATTAAATTGGATCGACCAGAAAATGGCCATTTTGCAAACGACCTTAGAATTCCACGAAACCACTTTTGTTGGATCCAGGATGTCAAATTATTGCTAGGTTTCAAATTTCATAATTTTTGAAGTTAATATGTGAGCGTGGCAAAGGAAAACGTGTTTTGGTCAAATACAGTTAAATTAGATCGACCATAAATGGGCTATTTTTCAAACGGTCTCAGAATTCGACGAAACTAGTTTTTTTGGGACCGTATCGTCAAAACATAGCTAGATTTATTTTTTGGGAATTTTTAGGATCAGTATGTGGCCCCGGCAAATTGAAATGTACGTTCAAATCAAATATTTTATATTTTAATTTTGAAGGAAAACTGGCTGAAACGGTCGAATGGGCCTTCGAAACATATCCCATTGTGTTTGGAATGGGGGTATTAAGCTAGAGATGACAGTCGTTGGGTCTGGATTGGGGTTCGTGAGTGAAAGAGGGTATTTTCTAAATTTAAAAATATATAAATAAATAAAATAATCTGATTGGTCGTTCATTTTCTCTCCCTCTCTGTTTCCTCTCTCCACGCTCGCGATAAACGACGGTGGGTGTTCAAATCTTCCCATCCATTTTCCGACCAAACCAGGAAGAACCAGACCCTGCTCCAGTTCAAATTTTTGAAGACCTCGATCCCCTCTCCACATCCATACCTGACTCGCCCCCTGTAGCTGCGCCATCATCGAGATCCAACGCTTCAAAGTTCATGACTTTCAACCGCTGCCGAGCCCGCCTGGAACCACCGAACTGGACATCCTCCCTGGCGCACGTGCGCCTCTCCAGGCCCTACCCCGTGGTGAAATCCGAACGAGCAACCGCTACACGGATTTCGAGAAAAGCTGAAACATAGTTTTGAACAAATCAGAGAGGTAACGGCTGAAATTATATTAAACTATTTAATAGCACTTTAAAGCGCTACGGTTTTTGATTTCACTGTAAAAATCATATCTTTTTCGTTTCTTGACGAAATTTAGTGAAATAAGAGACAGTGGACTCATGTGGACGTCTTCTACATTCTAGAAGAGACCGCATATTTTTATGAGCCTTCTGCTATTTTTGGTGGAGTGGAACCCAATGTGAGATTTCTGAATTATAAACGATATGGAAAACGACGAAGTATTATATATATATATATATATATATATATATATATATATATATATATATATATACGGCCCTCGTCCACAAACCATGGACGATATTTATTGGTTGTGATTGGTGTAAAAATTGGTTGATTACGAATGGTTGATTAGAATCGTTTGTGGTTGAAATTGATTGATTGTGCTTGAAAAATACCCGTTCGTAGTTGAGAATTATTTGGTTGAAACCACATAGGATTAGTTTGTGGAAATGAAAAAAATATACATGCCTCCTGCGTGCGAACTAGATGCATGAAATCCCCATTATCAAAAGCTGTGAGGCTTTAAGGTAGAGCGAGGAGCCGTACTAGGGACGACCCCGATTTTAACTACCCTGCCGTTATGCTGCCGAAATTGTCTGAAATATTCATGTGTTAGAATTATTTTCATTTGTTGAAATTCTTTTCATATGTTGAAACCGTTTAGGTGTTGAATAGAAATTCATTCGTTGAATAGAAATTCATGTGTTGAATGGTATTCGTGTTTGAAATAAATTGTTTTATAATAAAAATCATATTTTTATCATCTATATGAACTACATAAAATAGTCATGTTTTGAAATAAATTGTTTTAACAATAAAAATCACATTTTTATCTTTTATATACGAACTATAGAAAACCGTTCATGTGTTGAATAGAAATTCAGTCGTTGAATAGAAATTCATGTGTTGAATGGTATTCGTATTTGAAAGAAATTGTTTTATAACAAAAATCATATTTTTATCATCTATATGAACTACATAAAATAGTCGTGTTTTGAAATAAATTGTTTTAACAATAAAAATCACATTTTTATCTTTTATATACGAACAATAGAAAACCGTTCATGTGTTGAATTAAATAGAAATTCATTCGTTGAATAGAAATTCATGTGTTGAATGGTATTCGTGTTTGTGAGAAATTGTTTTATAATAAAAATCATATTTTTGTCATCTATATAAACTATATAAAATAGTCGTGTTTTGAAATAAATTGTTTTACATTAAAAATCACATTTTTATTATATACAAGAATTGTTAAAAATAGTGAAGTGTTGAAATAAAAGTCGGTTGGATAAAAATATCATTTTTATCAAATATATGAAAAGAATATCATTTTGAAATTGAAGAATAGATTATATTTATATATATATAAATATAATTAAAATAAATCGAATAACGAAGCTGCAGTTCGTGTTTTGAAACCGTGATTTCAAACGATTAGTGCGGGAGATCCAACCATCGGATTTTCCCGAAACTGAAACCGTTGGATTCGCTTTGGAAATATCTTTCCAACGACACCAACTTTGTAAAGATCCAACGGTTGGATTGCCTTGAATGTTTACTTCAAATCTGAAGAAAAACAGCGCCAGAATCGATTATATATATATATATATAATTAAATTAAATCGAATAACGACGCTGCAGTTCGTATTTTGAAATCGAAACTTCAAACGATTGTACCGGGAGATCCGACCGTCGGATTTTCCCAAAACTAGAACCATTGGATTCGTTTTGAAAAGATCTTTCTAACGATATAAATTTTGTGAAGATCCAATGTTAGGTTTTAAGATATGTGTAAATCAAATCTGAGGAAAAACAGCGCCACGACCGCGTTATGGCCTGAAGCGTCGTTTGAATAAATTAGTTATTTTTAAATAAATAAAAATTGCGATAAATCATTATAAAATATTATAAACGATATGGAATGTGAAATTTAGAAACTAACTGAAGGTTGGCTAAGTCGAATGGTTTACTGGATTTTGATCTGATATTGGTTTCGACCTTCGGGGTTAATATTCGGGGAATCGTTCTCTTACTGATTTACGGTTAGTGACTAATGAATTGAAATAAGGCGTATGTTGTGTTTGTGTAGCACTTGTTTATTATATACGCGAGTTGCTCAGGAAGACCGGATTTATCCCATTCTGAATAACTGAATCGACGATAAGAAATCGAAGATGAAGACGGTGGTCAAAGACCGGAGATCTTCACCTCGTTTGGATGGTAACTGATGTCCTGATTGGGAGGCATCCCGAAATATGGATAATGAGTGGTGATCGTCCAGAGTACGTGGAGATCGATGGGTATGCGAGGTATATAGTGCCTCCGGTTTCGTTCAGACCCAGAACGGACTTGTAAATGGACTGTGTGTCTGACATTGGAATTCATTCTGTATGATTGATAGCCATCAGTTACATGGAGGGAATTGCCTGTGTGGCATGCTAAGATGCAGTGATCAAGGCTTCTGTTGAAAGGCAAAGTCTTGTGGTTGATGATCAAAACACTGCCTGTGTGGCGTAGCTTTGTGTATAACGTGAATTCGCGAACCTCACACCCCGGTATGAACCAGAAACGGGAGAGGACCTCAGGGAGGACATGCGTTTCTTTCTAGTTAGAGGTGGTGTCGGTGCTTGAACTGGCTGACATTTATATTATTTTCACCTATGTGGTTGTTGCTGTTGCGAGGCGCCTCAGTTATATCGGTCGATCCGGGACCGATGGAGTCATTCGTTGGCTCACTTACGCCCCAAGGGCGGGGAAACGCAATGTTCAGGAATTTTAATCCACATCGGTGGACCGGCCCTGACGATCCAAGGGCCCACCTGAGTCTGGGTCCTGAGGCTCGGGCTAGAGAGTCTCGAATTCGATAAGGACTATCTTTTGCCTTGGTTCATGACGGAAATCCAATTTCCAAATATGACACCGTGCGGTTTTGATTGTATATATATATGGCAACATGATATATGGTACCCATGCCGTCTATGATTTATAGTTATGATTGAAATTGTTTTTGAAACATATAAACACTAGCAATAATATCAAATTCTATTGTTTTATCTGTATCAAGCATATTTTGGCCATTATAAGGTAAAACTCTATCCTCTGGTTTGCGTTGCATTGAGTGATGGGAACTGAGTCTTATAATGGCTTCATTTTTATAAAAAGCATTGCGTTGTTTAAAAGAATTACTTGTTTTAAAGCACTGGCAATCCAATGGAGTAAACCCGTTCCGTGAAAGTGGCGTGGTCCTGTGATTGGCCATATTATAAATGTGTTAAGTAGATTTCTCATACCAGTCCCATGACTGACTCGTTGTTTATTTTACTTGCAAACTCGGGTGCCCCTATTTCTACACGGGCAACCTTGTATTCAGGTTTTAGCAGCCTTTTTTTGGATAGCTGGAGCTGAAGATGGATTCTATCATTTATCTCTTTTTATGCTGTTCAGCTCCTATTGTACATATTATGTTTGTTTCTGCTGTAGACATTTATGTATAGCTGAACTGTATTTGTACTAAGTAAGATCCTATATACTGTGTAACTCTGATGATTACGTTTATCCAGTGTATTCAATTGTACATTATTTGGTGTATTTATTTATTTCTGTTCTGCTATTATCTATTTATGTGTTATATTACAAAGATTACCCTTAACACCGTCGTACGGGGTTTTGGGGTCATCACATCGAATTTTGAAATAGTGGCTGAACTGGCTATTTTTAGGTTAATTAGTTAATAGAAATTCTCAAATTTAATTTATTCACGTTCAACTTAATTCAAAGGTCTATTAATTTTATTCGAACCAAAATAAGATTTAAAATAACTTCATATCCCATCATTTTAAATTCAAATTTTGATTATTTACCTAATAAGATTTGAATTTCAATTATATACGAATTAACTAAGTTTCAATTTCTAATTTCTAGTTTCAACATCTACCAATGCAACCAAATTAAAATTTCATTTATAATCAATATAAGTTATTATTGTTATTATCAACTGAATTTCACCGGTTAATCAATTTAATCAAGTTCACTTATAAAATTTACATAATTAAAGTCATTAAATTTTATTTATAACCATAAGATATGTAACGACCCGCCTTTTTGCCCGACTCTCGCCGGTAATTAAACCGACTCAAATCGTTCATAAAGACGAATTGTTATGGGTACATACATACATTGAACAAAACAACAGAACTTTTCATTGAATAATTCAATATTACATCAGAGTTACATGAATATCAGAGTTACACATAAATATACACAGCGGAAGAAATAAAACTCTCAGCGGAAGAACATTATCTGATACAGCGGAAGCTCCAACTCTAGCGTGAACTCTAACTCCGGAAGCGTTCTGAATCTTCTTCAACGATCCATAACTGCAAAACTAAACACTAGCTGCCCGTGTGGAAATTAGTGGGCACCCAGAGTTTAGGAAGGAACAATAAACTCCAGGTCAGTCGTGGGACTGGTGTGAGAACTCAAAAACAGTTATCCTTTAGGTTTCATTTTAAAGTTGGGTAATTCAACGGACCACGCCGCTAATGCGGAACGGGTTTTACTCCATATGAATTCCCGTGCATAGAAATACGCAATGACTTTCGAAAGATGAAGCTATCATAAGCTCGTCCCATATCACACAATGCAAGCGCACACCAGATGGGTGAGTTTTGTCTTATGATAACTAAACATGATTTCATACGTGAAAATCCTCTTTAATACTATCATATAGTGTGGAAAACAAATTCGCAATTAAATGTATTAATCCTAGACGGCATGAGTGTCCCATACCACTATGTCGCCATATATAAATACAATCAAAATCGCAAGGCTCGTATTGGAGATTTGGATTTCCAACTTGATGATTCCTGGCACGAAAGATCAATCAGGGACTTGAGCGAAGTGTAACGCAACAAATCGCCAGGGCAGTATCTACGGTTTTCGACCAGACGCGGCCCCCCGAACATACCCCATCCCCAATTCACAAGTGGTTTCCCACTGCTGCAGCACTCATCAAATCATATATATATACAGACCAAACCGCCAGTTTCTCATCATCCGGTGTGTGAGGTTTGTCGATGTCACGTCATACACAAAGCTACGCTTCGATAAGCCATGCTTTGATCATCATTAGCTCATATCATACTTGGGTATGCCACATCGTCAATATCTCCACATATCACTGATTCGAATTAATACATATTTTCTAAGAACGTAACTTAGAGACAGAGATATTCAATTGCCACAAATCATATATATATTCACACGAATCAGTGCTACGTGGTCAATTACGACGTAAGACACACCATCTATACAAGTCCGTTCTGGGTCTGAATGGAACAAATCCGAAATCTCCAAATATACCCAGATCTCCTGCCACCCTCGTATCGGGTGTACGGCCCGATCCGAGATGTCAGCAATCGATCCAAATAATCTGGACATTTCCGGTCTTCTTTTATCGATTTCAAATCTTGAATTACTTCATAACGTCGTAATATTACTTGGAATGGTTTTCGGACCTATATCCGATCCCGGACTTTCCAAGTAACAACGTATCTTAAAACAATAGTTACAAATCACACGGGTTTCTCAATTCAAAACTCCTTTCCAAACATTTCCAATTTACTTTGAATTAAATGTCGGATTTAATTCCCCGGAAACCCATTATCCTTAATCCTTTTCTCAAATTCAACATTTATTTCCAAACTTCAATTTCAACAACTTAATTAATCCGTCGATACTTGAGTAACCAAATCTTTATTTGGATTTCCTTTTAAACACCTATATTTCAAATATCAGTTTGTATAGAATCAATCGACTTGTACTTGATATTGATTCACAAATTCAGGCAATATAATCAGAATCATGATATGAATACGTTTAATATTCTGATCGTATTTGTCTGCCACTGTAAATCCACATCGACTATCTGACGACTGATCCTAATCAAAACTCATTCTTACTTCAATTCAAATCTTATTTCAAATTTCCTATCCGATAGTTAAATTCATTTTCATTTTCAGATATTACATTTTTATTTGCAAAGTTCATATTTTCTATCGACGGAAAATCTCTTGTACTTTTCTCAAAATAGCACCACACTTTCGCTACGCACTCTGATTTGGCGTATCCCAGTTTCAAACTAGTATTGTTTTAATATTACCAAATCGAATGTATTTCAAATTCCTTTGAAACCAAATTCTCAAGTATATATATATTCCATTTTCCCAAATCTTCTTGCATACGATGGATTCAACATTTTTTACTATGTTAATTCATTTCCAAGGTGACATAGTATTATGAAACAAACAACTCGAGAATTTATTTGTAAAATATTTCACTTTTAATTCAAAAATCAAGTTTGTCCAAATCGCTTAACATTGTCAAACCTTCAATTCAAATGATATATGGATTTCATGCTTTTCAAAACTTGTTTCATTTCAAATAATCGTTAAAATTTTGGTTCGCCTCAAAATCCATATTAAACCCATATTTGAATCATTTCCAAATTTCGAAATTTAAACCTTTAAATAATATATGAGAATTGAAGCTTATTTTCAAAACACTTCACTCGAAAATTAAAAATTGATATTCAAGAATATATTACTTGATGCGATAAATTTAAAACACCAATTTATTCTAAATTTAAATAAATTAAATATTCAATATATATTTATACGCCTGATATCAATAAAATAAAATTTGTTCAATCTCCTTTAAATTTCAAAATTTTAAATTTTTTTTCTTTTATTCAAACAATCATTCTTAGTATTATCGATAAAATCGACGCTAAATCTCAGATCATTTTAAAGGCAACCAAAGCTTAATATTTCATTGGAAATTTCCAAAATTATTCATCTTGAATTTGATTTCAAATGGTTTCAAATTAACTTTCAACCAATTTTCCAATCGTTATTAAAATAAAAATATTCATTTAATTAAAGGAGTATTTAAAATCGGTCACCCGCAAGATCTGTAACTACGGTGCATACGACTTTACTCAAACAGAACAATTGCAATAACATAACTAAACAACATACACCATCCATTCATCGCAACCACAAAATAAATCAAGTGTGTACGAAGCGTTATTGTCAGTAACGCTCGGTGTTTTACGGTGTTACTACAGCATACATATCCATCGATCAATCAGCGACATACAACCATAACATTTCAAGCATCCACAACCACTGATTTTCCGTCAATTATTATAATTATAAATAAATTATAACAAATTATTTCTACTCAAAATGAAATAATTAAAGCGGAGTTCTCACCTGCGCTGCGCTCTGGTTTCACTGACGAACCCGGTATCAACTGCATATCGGTTCACGAACATTATAATTGACAAGCGCGCACCGTTCTTCGCAACGCGTCTTCATGCACCGTACATCGTTTTGTATTTCTTTTTTTTTCTCTCTTTTTTTTTTTTCTCTTTCTCTCGGAATGGTTGGACAAAGTACAACCGAACTAAGACATGCGACAGCATACCGCATGGCACAACTTTTCTCTCCTTCTTCCTTTTATTTCTTTTCGCATTTTCTTTTTTTTTTCTTTAAAAAGACTGAGCGGACTTGCATGCGATGGCGGACTGCGCGGATGTGGAGTTTAAATGAAGACGATGCACTGGCGGACGGATAGACCAGCGGAGAACTTAAGTTGAGCGAATCAAAGCGATGCATGCAAGCTAGAACACGCTGCTAAGGAAGGAAGTAAGAGGAGAGGTGTGAGGCCGTGGGTTGCAAATGGAAAAGAGGAAAGAGAAGTGGACGTTGGGGGGCAAAGGATGGGTGGTGCATGCGTTCAAAGTGGAAGGGGCGAGAGAATGGACTGGTTTGCGGGCGCGTAAGGAGGAAAAAGTGAGGAGAGGTACTGCTAACATGGAGAGAAGTGCGGTTTTGAGGAAAACACTCAGGAGGTGGTGGAATCTTGCGAAGAGAGGAGAGCCGAGAGTAGAAGGAGAGGTACAGAGAGGTGTGGACGTTGGGGTTGCGGAGGAAGAAGGAATACATGGTCAGTTTTGGTACAGTGAGGGACACACGTCCATATATATAAAAAAAACAATTCACATGCATTTTAACATGTATGTGCAAACGTGTCTTTCTTCTTACAACACTCATGCATGCATAAGGACACCTCAAAAGGACACATTGCCACTTCCAACGTGAGAACAATCCATGCGTTCCACCTTTTCATGAACACATCCATCCATATTTTTAAGTCCAACATAGTGTATATATTTTGTTCACTTCCAATTTTTGATTTTTAGAGTTATTTACCGCGAGTTGCACTGAAATAAAATCATCGTCGTAAACAACAACACGCTCTGATTTGAAAACAGCAATAAAATCGGTCTGATTGATCAATTTTGTAAAGCGTCTAAAGGACCACATTTATACCCAAAATACGTTGAAAATTTATCTGCTTATTTTTAAAAATAAAAATTACAGAAAAATTCTAAAAATTATTTTAAAACAGCGCGTGCAGAAATCGGATGAATATTTTTAACTGATATTTAATTATAATTTATTTTCAAGTCAAACAATTTTAAAAATTTAAAAATCCATATAAACTCCATATCTAATTGTTTTAAAATCTTTATATATTAAATATTTCTTAAAACAAATCTTTCAATTATAAAATTCATATTATAAAACATTTATATATATATATATATATATATAAATACAAAAATATTATTACCTATAAATATAAAACCATTATATAAAAATTACGAAAAATCATTTCTATACAAAATCTTAAAAATAAGTCTTATACAAAATAAAATTATTTATTTAAACTAATAAAAAGGGAATTTCAAATATTAAATCCTATTAATTCCAAAATATATATTCAGAAAATCTCAAAATGTGTTATGAAATTCATATTTAAATCTAGAAAATTCTGGTTCGTTACATTCTTCCCCCCTTAAGACTTTTCGTCCTCGAAAAGGAAGATAGTAAATTTAAAACCTCTATATAAACTATAAATCAAATTTTTTTCTATATGGTTTGGAATAGGTTTCAAAACAACAGATTTAATTTAAAAAGTGGGACACGTATATCATAGTCAGTCCAACATATCATATCATATCGATCTCTCAAGTTAGCATACAAAACGTATCTAACCTTTCCTGAGCACATACTACGCATTTGGGCAGTCAAAATGCAGTCATCAAAGGTGTACCTAGGTATCCGTTACTAGTCCTCAAAACCATACTAGCCCAAAACAACTCAGTGCATCTGGCACTTAAGATAACATATAAACACTATAATACAAGGTCCAGACTCATCGCAACTAATCATCTGTTGCATCAGATCCATCGTCGGATGAATCGGTCAAATCAATTTCCTCGGGCTCTTCATCAGCTAACGACTCCTCATCGTCTGCCGTACAGCCATCGTCATCCACTCCCACGATAAATTTATCGTGCTCATTACCCATAAATCCATCTTCATTAGCCTTGTCTAAGGGCTGGTCTATATCCTCCAATTTCTCATCAAACTCATCATCTCCTATCTCTGGAAGTGGGTCATCCTTGAATGTAAGTCATTCAAAATCACCCTCATCGGCTACAACATTATTATCATCTACCACAACATCATCGCCATGTTGGGGTTTCTCCACCTTTTCTATAACATCGTCAAATCCACCATTTCCTGCTTCGGGAACGGTCGTCCTCGGCTATAACTGCTAGTTGTCCTATTTCCTGTATCAACATTTCTAACTGCTCAACAAATAAAGGGTCTATAGGCCAATTAATGTCCTTCGGTGCAGTTTGTGCTAGTGCGGCGTTTCCTAACAACTGCTGATCCTCTGGTTTAGGATCTGCTACCCAAAACTCTCAGGCATCATTATAAATCTATGGGGACATTAAATCCAAAGTAGGCTGCTGCCTTATCCCTTACCCTCTAGTCAAAATCACAGGTCTTAGAACATACTCATACCTTATTACAGGGTCATCCTACTGCAGGGTTGGGCCTTCTTCCTAACATGACAGGATAATGATCAGATCTACAGTTCATGTTACTGCTGGGGCACTTGGTCTGATCCTAAATCAGGTTGGAGTTTGATGGAATCTCAATTATCCTATGGTTACCCCAGTTACTGGAAATGATTGAGTTCTCTATTACCGCTACCCTTAGGTCGGAACTGAACAAGATACTACCGTACACCTAGCCGTTTACTACCCTAAAATTAAAATTTTAAGGCTTACGGGTCATCCAAAATCTACTCATCACTAATTTAAACAAACGATTCACATTAAGTGCTTGTACCCAAAATTTCCCTTTCAAGGTTCTCAAAATTTGCAAAGGGGTTTACCAAAATCAACAAATGGTCAAGGGTCCAAATCGGGTCATCTTAATTCCTACCAAACCAACAGAAATCATTTTTACACAAGGAGTTAGTGAAATTTACTTAAGTCTCAGTGTATTCCCACATTTTCTTAACTATTATTGTAAGAATTTTATACTCAAGTTATTTATCCAATTTTCTAGATTCATAAATATTCCCTACTCGTCCTGGTTCATTTGCGAACTACATTTATATTCTTCATTTTAAGAAAATATAACCTATATTCATTCCTATTTCAAGTTACTATATCAGCTCTCACTTTAATTCATCAACAATTTCAAACACTTATGAAAATGGTTTCAAGTATTCTCGACGTTTAAATCGGAATCATATGGTCCTCCCATTTTCGAAACTCGAGAATAATCACTGACGGTGTCCGGATCATCAACAGAGTTATCCTCCAGCGACTAGAATGGGATTCCATATCTATCTAGTACATATAAGATTTCTTATATACGTTGATCAGACGTATATTCAAAATCCTTACATACTCGATAGTCCAATCATGACGTCGAATAAAACACTCGAAATCCTTATTTCAAATTATATTTTAAATAATCATCGTTTCAGAATGATTTACTTGTTCAAAAATACCTTATATCGGTTTCAAAAATATACGCTCTCTCGACATAATATTCCGAGATCTCATTCTAGGGTATTTCTAACCCTATCTCTAATGAGATATTGTAACTCTGAGGAGTCCTATTCCTTTGTCCAAATATGTATGTACCCAATAGCTTTGTATAGCCAAAGCTCTGATACCAACTGTAACGACCCGCCTTTTTGCCCGACTCTCGCCGGTAATTAAACCGACTCAAATCGTTCATAAAGACGAATTGTTATGGGTACATACATACATTGAACAAAACAACAGAACTTTTCATTGAATAATTCAATATTACATCAGAGTTACATGAATATCAGAGTTACACATAAATATACACAGCGGAAGAAATAAAACTCTCAGCGGAAGAACATTATCTGATACAGCGGAAGCTCCAACTCTAGCGTGAACTCTAACTCCGGAAGCGTTCTGAATCTTCTTCAACGATCCATAACTGCAAAACTAAACACTAGCTGCCCGTGTGGAAATTAGTGGGCACCCAGAGTTTAGGAAGGAACAATAAACTCCAGGTCAGTCGTGGGACTGGTGTGAGAACTCAAAAACAGTTATCCTTTAGGTTTCATTTTAAAGTTGGGTAATTCAACGGACCACGCCGCTAATGCGGAACGGGTTTTACTCCATATGAATTCCCGTGCATAGAAATACGCAATGACTTTCGAAAGATGAAGCTATCATAAGCTCGTCCCATATCACACAATGCAAGCGCACACCAGATGGGCGAGTTTTGTCTTATGATAACTAAACATGATTTCATACATGAAAATCCTCTTTAATACTATCATATAGTGTGGAAAACAAATTCGCAATTAAATGTATTAATCCTAGACGGCATGAGTGTCCCATACCACTATGTCGCCATATATAAATACAATCAAAATCGCAAGGCTCGTATTGGAGATTTGGATTTCCAACTTGATGATTCCTGGCACGAAAGATCAATCAGGGACTTGAGCGAAGTGTAACGCAACAAATCGCCAGGGCAGTATCTACGGTTTTCGACCAGACGCGGCCCCCCGAACATACCCCATCCCCAGTTCACAAGTGGTTTCCCACTGCTGCAGCACTCATCAAATCATATATATATACAGACCAAACCGCCAGTTTCTCATCATCCGGTGTGTGAGGTTTGTCGATGTCACGTCATACACAAAGCTACGCTTCGATAAGCCATGCTTTGATCATCATTAGCTCATATCATACTTGGGTATGCCACATCGTCAATATCTCCACATATCACTGATTCGAATTAATACATATTTTCTAAGAACGTAACTTAGAGACAGAGATATTCAATTGCCACAAATCATATATATATTCACACGAATCAGTGCTACGTGGTCAATTACGACGTAAGACACACCATCTATACAAGTCCGTTCTGGGTCTGAATGGAACAAATCCGAAATCTCCAAATATACCCAGATCTCCTGCCACCCTCGTATCGGGTGTACGGCCCGATCCGAGATGTCAGCAATCGATCCAAATAATCTGGACATTTCCGGTCTTCTTTTATCGATTTCAAATCTTGAATTACTTCATAACGTCGTAATATTACTTGGAATGGTTTTCGGACCTATATCCGATCCCGGACTTTCCAAGTAACAACGTATCTTAAAACAATAGTTACAAATCACACGGGTTTCTCAATTCAAAACTCCTTTCCAAACATTTCCAATTTACTTTGAATTAAATGTCGGATTTAATTCCCCGGAAACCCATTATCCTTAATCCTTTTCTCAAATTCAACATTTATTTCCAAACTTCAATTTCAACAACTTAATTAATCCGTCGATACTTGAGTAACCAAATCTTTATTTGGATTTCCTTTTAAACACCTATATTTCAAATATCAGTTTGTATAGAATCAATCGACTTGTACTTGATATTGATTCACAAATTCAGGCAATATAATCAGAATCATGATATGAATACGTTTAATATTCTGATCGTATTTGTCTGCCACTGTAAATCCACATCGACTATCTGACGACTGATCCTAATCAAAACTCATTCTTACTTCAATTCAAATCTTATTTCAAATTTCCTATCCGATAGTTAAATTCATTTTCATTTTCAGATATTACATTTTTATTTGCAAAGTTCATATTTTCTATCGACGGAAAATCTCTTGTACTTTTCTCAAAATAGCACCACACTTTCGCTACGCACTCTGATTTGGCGTATCCCAGTTTCAAACTAGTATTGTTTTAATATTACCAAATCGAATGTATTTCAAATTCCTTTGAAACCAAATTCTCAAGTATATATATATTCCATTTTCCCAAATCTTCTTGCATACGATGGATTCAACATTTTTTACTATGTTAATTCATTTCCAAGGTGACATAGTATTATGAAACAAACAACTCGAGAATTTATTTGTAAAATATTTCACTTTTAATTCAAAAATCAAGTTTGTCCAAATCGCTTAACATTGTCAAACCTTCAATTCAAATGATATATGGATTTCATGCTTTTCAAAACTTGTTTCATTTCAAATAATCGTTAAAATTTTGGTTCGCCTCAAAATCCATATTAAACCCATATTTGAATCATTTCCAAATTTCGAAATTTAAACCTTTAAATAATATATGAGAATTGAAGCTTATTTTCAAAACACTTCACTCGAAAATTAAAAATTGATATTCAAGAATATATTACTTGATGCGATAAATTTAAAACACCAATTTATTCTAAATTTAAATAAATTAAATATTCAATATATATTTATACGCCTGATATCAATAAAATAAAATTTGTTCAATCTCCTTTAAATTTCAAAATTTTAAATTTTTTTCTTTTATTCAAACAATCATTCTTAGTATTATCGATAAAATCGACGCTAAATCTCAGATCATTTTAAAGGCAACCAAAGCTTAATATTTCATTGGAAATTTCCAAAATTATTCATCTTGAGTTTGATTTCAAATGGTTTCAAATTAACTTTCAACCAATTTTCCAATCGTTATTAAAATAAAAATATTCATTTAATTAAAGGAGTATTTAAAATCGGTCACCCGCAAGATCTGTAACTACGGTGCATACGACTTTACTCAAACAGAACAATTGCAATAACATAACTAAACAACATACACCATCCATTCATCGCAACCACAAAATAAATCAAGTGTGTACGAAGCGTTATTGTCAGTAACGCTCGGTGTTTTACGGTGTTACTACAGCATACATATCCATCGATCAATCAGCGACATACAACCATAACATTTCAAGCATCCACAACCACTGATTTTCCGTCAATTATTATAATTATAAATAAATTATAACAACTTATTTCTACTCAAAATGAAATAATTAAAGTGGAGTTCTCACCTGCGCTGCGCTCTGGTTTCACTGACGAACCCGGTATCAACTGCATATCGGTTCACGAACATTATAATTGACAAGCGCGCACCGTTCTTCGCAACGCGTCTTCATGCACCGTACATCGTTTTGTATTTCTTTTTTTTTTCTCTCTTTTTTTTTTCTCTTTCTCTCGGAATGGTTGGACAAAGTACAACCGAACTAAGACATGCGACAGCATACCGCATGGCACAACTTTTCTCTCCTTCTTCCTTTTATTTCTTTTCGCATTTTCTTTTTTTTTTCTTTAAAAAGACTGAGCGGACTTGCATGCGATGGCGGACTGCGCGGATGTGGAGTTTAAATGAAGACGATGCACTGGCGGACGGATAGACCAGCGGAGAACTTAAGTTGAGCGAATCAAAGCGATGCATGCAAGCTAGAACACGCTGCTAAGGAAGGAAGTAAGAGGAGAGGTGTGAGGCCGTGGGTTGCAAATGGAAAAGAGGAAAGAGAAGTGGACGTTGGGGGGCAAAGGATGGGTGGTGCATGCGTTCAAA
Organism: Allium sativum; assembly: GCA_030737875.1. Taxonomy (NCBI): domain Eukaryota; kingdom Viridiplantae; phylum Streptophyta; class Magnoliopsida; order Asparagales; family Amaryllidaceae; genus Allium; species Allium sativum. The sequence continues at coordinate 276,765,592 of CM060910.1, read as the reverse complement.
GTGGAAGGGGCGAGAGAATGGACTGGTTTGCGGGCGCGTAAGGAGGAAAAAGTGAGGAGAGGTACTGCTAACATGGAGAGAAGTGCGGTTTTGAGGAAAACACTCAGGAGGTGGTGGAATCTTGCGAAGAGAGGAGAGCCGAGAGTAGAAGGAGAGGTACAGAGAGGTGTGGACGTTGGGGTTGCGGAGGAAGAAGGAATACATGGTCAGTTTGGTACAGTGAGGGACACACGTCCATATATATAAAAAAAACAATTCACATGCATTTTAACACGTATGTGCAAACGTGTCTTTCTTCTTACAACACTCATGCATGCATAAGGACACCTCAAAAGGACACATTGCCACTTCCAACGTGAGAACAATCCATGCGTTCCACCTTTTCATGAACACATCCATCCATATTTTTAAGTCCAACATAGTGTATATATTTTGTTCACTTCCAATTTTTGATTTTTAGAGTTATTTACCGCGAGTTGCACTGAAATAAAATCATCGTCGTAAACAACAACACGCTCTGATTTGAAAACAGCAATAAAATCGGTCTGATTGATCAATTTTGTAAAGCGTCTAAAGGACCACATTTATACCCAAAATACGTTGAAAATTTATCTGCTTATTTTTAAAAATAAAAATTACAGAAAAATTCTAAAAATTATTTTAAAACAGCGCGTGCAGAAATCGGATGAATATTTTTAACTGATATTTAATTATAATTTATTTTCAAGTCAAACAATTTTAAAAATTTAAAAATCCATATAAACTCCATATCTAATTGTTTTAAAATCTTTATATATTAAATATTTCTTAAAACAAATCTTTCAATTATAAAATTCATATTATAAAACATTTATATATATATATATAAATACAAAAATATTATTACCTATAAATATAAAACCATTATATAAAAATTACGAAAAATCATTTCTATACAAAATCTTAAAAATAAGTCTTATACAAAATAAAATTATTTATTTAAACTAATAAAAAGGGAATTTCAAATATTAAATCCTATTAATTCCAAAATATATATTCAGAAAATCTCAAAATGTGTTATGAAATTCATATTTAAATCTAGAAAATTCTGGTTCGTTACAAGATATTTAAAATCCTGTTAAATTCAATAAATTAAATAGTAGAAAAATGGTTGTTACAATATCAGGGTACATAATAATATCCCTCAAATAGTTATAGATACAATCAAACCGTGGAAAAGAAATAATGAAGAGCAATACATCTACTGCAAAGAAAATCCTGCGTGACAGAATATGATGAACAATCCAAACTATGCACTTCCACCCTGCAAGTCTGGGGACAGAAAGAAAAAGGAAAGAAGGAAAGAAAAGGGAAATAAGGATTGAAAAACGAGTCTTACATAAAGTCTAGTAAACTGTTATGATTACTACCACGATTAATAAGTAAGGGAAAATAATAAATAGTAGTTCTAGTGTCAGAAAGGGTAAGTGTCTGTGCACACGCAAAGTGAACATATATGATGACATAAAAGGTTACAAATAGGCTTGACTGTCCTCATTCACTTTTGACTGTTTGCACTTCTGCCAACTTCAAAACGTAATAATTAGGAAGAGTATCCTAATACTACCAATCGATTGTCTATCGATACCATAGAGTGATAACTTGGGCTTATCGGGTTATACCCATCAGCAATAGACATGACATTAATCACAGGTGTTACAATATCTTTGTTTCCCTCATCGAATCAATGCACACACATTGATCCACCAGAACACACTCGTACTCACCTTTAGTTTGGACCAACTTACCACCTAGAATAGCACGGTGCGTACCCTTGCCTCCTAATGAGACCATATGTCGTATAGGGTATGTTATCTGGTATGGATCCCTAACAAACAAGTAATACTTGACCAAAATCCCTGTTGATTTGGTCCCCCATAAAAACCATAGATTAACCATTGAATTAGTGTTTTAACTTAATGTAATTTTAAGTTCTATATTTATTAAGCCTAACAGTTCATTCATTTACCATGGAATAACGCCTAGTCAAAAGGCCCCACCTAATCTCAAGGCCCCATATAATATTGCCAAATCACAAGTCCACCATAAAATATTGCCTTATCACAAGGTCACCATAGAATATCATTTTTTATTATCATTGAATGTCTACTTATATAGACTCCAATAGAATTATTAACAAACACCTAATCACAAGACCTCATAGAATAACCATAGAATAATATAGTTTCACGCTTATAATTTATTACCATCTTAAGTTAATTTTCATGTTAAGCCTAATTGTCTCATTTAAGTCCAAGTCATATTCATATTTGCAAATAAACTATATTTATTTATTATGATTCCTTAATTTATCATATTCTTGCAAATATACATTTCAATTCATTTTTTTTGTCATAACAGTGCCATAGCCCTTTTGCAAACCTTATCAAGTTTGCCTATTCTCATCTCAATATTCCCTTTTCATTAAAAATTTACAACATATGTCAAATTATTCTAATTCAATCAGATTTCCAAACGCGCGTAGAATAAAAGGGTAATAATCAGTCTTAGTCACTTAGGCATACAAATCTATGCCTAAATCAGTCGTTTACGTATGCCTTTTAACCATATATCGGCATAACCACAATAAACTGTAAAAATCCGACGAAGAAGGGGGAAAAGAAGACAGAGAATATTACTTACAATAGTTTGAATATTAATTAAACAAAGACTTTAAAAAAAAGACAATTTTTTTACATAAAAATAGGAATGAACATAAACTGCAAATAAACTGTAAGTTAAAGAACTGTAAACAAAATTAGAATTGCAACTACTATTATTCCTATTTACCCAAGCTAAATCAAAAATCTAAATGTTCATAAAACTCACTAGAAAAGCTTTCATGTTAAAATTTGTGTTTATTTTTATTACAAGTGCACTTAACTAAATATTTCATTTAAATTTTCCTTTTCTTTCTTTTTATTTACGACGAGTAGATTTATATAAACACATATGAGATGAATATAGATGAGATAAAATTAAGATACAGATAACAAACGCTGATAGTTTTGTGCGTTCTTGACCCAAAATTAAAGATTTGGGACAACAAACGTTTGATTTTTCACAAAACGAAAAATAACGTTCTTCTTAGAATTCAATACAACAATTTTGGTTCAAATTCCGATATGTTTTATTCGTAGTGACTTATTAAATATTTAATTAAATTAACACGAACAAAACAAATTTATGCATTTTATTACGAAATTTATTCCTCCACCATGTCTAGTTAGATGCATCTCAAATATTAAATTACATAATTTTATTTCAATCTTAAATACTTATTATTATTTATGATACATTGAGCTACCACAAATCAATCGTCTAGATCGATTTAAATAGAGCAGGCGAGCTTAGACGTTTTCGTTATAAATTATTTATGATTACTTCTATGTAACGTATTCAAATTTAAGAATAAATGCTTTATTAAACTCGATTCCATGCTATTTTTTCTTACTTAAACAAGTTTAATTGCAAAATATCGATTAAATTCTTATTTTGAAATCAATACATATATCTTAAGCCTTGTTCAAAACCAAGTTAAAAAAAATTATCTTTTAAATCCTAAAGTTAAATCTCAAATTTTTATTTCAAAATCAAGTTCAAATATGCAAACAAGGCTAGATTTCAATTAGTTATAAGGTTATTATATAACGCTTGACTATAACAAATCCATTATTTTTAAAATGTTGAAGTTGTCGGGTATTACGGCCCGAGTTGATCACAATTGAAGCACCACACATAATGCTTCCTAATAGCTCATCCTTCTTTGTTGAACCGTAATTCCATAGCATAATGACTCTTCTGGTTACATCTGAATCAAAAGATCACAGCTCTGCTATGCTTGATTTTATTTTTCTCCTAAACCTTTTTCCTATGAAATAACTTCCTCTACATCCTTTAGGGATTTGAGGTATCGACTGGTATGCTTCTCAAGACATGTACATCCTCCTCTTCTATATTGGTGAAACTTCGGCTGATTCTGTCATAGTCTTCACTAGCTTATGTCATGGGATTGACTTCTCTATCCATAGCAACACCTTTTTTGGCAAACCCAACCGGTTTTTAAAGTGATTGCAAACACTTATTATTATAACAAATAATAATTACAATTATTCTAGGAGATTAGCCAATTCTCAATCTACTAACACAGTTTTTAATGTGGTCATCCCACTGTACAATTTTTAAGGTAGACCATCCACCACCAACCTTACAAGGTTACAGTACAGGAGCTAGGCTCTTTATCTAGACTACTAAAATGACCTAACTCTACACACTAGGAGAATATGATTTATTATGTTACATACTTCAAAAATAAGTGGATTACATTTCGATATACATCACTACACTATACAAACACTTAACAAAGCAAGGCCTAAATAGTGAAACATTTGGCATAGGTATTCAAAAAAGGTGCCAAGGAAAAATAGCTGTAGATAGACTTCTAAGATAGCAAGGACATTGAAGCAACAAAATAGCTTCACAGCAAGGACCATACAACAGCTTGCAGTAAATTCTCCACACCAAAAAGCATGTAGAAAAGTACAATTGCATAACAGAAGCTTTCATGACATGCTGTCAGTCAAGGAGCCTGAAGAATCCCATCTTGTGGTCAAAACTAGCAAGAACCATGAGTATGAGAGGAAACGATGTTCACCAAACATATTAGTAAAGTCGAGATAAAAATGCTTCACCTATATAACTGACATTCCAATGAAATAGAAGTAGACCAACACGCCAAAACTCACAAGAAACCCAACTTGAACCACATAATTGCAATCAACATAACATGGTAATTTGACGAGCTCCAATTGACCAGTGTAAACAATTCAAGACAAATAGAAAACACAACTAATAACTAAACCACAAACAACCATTAAGTTGCAACTAAAAAGACGAGATCTCTAATCCCATTGAATACCCAAATTCATAGATAGAACCATCACAATCAAATCGAAAATGAATATGCTAAGCCAAAACACAAGTAACCACCGAGCTAGGGAAGAGTTACATACTACTCAGTAAAGGTTGAACTAACCAAACTAGCCAATGTTTGATGAGACGCGAGTCTACTCATGATGATAGGTGTTACTGGGCATCTAAGACTGTGACGACTTGCCTTTTTTTTCAGTTCAAACTTGTAATTAAACCAACTTAAATAGTTCAACAAGAAAGATTATTAAGGGTGCTTACACATTGGAACTAAACAAAACAACTTTTTCATTATCATTATGATAACTTTATATCAGAGTACAAGAGATATCAGACTACAAGAGATATCATAGTACAAAAATATATCAGAGTTCAATAGTAAATACATACACAACGGAAAATACTAAGCTCGACAGAAGAAATAAAATGTTTTGGACAAAGCTCTAGCTTCAATCCAGCACCTGCTCTATAAAATATCTGTAAACCAAAACTACTAGGCTTCCCGTGCGGAAAATATGGGCACCTAGAGTTTAAATGGAAGAACAGTAAACCCCAGGTAAGTCATGGGACTGGTGTGAGAATTAAATCAGCTATTTACATTTATTTTAAATTTAGGCAACCCGACACTCCTAGCTCAGTTGGTTAGAGGTGGGCGAATTGGGATGAGACATAGGTCTCAGGTTCGAGGGCCACCTCTGCCAATTTCTAGGGGTGACTACCTAGGTAGTGTGAAGGCGTTGAAAAATCAGGGTATATCACTACCTGTGGGGTTTACTAAGACCGACAAGCAATGGCTTGAGTGAAGTCTTAGGTTCCACACATAAATAAAAAAAATCAGGTAAATCATAAGACCATGCCTTATAACACGGAACGGGTTCCCCTTATGAATATCTATCATAAAATTCGCAATGCTTTTTGAAAATGAAGATATCATAAGACCCACATCCCATCACTCAATACAAGTGCGCACCATTAGGAGCTAGTTTTACCTTATGATAACCAAATATGCTTGATATATGAAAATCATTGGGTATTATCATTAATGTCTAATGTGAAAATCACTTTCGAAAGTAAATATATAAATCTTAGCATACGTAGGTACCCATAGATTGCGTCTACATACATAGATTACAACTAAAATCATAAAGGTTCGTATTGGAGGTTGGATTCAAACAATGACCAAGGCAAAGGATCTTCCTTAACCGATTCAAGTACACTACTAGCGGGATGTATTAAGAACCAGAAGATGATCCCTTTCTCTACAGCGACATAACCGACCCACCTATACCATGTGTAGTTCGGGTTTTGTCTCGTGGTCGTAACAGACCATTATCCATGGTGCCTCGATTCATCTCCACATAAGTAAATTTCTTGTGCTCCATACCATAGCATCACTTTCTCAACTAGACGGAAACGCTTGTCCTTACCTCTTCGGTAATTCATCACGTTTCGGCTTATTTCTGGGTTGTGAGGCTTTCAGTGTTTCCATACAAAGCTACGCTATATTAGCCATGCTTTGATTATCAATAGCTGGGCACTAAGCATGCCACATTGTCAGTTCACAACATATAATCAGTGTCTATTAATATATAACCCTCTGAGTACATATGTCTCAGAGGAGGGTGTTGAGCTAAGAGGATAGATCCTCTGCCACCAAGCTGATATATCATTAATAGAAACCAATTTACTATGCTGTAAAGTACAATGTCATACATACATCCATACAAATCCGTTCTGCGTCTAAACGAAACTGAAGGCACCTTATTCCTCGTCTAATAAAGGATAGAGGCCCTTGCAATTCGAAAAATCTCAAAGTACATTCAGACCACTGTCACAACATAGCATCATAATAAGGGGTCCTCTATTTGAGACATCAACAAACCGTCCTACGATGTGAAGGTTTCCAGTCTTCAACCACCGTCTTCAAAATCTTTATTTGCCCCATTTCATTGTATCATTATTCGAAATGGCTTTCGGATAGAAATCCGATCTTGGTCTTTCCGAATAAATAGAGCTATTAAAAAAACCATATGGAAAGACAGGATTAATCAAGTCTCTTCCCACTAATAATGGTTAATTAAAACCTCTTAAACAATTCTCACATTTCTTATTCTTAACAAAATTCATATTTGAAAACTTGTTAATCCAAAATCCATTTATGTAAATCTTTAAATCAAGTTTTCCTTTACTTTATCCTTGTGCAGTTAAAGCGCCAAGCGGTTCTATAGCAGTAGAGGTGTCAAAAGATGTAGGGGATAAAGCAAGGAAATAGCGAGGATACAACAAAGTTGCAAAAATGTTAATTAGATGTTAAACTATATAGTAAAATATGATTCTTCCATTATTTGTGAAGAAGAAATAAGTATTAAATAATATTATAAATAAAATCAAAGAATATCTTGGTTATGCACACTAGATTCGCAGATTACTACAGACTTCTATCTCATATAAGGCTCTTATGACTTAAAATTAGCTTTTTACATTAACTTTTAACTTATTTGAAAAAGAATTGGTCAAGTCATCTTTTGTATATTTATATTGCTAAAGCGGGTGCTAAATAGTGTTGATTTACTGGGTGCAGTGGAAAATAACGGGGATTAAAGCGGAACAACTGTTCATTAGTGCTAAACTGAAATAGCTTAGCATCCGATGAGCGCTACGTGCAATAGCAGAGAATTTGCAGGGCTTTAGCGGGGCTTTAACTGCATAGCTTTAACCCAAGGTTTCCTTTTCAAATCCATATTCCAATTAAATCATTATTAAAGGATTAATTAAATAAACTTCCCATTAAAACTATAATCTTGCTTAACTTCCAAACTTATAAATCTTAAAATAAAGATTCAATTAATCTCAATAACCATTCATTAACTTTTTATCAAGACTCATTAACTCTTTATTCTTTTACTTCCCTTTTCAAACTCGTCTCTAAATCAAGGTCATTAAGTGTTATTCACATATCATTTACAAAAACTTAATTCTGTTTAGATTCCAAATCATAACTTAACTTAGTTGGGTTAAAGAAGGATGTTATTCAAGACATCATTCACAACAAACACAAATAAACAGTAGCAATCATTAACATGAATCATCCTAATCATGTTCAATATTACCTATGTGAAAACCCCGAAAGGCTAAACCAACATCCGAATGACACTTAGAAAAACACCTAACCTGACATCAGACAATCCGCACAAGATCATGTGAAAATAATTTTTTAACCCCAAACCAATTTGATATCAAATATAAGATTTAAACGGAATTTACATCAACTTATATTTAACACCAATTCTCGTAATCAACGAATACTATAAGTGGAATAACGATATAAATATCTTCCAAATTCCCCAATAGTAAGTGTCTACACAACGGTAATCAATATCAAACATTCGAGGATCATTTTTATTCAAATCCGATTAATTAAATTTGGAAAAACTTTCATCTTAACCAATTTTTTTTATCAAAACACCTCTTTCAAAACAATATTATATTTGATAAACCAATTAATTTAACTTACCGTGTCAAGGATGATGTTATTAAAGACATGGTCACCCAAAATCAGTTGATATAAAATATAAGCTTTAGAGAGAAATCATAGCAACTCATATTCAATATCAACTACACATATTTAACCGATACTATAAGCAGAATAGCGGTGTATCCACCTTTTAAATTCCTCGAACAGTATGAGTCTTATCTACAGAATTAGCCCCAAATACTTGATGATTAATTCCAGTCAAATCCAGTAAGTTAAGATTTGAAAAACTTTAGTTAATTTAACTTAAATTTCCAAAAAGTTGTTTTATCGTATTCAATAAGTTAGGCTGGAAACACAAGAATCAAAATATAGTTCAAAACTTCATATTTCTTTCTCAAATCACTTTAAAATCATTTACAATGTTTTATCATAAATTTTTAATAATTTTTATAAGGTCATTTCGATCGATTTCCAATTACGGTCACCGAACTGTGTTTACAGTGACCTTTTCAAAAATAGTTTCAAACATAACTTGTAATATATAAGTTAGAATTCAAAATTTCTTCTTTCATTTGAAAATTATTATTAGTAGAAAATAAACATTTTTGTTTCGGGAAAATCCGATTTAAATTACATTAGTTATGGTCGTTTAAAATTTATGGTCGAAATTCGCGAACTATGGTTGCACGACACGTCCTATTCAAACCATATTATAATTTAAAATAAAACTCGTCCGATTCAGTCCAAATATATTTTATAAAACGTTTTTTAACTTATTTAAAATCGATATTATCAATTTCTAACTTTAAAATTTAATTATAAATCAAAATTGAATATTCCATTATTATAATATTAATAAATAATAATTTTTCAAACTTTAATATTTTGAAATCCAAACTATTTAAAAATCAATTTAAATGTTATATAAAAATCACAAAATAATCAATTTTTAAAAACGTCGTTTATATATTGCAACGACTCGACTATTGTGACATATTAAAACGATGAGTTAGTTGAGACCAAACATTTTGTATTAACAGGTCTATTAGTATGAATTTAATTAGCCAAGTATTTCTAAAGAAGGAAATGGTTTATTTAAGAATTGTTGAACACTTGTAAAATTTGAGTTTATAATTTCTTGACACATGTTGCCTTTGTTACATATGTTCGAAATCCTTTGCGTATTGAAGTTACGTTTTCCTTCTTCAAGGAAGCCATTTTCTCCTTCTTCGATAAGCTAAACGAGTTTCCCAATAATAATTTTAAAAAAACTTTTGGATCTGTAAAGAAGGAAAGAACCGACTCCTTCAATCTAAATTTGTTTGGCTCTTTCCTAACATCATTCGCATAGAAATGGTTGTCATTCATATCCTTCTCCCGTACAAACCCTCGCCTGCGCATCACGATCTTCATCCTCGAGCTCGCCTAATGCCGACAAATCCAAGATCCACCGATCAACGTTTATTTATCCAATTCTTAAATCAAGATCAAAAATCTGAACTTTCCCCTTTCTCTTTTTGCGCAAAAACCCAATGTTTAAAAAAAAGAGCGAACGAACAATGACGAAGTCTCTGATGAATGCAAACAATGAAGATCATGAGCTTGCACTCGATGAATAGGAGCTCGAACGATTGTTGAAGGGCTTGAACATAAGGCGGTTAGGCGAGGCAGTGTATTCTTGGGGTTTGCATTTGTGGTAAATGAATTTGGGATGGTGGAGTTATGTTTGCTGGAGCCTTTATTTTGGCTTGTTTGCATGCACACTAGTTTGTGCATTTGTTTATCCATAGCTTGCTTTAAATCTGACTTGAAATTCTTGTGTTTGATTGCCTATTGATTTCAAGTGGAACCCGACCTGGAATTTGGAAGTTCTAGTTGGATGTTGATTTTGTGGCCCTTGGATCGGTCATTGCCCCTTTCTTTCATCACCTGTCTCGATTGAACGCTAATTTAAGGTGAGTTTTCTCACAATTTTTCCTTTGCTTCAAGTAATTTGATTTCAGTTTAACTAAAATATATGATAGTTGATGGCCTTGTTGATTGTCACTTGATTTTGTTCATGATGTTAGGGGTTGTTGTATTAATTACCTTTTCCATTGCGAGTTGTCTGATTTTTATGTGCTCCTGTCCCTTGGGTGGTTTAGATGTTAAAAAAACCTAAGCCTGTGTGTGTGTGTGTATATATATATATATATGTAGGCCGATTTGAACATGTGTATACGTATATTTGGTATACGTATATACATATTAATTGTCATATGTGTATATGCAAGATCGGTATGTTTTTTGTTTATGTTTATAAAATTTGAAATTTGTTGGGATACTACACTGCATAGATATAAAATTTAATGATCTAGGGTGTTTAAATACGCAAAGCATACATCTTGACATGTTAGCAGTAAACAATGTTTACTACTAGATTCATTACCACGTATGAAACATTGCTCTGCACATGTGCATACTTAAGTGCTTTACCCTTTCAAACAGCTACACCGTTGCTCGTTGTTTGGTTTTAACCTACCCATCCTGGTGTTGACTGTTCATGTGAGTGCACCTTACCAGTTGGAACTATAACAACATGCTAAAGTCCACGTATTGTTTTAGTTCCCTTTCCTTGTTTTTGAGTTTGCTTTTGCAATACCTGCAGCCATATTTTCTATGTCCATGCCTGATTCTTTTGGTTTGTTTTATGATTGTTTATGAAGTTTGCTAACAACTTTTAATGACTTTTATGAATTGAAATTTCAAGCATATATATAAGATCTCTTCATGTTGTAAATTGAATGTAAATAATTTATTAAAAGAAGAGAAAAAAACTGAATATGTTTTGTAATTGTTTACTCTGTTTAAACCTGAATATGCGTTGTATTTTGAAGCAAGGACATTGCCATGAATTTATGTAGTAGATTGTTTTGCTTTGCTGCCTCATTAAAAAAAGAGTTGAACAACTAGGCTTTAAGGTGCATGCATGACTAGAGCTGAACTGAACTGTCCCGTATATTAATAATACACATATTGTGTGGCTGTGGAAAATCTAAAAAGGAAGTTGCCTTGCTCACCAGTATGGTTATTAATTTTGAGCTGTTTGATTAGGTATTTTGATTTGCATTCCTGTTTATTCTTATACATGTTGTATTGTTTGATTATGTTCCATGATACTATTATTTACTGCAATATCATTTTACCACATTATGTTAACCTGGTCACATTGTATTCTCTCACTGTGTTGTCCCTTAATTGTGATTGCTGCATTGCCATTGATTCCCTTGTTGTCTGACCTCTGCGCTTGCACATGTGATTTACGTGTATATGCATACACTGGTATGTGTATACATGCAATGATCTTGTGAAATTATGGAAATTGTTAGAATTAACTAATATATTGTAGTATCTTATTGAAATTGATTTACTTGAACAATGATTAATCCTGACCTGAGTGTTTTATGTTTTTGCATGCAACGCTCGGGTAAAGATTTCTGCTATCGGACCTTGAAGCACATGAAGACACGCTTGCTTTGGTTTGTTCTTTTTATTTATTTAAAATCTATGTATGTATATTAATCTTTCGTTGTATTAACTTTGATATTTTTGTAATAAAAATTCCATTGTGAGATATTGTTGTTTTTCTATTTTGTGATTCTGCGTGTATTTTCTGCTTAAACCCTGTAAGCTAAATAACAATCTATTATTTTGAATGTTTCAAGTTCGTTAACTACCAACTTGAAACGATCAAAAAGGCAGGTTGTTACAGTTGGTATCAGAGCCGCAGTTTGACCGAAGCTTAGCTTATCGAGTTTAAAAACTCATTAGAGATACGGTAGCAATACCCTAGTATGAGTGGAATTTTCACTAGAATTACTCTAGAAAGCATATTTTAAAAATAAAGTATTTTGAAAATATAAAGTATTTTGAAGATAAAGTATTTTGAAATTTAAATCCTTTTTGTAACCCCCCTCTTCGAATTCGTTCCTTAGATGTGAATTTAACCCATTTGAAATCCATCTTCGAGTTTTTGTGATTTATCGAGAAATATAAGAAAAATGTAAGTTAAGCGAAGCAATAAAATTAGTTATTCACTAATTGAATTTGTATCAAGTATTTGGAAAATACTTGTTGTAAGCACAAATGGTTATTGAAATTCAGGAGATGTTAACTTACAATGAATGGATGAATAAATTGAAGAACGTTAAACCATTAAAATAAAAATAAGAAGTGTATTCCAAATAAAGATAAATTATGGAATAAAATTAATTTAGTCATAACAAAGGATATCATTTTGACCAAAATTTGGGAATTTTATTTCGCAAAATTTTGATATTAATTTCTAAGGTTTTGAAAAAACTAGTGGTATATACTAGCATTTCCGCATAAAAAAATGTTTGACATAACTTTCTGAAATATTTTCAAAAAATAATAATATATGAATGGAGAACCCACTCTTGTCGCTAGAAAACAATTTCAATGATAAGTTTATGTCATTGGAATTTATTTTCAAGTCTCAAAGTTGGGGAGACCACTTTGGTAGATTTACTACTTGTCTATTTTGATCAAACAACGTTTGATTTATGAAGCATGTTTTGATATGCAAAAATATATTTATATTTTGAATGATTGAAAGAAAAATTCAGAATTGACTCTCTAGTTTGGTTGAATGATAATCCTTCATATTAGGATAATTAAATTGTACATCTTGAAGAGTTGTCTTGAAAAAAATTGATTGAATTCATGATTTCTAATTATTGAATTGAAAAATAGATTTTTCGACTATTTGAATAATTTAATCTTCAACAAAAAGATTTAAATTTTAAGTTGAGTATAATCTAGATAGCTCAAGAGAATTAAATATTGGAAATGGAAATGAAAGGAATTTTATAGCTATGAAAATTTGAAATATCTTGAATAAAATTTTGTTTTAAGGAATATTTTAACCAATATAATAATTGATGAAAATTTATTTTAGCTTGACTATATGAATCAATGATTTTGATAATAAATTGGAAACTTTGATTGATGTGCTTAAATATTTAAATTGAAGGTATAAATTAACTTAACTAATTCAATGAATGCCTTTAATGAAATTTAGGTAGTGAATTTTGATAGTAGAAGATAAATGCAAAATTAAACGGAGTTCAAATTTAAAATTTTGAATTAGTTAACTTAAGGGCTCTATTAAGTTTTAACGGTTTAGTGGATTAAAAAGGATAAAATTTAACTTGTGGAAAATTGATTTAAGAGATGAACTAAATATTTGAAAATTTGAAGGTTGGCTTAAAACTAATAATATGAAATGAATGTAGAATTAAAACTTCAAGTGAAAATTTAAGATGAGAAATTGATGAAAAATTTGGGTTGTGAACTAATGTGAACACTTGGTTCAAACTGAAATGTTTCATATTAAATCTTGAGTTAAATTTGAGTATGGTTTCGACATTGGAATCTATGTTAACTAAAAAAATTTAAAGTTCGAAAAATTGATTTCGATTGGAATAATTCTTGTAATTAGTACTATTTATTTTATAATTATTATACGTTTTACCATTATTTTATTTGTACTAAGGTATTGAATTTATCTATTTTATTTAATTATTCTATACCAAGTCTATTTTTGATTCTAAACAAATTTTGCAAACTTACTTTATATTAAAACCTATCTATTTTATTTCAAACCTATTTAATTTACTTAAACTATTTTATATCAGATCTTATTTAATTATTTAAATCCTATTTTTCCAAAGACTTATTTGTTCAAACCTATTTTGTTTCAATCTTACCTTTTTAAACTATTTTGTAACTAAATATTTTGAGATAAATTATTTATTTCCGATCCGAGCAATATAAGTCCGAAATGATTAAATATAAAGTTTCAATTGAATAATGATATTTGTGATGTGTAACCCAAATCAAATGTGAAGTTTTTAAACTGAATTGATTTGTGAATGTGAACTAGATTTGAAATGATATTGAATATTAAAATCAATTGTGAAATCAAAACTAAATTAATATTGAAATAGCATTTCAAGAATCTTTGATTTTGAATATTCGATATGAAGTTTTCAAACTGTATATATAAGAAAGATTTTATAAGAACGTTGATTAATTTTAAAAATTATTGATTTGGAAGGCAAAATATTTGAAATGAATCTTATATAATGGAATTTATATAAGAATGATATGTTTGAAAACATAATTTGAAAAGGAATCTTATATAACTTGATATATTTATATAATTGTGACATATGCAAAAATGAAATGAAGTACTATATGTATGTAGTATCTTATGTTTTCAAAACCAAAGATGTGAGGAAGTACCTTTTAGTGCGTGCCTACTCGGTAGGTAACGTTTGGGACCTCGGGTCCATTGAAAATGGTAGCTATGTTGCATCTCCGTTGATTGGAGTGTCCATTGAAATCGGAATCTCACTCGGTGAGATCATGTTTGAAATATTTTTACGATTGATTTTGTAGCGTAATTCGAGGGGAGCGATGCCTACAGTTACAAGCGATTCCATTGGAATAGTGGCGCAACCGCCGCGTAACTACGATCTAGACGCCATAGCGAAATTTGATGGGGGTGTGATGGCTTCAGTACTAGCGACTCTATTGGGATAGTAGCATAACCACCATGTAACCGCGATCTATGGCAAACAACCATGGCGAAATTCAAGTGGTGTGATACCTACGGGCACAAGCGATTCTACTGGGATAGTAGCGTAATCGTCGCGTGTCTGTGATCCATGGGGGAAGTGAAGTACTTTATCTATTTTTCTAAAAATATTTTAAAGTATTTTCACTGGAAGTTGAAACAAGTATATTTAAGTACTTGGAGATTTTAGTCATTCGTCGGGCCAGCGTATGTCTAACGTCTGTGAGAACGATAATAACTTATTAAACTTCGAGTTATCAAGTATTTTCAAACTTTAAATAATAAATCAATAATCTAAAATTAAAACTTATGTAACTTCAACAAATAAACTAAGGAAGAGGGTTTTAAAGGTTTTATAAGTCCACAACTTTGCAATATGACAAAATTCCTTTTTCTAAATTTCCAGCATGAGAAATTGTATTTTTAAGATGTAAATTAAAATTTTGTAAGGTTTATAGCAAATTTAATAATAAATGAATTTTGTAGGTTAAAACAAATCAAATAAAATTTTCGAATTTTGAACCTATGGCTTATTTCAATTTAAATAAATTATGTATATTTTGTAAAGTATAAATTTGATATGAAAAATATATACTTTGAGATTTTAATTGGTTTTCAAACTCACTATTTTAAAATGTAGTAAAGTACTAATCTTCTTATTTTAATCTTTCCAAACCTTTTTCCATAGTAAAGATTTTATATCCAAGTATAAGTTTAACAAATTGAAGTTTTAATAAAAAGAAGAGTTTTGACATTTAAATAAAATTTTGGAAGGCTTAATAAATCAATATAACAGTAAATGAATAGTGTAAAATTTATATAATTTTAAGAATGTGAAATGAGGCGATTCACTACTGAATTCGACATTAAATGTAAATATGAATTATGGATTGAAACTAATCTAAATGGATTTCAATGCGATCAATCTAAATGAAAATAAATTGAATCGAAGTTGCAAATGGATGTTAATAATTAAATGTAAAAAAAGGTGATTTCGATGAATGTGAAGTGAAGCGACCCGAAACTTCCCCGGTCTCCGAAGAGATGAGAAAGAACGAATTACTGTGAGGACAAGACAAATCAGAACACAAACAGAAGAACATTTCATTGTTATTACAACAATTCCATCAGATACAAGAATATACAGAGTATAAATGAATATTATACATTCGAATAAATATCAGAGATTACAATTAATTATATAACAGCGGAAAATAGGGGCACCCAGAGTTTAGGTTAAAACAATAAACTCCAGGTCAGTCATGTGACTGGTGTGAGAACTAAAACAGTTATTTAAAACTTTACTTTAAAAGCGAGTAATTCAAGGGACCACGCCGTATAACACGGAACGGGCTTCCTCCCAAGAATACTAGTGCATAGAATAAACAGCGCAATGCTTTTTCGAAAAATGAAACTATTATAAGACCCAGGTCCCATCACACAATGCAACGCAAGCCGGAGGATAGGGTTTTCCCTTATAATAGCCAAACATGCTTGGTACGTTTAAAACAAATCATTTGATACTATAATATGTGTATAGTGTCAAAACAATTTCAATCATAAATATAAATCATAGACGGCATAGCTACCATCTACTATGTCGCCATACTAGTTCTACAATTAAAACCGCAATACACGTATTGGAAATTGGATTTCCATCATGATGGCTCCTGATTCGAAAGATCGATCGCGTAATGCAATTCACCACGGCTTACGTCCCCACAAGAGAAAACACCGTCTGCACATCCGCACATTTGGGACCAGAGTACCACCGCGGCTTACGTCCCAGCGAGAGAAAACACCGCCTACTCTATATATCCCTGAGCACTAGGCTCATCTCGGTCGACCGAATCCACGATACCACTAAGGTGCCCATCCACGAAAAAGCATACTGATCAAACCATCAGTTTACCACCATACCGGGGTGTGAGGCTCGCGGATCAACGCTATACACAAAGCCATGCTATATCAGCTGCGGTTTGATCATCAACCACCAAACTTTGCTTTTCAACAAAAGTCCGGATCACTGCATCTCAGCATGCCACACTATCAATCCATATCGTACCACTGATTTCTGCCAATATATAACCTCTGAGCTCATATGTCTCAGAGAAGGGCGTTAAGCAAGAGAATAAATTCTCCGCCGCCAAACAGATATATATTTAGCAGAGATCAACAAATACAATATAAAGGAATACAATGTCAGACACACCATCCATTTACAAGTCCGTTCTAGGTCTGAACGAAACCGGAGGCACTTTCCTCGCATATCCATCCATCTCCAAGTACATCTGGACGACCACCAACTATTTCCATCCTCTTGGGTGTACAGCCCAATCAGGTTCGTCAGTAATTATACAAACGATGTGAAGACTTCCGGTCTTCGACCACCGTCTTCATCTTCGACTTATCGTCGAATTGGTTATTCAGAATGGGTGTAAACCCGAACTTTCCGAACAACTCGCGTATATTAAAACAAATGTTACACAAACACAACATACGCCTCATTCCAATTCAGAATATTCTTTTGTTCACAAAAAAACACATTTTTAGGGAAAGGTTCCCATTAATTTTAACCAAGATAAATTCTTTAAAATTTATCCTTTAATCTTCCTTTGGATGTCGTTTCAAACCAAATTATGGTTTTCTGAACTAGTCGAGATTAGTGAACCACACCGAAGTAATTATTTATTTTATTTCCCAATCCCAACCTATTCATCCCATGAAGCAAAACTGGTAATACTCCATATCTAATACTATGGTGTTATCGGTAAGATTAATTACCATTTCACGTTCAAATCTAATTAAAGATTTAACTATCGCTTTGGAGAAAAACTGGCGATACTCCATTCTCGCCCATTTCTAAATTTGATAATTTAGATTATCCATTCACATTTCAATTTAATTGCAGATTTGTTAAAACTCCTTTTACTGGGTTAAAGAACTAGTGTTATTTAAAACACAGTTCACGACAAACCCAAATCACATTATATTTATTATTGGGTTAAAGAACTAGTGTTATTTAAAACACAGTTCACGATAAACCCATTTCAAATCCAATCAAATATATTAGAAATTCCGATTATTTAAAACCCCTTTTTAAATCTAATTTATTTATTTAAAAATAATTGGGTTTTAAATTTAGTTCAAAACTAGTTCATTTCGATAAAAATCCATTTTTATCTTTACAAATATGGAGTTTTTCGTCCCAATTTTCCCAAATCATTTCTTATGATTTTACACAAATTATTACTATTTTTAATAATTTTATCAAGGCCCGTACAGTCGATTTCCATCAACGGCCATCGAACCGCACTTACAGCGACCTTTTTCAAAATTGATTTGGACGTATCTCCAAATCCAACCGTTAGATTTTGAATTTCAAATATTCGTTAGAAAGCCCTTTTCGATACGAACCCAACGGTTCCGGTTTTAGGAGAATCCGACGGTCGGATCTCCCGTAATGTCCGTTTGAAATAAATGGTCGAAATTCACGAACTGCCGCGGCGCGGCGCGTTCTATTCAGGCCATTATATTATATATATTATATATATAATATATATTTCGTCGATTTCTATTTAAAACGAATTATATACATCGTTTTAAATTCGTTTCAAAAACAATTTCAACTTCCATTTCAATTCAAATCAAAATTGAATTTTTCCTTATAAATTCGTTTTAAAATTCATTTCTATTCAATTCAAATTTCAATTCAATTTGAATTCATTTCAATTTGTTTTCAATTCAATTCGAATTCGTTTTCTATTCAATTGAAATCAAATTCGTTATATATTCAATTGAAATTCGTTTTCTAATCAATTTAAATTCAATTCATTTGCTATTCAATTCAAATTCAATTTCATTTCAAAATATTCGATTTCGAAATCACTTTTCAATATTCATTTTAAAATGAATAAAATCGATATAAATATCGTTCACGTCAAAATGGCGTCAATCTAATCAACACGGCTTCATATATTTCTATTTTCAAATATTCTATTTCAAATATTTCTTTTTCAAATATTTCTATTTCAAATATTTCTATTTCAAATATTTCTTTTTCAAATATTTCTATTTCAAATATTTCTTTTTCAAATATTTCTTTTTCAAATATTTCTTTCATTAAAATATTTCGTTCAACACATGACTAATCTCAACGGATGAGTACTGTCAACACATGAACCTTTATTTTATATTGATAAAGATGTAAATTTTATTATTAATATATTTCGTTCAACACATGACTAATCTCAACGGATGAGTACAGTCAACACATGAACCTTTATATTATAATATTCTTTGTTTTCTAAATTGGAATGAGGTCCAATCAATCACCATATAATGTTAATTATATGGATTTTCATACATCACACGTATGTAATAGCATTGAAAAATAATCAACCATCAACCAAAGTGCACTACACTGTATAAGCATCAAATATAGATATCTAACGCTTATAACAGCCTGTCAATCAATCGATCGACATATTCAATAAATCAGGATGAGTGAACTTCAAATTTCATCCCAGCACCCGTGTGGGGTTTCAAACAATCAAACACAGATTTTTATTTGTGCAGTTGGGCGATGTGTAAAATTTATCGTCCCAATCAATGTCATTCAAATAGGTGTACATAAACAAACCGTCCGGTTTGTAAATGAATATTTTATTTTATTCACATCACGTTAAAAATTATATTTTTAACGATAAAACATTTTATTTTAACACATGAATTTCTATTCAGTTCATTCTTTAAATAAAATGATATTTTCATTTTTCTAACTTATTTTAGAAAATTTCGGCGGCATAACGGCACGATACTAGAAACGGGACGAGGCCTAGCCTTATCCTCGGTCTAGTGAAGGCCCACGCCATTCACACATCAATCAAATTCACCAAATAACCAAATTAAAATCTAATCATCTAACTAATTTATGCAACCAAACAAACAAGTCCATGGTCTGTGGACGATTGTGTCGGGTGCTACTAAGCACCGTCTGCATCCTAGTATATATATATATAACTAGAAAAGAAATTGAAGAGTGAGAAATTCTCACCGAAAGCTATCCCAACATCTTGACTCTTCTTTTGATAGAAATCTTCATCGTTATCGTATTTTTGTCACCTTAGTTGCCCGTATTCTCTACATATGTAAAAATCGAATTTTCACTTCGCTATTCAATATATAAAAATCGAATTTTTACTTTGTTATTCAATATATAAAACAGGAAAATGGGCTGGAGGAAGTTTTGCTATATTTTTTTGGGCCTACGGACGCGGCTATTTATTTTTCGTTTCAAGGATGCGGTGTTTAAAATTTTGTTTAAAGGAAAAATAGTCGGTAAGATTTAAATTCTTATTACTTTTTTCTAAACGTCATTGCTGATCATCTTCAACCTCCTGTCTCGATTCAAGACGATTGCACACTTTTTTTATTTTTGATTCGATTTCTCCATTGTCACTCGATCTTTGTCTTCTTTTTTTATTGTAGATCTTCATTGGCGATTTCGATCTTCATCAAACAATCTTGCTAAATTCAGGTATGTTGTTTTTATTTCTTTCGACTATTTTTAATTTTCATATCTTTTCTCATCTAGGTTATACGGCAATTTCTTCTTCCATTTGTAAATCTCGACTTTGGATTTATATAAATGGAGAAGTAAGATTTTTATGCCTGTTTTTATATTTCTTCACGTATGTTTATTGTTTTATAGTTTTAACTTCCTTCGATCGTTCCTGTGGATTTTATTTGTGGTTTGTTAATTTATGCTATGTTTGTATTGCATTCTTTACTGTAGTATTCATGTTCAGTTTAATTTTGCCGTGATGTATTCATTTACGATATGTTTTTTAAATTAATTTATTCTTGTTTAATTCAACAGTAAGATTGATTATATATTTTTTATGGTATGTTAATTTAGCATTTGGTATTACTGTTTTGTTCTTTACAGTATTTTAATTGGATTTAATTTTTTCCAGTTCTGATACGATCAATAATGAAGCAAACAACGTGCTTGTTATTTTTGAACATAACGAGAACTGTTATTCAACTCGACTTACCATAGGCTCTTCTTTATTTGGTGTTAAGAGTGAAATATGTTATGTTTGGCAACACCTTAATCCGTTTTCCATTGAGCTATCTTACGTTCTTGAGAATAAGAATATAAGTATGGACACTGATTCAGACTTGCTTAGCATTTTGTGTTTTCTCATTTTTAAGAAGAGTCAATATTTTAAGTTTACGTTTAAGAAGAATGTTGGTGCTATGGAAGCTGATATTGGTAGCTGTGGTTTGGGTTCTACAAGTGTACAAAGCACTTCGATTGGCAGTAATTCTGGAACAAATTGTCAATCACATGCCGATTCACCACATTATTTGAAAGATATACTAAAGAAAGGTTCTCAGAAAAATATTGTGGATTTTCTTGGTTTTTGTTTTAATGGGGCTGAGGATTTTAGGGAGTTTTTAATGGCATATCAAATAAAGAATGGTTATGATTTGATTTTTGTTAGAAACTCTCCCGATAGAATTTCTGTTAATTGCTCTTGGATTAACGATGGTTGTAAGTTTTATCTTAATGCTTCTTCGGATCCGGGTATACTTTCTCGGTTTTTTATTAGAACGTACAATTTTGATCATTCATGTGGAGCGGGTCTTAGAGATGTCAATAAAGTTACTATTTCAAGTAGATTTGTTAAATCTTTAATTGTGGATCAAATTCGTGATGCTCCTATGAAGAAGCCAAAGGATATCATAAAGGAATTTAGAAGAGAGTATAATTTCAATCTTTCATACTATTATGCGTATAGCGGAAAACAGTTGGCGTTGAAAGAGATATATGGGGATGATGCAATGTCGTATAATGATTTGGGTTGGTATATGGAGGCATTGCAAAAGTATAATCCTGGTAGTTATGTGTCTATAGATGTTGATTCGTCAACCAATCAGTTTGAGAGAGTTTGTATTGCTTTTGGTGCTTGCTTGCTTGGTTTTAAACACTGTCGACCATTAATATTTTTGGATGCTGCTCATTTGAAGGGAAGACCTGGAGTTTTGTTAGCTGCTACTTCTAAAAATGCTAACCAAGGTATATGTTTCATTTTACTTTTCTTTTTCTTTTTTTTGGTTATTTTTGTAGTTATGATATGTGAAACTATTATTGTTCTACACATCACTTAATTTTAATGCAACAATGCTTACAATAGATTTGTTCGCTTCATTTATTACTGCTTCTATTGGAAGTGTCTGGAGTACTAATGTTTGGACAGTAAGGTGCTAAAAGACTGATATATAATATATGATATGTTCATTTATCATTTTGAGTCTAATTCAATTGTGCCTGTCATATATTACTATCATTTAATTCAAGTTTGATGTTTAATGTGGTTCATGTATCTTTGTATTGAGAAGTCCTTAATTATTTATTTTGCAGGTTTCTTTCCTCTTGCTATGGGTATTGTTTCACATGAAAACGAATCTAACTGGTCTTGGTTTTTGTCCCATTTGAAAGAAATGCTAAATGAAGACCGGTCTCTAGTTTTTATGTCTGATCGTCATTGGGGTCTCATTTTAGGTGTTCCTAAAATATTTCCTTCTTCATATCATAGCTATTGTTTGCTTCACATGGAACAAAATATTGGTAGTGTTGTGAAGGCAGCTAAAGGTGATTCTTCTGTTGTAGAGTTATTCAAACTTTGTGCTAGAGCTTCTAATATGTATGATTTTGAGCGATACCTTTCTAAATTTAAGGATATTGGGGGTACGGCTGCAGAAAATTTTCTACAAGATAAACCATTTGATCATTGGGCAGATTTGTTTTTTCAAGGAAAGCGGTATGGTGAATATTCTTCAAATGTTGCAGAAAGCTTCAACTCTTGGATTTTGGAAGATAGAGTAATGCCTATAACTTCTTGTTTGGATGGTATTCGAGTGAAAGTTATGGAGCAAATGGCTAGGCGAAGAGAAGAATGTCGTTTGTGGACGACGACTCTTTGTCCTGTTATGGAGGAACGCTTGTCTAAGTTAGTAGATGATGGCTTCGGTTGGGATGTTTTCAAGTCTTCGGACTTTGTGTTTGAAGTAAAATCCCCTAAGTCTCATATTGTTGACCTCAGAAATCATTTATGTAGCTGTAATCAATGGAGAGTTACTGGTATTCCATGTGCACATGCAGTCAAGTGTATTAATAAGTCTAGGTTATCAGTTTATGACTTTGTGGAGGAATATTTTACTGTTAGTGCTTTCAGTTCTTCATATGCTTATGCTATCAATCCAATTCCAGATTTTGATAAGCCAACGGTTGTTGAAAATGATGTTTTGATTAAGCCTCCTAAACAAGTTCGTGGTGCAGGAAGACCATCTACAAAGAGGCGTGGTGGATTTGGATATTCTCAAAATAAAAGAAACAGATGCAGTCATTGTAATGAAGTTGGCCACAGTAAAAGGAACTGTCTTGCTTCTTCTAAAATTAAAAAAAAAATCATGTTATTTGTTAGTGTAACAGACTTTTTTTTATTGTAAAGCTGTTACAGCTTATTGTATATTGAAGTCAGTATTTGTGAATTGTTTGCAAAATAAAAAATGAAGTGTTATGTTGTCTGTTTTGTTTAATTTTTAATGTCTGGTAATGTCTAATGTCTTTTGCTTTGAAGTCATTTTTTTTAATTCAGGTTATTTTATCATTGCTAACTGTACTTTAGTTCAGTGCATGATTTCAGCATTTCATTTTTACCAATTCTTTTCAATGCTACCTGTACTTATCATTTTTGTTGAATGATAGTTGTAACCAGCATTCCTTTTATCATTGGTATGCATCTTGTATGAAATACTTTTAATGGATCAGCCAATAGGCTTAATACTACAAGCTGTTATATCTCATATGCTCTTTTATTAGGAAAACTCTTAACCTATTTGAGGTTAAGTTATGATGTGCTGATATGGTGGACAGCATGGGAAGCCTACTGTAAAAATGAATTAAATGTTTACATTATTTGGTGAATTTAAGGTTGTTTTGTTCAATTATAATTGTAATTTAGATGAATTCGTGAGTTTATTATATGAGCCTATTTGTAGTTAACATTTCAGTTGAATGCTAAATTTAACAAGCATTCCATTATAAGTAGTATGCATTTTACGTGATATATAATTTCAACGCTTAAAACTCTAATCAGAGTTTCTATTTACCATAATTATACCGAAATGTCATAACAGAATTTTATTTTCACATAATGCTAGTTTTACATAGCATTTCAATATAAACTATTGTCACCACATGAAAAATACAGAAAACGTATTCAAATTCACGTGACAATTAATTTGCATATACTCTCAGTAGTTCACACAACAAAAGTACAATGAAAACAGACAATTAAAATTTTAATCCATCAATTACAATCCTATTTGAGCAGTTCCTACGGACAAATTAAAATCAGTAGAAAATTTGTAAGACTATCTATCATTAGTTGTTATCAGCAACAGCTTTACTCATCATCATGTTTAGTGTTTGTTTGGTGACCAACTGTATTTCGTGTCGTTCAGTACATCAAAAGCAACCTGTAGCTCTTAGCATTCTTATGGTCTCTTTTGTGTATCTCGGCGGCAATTCTTCCTTATCCAACTTTTTTATGTTTGTCATCACGATGAAACCACAATCAAGTCTGTATCAAATGTAGAGATAGTAGTTAATATTACATATAAATGAATGCTAAATTAAGTTATCATTCTTTACTTCAAATGTAGAGATAGTAGTTAATATTACAGTACAAACTAATGCTAAATTAAGTTATCATTCTTTACTTTAAATGTAGAGATAGTCATTAATATCAAATGCGGATATAGTAGTTAATATTCCATAGTTCAACAGTGGCAGTGTTAAGTTTCATTATCATCCACCCTTTTGTCAAATTTTTCCTAAAATATTACTCCTTTAACAAACTACAGTTATTCGTATTTTCCGAGCCTATGGCCTGGCTTATCCAATAGTTTATATAAGCTGTTCAGCGATTTCAGTTCAAAAGCACATCCTATACATCAACATCAACCATATATCAATCCTAACTAAGTAATACCAAAAGCAATGATTTTTTAAACATCTTCAATAAACCACTGAATTTTCTATACTCTGCATATACTAAACAATTTACATGTGCATCATCTCATGTTAGGAAGAAACTCTTCATACTAGGTTGAACCATTGCTCAAATCCTAGTGTAAACAATCATTTGGGTTTTGATAAATGTATATGCAGTAAAAAGTATAGATGACAGCTTGAACTGTCATTACTAATTTTATGCTCATTGTATTTTTCAGTTGAATGTTTTGCTATGATTTTGATCATCACGAATTGTCAGCTGTATTTTTGAAAATAAAAACAATAATTGGATAAACATACACTATCATCCCATAATCTCTTATGATGCATGTAAATCAAATGATATATTGAATTATCATTCAATTATTGTACATATCTCTAATTATTGTCTAATGTTTATTAAAGATTGATATTCTACTTTCATGTATTATCTATCAATGCATCATAACACATACATTTAATAAATTGTGAATAAAATAAGTAACTTACGAATCAGAATCTTGCGGTGGACTTTTAGGCTGCTGCACTGTTGGTTTGTTGAATTTCTTGTTCATTATACCTTCTTTTACCCACGCATCCTTGAACAGCGACTCAATCAAATTTTTCTGCAAAATATATATATATATATTAGTGTTGACTTTTACTTGTAGAGTTTAAAAAAAAATAAGAACTCTCTTACAGTGATGATGGCTTGGTTATAGCTGGGGTTTGATGTCCTTGTTGATCTGGTTTTCGGTTTTTTTGAGTCGTAATGACTCCACTGCATTGTTTCATAATTTAGTACCAACAAGGTCCAATGGTTTCCGAAATGCAGAGGGAAGTACATTTTATCGCACAACTCATCTTTAACAATCTTTTGTATTGTTGGCATGACTATGTCATTGATCACTGTTTTCTGATCATTTGTTATAGCATTCTGCATAATCATATGTATTAGAACAGAGTTTTTTTTAAAGCATTTATAATTTAATGCTATGCTTACCATCATGATTGTAGTGAAGTAATAATTATGCTGGTACATTTCTTGATTGTAGTAAAACCAGTCAATCAGCTGTTTAACCAAAGAAAGGAAGTTTTAAGTGAATGCTAGTTCTAACTATCATTCTATCATCCTATACACATATGCACTAAAAACTGTTAATGATAGTTTCAATTATCATTCTCTCATTCTATACATTTACAGGTATTTAACATATAGCGATGCAACTTCTAGCTTTCATTCCGCTATTCAATTCATATATATAGTAAGAATACTGCTCAAAATATATGAAAAGATGAATGATATGTATAACAATCATTATCAAATTTTGTACACCATATTACTCTTTTTTTTACTGTCAAAATTCTAGTTTGATATATACCTGACCGTCGGTAAGCCCATCATAAAGAACATCCTCTAGCATTGATTACACTATAGTTATTCCTCCTTGGTTTCCTTCGTCTTTGTGGTATGCTATAGTGCTGCAATTGATTGTCAACATTTTATAAGTCAGTTTTTTATTGAAAGCTTACAATGTTGCAAATATAAAGAAAGAAAACAAGTTACAAATGTTACTTCTCATTTTCGTTGAATTTGAAGAAAGTGATAATCTTTTGTTGCTGTGCTGTAGTCAATAATTTCAGGATATGACTTTTTGTGATATCTTTGCTTTTGTAAGCTTTTCTTGTTGGAGAATATCTACAAATATCAATTATATTTTCATTTTCATGTGTTTTAGATTTAGTTTCAGTTTCTTCTTCATAATCAGACTGTTCATTTTTTTTTCTTTCTCTTGTTCAGTTTGGTCACTTTCTTCAGCTTCTTCAACGTCTTTAGCTTCTTCAACCTCTTCAGCTTCTTCATGATTTTCACCTTCTTTATTTTCACCAACATCATTTTCTTCAACTTTGTCATCTTCACCTTTTTTATTTTCACCTACATCATCTTCTTCAACTTCATCATCTTCACCTTCTTTATTTTCTTCAACTTTTGTTTCCTTCTTTTTATATTTTTTCCTTTGAATAAATTTGTACTGGGATTTCGAATCAAATGTACTCGTTCGTTTGCGGCTTTTAACCCTCTCAACTAAAGAGCTTGGTTTTTTCATTGGTTTTGCATTCTTTTTCAGGATTTCCCTTTTTTCCTTTGAACTTTTGTGTTTATCCTCTTGTTTTTTCCTAGTTTCGAGGACTTCACCACTTGTGTCTTGTTTTTTTCCTTGTTGCATCATTAGCATTTGCTGTGTTACTTCAAGATTAAATGTTGGTGGTTCTACTTCTTGTATTTTTTTTGATACCAACATAGTTACTTTCTTTTTTAGCTCTACCACAAGGGCTTCAGCATCCCTTCTTTTTTGCTTCTCAATTTCAAATTCTTCTTCATTCTTCTTTAATTTCTGTTCCAAATCCTTGTTATACTGTTGCAAAGACTCCACTTGTTTGCTCAATGTCTCTATCAGATTATTTGTTGGTTGCATATCTGTGTGTTCATTGGTTTCAATTTGCAGATGTTGATGGTGGGGGATTTTTTCAAGAAGAGCTTTTTCATCTTCTGATATGTTTCTAAATTCAACAAATATCTGTATAACATATATAAAAATGACTGAGTAACACCCAATAAATTAACTAATGCTATGTGTACTTGTCATTCTCCATTTGATGCTATATATAACTATCATTCTTCAGAATTAAGTACATTGCATTCTATTTTTGCATTAACGATAAATTTAACTATCATTTAGACTATGAATGTACTATAATAACATGACTACTATCACTATATTCCAATTTAACATTTATTGTATGTATCTAGTTTTTTTGTGTGTTAAAATATACCTTTTCATCATCCATGTTTGACAAAATATTTCTTGATACAACCTTCTTTAAGCTAGAAATATTCCATCTTCCAAATCTTGGCAATGTTGAAGAGTAGTTTGGCAACGGAGATATCAATCTAACATGCTCGCATAGAAAAAACTGAAAATAAAATTTTATTTGTTAAAACATAGAATATGCATAATTTAATTTATAGTAATAAATGCATAAATATAAAGTTAAAATAATGTACTTACCATTGGAAGCATGGAACAACCCGGCATGCTTCTTGGCTTTGTTTTAAAAGCCGTCAAAGATCTAATCAAAGAATAATGGATTGAAACTGGCCAATATATTAAGTTCATTTTCCTTATATCAATGATATAAGGAATGTATCCCCATGGCAGAATTCTTTGACTATCGGGAAAAAAGAAGGTGATCATTGCAAGAATGACGAATAGTTTCGGAAAATCGGTTTCATTTTCAGTTTTTTTGTCTCCAACACATTGTTTATTTTGGAAATTGTAAGGTCTTTCGAGATATTCTCTACGTTACCAAAATTTCTTAAAACAAAGTCTTTACAATTTTCTGGAAGAACTTGAAAACTCATTTTAGGTGCTGGAAACAAGTTAATTCCATACATAGGTAATCCGAAAAGAATTGAAATATCCTCTGGTTTCAATTTTAGAAAAACATTCCCAATTTTGAAAGCTTGTTTCTCAATAGAAAATGTTTCTACTATATCATCTAAGGTTGTAGATGATTTAGTGAAAGCCGAAATGGTTAAAATTTGTTTGAAAAAGACATGAACAAACTTTTCAAATGGGGTTTGATTTAAAAAATTGAACTGATTTGCAAGATTATCACCTTTTTGGATAATTTTTTGGAAAATTTTTATTATAGGCAGCAAGCTGCAACGATATTGGACTTTTTCTTGAGATGCCTTTTTTGCTTTTTTCGTTGTTGCTGCCTTTAACTTCTTCATTTCTTTCCCTGTTGATTCCTGCACAATATTTTTTTTGAATGAATCAATGTACATATAATTAATTTTAACGCTATTTACACCTATCGTTAGTAAACAAGTATATGATATGTGAAACTATCATTTCCAATGTCATGTATATCATTAGTAAACAATAATATGATATATGAATCTATCATTCCAAATGTCATTTGCATGTCTACCATTAGCACCCAGTATATGATATATGAAACTATCATTATGAATGTTAACTTCATTTATCACTAGAACCTTATATGATAAGTGAAACTTTCATTCACATCTATCAATAGCACTCAAGTATAAGTAAAGGGAAAGTTACATTTATCACTAGTACCCAAGTAATAATGTGTAAAAAAAAGAGTAATATAGTGTACAAGATTTGATAAAGATTAAGACGTAGAGGGAACAAAGACGGGTGAAGTATCATCAGTAAGTGGATGAGAAATACTAAGTTTGGTTGCAAATATTTAAGACTATTAGGTCAATAATTGTAGGCTTGCTGCCTTTATTTAATTCGTTATGGAGGATGAATTTACATAGTGCATGTGTTTACATGTGTATATGTGAATATAAAAGACAGCAGAAGATCAACACAGGAAAAAATTAAGTTAATAACAAATGTACCTTATCTCGTTTTCTTTTCTCCAATGCAGTTGTCTTTTTTCCCTTTGAAGTTGCTAGTGACAACTTTGTCGAAACAACCTGATTTTCATTTTCCATCATGAATCATTACACAATAAAAAAACATTAAACAATATGACATATTCGACTATAAGTACGTAATGCTATATTTGTCTACCATTTTTTTTTTCAAAGCTGAATTTACTTATAAATCCATAGCTATCTATCTAATTTTTTTTTTATAGATCATTCCACATAGAGCACACAGCAAAACAATTTGACGTATTCAACTAAACTTTTTCCATGATATGTTTGTATATCATTTTTTTAATGCTATGTTTACACATCATTCTACAACTATGCATATAAAAATTCTGTACAATGCTTGCAACTAATAATATGATATATTGAACTATCATTTTAATAATACGTATAATGCTTCCAAAAAATGAATGATATGTGTGTATATCATTTATCATTCCCCATAGAGCACACAGCAAAACAATTTGACGTATTCAACTAAACTTTTTCCATGATATGTTTGTATATCATTTTTTTAATGCTATGTTTACACATCATTCTACAACTATGCATATAAAAATTCTGTACAATGCTTGCAACTAATAATATGATATATTGAACTATCATTTTAATAATACGTATAATGCTTCCAAAAAATGAATGATATGTGTGTATATCATTTATCATTCCCCATAGAGCACACAGCAAAACAATTTGACGTATTCAACTAAACTTTTTCCATGATATGTTTGTATATCATTTTTTTAATGCTATGTTTACACATCATTCTACAACTATGCATATAAAAATTCTGTACAATGCTTGCAACTAATAATATGATATATTGAACTATCATTTTAATAATACGTATAATGCTTCCAAAAAATGAATGATATGTGTGTATATCATTTATCATTCCCCATAGAGCACACAGCAAAACACACTTTTAAATTTGTGTATCAACTTTCATATCCTATGTGTTAGTTAGTATGCTTTAAAATTATAATGCTATATTCAGCTATCATTTAGCATATTCTATGCATGCTAGTTCACTTTACTAATATAATGCTATATTCAAACATTACTTTGCAAATTCTACACGTGTTAACTCACTTCACAAATACAAATGATATTCAACTATCATTCATTATACTTTATACATGATATCTCACTTTAAAAGTACAATGTTATATTCAACTATCATTTAGCATATTGTACATAAGTTATTTCACTTTGAAAAATACAATACTAAATTCAACTATCATTTAACATATTTTATACATGCTAAGTCACTTTATGAATACAATGCTATATACAACTATCATTTTTTATATTTTATGCATGTAATTCACTTTAAAAATATGATGCTATATTTAACTATCATGTAATGTATTCTACACATGCTAATTCAATTTAAAAAATACAATGCTAAATTCAAATATCATTTTATAGTTTATACATGCTAGTACATTTTTTATTATAATGATATATTTAACTGTTATTGAGCATACTACACATGTTCCCTGTTTGTTTTTATAGTATAAATGATATATACAAGCTAATTCTTTTTTAAACATAGTCATATTCAACTATTATAATGCTAGATCACTTTAAAAGATGCAATGCTAAATTCAACTATCATTATTCATATTTTATATACAATACTATTTTTTTGACCATCAATCATTGAACATCTTGATAGCTAAATAATCATTAGTGGTCTCACTGAGATAGACACAGGAATTAATTGTACGCGCACTATACTCATCTAGAATCTAAAAGTAACAAAAGTAAAAATGGAATGTTATATACATCTAGCATTACACTTTAGCAAATTCAACAACAGTCTAAAACTAACTAAAAAATCAATAAACACAACATTTAATATCTCGATGAGCATACTGCATTGTTTTAATGCTATGTTTAGGTTTCATTCTACATTTACGCATATAACATTTCTGTATAATGCTTGCAAATAATAATATGACATATTGAACTATCATTTTAACATGATATATTTCTATAAAAAATATAGATCTAATGTTATACCTTTGATATCCTTTTCCTACTGATTATTTCATCGCACAACTCTTGTTGCTTTAGTTGGTCTTGTTTCTCGGTCTCAGCTGTGAGTAATCTTTTCGGTTTTCTTCTTTTTCCCTGAATATTACTCGAATCGACTGGTTTTGACGTTCGTGGAGAAGACCTAGTGCTTGGAGAAACTGGTTTTGATGTTCGTGGAGAAGACCCAGATCTTGGAGAAACCCTAGTTTTGGAGAGATTTGAATCTTCGGGTTTATGTGTAAAATCTGAGGAAGTCGGCGAATTCTCTTCCATTGCTAGAGTCGATTGCGTGAGAAACCTGAAGTTTGATAAGAGAATTATTTTAGAGCGAGAGTAGGGCTGCCATTTTTAGTGAAGATTGAAAAAGTAATTTTGTAGAAGAAAATAAAAGTAATGAATTCACGATGGAGAATTTGCCGCATGTCCTTCAGACGGAAGTTAAAACTTAACGTCCGTTAAATTTAAATATTATTAAACTTTTTCCTTTAAACTAATTTTCTCTATATAAAAATCGAATTTTTACTTTGCTATTCAATATATAAAAATCCCATTTTTACTTTGCTATTCAATATATAAAAATCGAATTTTTACTATGTTATTCAATATATAAAAATCGAATTTTTACTATGTTATTCAATATATAAAAATCCCATTTTTACTTCGCTATACTCTACATAAAGATTTCGCCTTTTCAAAAATATAGATTTCGCCTTTATAAAAAATATAGATTTCGCCTTTATAAAAATACCACTTTATTTCAAACGTATATATAATAAAAATCAGATTTTTTTTCGCTACATATACAAAGATGATATTTTTATATTCTCTATCTCATAAAGATTACATTTTTATAGTTCCTACTATGTAAAAATCATATTTTTAACCCATAACATATGTAAAAATCACATCTTTCTCCATTTAAAAATATCGTCTTTCTTCCTTTAAAAATCTAATCTTTTTCTATTTCAAAATCTCGTCTTTTCTATTTTAAAAATCTCGTCTTTTCTATTTTTCATATATAAATCATTCGATTTTTATTCTACACATCATATAAAAATTATATTTTATTTTCTACTCTATATAAAAATCGCAGCTTTTACACATTAAAAATCCGATCTTTATATGAATAAAGATCACAGCTTTATACCATAAAAAAAATCCGATCTTTCAGGAATTAAAAATCTAATCTTTTACGAAGAAAAAAAAATCAAATCTTTTTAAATATAAAAATCAAATTCTTTTTAAGCGATAAAAATCAAATCTACAGTTCAAAACTATACAAAAATCAGTTTTTAAAGCTAACAAAAAATCAGGTTTAAACTAAATTAAAAATCAGGTTTTTAAAGCCAACAAAATTCAGGTTTAAACTAAATTAAAAATCAGGTTTAGACTCACTGTATTTGAACTGAACAGGGGCAGGGACTCTTCATCGTCGGCGCTTCAGAGGGGGGAATGTCGGAGCGTCGCGGCGGGTCGGAGGTGACGGAGCCGTGCTCGACGGAGGCGGTGGAAGCCAGGCGCGGCTAAAATCGAGGGCTTGGGGTTCGTCTGGCGCGGGGGTCTAAGCAGGAAGGAGAAGGACGGAGGAGCAGGAGGGGGAGGTCTGGGCGGAGGCGCGAGGTGGTGGTTGTAGAAGAGGGGCGATGGGCGGTAGTTAGGGTTCTTTTTTTTCTTTTCTGAATTTTGATCTGTGACGGGGGGGGGGGGGGGCAGCAGTTTATAAGGGGAGGAGGGAGAGAAAGTTTACTTTTTTAATTTATTTAATTATTTTATTTTGCAAAGAGTTGACTTTTACATACGAACTCGAAACGAGGCCCACCGCCTATCGTCCACAGCGTTTTACCCCCATTCCGAACACAATGGGATATGTATCGCAAGCTGATTCGATCGTTACAATCAATTTCCGTTAAAATCAACATATAACTCTATATATTGAATTTGAACGCGTATTTCAATTTACCGGGGTCACATACTAACTTGAAAAATTCCAGAAAAATATTTTCTAGCTTTGTATTGACGATACGGTCCTAACAAAACTAGTTTCGTCGAATTCTGAGACCGTTTGAAAAATGGCCAATTTCCAGTCGATTAAAATCAACTGAAACTGGTCAAACGCGTTTTCCTTCGCCACGCTCACATATTGATTCGAAAAATTATGAAATTTGGAATCTAGCAATAATTTGACACTGCGGATCCAACAAAAGTGGTTTCGTCGAAATCCGAGGTCGTTCGCAAAATTTCCATTTTCAAGGGCCTGAATTCCATAGCGACTATTCAGAATTTTCAACTGGACATATCTTTTGATTCCCGCTATGAAAATTTGATTTTTCGAATTCGTTGGAAATATATTATCAAACAGATCCTAATGTTTTTGGTTTCACTAAAATCCGGATTGTTTTGCACCCGGTACATCCAATTGAAGTTTGAAATCGAATTATCGAACTACCGCGCCATTTTCAATTCTATTTATAATTATATATAATTATTTATATTCTAACGACGACGTATATAAAAATATACGTTCGAATTACATTCAAAATAAATTTCTCGTCAATATTATTTAAAATAATCTATTTTAAATATTCAAAATTCGCTAAAATTGCCAAAACAAAAATTTTAAACTGGCCCAGATTTTTCGGGTTATTACAATCTCCCCCACTTAAAACTTTTCGTCCCCGAGAAGGAACGAAGTCGAAAGTGGTTTGATTAATCAACTCTACGTTCGATCTGGCTTCCATTCTCCAACCTTTCAGTTTCTGAGAATTTTCAAATTTTCAAAAATTTGGCTAACACCCTAAATTTTCGAAAAATTTCGCCATAACCTCCCCTGCACCGGGAGCCACGGGAAAATCCCGAAATTGCCATATAGGCCTTCTGATCTCAAAAAGAAAAAGAAAAAGCCAAGCGGCTAGCCAATCGGCTCATAAAATCATCATCACCCAAACAAAACAGTAAACTATAGTAAACATGTACCTATTTGTCGGGCAAACAAATTTTATTCTCTGCTCTAGCCGCCTTGCTATGACCTGTTCAATGTAAGTACTTGTATATGTAAGCAAATGCGACTAATTTTCGATACAATTCAATATTTGGTGCAATTAGGCATAAATAGTTCAAAATTATCAAACAAATAAACAAACAACACAAACATCAATCGATTAGTGAATTAGAGTTTCAAATTCATAAAATTTGATACATATACAAAAATCATGTTTTTGATGCCAATTCACAACAAAGTGTTCTAGCTATATAATTTTTGGTTCTCACACCAGTCTAATGGGAATATATAGAAGTCACACCTTCGAAACACGAACATAAATTCTGATGATGATGCGTCAATCATCAGAATCAGGTCCGGGCGACTAGAGTGTGATTCTATATCTATCTAATATATTAAAACATCGAATATACGTTCATGACGCATATATGCAAAACCTTTATATACTAGATTGTCCATATTCAAAATAAATAAATAATCAAATACGTTTAAAACGATTTAAATTCTCAAAACAAAATTGTTTTCATTTGAAAAATATACTCTTCACACTCGTTCTAGGATACTATTGATCCTATCTCTAACGAGTCATTCTAATTGGATATTACTAATCCAATATCTGATGAATTCTTTCGTATGGTTCTAATGTGTCTTGTTCTCGAGCTCTGTAAACCAAAGCTCTGATACCAAATGAAGCGACCCGAAACTTCCCCGGTCTCCGAAGAGATGAGAAAGAACGAATTACTGTGAGGACAAGACAAATCAGAACACAAACAGAAGAACATTTCATTGTTATTACAACAATTCCATCAGATACAAGAATATACAGAGTATAAATGAATATTATACATTCGAATAAATATCAGAGATTACAATTAATTATATAACAGCGGAAAATAGGGGCACCCAGAGTTTAGGTTAAAACAATAAACTCCAGGTCAGTCATGTGACTGGTGTGAGAACTAAAACAGTTATTTAAAACTTTACTTTAAAAGCGAGTAATTCAAGGGACCACGCCGTATAACACGGAACGGACTTCCTCCCAAGAATACTAGTGCATAGAATAAACAGCGCAATGCTTTTTCGAAAAATGAAGCTATTATAAGACCCAGGTCCCATCACACAATGCAACGCAAGCCGGAGGATAGGGTTTTCCCTTATAATAGCCAAACATGCTTGGTACGTTTAAAACAAATCATTTGATACTATAATATGTGTATAGTGTCAAAACAATTTCAATCATAAATATAAATCATACACGACATAGCTACCATCTACTATGTCGCCATACTAGTTCTACAATTAAAACCGCAATACACGTATTGGAAATTGGATTTCCATCATGATGGCTCCTGATTCGAAAGATCGATCGCGTAATGCAATTCACCACGGCTTACGTTCCCACAAGAGAAAACACCGTCTGCACATCCGCACATTTGGGACCAGAGTACCACCGCGGCTTACGTCCCAGCGAGAGAAAACACCGCCTACTCTATATATCCCTGAGCACTAGGCTCATCTCGGTCGACCGAATCCACGACACCACTAAGGTGCCCATCCACGAAAAAGCATACTGATCAAACCATCAGTTTACCACCATACCGGGGTGTGAGACTCGCGGATCAACGCTATACACAAAGCCATGCTATATCAGCTGCGGTTTGATCATCAACCACCAAACTTTGCTTTTCAACAAAAGTCCGGATCACTGCATCTCAGCATGCCACACTATCAATCCATATCGTACCACTGATTTCTGCCAATATATAACCTCTGAGCTCATATGTCTCAGAGAAGGGCGTTAAGCAAGAGAATAAATTCTCCGCCGCCAAACAGATATATATTTAGCAGAGATCAACAAATACAATATAAAGGAATACAATGTCAGACACACCATCCATTTACAAGTCCGTTCTAGGTCTGAACGAAACCGGAGGCACTTTCCTCGCATATCCATCCATCTCCAAGTACGTCTGGACGACCACCAACTATTTCCATCCTCTTGGGTGTACAGCCCAATCAGGTTCGTCAGTAATTATACAAACGATGTGAAGACTTCCGGTCTTCGACCACCGTCTTCATCTTCGACTTATCGTCGAATTGGTTATTCAGAATGGGTGTAAACCCGAACTTTCCGAACAACTCGCGTATATTAAAACAAATGTTACACAAACACAACATACGCCTCATTCCAATTCAGAATATTCTTTTGTTCACAAAAAAACACATTTTTAGGGAAAGGTTCCCATTAATTTTAACCAAGATAAATTCTTTAAAATTTATCCTTTAATCTTCCTTTGGATGTCGTTTCAAACCAAATTATGGTTTTCTGAACTAGTCGAGATTAGTGAACCACACCGAAGTAATTATTTATTTTATTTCCCAATCCCAACCTATTCATCCCATGAAGCAAAACTGGTAATACTCCATATCTAATACTATGGTGTTATCGGTAAGATTAATTACCATTTCACGTTCAAATCTAATTAAAGATTTAACTATCGCTTTGGAGCAAAACTGGCGATACTCCATTCTCGCCCATTTCTAAATTTGATAATTTAGATTATCCATTCACATTTCAATTTAATTGCAGATTTGTTAAAACTCCTTTTACTGGGTTAAAGAACTAGTGTTATTTAAAACACAGTTCACGACAAACCCAAATCACATTATATTTATTATTGGGTTAAAGAACTAGTGTTATTTAAAACACAGTTCACGATAAACCCATTTCAAATCCAATCAAATATATTAGAAATTCCGATTATTTAAAACCCCTTTTTAAATCTAATTTATTTATTTAAAAATAATTGGGTTTTAAATTTAGTTCAAAACTAGTTCATTTCGATAAAAATCCATTTTTATCTTTACAAATATGGATTTTTTCGTCCCAATTTTCCCAAATCATTTCTTATGATTTTACACAAATTACTACTATTTTTAATAATTTTATCAAGGCCCGTACAGTCGATTTCCATCAACGGCCATCGAACCGCACTTACAACGACCTTTTTCAAATTTGATTTGGACGTATCTCCAAATCCAACCGTTAGATTTTGAATTTCAAATATTCGTTAGAAAGCCCTTTTCGATACGAACCCAACGGTTCCGGTTTTAGGAGAATCCGACGGTCGGATCTCCCGTAATGTCCGTTTGAAATAAATGGTCGAAATTCACGAACTACCGCGGCGCGGCGCGTTCTATTCAGGTCATTATATTATATATATAATATATATAATATATATTTCGTCGATTTCTATTTAAAACGAATTATATACATCGTTTTAAATTCGTTTCAAAAACAATTTCAACTTCCATTTCAATTCAAATCAAAATTGAATTTTTCCTTATAAATTCGTTTTAAAATTCATTTCTATTCAATTCAAATTTCAATTCAATTTGAATTCATTTCAATTTGTTTTCAATTCAATTCGAATTCGTTTTCTATTCAATTGAAATCAAATTCGTTATATATTCAATTGAAATTCGTTTTCTAATCAATTTAAATTCAATTCATTTGCTATTCAATTCAAATTCAATTTCATTTCAAAATATTCGATTTCGAAATCACTTTTCAATATTCATTTTAAAATGAATAAAATCGATATAAATATCGTTCACGTCAAAATGGCGTCAATCTAATCAACACGGCTTCATATATTTCTATTTTCAAATATTCTATTTCAAATATTTCTTTTTCAAATATTTCTATTTCAAATATTTCTTTTTCAAATATTTCTTTTTCAAATATTTCTATTTCAAATATTTCTTTTTCAAATATTTCTTTTTCAAATATTTCTTTCATTAAAATATTTCGTTCAACACATGACTAATCTCAACGGATGAGTACTGTCAACACATGAACCTTTATTTTATATTGATAAAGATGTAAATTTTATTATTAATATATTTCGTTCAACACATGACTAATCTCAACGGATGAGTACAGTCAACACATGAACCTTTATATTATAATATTCTTTGTTTTCTAAATTGGAATGAGGCCCAATCAATCACCATATAATGTTAATTATATGGATTTTCATACATCACACGTATGTAATAGCATTGAAAAATAATCAACCATCAACCAAAGTGCACTACACTGTATAAGCATCAAATATAGATATCTAACGCTTATAACAGCATGTCAATCAATCGATCGACATATTCAATAAATCAGGATGAGTGAACTTCAAATTTCATCCCAACACCCGTGTGGGGTTTCAAACAATCAAACACATATTTTTATTTGTGCAGTTGGGCGATGTGTAAAATTTATCGTCCCAATCAATGTCATTCAAATAGGTGTACATAAACAAACCGTCCGGTTTGTAAATGAATATTTTATTTTATTCACATCACGTTAAAAATTATATTTTTAACGATAAAACATTTTATTTTAACACATGAATTTCTATTCAGTTCATTCTTTAAATAAAATGATATTTTCATTTTTCTAACTTATTTTAGAAAATTTCGGCGGCATAACGGCACGATACTAGAAACGGGACGAGGCCTAGCCTTATCCCCGGTCTAGTGAAGGCCCACGCCATTCACACATCAATCAAATTCACCAAACAACCAAATTAAAATCTAATCATCTAACTAATTTATGCAACCAAACAAACAAGTCCATGGTCTGTGGACGATTGTGTCGGGTGCTACTAAGCACCGTCTGCATCCTAGTATATATATATAACTAGAAAAGAAATTGAAGAGTGAGAAATTCTCACCGAAAGCTATCCCAACATCTTGACTCTTCTTTTGATAGAAATCTTCATCGTTATCGCATTTTTGTCACCTTCGTTGCCCGTATTCTCTACATATGTAAAAATCGAATTTTCACTTCGCTATTCAATATATAAAAATCGAATTTTTACTTTGTTATTCAATATATAAAAATCGAATTTTTACTTTGCTATTCAATATATAAAAATCTCATTTTTACTTTGCTATTCAGTATGTAAAAATCGAATTTTTACTATGTTATTCAATATATAAAAATCGAATTTTTACTATGTTATTCAATATATAAAAATCCCATTTTTACTTCGCTATACTCTACATAAAGATTTCGCCTTTTCAAAAATATAGATTTCGCCTTTATAAAAATACCACTTTATTTCAAACGTATATATAATAAAAATCAGATTTTTATTTCGCTACATATACAAAGATGATATTTTTATATTCTCTATCTCATAAAGAATACATTTTTATAGTTCCTACTATGTAAAAATCATATTTTTAACCCACAACATATGTAAAAATCACATCTTTCTCCATTTAAAAATATCGTCTTTCTTCCTTTAAAAATCTAATCTTTTTCTATTTCAAAATCTCGTCTTTTCTATTTTAAAAATCTCGTCTTTTCTATTTTTCATATATAAATAATTCGATTTTTATTCTACACATCATATAAAAATTATATTTTATTTTCTACTCTATATAAAAATCGCAGCTTTCACACATTAAAAATCCGATCTTTATATGAATAAAGATCACAGCTTTATACCATAAAAAAAATCCGATCTTTCAGGAATTAAAAATTTAATCTTTTATGAAGAAAAAAAAAATCAAATCTTTTTAAATATAAAAATCAAATTCTTTTTAAGCGATAAATATCAAATCTACAGTTCAAAACTATACAAAAATCAGTTTTTAAAGCTAACAAAAAATCAGGTTTAAACTAAATTAAAAATCGGGTTTTTAAAGCCAACAAAATTCAGGTTTAAACTAAATTAAAAATCAGGTTTAGACTCACT
Organism: Allium sativum; assembly: GCA_030737875.1. NCBI lineage: Eukaryota > Viridiplantae > Streptophyta > Magnoliopsida > Asparagales > Amaryllidaceae > Allium > Allium sativum. The sequence goes on along the minus strand of CM060910.1, from coordinate 276,725,151 downwards.
GTATTTGAACTGAATAGGGGCAGGGACTCTTCATCGTCGGCGCTTTAGAGGGGGGAATGTCGGAGCGTCGCGGCGGGTCGGAGGTGACGGAGCCGTGCTCGACGGAGGCGGTGGAAGCCGGGCGCGGCTGAAATCGAGGGCTTGGGGTTCGTCTGGCGCGGGGGTCTAAGCGGGAAGGAGAAGGACGGAGGAGCAGGAGGGGGAGGTCTGGGCGGAGGCGCCATCGCTAGAGGCGCGAGGTGGTGGTTGTAGAAGAGGGGCGAGGGCGGTAGTTAGGGTTCTTTTTTTTTCGTTTTTTTTGTTTTCTGAATTTTGATCTGTGACAGGGGGGGCAGCAGTTTATAAGGGGAGGAGGGAGAGAAAGTTTACTTTTTTAATTTATTTAATTATTTTATTTTGCAAAGAGTTGACTTTTACATACGAACTCGAAACGAGGCCCACCGCCTGTCGTCCACAGCGTTTTACCCCCATTCCGAACACAATGGGATATGTATCGCAAGCTGATTCGATCGTTACAATCAGTTTCCGTTAAAATCAACATATAACTCTATATATTGAATTTGAACGCGTATTTCAATTTACCGGGGTCACATACTAACTTGAAAAATTCCAGAAAAATATTTTCTAGTTTCGTATTGACGATACGGTCCTAACAAAACTAGTTTCGTCGAATTCTGAGACCGTTTGAAAAATGGCCAATTTCCAGTCGATTAAAATCAACTAAAACTGGTCAAACGCGTTTTCCTTCGCCATGCTCACATATTGATTCGAAAAATTATGAAATTTGGAATTTAGCAATAATTTGACACTGCGGATCCAACAAAAGTGGTTTCGTCGAAATCCGAGGTCGTTCGCAAAATTTCCATTTTCAAGGGCCTGAATTCCATAGCGACTATTCAGAATTTTCAACTGGACATATCTTTTGATTCCCGCTATGAAAATTTGATTTTTCGAATTCGTTGGAAAGATATTATCAAACATATCCTAATGTTTTTGATTTCCCTAAAATCCGGATTGTTTTGCACCCGGTACATCCAATTGAAGTTTGAAATCGAATTATCGAACTACCGTGCCATTTTCAATTCTATTTATAATTATATATAATTATTTATATTCTAACGACGACGTATATAAAAATATACATTCGAATTACATTCAAAATAAATTTCTCGTCAATATTATTTAAAATAATCTATTTTAAATATTCAAAATTCGCTAAAATTGCCAAAACAAAAATTTTAAACTGGCCCAGATTTTCTGGGTTATTACATGAAGTCATTAAGCGACTAAGAAAATGAAGGATGATAATTTGGTAAGTGAAATGAAAATGAACCAAATGTAATGAGCAAAATTAAACTTGTTGATAAGATTACAAATTGAGAAAACCAATGAGAACTCAAATTGGAAAAAAGAATTTGAAAATGAATATAACGAATAACTGAATATAAGTCAACTAAATATAAGTAAATGAATGAAATTAATAAAATGTAATTTGTAAGATTTAAATGAAATGAACATCCACAATAATGAAGTTTTAATGATTAAATGAAAGAATGTGAATAAGTATTTGATGGTAAATGAATTTAATAATAATGAATCGACATGTAAATGATTTGTATGACAGTCTATTGATGTAAGCGAATTTAATATGAGCAAAAAAAATATGGGACGATAATGTTAGAAATAGTAAAGTGTGTGTAATTGGAATGAATGATGTTAATGTGGATGCTTATAAAAATGAAATGAGTTTCGTATTTACATGTTAACATTGGCTTTGTAAATAAATTTTTATGTACATCGAAATTTACATACCACGCTTGCCTATGCTTTACATATTAAATTTTGTTATATTTATGTATATGATTCTCATTATTTTTTGAGTATTTTAGTAGGTTGCAATGGCGTAGGCTTCAGCACTCGAAGCTCGCTTTTGCGTTAAACGTTAAATATTAAGCAAACATGCTTATAAACGCTAAACAAGGTACGCATCTCGGATTAAATACCGTACTTGGATTTATGTGTTATTTTCCTCTGGTTTGGAATGCATCATTGTGTGGATGAGATGTATATTCATATATTTATGTTTTGTAAAAAAATTCGATCGTGTCGTACAAAGGAGATGCTGCCGAAATTTTCCATCCGGGCATTAGAAAAAAAAATTAGGTTTTAAAATCCTATAACTTATTTTGTTTCTAATAAGTTTCTAAGCTAAGTAAAAGTATTTTGTTTATAAATATAATTTCGACGAAGTTTTCCTTTACTAGGATGAAAAGTTTTGAGTACGAGAGAATGTAACGACTCGACTATTGTTACATTTTAAAATGATGAGTTAGTTGAGACCAAACATTTTGTATTAACAGGTCTATTAGTATAAATTTAATTAGCCAGGTATTTGTGAAGAAGAAAATGGTTTATTTAAGATTGTTGAACACTTGAAAATTTGAGTTTATAATTCCATGATACATGTTGCCTTTGTTACATCTTTTCGAAATCCTTTACGTCCTGGAGTCACGTTTTCCTTTTTCAAGGAAGCCCTTTTCTCCTTCTTCGATAAGCTAAACGAGTTTCCCAATAATGATTTTTTTTAAACTTTCGGATTTGTAAAGAAGGAAAGAATCGACTCCTTCAATCTAAATTTGTTTGGCCCTTTCCTCAACATCATTCCTATCGAAATGTTTATAATTCATATCCTCCTCCCGTACAAACCCTCGCCCACGCCTCACGATCTCCATCCTCCAGCTCACCTAATGTCGACACCTCCAAGGTCCACCGATCAACGTTCGTTTATCCAATTCTTAAATCAAGACCCAAAAATTTAAACCTTTTCCCCCTTCCTCTTTTTGCGCAAAAACCCAATCTTTAAAAGAAGCAAACAATGATGGCGAAGTCTTCGATGACACAAACAAGCAAAATCATGAGCTTGTGTGTGATGAATAGGAGCTTGAGTGATTGATGATGGGCTTGGATATAAGGCGGTTAGGCGAGGCGGTGTATTCTTGGGGTTTGCATTTGAGGTAAATGAATTTGGGATGGGGGAGTTATATTGGCTAGTGCCTTGATTTTGGCTTGTTTGCATGCACACTAGTTTGTGCATTTGTTTATCCTTGGCTTGCTATGAATCTGATTTGAAGTTCCTGTGTTTGCTTGTCTTTTGATTTCAAGTGGAAGCTGACCTGGAATTTGGAACTTCTTATTGAATGCTGATTTTGTGGCCCTTGGATCCGTCACAACCCCTTTCTTTCATCAGTTGTCTCGATTGAACGCTGATCTAAGGTGAGTTTTGTTCACGATTTATCCCTTGCTTCAAGTAATTTGATTTCAGTTTAACTAAAATATATGATAATTGATGGCCTTGTTGATTGTCACTTGATTTTGTTCATGATGCTAGGGGTTTTTGCATTGATTACTGTTGCCATTGCGAGTATTTGCCTTCTGGTTTTTATGTGCTCATGTCTGGGTGGTTTAGATGTTAAAAAACTTAAGTGTGCATATATGTAAGCCGATTTGAATATATGTATACATATATTTGGTATATGTATATACATATTAATTGGCATATGTATATATGCAAGATTGGTATCCTGTCTTGATTGCCTTTGTTTTTGTTTATAAAATTAGAAATTTGTTGGGACATTACGCTGCATAGATTAAAAATTTAATGATCTGAAGTGTTTAAATACGCAAAGCATACACCTTAACAAGTTAGCAGCAAATAGTGTTTACTATTAAATTCATTAACATGCATGAAACATTGCTCTGCACATGTGCATACTTAAGTGCTTTACCCTTTCAAACTATTACACTGGTACCCATTGTTTGGTTTTAACCTACCTGTCTCGATGTTGATTGTTCATGCGTGTGCACCTAACCAATTGGAACTGCAACAACATGTAAAATCCATATATTGTTTTAGTTCCCTTTCCTTATTTTTGAGTTTTCTTTTGCAATACCTACAGCCATATTTTCTATGTCCATGCCTAATTTTTTTTGCTTTGTTTAAATATTGTTTATGAAGTTTGCTGATAACTTTTAATGACATTTATGAATTGAAACTTCAAGCATATATATATGATCTCTTCATGTTGTAAATTGAATGCAAATAATTTATTAAAAGAAAATTAACCCTGAATATGTTATGTAATTGTTTATTCTATTAAAACCTGAATATGTGTTTTATTTTGAAGCCAGGACATTGCCATGAATTTATGTAGTACATTTAGATTGTTTTGCTTTGTTGCCTCATTAAAAAAAAGAGTTGAACATCTAGGCTTTAAGATGCATGCATGACCAAAGCTGAACTGAACTGTCCCATATACTAATAATACATGTATTGTGTGGCTGTGGAAAATTTGAAAAGAAAGTTGCCTTGCTCACCAGTATGGTTATTAATTTTGAGCTGTTTGACTAGGTATTTTGATTTTGTATCTCTATTTATTCTCAAACACGCTGCGTTGTTTGATTATGTTCCATGATACTATTATTCACTGCAATATTATTTTATGCACTTGGCCACATTATGTTAACCTTGCCAAATTGTATTTGCTCACCGTGTTGTTCCTTACTTGCGGATGCTGCATTGCCATTGATTCCCTTGTTGTCTGACCTCTATGCTTGCACATGTGATTTACGTGTATATGCATACGCTAGTATATGTATACATGCAATGTGCTTGTGAAATTATGGAAATTGTTAGAATTAACTAATATATTTTAGTATCTTATTGAAATTGATTTACACGAACAATGATTAATCCTTACTCGAGTGTTTTATGTTTTTTCTGTGGAATTCTCGGGTCAGATATGAGTGTTGCAGATTTAATGATTTCAGCTATCGAAGCTTGAAGCACTTGAAGATGCGCCCGCTTTGGCTCGTTCTTCCCTTATATATATATATATAAAATCTATGTATGTATATTAATCTTCCGTTGTATATAATAAAAATGTTGTATTAACTCTGATATTTCTGTAATAAAAATTCCATTGTGTGATATTTTTATTATTCTGTTCTATGATTCCGCGTGTATTTTCTTCTTAAACCGTATAAGCTAAATAACAATCTGTCATTTTGAACGTTTTGAGTTAATTTAGTTACAGACTTGAAGCGGTCAAAAAGGCAGGTTGCTACATATATTTAACTCGGACTCAATTTTGAATTTACTATTCAAAATCGAATTCATATTTGAATTTACTATTCAAAATTGATTTCAAATTAGAACAAGCCATTTCCAATTCAAAACTCTTTCAAATTCATTTCAACGTAACCTTTTCAAAAGTTGTTTGAAATCATCTCAATTTCATTTCCAAATCGCTTCGAATATAAAAATCCAATTTCCATTTTCATGCCTTACTTCACTTAAATGAATAAATATTCATTTAAAAATTCCCAATAGAACAAGACTCAACCAATTCCTAAATAATTCCAAGTATGTAGTGTCAATTTTATGTGTTTCAATAAACGTAAACACAACCACAATAATCATCATCCATCAAACAACAGTTATATCATAAGCATTATAATCGTTAACGCTTATACGTACATAAACAGTAACAATAAACTGTAATACGTCCATCAACCACGAAGCAACCATAGCAATCACAAACAATCAATTTATAATCAGAAAATGATTATAATAAAATTTTAAACTAAATCAGAATTGTTCTTATATTGATGGTTGATCATTGCAATAACGATCATTTCAAATTAAACTAAACAGAGGTTTAATTTAGCTCAAAATTCAAGTCATCTCCAATCTCGTCCAAATCTATTCCATAACGTAGTATTCTTCTCCATGATTCCATAGCAACTTGTTTCACTCAATTCTGTTTTCATATGAGCAAGATATAGTTGTTTAAACTTAAACATATTAATTACGTCATTAGTTTAAATAAATTAAAATTAATTAAACCTTAATTATCTCCCCCATTTATTCGTTTTCTTCTTGGCACGAACCCAACCCACCCACGCATCCCTTCCTCCACCACGCGCGCCGCCATAGGCACCAGGGCATGATCCCCGACCACCACCAGAAAGCCCTTCGCCTCCTCCTCCATCGCCATGAATGGAGCTCAACTCGGGCCACCTCTGCTTCAGAAAACGCGATGAAAGACAGCGCCTTTGAGCTCCGATTGTGAGCGATTTACAACACTAGAAATGATCATACCCGCATGGATTCGTAGATCTCATCATGTACTATAATTTCTTAGTTATGAGTTTTGAATAATAATCGAAGAATCGTGAGATAACGAGGGAAGAAGATGGAACGATTTCGACCTTTGAAGGTGATGGCTGTAAGAAATGGGAAGGGTTAGGATTTGGGGAAAAGAGATGTTATATAGGCAATATTTATTATTATTAAATTCATATGTTGCTTAGCTATAAAGTTTAAGTGCCCGAACTGCAAACGAACCCCAACGACTGTCGTTAACCAACACCTATTCCGAACACAATGGAATATGTTTTGAAAGCCAATTCGATTATTTATATCAGTTTTTCCCAAAATTAAATTATACGTTATTACTAATTTCAAATCGACTTTTCGATGCGCTTTTGAATTGCGCACGCTCACATACTGACTTCTATTGATACGAAATTTGAAATCTTACAATAAATTAACTTTTCAGATCCGATGAAACTGGTTTCATCGAAATCCTAGATTTTTTGCAAATGGTTATTTTCCATTATTCAATTAAATTACTAAAATATAAGTAAATTTAAAAATAATCAAATTCATGGAAAATAAATTATTAGCATCTTATATACTCAAATAAAATATTACATAACTTCAAAATAAACTATTCGGATTTTAAACTTAATATTCCTATTTCTAGGTAAATTAACATTTAAATCCTTACTTAAATAAATTCCAGGTCATTAAGTTCTTAAAATAATTTGTTTTAAGTATTTAAATTAATTATATATTCCTTAACAAAATTTGGGTCTTTACGAAGACACTCCGCGAAGGCAGCATTCTTCCAAAAGACTGCAAGTCGATACCACCTGGTGAAGAACGAGCCAACTATCACTCCGACTAAAAGTTCGGCAAAAACCCACGTCGCCACCAACCACTTGACTTAGTCAGACTATCATGGGTCATTATTCACCAGGCTGTGAGGCACGAAATTGCCTGGATACCACTTGCATCACATTATTGGAAGGGACTAGTGGATTTCACTAAAATAAACAGGAGAGAGTGAGCAGTAGGCACATAACTGCCTTAAGCGGGCGCGTGTAGTTATGGGAACAAAAGTATGTTGAGATTTCGAGTAGAAATTGATTGCAGTGGAAAGGGATTGAAGAAATTAGGGGAAACGAAGCGAGAACTTAGATCCAGCAAAAAAGTGCACTTCTCAGTAGGGCTACCAAGCTTGGCGAAAGCAATGGTAAGGGTAAAGGAGAAGCAACTGAAGGAAGAAAGTGGATTTGAAGAAAAATTATAAAAAGGCGGAGAAAGAAGATTAAGAACCCCTTGTCGCCATTTACGGTTTCCCCAACGAAGAAGAAGCTCTATAACAATATTTTTCAATGATGATAACCACAACAACTCTTGCTCCCATAAAACTATCTAAACCTCTACCTTGCATCGTTTGAACAATGAACTATAATATACTATGCATAGTCATTGGTGGGGTTGCAACACTGAGATCCTATATTTACGGTTCGAGCATTTACATTAGTAATAGTTCTTCCATCACTGAGATTCACCCTTCCATTCCCTTTCTCCATGCCATGCCCTTCCATTTTTTATACAGGTTCTATAAGATATTAAAGGATGGTCTAAGAGTATGGGGGTCTATATATACTTATATAATACAAATAAAAGTACATCGTAGTATCGTTATCCTATACCCTGGACTATTCCTACAATGTTTGGGTTTTAGTTAAAAATCTTTGTAAGATAACGTTTTAAGTTTACACAAACCCTAGCTCTGATTCTAAGTTGTAACACCCATTTTCTAAGGAAAGGTAAATGCTATAGATGTTGTAGCCATCTATGGTAACATTCGGTGATAGAAAACGGTGGGTTAATAAATCTAAACATTAGAGAGCATAAGAATATAAAATAACTTGAAATAACATCTAGCTAATTAAATATTCATTACATATCCACTTTCTCATAACCCTCGTAATGAAAATATAAATATTATAAAACACAATAGAGACATATCCATGATAGATAAATAAAGAAGTAAACATCTTTGCCTCTGGACTTATCCATGATAGATAAATAAAGGCATAATGGAAAACTCCTTATTAGCTAATGCCTTCTACTCATCTCCGAAAGCCTTATTTGAAAAAGATAATCCGAGAAGCCACAACTCCCATTCAACTCAAATTAGTACCCGAGAGTTTAAGAGAGAAAAAAATACTTTAGGTCGGTCAAATGATAGGTGTGAATAATAACTTTTGATGCCGAAAAATGGTCGCCAACGCTCGAGAGTACCAAAAATTTAAAACAAATTGTCCAAAGTAATGTGCGGAAAGTAACTACACAATATTTTAGTGGTTCAGTCCGAATTGAACTTACTTTGAAGCCTTTGCTGAATTTATTCACTGTTAAGAGAGTACAATGGTAGACATCATTACAAGGGTTTACAATGATTAATCAAGCTGTATTATTCCTTGTTCTTGGGATTCTTTGATATTCGGGAATTATCGGGAATTTCCGCTGTCCGGAAGTTGTCGGGATTCTCGAATTCTCGGGAGTTGTCAAGAATCTCGGCTGTTCGAGGGTTATTGTGATTCTCGGCTGTTCAGGAGTTGCCGAGATTCTTGGTTGTCCGGGAGTTACCAGGATTCTCGACTGTTCGGGACTTTCCGTTGTCCGGGAGTTGTCAGGATTCTAATGGTGCTCTAATGGTGTCCAAGGTCCTCTCAAGGTGTGAAATAAGCCAAATGCCAAACCCTTTCATGTGTGAGGTCAAGGGGTATTTATAGGTAGTGGAGCAGGTAAGAGTAGTGAGAAATAGGGTCCGCATGCCAAATTTCTTATCCCAAAGGTGCAGATTTCGTTTCCCGAAAGTTCACCCAAAAATAGATGATCAACATGTATTAACCAGCTGTTTTTGGCTGATCATCATGTGTCTGGCACTTGCCAGATCAGTTGGTTGATCACAACAGAAACCATGGTGTGTGCAAGGCAAAATGGCTGATTTACATGGGAAAATCCTTGTCATGGCAAGGAATTAGTGGGATTTTTGCATCCTTGGGTAGGATACAAAATCTCTTATCCCTCAGGGATATGAAGTTCAAGCCAAGGTTTTGGCTTGGGTTTTTGGGTTGAGCGACTTATGTAGATTAGGGGTTTCTGCTTGATCCGCATGTTCCATAGAAGTGCCAAACCAACCGGGAACTTTCGTATCTAACTTAGTTGATCACGGGATCGAACATCCCAAACCCCAGTATGCACACATGATTTTAGTGATCCACCCGCCTCGCACGACCAGTTTTGAGGCCCAGACCTTGGCTTGTATCCTTGGGGGATACGAAGTTATGTTTCATACCCTATAGGATACAAAATATGTTTATGTATACTTGGGGATAAGAAATCGTACTTCTAATCCTAGGGGATACGAAGTTTGGCTGACTCTTGTTCTGGAGGTAATCAACACGAAGCGTAGGGTTTTTTATATGATTAACACATTGTGATCTGGAGTTTGCCAAGGGATATGAAAGTGGCCAGGCCCAAGTTTCTAGAGGTGATCGGACCGAGGCACATGAGATTTTTTTGGTTGATCAACACGTTTTTTGGTGGGATCTGAAGTTTGAAGGGACCTATAGCTTTTTCGGCTTGGATTTTCTGAAGTGATTGGCATGGCATGATCACACGTTTTGAGGTGATCAGCACAAGTTTGGCATGGGATTTTTGGCATGAATGAAATTTGCATTCGAGGAATACAAAATTTGGCTAGTGACCCTATTCGATTCTTTTAGTGCTGGAAGCATGATTTTCCCAACCCGATAACCGAGTTTCGAGTGCACACACTTGATCTCTGACTTGTACTATGTGACAAAAGTTTTGACAAGCCTTGATGACCATTCTCACGCGACTCTGCCTAGACTTGATGCGAAGGATGTTTCTGACACTTCTGGGCTATTAAGCCATGCGATGGGCCGAGTCATATAGGCTTGGACTGCTTTTGGTAACCATACCAAAAAGCCAGTTAACACTTATTTCTCAAAGTATGTCTTATGTTAATGGGACTTACTTTGAAATGAGACAAGTCCGGTGATAGCCGGAAAGATCTCCATGCTCTGCTTAGCGATTGATCTTGACCTTTCCATTTAGTTGCATACCGGGAAGTATGATACTACAGAGCGGCTGAGGCGCATTGTTGAAGGATGTTGGTACAAGTTTAGGAGTCCAACATTGTTGGGAGCTTCGACTCACTTGAATCTTGCTGCTCAGACTAGAATCTGTCAGGGATGTCTAATCTCTGCTGATTCAAGAAACTAAACGTCAGTCGTTGACTCCCGACTACAGCAAACAGTTCATTGTCGGGTAGGAATCGCGTATGCACTCACACATTTGCACGTGGTTTCGAATGACACGATTTGAGTTGAAATGAGTGACGTAACATTAGATGGCATGCCTCAAGCATGCAATCACACAAGATAGCTTCCAAAAATTTGTCGAATTCAGAGTCGATCGTTTGCCGTGTACTCTTGCATTGTCTAAGTCTATAAGCACAAAATTGGTTAACGAATTAAGTCGGTTTGATCAATCAAGATTTTGAAAGCGTGTATGCATGGTCGCGACCATAGCTTGGGCAAGCGATAGTTGGTTATCGAAGCGTCATTGAATTGGGGCTTGATCGTTTGACGTGTTTTATTGAACCACTCAGATTTGCAAGTACACTATCGTTTAAAGATCCAAGAAGGTTCCAATGGTCGAAGCTTCGATAACTCGTATAGACGATTGTCACTGTAAAGGTAAAACATAGCACATGTTGTGGCGTATGACAATATAGGTTTGTTTTCGAAGAAAGATTGAACTCAAATGCCAGACGCGTATACTCGGATGGTTGAACACCTGGTGAGTATACGAGTGGTCGTTGAGCCGAGTTCGTCCTAGCCGTCGAGGCTTCAAAGGCAAGTGAATAGCACCATAACTAGGTTTATAATCTAGAACTACGATCTTGAAATGCACATTTGTAACATGCCGGTCCCAAGGTTGACTTTGTCTCCCCACCCTCTTTTCTCCTTTGGATGTGAGAACCAACCAAGGTACTAGGGATGCAGAATGCAACTCTTGCATCTTGGATACTCGAGTTGCTTTCAGATTTCCGGGAGAAGAAAAGAAGGATACAAAAAGTGAGACGGTTTCGAGGATCAGTACTTAGGAATGTGAAATGGTGGATTTTGGGAAAAGGGAAGCGGGAAGCAGGAATTCGAGGAAGTTGCCAAGCATGTGCTGTATGGAATTGGGTCTTGTATCTTGGATGCTTAGCGAATTTTCTAAGTTTTTCGGGAGTTCGAAGTTGGATTGAGAAACATGTCAACTTAGCGAGCTCGAAGTTCGAAGTTGAATTTTCTAAATTTTCGAAAAATTCTCTTGTTTTTTTTTATCTTGAGCTCTAGCTGGTGAATTTGAATCATTTTACAACGCCATGCGATCAGATTGGGATTTATGTGTCGTAGCCTAACAGTGTAACACTCGAAGATTGGACTTGTTTAAACTAGCGACTCGAATGTGCATGTAAGATGTGGACATATGTTTGGGTCGTCAATCTCAATATCCGATCCTTACCACAATCACGACGTAGTCATGTCTCAGCCCAAACATCACATCGGTGGTCAGCAACGACTATGGCTTTAGTTGTTAAAACTAATTATTGCCATCACATTCCAAAGCATTTATTTGTAAGGAGCATTGGCATTGATGGAATGTCAATAGTGACTTTCGGGGACTAGACTTTAGTTTGGAGTCGCCTTCCCTGCGGGGTGGACGTGTTTTCTAAATGATTTCCCCATAGGTTGTGGTGAAGATGTTGCCAATGTGAGATCTGGTGGGGATCTTCCTCAGGTCCTGCGAGGGTGTTGCCGATGCAGGAATCAATGGAGATCTGCCCTAGGGCCCGCATACTTTCCAAATTCTCCTTGATCCCAAGTCCGAGTTAGCAAGATTGGATCGTAGCGCAACATTGCACGACTGGATTGGGAATGAATTCGAACATAACGCGACTGATTGGCGAAACATTCAAGAAGTGAACTTGTTCGGGCTGATCACTCGAGTATGCACACAAGATATGGACATATAGTTGAGTTATCAATTTCAAGATTCGATTCTTTATCCAATCATGTTGTAACAGCGGTTCTATCCGGGTGCGACATTGGTTGTCGGCGATAACGATGGTTTTAGTTATAAAATTAAAGGTCGTCGTCGCGTTCCCACTCATTTGCATATAGGAAACCTTAGCATCAACGGATGGCGCAAACACTTCAGTTTTGAACCATCTTCTCTGTGTGGTAGGTTTGCTCCCAAAAGTTCGCTCTGCGGTCACAAATAAGATGGAAATAGTAAGAACACAGAAATTGGTGGAGGAATGGTCCCTCCATGCCTATTATCAGTGACATACCTTCGGTTGTGCTTCCTGACATGCCCCTAGCTGATTGGGAGGTAGCTAAAGGTCAGGTAGAGGTTAAATGTTGTGATGACAGTGAAGAGGAGGTGTCAGTTAGAGAATGAGGGTTTGCTTCCCATTCCTGTTTTGTTTCCAATGAGGGAGGCGAAGGTGGGAGTGAGTCGCAAACCGGTTTCACCAAGGGAAACCTTAGGAACCAATGCATAAACATTGATGGTTGTGGGAACTGGTGGAGGAATAATGCCCTCGGGGCTACTTCCGTGGAGGTTCTTTCTGTAGTGTATCCCGACGTCCCCCCAGCTAGCTTGAGGATGGTCGGAGCTCAAGTGGATGCGAGGGGCCATGACACAACGAAGAGGAGGTGTTTATCGAAGAAGAAGGCTTGTTTTCCATTCTCGTTCCACCTCCGGGTGGCAAAGGAGGGAATAGGTCGTAAGCCAGTATCTCTAGTAATGACCTCGTTGACCACTATGTCATGGGAGTTGCTGGTTCAGCGCTTAAGTACTCTTTACACTTTCCGGGAATCGTACCCATGCAATGTGACTCGACGTTGCGCTTAGATTTGAGCTGATCAAAACTTCACTCTCGAGGGACTCAAGTCGCATGGAGTTTGAGCGACAAACTTCACTCTCGATTGACCCGAGGTGTGCAAAGTATGGATTGGTGAACTTTGCTCTTGATTGGCTCGAGACATGCAAAGTTTCTTGATGATTCACTATTGATTGACTCGAGGCATGCGAAGGTCTTCGATGCTTCGCTCTCGATTGACTTGAGGCATGTGAAGCTTTGATATTGTCAATAGACCGCCGCCAGAGTACACCAGAGCATAGGTAGGTCGGGCTAAATCCATTAGACCTTGTACGGGTGCTGACAGATCGCCGCCAAAGAATGTTGGAGCGTTGGTAGGTCGTCTATGCTTGTTGGGTTTAAGGTGTTAACATCAATAGATCGCTGCCAGAGTTTGTCTGAGCGTTAGTAAGCCAGGATAAATCTTTTGGATTTAGAGTATTCATGATAGTGGAGCTTCAGAGACTCATGGATGAATTTTGAAGGCGAATGCCAATGTTTTTATACTTCGTATAAGGATTACAACAAAGTTGGTTACAAGACAACTATAGCACTACGGCTACTTCTCGAAATCAAAACATGAAAGCGAAATACATTAGAAATGAAAACGACTATGTTGATACAAGGTGTAACTCAAGCAAGAAAAGATGTGAGGTGCAGCATCTGTGTTTGAACCGTTTATTGTTGTTGCAATCTTGCTGAGTCAAAAGGATGATCTCAAGGGATTTAGTCGACGACTGTCCTGGTTGGGTGGAGTTTGTGGTGAGCGTTAAACGGCTCAGGAACTTCACTTGGAGGATCCTGGCTGTACTGCTCAAGACTCTGATGGCATATGAGGTCTTCAAGAAGAGAGTAGTTGTCAAGAGGACGATTGTCGGCGCTATCTCTGCCATTATCGTATTGAGCAGGTTCATTAAGAGGATTGAAATCGGTGTCATCTGAGCTTTGGGCTTCATTTTGATATGGATTGTGGAGATGACCTAGTCGAGTAGCTCAATCCCTGTACGCTTCTTCTTGGCTTAAGAACTGGTTTGCTTTCTCGTAGAAGGCTTCCAAAGTCTTCAGTTGCCTCTGGTCGATCCATGCTCTGAATTCAGAATTGGGAAGTATACCCTTAGCAAGCTGGACGAGCATAGTTCGAGGAGCAGGACCTCGACTTATGCCAAGGAAATGTTGAATCTTTCAAGATAGCTTTTAAGAGTCTCATCAGTGCCGTGGAAGATGTTTGAGCCCGAGAGGATGTCTTTGGCTATTGCAACGTGCATCCTAAATTGCGCGATCAAATCTTTTGCAAGTTGGTTGAAAGTCGAGATGGTTCCCGACGGGAGTCGAGAGAACCATGATAAAGCCACGCCTTCCAAAAAGACAAGGAAGCACTTGCACTTCACAACATCAGTGCCGCGGGATGAATCCATATGTCATTCGTAGCGGTTTATAAAGTCTCGAGAAATGAGTTCCCTGAGTAAACTGTGAGTCATGGCATATTGAAGCATCCAGGACATTAAGCATTAAGGACCGCTGGGGTGAATGGGTTATGTTTCATACTGGTTTCACAGACATCAGTGAAATGCCCTCGTGATTCCCTCATGATCGCACAGAACATGTCGGTGAGAATCAGAGCTTGGATCTCCGCTGGATTCGAGCAGTCGTGATCCAATTGAGGAGTGTGTAGCCTAGGACATCTTCTACGAAGAATTTCTTCATTGTCTTACAAGTCTTCAACCTTGATTCTATGATTCTGTGGAGGTTGGGTAAGGTGAACTTATGCCTAGTTTGTTGCTATAAGCCTAGGCACCGAGTTCGGATTCGCAACAGTTTGAGTTTGTCTAGTGGGCTCATTAACGTTAGTCCATTGGTCGAGATTAGGTTCAAGTCGGCCATAATCAGAATATTGTGTTCCCTCTCTGATGGTGATTTTAGCACCACAAGATTGAATCTACGACAAGGGCTTCAGTTATTGCCGATGAAAATGGAAGTGCAGTTCGAGGAGACATGTTTTGAAGGACGCTGAGTGCTCTTATTTGCAGGAAGGCTAGTGGTGTCTCGTTGAGCGTTTCGTTGAAGTTGTTGGATAAACTCCGTGTTCTACCTGATTTGAGCATCACGTTTTCATTTAGTTTCTTCCAATCTCCTTGTAAGTGCGAGAAACTGTGCTTGGATAACCGGAGCCTCAGGGGCAGGAGGTGGAGCCACATCGGTCATGGCTAAGATGTCGAAAAGTGATCGTTGATGGACCGGAGCGTCTTGGTTATCATTAGATGTCCCGCCAACGTTGGGTTTTCCTTTGTTCCTCATTGATAACAAGTTCGCTTGGTGGACAAGAAGGAATCCGAGTAGCATACAAACTTGTGGTTGAGGAACGATAGGAAAAATGCGCGCTTTACTCCCCATTCCTGGCACGCTAAAGTGTTGATGCCGAAAAGTGGTCACCGACGCTCGAGAGTTCCAAATTTGAAACTAATTTTCTAGTGTAGAAAATTAATGTGCGGGAAGTAAAGTGCGTAATATTTTATAGTGGTTCGGTCTGGGTTGAATCTACGTCCACTTTGAAGGTATTATTGATTTTGTTCACTATTAAGAAAGTACAATGGTAGACATCATTACAAGGGATTACAATGATCAATCAAGCTCTATTAATTCTTGTTCTCGGGATTCTTCGTTGTCCGGGAGTTGTCAGGATTCTCGGATGTCTGGGAATTGCCGAGATTCTTGGCTGTCCGGGGGTTATCAGGATTCTCGGTGGTTCTAGAGTTGCCGGGATTCTTGGCTGTCCGGGAGTTGCCGGGATTCTTGACCGTTCGGGAGTTTCCGTTGTCCGGGAGTTGTCGTGATTCTTAGTTATCCTAGAGGTCAGGAGTTTTAAGTATCCTAGAGCTTCTTCTTCTACAAGACTTAAAGGTGCTCTAATAGTGTCCATGGTCCTCTAAAGGTGTGAAATAAGACAAATGCCAATCCCTTTCATGTGTGAGGTAAAGGGGTGTTTACAGGTAGTAGAGTAGGTGAGAAATGCAGTCCACAAGCCAAATTTCGTATCTCGGAGGTATAGATTTCGTATCCCGAAAGTTCACCACCAAAAATCGGTGATCAACAAGTGTTGATTAGCTATTTGGGTGATCGGCGTGTGTCTGGCGCTTGCTAGATCAGTTGGCTGATCGCAGAAGAAATCATGGTATGCGCAAGCCAAAATGGCTAATCAATGCGGGAAAATTCTTGCCATGGCAAGGATTTAGTTGGGATTTTCGCATCCCTGGGTAGGATAGAAAAATATCGTTCCCTTGTGGGATATAGAATCTCGTATCCTTTTTGGGTTACGAAGTTCAAGCTTAGGTTTTGGCCTGGGTTTTTAGGTTGAGCGGCCTATGTCGATCAAGGGTTTCTTCTTGAACCGCATGTGCCAGGGAAGTGCCAAACCCAACAGGGGAATTTTGTGTCTGGCTTGGCCGATCCTGGGATCGAACATCCCAAACCCCAGTCCGCACACATGATTTTTGGTGGTCCACCCACCTGGCCCAACCATTTTTGAGGGTCGGATCTCGGCTCGTATCCCTAGAGGATATAAGTTATATTTCGTATCCTGAGGAATAAAATCATACTTCGTATCCTAGGGTATGTGAAGTTTGGTTGATCCGAGTTCTGGAGGTGATCAACACGAAGTGTGCAGAGGGTTTTGTGTGATTAACACATGGTGATACAGAGTTCGCTAAAGGATATGAAAGTGGCCAGGCCCGGGTTTCTGGAGGTGATCGGACCGAGGCGCGCAAGGTTTTTTGGTTGATCAACATATGTTTTGGTGTGATCTGAAGTTTGAGGGGATCTGAAGCTTATTCTTGGCTAAGATTTTCTAAAGTGAACGATGTGGCATAATTACTTGTTTTGAGGTGATCGACACGGGTTTGGCAAGGGATTTTTGCATGAATGAATTTCGCATCCGAGGGATAGGAAATTCGGCTGGTGACCCGATTCGAGTCTTCTAGTGCTAGAACCCTGATTTTCCCGATCCGATCACCGAGTTTCGTGCGCAGACTTGATCTAGGACTTATACTATGTGAGAGCAGTTTTGGTGAGCCATGACGACTATTCTTGCGCAACTCCACCTAGTCTTAATTCCTAAGGATATTGGCGACACTTCTGGGACGTTGAGCCATGCGATGGGCCAAGTCAAATAGGCTTTAACTGCTTCTAGTAACTGGGCCAAAAATCTAGTTAACAATAACCTTTCTACCCAACTCTCCAATATATCAAGTGGGCCCACACCATAATTTGTAATGGGTTCCCCTTCACTAGTATCAGCTACAATATCCTAATTCATCCTGTGCTCCTACACTTCAGATGTTAGAATAATACAAAAGAATGACGATAGCAATATCGCATGCAACATGCAATATGAAAACTTGCAGTGGATACCCCATCCCTCAGTTATACTTATTATCTTAACAGTTTCTTTATATGCCTTACCTACCAGTATGCAGGTATTATCCTGGTTTCCTAGTTTATTTATATGAACTATTCTATCATTCGATGTTAGGATACCATCCCTTGGCTTCTGGATTAACTATTCCCAAACAAAATTTATGAAATAACCCCTTCAATGGATGTTGGTAAGCTATCATGCACCCCATAGTTTTATTCTGCAGGTTAACTAAAAACCTTTTAGTTTTATTCCGTGGAATAACTATAAATCTTGTAGTTTTATTTCATATAGTTTTATTCCGTGGAATAACTATAAATCTTGTAGTTTTATTCCATAGGATAAATATAAACCTTTTACCCGATCTGGATATCCCTTCACACATCTTAAAGGTTAACTAGAAACCTTCTAGCCTTATTTTGTGGGGTAATTATAAACCATTTATTTTTATTCCATGGGATAACTATATTTTTTTTTCTCAAAAGTCATGCAGTTTTATCTATAGGGTTACGATAAACCTTTTAAATACCTGACGTGGAATACTTGTCGAACATCTCATAGTTTTTACCCTAGGTTAACTAAGAAGCTATTAGTTTGATTTTATACTTATCTCCCTGGAAAGTGTTTATTTTTAATTGGTAAATCCCTAATCCATCTCTCCCACTGGTGTCCCCAATGTGTTCAGTCAAGTGCAATGACATAATACGTATTCCTACCATTGTTCAAATAAGAATTCAACCTTCAACAAGATGGAAATAATGGTGATAATGATGCAATTAGCTTGTTGTCAAAGGCATCAGGCAAATCAATGGGTTTGGAAAACCCCTTCTGACCCTATACCCCTTTCTACTCCTTTCTTAAGTGTCAAAGCCAACACGGTAAAATCCCATACGAAAACAAAGTCATAGCAATAATCATTGCAAGAAAACTAGACTAAAAAAACATACAACAAATAAGTCATTCAACAAGTAAAGGCTTATGGTTGAAATCATCCTCTTCGATCCGCCGAAGTGGATTTTAAAAGCAAACCACTTTCAACTCTCTCCCAAAGTTTCGAAATCAATAACATTTCAAATGATTGACAAAGCTCTATCAGCATCGTGCAAGCAAGCATGCAAACAAGACCCGCCAACATAAACTATGGCGATAATGTATAGAAACGATAGCCTCTAGTTAAAAGAATATAAAATTCTCCTTGACAAAGGTGTCGATACCAATAGGTAATGAACGCAAAGCCTCAAAACATCTTTAATAAAAGATTCCTTATCGGCAGCAACTATGTCCAAGGAAGTAAGTTAGAAAAGAAATTTATAAAGATCTGTCATTTTAAGCAATGACTTTGAGGATTTTAGAAGCTTGATCTCCACTCTAGAAAACAAGAATAAACAAACCCTTTCGGCATTAAAAGTGTCATCCGAAACATAGGCAAAAGCCTCATCTTTGAAAGCGAGTTATAAAACTTATTATAGAACAATCCAGCAAAAGCAATTCCTTCGACAACAGTTGCGTCGAAGGAAACTGTAGCAATAAGCCAACATACTCTTTATGTAAACCTTGTCGATACCACATATGTTTGCACGACTCTATAACAATAGGTCACTATAAATCTTGCTCACATCTACTGTGTTGATAAACTTCATAGGCTATAAGCCCATAAACAAACAACAACCGATAATCAAAATTTATATTAAAAAATCCACCATTCCACTTCCACTAAAGGGTGTTGATGCCATAACCTCTTAATCTTAGTTTAATGTTGTGGAAAACACCTTTCGGTTCCATGAAAAGATAGCAAGGTGATAAGCTCTTTTACTTTATAGAAATAAAGTCTTCATCAAGACAAGTCCCTTTGAACCCATCATGGGGCGCTGAGGCAGCAACTTCAAGTTAAAGTCAAAGTTAGACAACCAGTTCTTCTAAAAGTGAAGGAAGCCTTCCAACCTAGGCAGTTAAAACCCCTCAAAAGCCCTGCAATATCCCTGCTGTTGCTCGTAGCACTCTTCAACCGCTGTGTTATTTCAGTTTAGCGCTGATGAATAGTAGACCGCTTTAATCCCCACTATTTTCTAACACACCCGCTAAATCAAGGCTATTCAGCATCCGCTTTAGCAATGTTGATGCATATAGGTTGATTTGTCAAGTTCTCTTTTAAAACAAACTGTAAAAGTTACATTAAAGAGCTAATTTAAAGACATAAGTGCCTAAATTAAGGTAAAAATCTATCATAGCCATCAAATCTAATACACAAAACCATAATATTCTTCAATTTTTTTTATATAAAACCAATTAATATTAGTTTCTTCTACATAAATGAAGCGAGAATGATAATTAATTAACTTTAAACATTTTGTTTTACATCTAATGAACTTTTTAGCACATCAGCTATATCCCTGCTTTATTAGCTCTAAAACGTTTTGCACCTGTACCGCTATAAAATCATTAAGCGCTTTAACTGCACAGCTTCTGAGACCACCCATAATTTTGGAACCAGTTTAAAATTTATTTTTAATAGATTTTAATGGATTTTAAGTATTTAAAATGATTTAATTTGAGAATAAACGATTTGAAGTTTATTATAAACGAAGTTAGAGTGTATAAATTTAAAATTTAATTAAAATGAGCTTGAAATGGCGCGGTAGTTTGAAAATTTGATTTTAAACTTTGAATGAACATATAGAATCATATATAAATAAAAATTTGGCAAAACAACAAACATTGGAATATTTTGAATTGTACTTTTCTAACGAATGTAAGAAACTGAGATTTCACTTTACAAATTGTAAGTTATGTCTAAATTAAAATTTAGAATAGTTGCTATGGAATATATATATATATATATTATACAGCCTAAAATTCCTATTTCGTATAGGGGTAAATTTGAACTCGAAACCACTTCCATTGAGTTCAAAATGTCGTTTTCGTGTTCGAAAACTGTAAATGTCGATACCTTCAGAGTTGGGTGAAATTTGGTCTTTTTCATTGGGTGTATGACCAAAATATCACTTTTTGCATATGGACGAATTTGGACTCGAAATCACTTCCATTCAGTTCAAAAGGCCGTTTGCATGCTCGAAAAGTACAAACTTCGATATATTCCGAGCTTCGGAGTTTTAGCACCTTGGTTGGGGCTTGGTTAGCCAACCTAGCCCACTCCTTATAACCCCAAATCAACCGTCTCCCTCTCATTCACCCTCAACACTTAGAAGAAAAATAGAAATGGGGAAAGGGAATGGAAAATTAAAATTCCTAAGCTAGGGATTTCAATTAGTAGTTCAAATCAAAGGGGAAATCGAAGAGGAAACCTTGGTAAGCTTCTCCATCCTCCTCTCAATCTTCTCCAACCTATTCTCTTTTTAATTTCTAAGATTTCCTATGACCTAATTCCTAGGAAATTCAATTACATGTGTTTGGATTGAAGATTAGCAAGCTATATTGAAAAAGAGGTTGTTCTAGTTTGTCATTGGATCAATTTCTTGTTTCTAAATGATCAAAGGTGATAATTTCGATCATAATTGTTTAATGGGGGAAATTGAAACTATGAAAGGGCTTGTGTTAATTAACTATTTAGTAGTTGATTAAGTATGGGTTGATGAAATGTTTATTAATTGATCATATAATTTTACCATGATGTTAAATACTAAGTAGTGCAATAAAAATATGACTCTTCCTCTATAGGTGAGTTATTTAAGAACTCACAATAATTCCTCAAGCATTATGCTTGTATAATGTGCCTATGGTACATATGAATTGAGTATACATTGTGTATGCATTGTGTTAATTGCTTGGGTTGACGATTTCCTTGCTATTCTAGTATTAGAAATCTCGGTATAATCTATATTCGAGTTGTATATGCTATAGGTGAAGTTATTATGTGCACCCATGCTCTTGTAGCTTCCCTTTCACATTGTCAAACCCTCTTGTTCTAGCTCGAATCGCATTTTACAACTTTGGTTTGGATTTTAGTTTACCTTTGAACTTATGATAAAAATCATCGTGAACCTCTTGTATGCATGCGTGCATGTGTGTGTATGTGTTCTTGAGTGTTTTTGGTGAGCAAAGGAGGCTTCATTTTCATTTAGAAAACATTATAAGCCATAACCATTGATCCGAGCTCATTCGAGGACCGTTTGCACATCATTTCCTAGGCAAGCATTTTCCCATGCTCCAGCTAAGACGTCTGTCCGGGAGGGGGGCAGACGTCTGTCCAAGTTTTAGAAAAAAATTAATTGCTTTAGCTCAGACGTCTGACCAAAAATGGCCAGATGTCTGTCCAAATTCTCGGGAATTTTTTCTCTGACATCAAACGTCTGTCCATGGGGTGTCAGACGTCTGTTGGCTTATTTTTGCTGTTTGACCGGTGGAGACCTCGGTTTAGGTCCATTCGGGCTCTTTCCCGACCGAGTTTCGGGCCATTTTGCCTTCGTTTGTGACTTTTCAATTTCACTAATTCGTAGATTTCTACGGCTTGATTTTTACATAATCGTTTTATAAATCGTTTCAAATTATTTAAAGTAATTTAGAATGGGTGCAAAACAGATTTTTCTTGGTTTGTAAAAGAAAATGGTAACGTACGATTTGGTATGAAAATGTATAAAATGAATTATGGATGTTACGACTTATGTATTTAATTCGATGATTGAATTAAATTCTCGACTAAAACCTTACATAAGGTAGTGAATGGTGAAGGCCAATGATTTAACCAAGGGAAAGAAGTTGATTTGAAATTGGATTTCGAGTTCGTTGTGAATGGTGTCTTAAATAATACCATTCTTGAACCCACTTGTGAAAGTAATAAATATTTTAAATGAGATTTGGAGAAGTTTTCCTGTTTATTTAATTAAATTGGAATTGAATGGAATTCGATTAATAATAATCGAGATGAGCTTCTTTGAAGAAAGGCATTTACTATTTATGGAATTTAAAAGGCCTTGACGTTATTCCACTTATAGTATTAGTTTGATATGGAAATTTATATCAATTATTAATTGTTTAATTTTCCGTGAAGAATACATATTAAATGGAAGAGGATTTTGGGTTTATTGTGAGCGATGTTTTAACATAACATTTGTTCTTTAACCCAAGTACAGTCAAGATAGATTTCCAAAGGTTGAACATTCATTAAATAATGATTTTTGAGATTAAAACTGAACTAGAGTTTTAATTAATCTTTAAGTAGATTAAAATGAGAGTGGGATAATTAAATTTATCAAATTCAAGAATTGTTCGAGAATGGAGTATCACCAGTTTTACTCCATGCGATAGTTAAATCTTTAATTAGATTTAAACCATTAAGTGGTATTTAAATTTACCAATAACATAATGGGTGTTAGATATGGAGAATTACCGGTTTTTCTCCATGGGATGAATAGATTGGGATTGGGATTAATAAAATAAATTGTTACTTCGATAAGGCTCGATAATTCCGACTAGTTCTTAAACCTTAAATTGGTTTAAGTTGTGGAAAGATAAAATAAAATCTTTTGAGAATGATATCCAAAGGAAGAATAAAGAATAAGTTTAAAAGAACTTATTCTTGATAAAATTCATGGGAATCTTTCCCTAAAGATGTGAATATTTGAATAAAAGAAAATTCTAGAATGGAATGAGATGTGTGCTATCTTTGTGTATTTATCACTTGATTATAAGATGCACAAGTTATTTGGAAAGACTGGGTTTAACCTAATCTGAATAGTTGTAACGACGATTAAAAGTCGAAGATATTGAAGGCGGTGGTTGAAGACCGGCGATCTTCACATCGAATGGATTACTACTGATGCCTTGAATTTAGGTAGCTCCCATGAAGAGATTATAGTGGTAGTTGTCCGGACGTACTTGTTGATTGTCCGGATATACGAGGATCTCTCTCCTGTATAGTACATATGGGACGAGAAATAAGGTGCCTTCGGTTTCATTCAGACCCAGAACGGACTTGCAAATGGATTGTATGTCTGACATTGTATTATTTTTGTTGCATCCGTTGATCTCTACTAAGTATATATCTGTTTGGTGGCGGAGAATTTATTCTCTTGCTTAACACCCTTCTCTGAGACGTACAAGCTTAGAGGTTATATATTGGTAGACGTCAATGATATGGTATGAACTGACAATGTGGCATGCTGAGTTGCATTGATCCAAGCTTTTGTTGAAAAGCAGAGCATGGTGGATGATGATCAAAGCATAGCTTTAATATAGCGCAGCTTTGTGTAGCGCTAATTCGCGAGCCTCAAGCATCGGTATGATGGTGAACTGATGGTTAGATAAATATACTTTTGAGATGAGGATGAGCAACCTAGGGTTGAAGACGAAAACTTTTAGGTTGTCATGGATTCGGTCGACCGAGATATGCTTGGTGTGGTCACTCCACACCTAGTAGGGATACGGCTTATACCCGATTCCCAGAAGGATAGAGTAAGCAGTGTTTTCCAAAGCCCTGGACGTAAGCCGCGGTGATACTTGTTTACTGGATATAGTGCTAATGTGTATTATGGTGTTTTCCAAAAGCCTCAAATGTAAGCTATGGAGTATTACACTACGTGATTGATCTTTCAAATCAGTAGCCATCATGATGGAAATCCAACTTCCAAATATGAGCTTTGCGGTTTTAATTATATACTTATATGGAGACATAATAGGATGGGGAATTATGCCATCTAGGATTGATGAATTAATTTCGAAATTGATTTCTACACTATGAACCTATAATGACAAAAGATAAATTTTGCGTATCAAGCATATTTGGCTATTATAAGGTAAAACTCCATCCTCTAGCTTACATTGCATTGCGTGATGGGACCTGAGTCTTATAATAGCTTCATTGTTCTTTTATTTATCATTACGGGTTTTGTTTTATGGTATTCATGGGAGGAAACCCATTCCGTGTCATACGTGTGGTCCTGCGATTTACCTAACTTAAAAATAAAGTTAATAACTGTTTTTAGTTCTCACACTAGTCCCATGACTGATCTGGAGTTTATTGTTTCTGGCCTAAACTCTAGGTGCCCATAATTTCCACATGGACAGGTAGTAGTTTAGGTTTTGTAAATATTCTATTTTACAGGATTCTGGATTATGGCTGGAGCTGTGCTTTGGATTATTTTATAGTCTTCCGCTTATTATATTCATGTATTATATTTCTGTTGTGTATTATTTATTCATACTCTGATATTCTGTACTCTGATGTAAAATTGTTGTAATAAGCAATGAAATGTTCTTTTGTGTTCTGTTTAGATGTGTTGTGTTCCCATAACAATCCGAGGATTTCTAATTTTTGGATCGGACCTGTGTGGTTTATGGTCGATTCGAAGGGCGGCGATTTTCGGGTTACTACAGGTGGTATCAGAGCTTTGGTTTATAAAGCTTGAGAATAAAACATATTAGAACAAGATGAAAGAATTCATCAGAGATAGGATTAGTAATATCCTATAAGAATAACTCATTAGAGATAGGATCAGTAGTATCAAGATTGACTGACTCATTAGAGATGGGATTAACAGTGCCCTAGAATGAGTTAGAAGAGTATTGTATATATAGAAGAAAATGAATTTGTGTATATATATAAAAATGAACTTGATTTTGAAAGATTATATTTCAAATACAAAAAGGAATACGATTTGAAAATATATGGATTACTGACCTAATTATTTTGATATGATTTTTAGTGTTTATTTTGATGTCGAAGTTGGACTATCTATTGTAAGAAGATTTTGCATATACGTCTGATACACGTATATACAAAGTCTCAAATATACCGGATTGATATAGAATCAAATTCTAGTCACTTGAGGATGATTCTGTTGATGACCTAGGCAACATCAGTGTTTATTTTTGAGTATCGAAAGTGGGATGACTATATAATGCCAATTTAAAAGTCGGAATATACTTAAATTAATTTAAGTAAGTATTTGGAAATGTTATGAGTTTTAAAATTTAACTAATGTTAGTTAAATAGATTTAAAAGACAAAATTCAAATCAAGATATTTGTTAAGAAAATAATAATAATAATTACCGTCTTGATAAAATACTAAAATATTATGTAGGAAATGAATGACTATGACTTATATGGAACTGAATTCTGGGTGACTCCAAAGCAAGTAAGAAGGGCTCATCAACAAGCAGAAAAGGAAAGGGAGTTGGACTTAGGAACATGTGTGGGTGTTCATTGTTATAAATACAAATAGGAAGGATATTATGCAGTTCTGTGTCCTGAGAAAAAGAAGAAAAAGAAGAACAGGAAGAAAGAGATAAGAGAGGATCTAGTTTATTTCAAATGCAAGCAGACGGGACATTTTGTAGTTAAGTGTTCAAAAGTTAGGAAAAAATCCAGAAAACTAGGAAAAGTGTAACAACCCGCAAATTCTGAACCAATTTAAATTTTTTATTTAGAAATTTTAATGGATTTTAAATAGTTAAAATAATTTATTTTAGATAATAACGACGAAAAATTTATTTAAATCGAAGTTAGAACGAAAATTTTAATTTAATTATAAAAGGAGTTTAAAATAGCATTTGAATTTGAACTTTGATTGACTGTACAGGGTGCAAAATAAAGTGGATTTCAGTGAAACCAAAAATATTAATTTTTTTAATTACATCTTTCTAACGAATCTGAAAAACTGAAATTTCATAATATAAATCAAAAGTTATTTCCAGTTTAAAATTTAGAAAAGTCGCTATAGAATTTATATATAATTTAATATTAAATATGGCCCTTAAAAATAGCCATTTTACAAACGACCTCCATTTTCGACGAAACCACTTTTGTTGGAACCAGAATGTCAAATTATTTCTAGGTTTCAATTTTCATAATTTTTTGAATTAATATGTGAGCGTGGCAAAAGAAAACGTGTTTTGTCAATTTCAATCAAATTCGATCGACCAGAAAATGGCCATTTTTCAAATAGTCTCAGAATTCAACGAAATTAATTTTGTTAGGACCGTATCGTCAAAACAAAACTAGAAATACTTTTTCTGGAATTTTTAGAGTTAGTATGTGGCCCCGGTAAATTAAAATGTACAATCAAATTAAATAATTAAATGATTTATATATTAAATAAAACAGGCTGAAACGATCAAATGGGCTGATGAAACCTAGTCCATTGTGTCCGGAAGGGGGTATTTGGCTAGGGGCAACATTAGTTGGGCTGGACTTGGAGTTGATAGCAACGAACAAATATTTTTCAAGTTAAAAGAATTAAAATTAATAAAATATTATTATATTATAAATTGCCCTCGAACTCAGAACCCTAATTATCGTACCCTAGCCGCTATCTCCTTTTTTGATGGCCAGAAAGCTATGAAAATGATTCAGTAAAATCTTCCAATCCACAAAACAATTACAGAAATTTCTAAAGACAAAATTATAGAGCTAATCGAGCTCTGCAAAACTGACGGATGTGATGGAGTTTATCATCGTGGGTTGGCCAGAATCGGGGTCCAAACCCGCGTCACTCGAAGGCGGATTCCGCACGCCTGGGAACTGTGAGTTCGTCGATGCTTCAGGCGTGGAGGCGGCGGCGAGGGGGTTTCATTGTGGTGGGGTGATTTGGCGTCAGCGGCCTGTGGGAGGTGCGGAAGTCGAGGGAAGGTTCTGAGCAAGTGGATGTCATAATTTTCCTGGTTCCAGAAGATGAAAGGAGAATGTAATTGTAAATTAATTAATTATTAATTAATTATGTAGTTAAATGTATTCAAATGGTTAAATTTCTATAACTTTGTCATATGAAAATGAAATCGCGTGATTTCAGATCCATTGGAACCGTGATGAAAATGTCTACAACATGAAACTGATGGAACTGCAAAGGAGTAAATTAGAGTTTAGAGGAAATTCTGATTTGAACTATACAGAAATGAAAACCAGAAATAAAGCCATCGGTGAGATTTCTCATTTTGAATTTAAAATAATTATATATATATATTTAATGATTATGATTTTAATGTTAAATATATGTGTCGTACAAAAATTTAAATGAATTAATTGACTGAGTTAATGATGATTTGTCGAATAACATTTTTGTTAGAATAAAAATATCGATGGGGTTAGAACATGTTTCTGTTAGAAATATGTTATGTGAATAAAAAGAACATTTTTATTAGAAATGCTTATGCTAGAAAAAAAAGTAACATTTTTGGTTAGAATATTTTTGTGCAAGCAAAAATAACATTTTTAGTTAGAATATTTTTGTGTAAACAAAAATAACACGTTTGGTTAGAATATTTTTGTGTTAATAAAAAAATAACATCTTTGTTAGAAATTTGTTATATAAATAAAAATAACATTTTGTTTATGATCATGCTATGTAAATAAAAATGACATTTTGATATAAAATGTTGCCTTAGATTAAAAATGACATTCTGATTATAAAATGTTACGTTAGAAATTAGGTTATCATTTTAGTTAAAATTGTCATGTTAGGGATTTAATTATCATTTTAGTTAAAAAGAACATGTTAGGAATAAAATGTCATTTTAGTTAAAATTGTTGTCAAATACAAATATTCATTTTTATTTATCATTGTTAAATATCGGAATTGTTATGTAAAAATAGGAATTTGTTTAACAAACAAAAGTATCACTTTTGTTAAAATAGATTCGTAAGAAATCATAGATATCATTTTGGATAAAATAGATTGGTATGAAACCACAAATATCATTTTAGTTAAAGATAAAAATGTCATATTTTTAGGTCATGTTATGTTAATAATAAAAATGCTCTTCTGATTAGAAAATGTTATATTATTAGAAAAATGTTTACATTAGAAGAATGATTACATTTTTATGTAATGTAGAAAGAATAAATGATTACATTTTTATGTAATAAAAAAGAATAAAAGATTTCTTTTTTATGTAATGTAAAAAGAATCATTTATGTTTTGTTTAATCAAAACATTAACATTTACCTGTTAGTAGAAAAATAATCATTTGTTATGTTTGGTTCATTCAAAACATTACCATTTACAGGTAGTAGAAAAGAACCATTATATATTTTGTTTATTCAAAACATTATCACTAATATGTTAGTGAATTAGAAATGTCATTATACTAGAAATGACATTATATTAGAAGTATCAATTTATTTAAAATTGTCATGTTAATTAAAAATATCATATTGTTAGAATCATGTCATGTAAATTAAAAATATTATTTTATTAGGATCATGTCATTTATCATAGAATTAAAAAGGTAATTTATGTCATTACATTAAAAATGTCATATATTTAGTTTAATGTCATGTTACATTAAAAAGGGTCATATATTTAAATCATGTCCATGTTAAATAAACATGTCATTTATTTAGATTTAAGATAACATTGTAGCTAGAAATGTTTATTTAGATATAAATTTGTCACTTTTGTCAAATTTAGAATTGGCATCTAAAATTGTCACTTTTGTTGAATTAGAATTGTCGACAAACAAAAGTATCATTTTCATTTATGTTAAAATAGGAATTTTTCGACAAAACAAAATTGTCTTTTATTTCGTCGTTAAAAGTATGAAACATGTCATACGAATGAAAGTATTTCTTTTTATTTTCCATGTTTAAAATAGAAATGTAATGCAAATAAAATATTCTTTTTGTTCGCCATTAGAATCATAGAAAATGTAATGCAAATAAACTATTCTTTTTGTTCGACATCAGAATTGGTTAAATTTGTTAATCAATGATTTATTTATATAAATTATTGTTGTTTGAAAAACCCCACACAGGTATTAGGATGTTACTTGACATACACTAATCCAATATTTAGTTGTATGTCAATCGATGGATTGACAGGCTGTGATGAGCGTTATTTATTTTAATGCTCACACAGTAATAATTTCACTCTGGATGTGAATGGATTGTTTAATGATTATTTATCATTTCTGTTATATACATATGCGATGTGTGAAATCCATATAACTGAAATTATATGGTAATTGATTGAGTCGCATCCCGATTCAGAATCTCTTTTAAAATAAAGAATACATTTAATATAAAGAACATGTTGATATAAAGAATGTTTTAAATAAATCTTTTAAATAAAGAATATTTTTCAATAACGAATATTTTTATATAAATTTAATAAAGATTAAAATTATGATTTTTATGTCCATTTTTGGATGGACACAAAATACTGGAATATGAAGCCATGTTATATAAGAACGCTATTTTTAACCCGAACGGGTTTATCGATCGATTGTATTCATCTTAAAATGAATATAAAGAGAAGTGATTTCAATATCTATTATTTTGAAAATATTAATATTTTAATATGATAAAAATATAGAATATTCAATTTTAATTTAAAATTGGAAATGAAGTTAAAATCATTTTAAAACAGATTTATAAATATTTTATAAAATACGATTTAAATGGAAATCGACGATATATTATATATATTTATTTAATGGCCTGAATAGAAAGTGCCGCGCAGCGACCGTTCGAAAATTTCGACCATTAACTTTAAATTGACATTACGGGAGATCCGACCGTCGGATTCTCCAAAAACTGGAACCGTTGGGTTCATATCGAAAAGAGATTTCCAATGAATATAAGAATTTTGAAATATAATGGTTGGATTTGGAATTATGTCCAAATCAATTTCAGAAAAGGTCGCTCTAAATGCAGTTCGGTGGCCGTTATTGGAAACCGACTGTACGGGCGATAATAAAATTACTAAAAATATGAAAAAATTATGTAAAATCATAATAAATGATTTGAAAAGAACTTGAGTAAAAAATTACATATTTGAAAAGATAAAAATATATTTTTATCAAAATGAACTAGTTATTAACTATAAATAAATCTTTTGAATTAAGATTTAATGAAATTTTCCATTTAATTAATATTTAATTGAAATTAAATAAAATAAATTGGATTTTGGGTTTGTCGTGAATGGTGTCTTAAATAACACTATTCTTAAACCCCATATGAAAAGAATAAATCTTTTAATTAAGATTATTAGAGTTTTCAATTATATTTAGTAATTGGAACAAAATGAAACATGAATTGGGTTTATCATGAACTGTGTTTTTAAAAGACATTTGTTCTTTAACATGATTAATAGTGAAAATATAATTTGGAAATTATAAATCTTTTATTAAGATTTAATTGGAAATTCTCCAAAGTGAAGTTTTCCAATTTAATATATTAAATTGGAATTGAATGGAATTCGATTTAATAATAATCCAGATGAGCTTCTGTAAAAGAAGACCGTCAATATATATGGAATTTAAAAGGCTTTGCCGTTATTCCATTTATATTATTGGTCTGATACAGAAATTTATATTGATTATATATTGATTTTATTTCTGTGGAAATTCCATATTAAATGGAAGATGATTTTGGGGTTTATCGTGAATAATGTTTTTAAATGACATTAGTTCTTTAACCCGGTTTAAAGACAAGATTTATTTCTTGAAGTTGAATAATCATTAGACAATGATTTTTGATATTAGAACCAAATTGGAGTTTTGATGAATCTTTAAAAGAAGATTAGAAAATAAATTTAAAAGAATTTATCGTTGATAAAATTAATGGGATCCTTTCCCTAATAATGTGAATATTTTATTTAAAAGAGTATTCTGAATTGGAATGAGGCATATGATGTGTTTTTATAGCACTTTATTTTAATTTACAAAATACGCGAGTTATTCGGGAAGACCGGGTTTAACCCATTCTGAATAATTACTAAATTACTATGACGATCAAGAGTCGAAGATGAAGATGGTGGTTGAAGACCGGAGGTCTTCATATCGTTTGTATGGTTACTGATCTTGATTGGGCGGCCACCCAAGACAAGGTAATAAGTGGTGATCGTCAAGACGTACTTGGAGATTGATGGATATGCGAGCACCTCACTTCTGTATTGGACATATGGGACGAGGAATAAGGTGTCTCCAGTTTTGTTCAGACCTAGAACGGACTTGTAAATGGATGGTACATCTGACGTTGTATTCCTTTATGCTGTATTCGTTGATCTTCACTAAATATATATATATCTGTGGTGGCGGAGAATTTATTCTCTTGCTTAACACCCTTCTCTGAGACGTACGAGCTTAGAGGTTATATATTGGCAAGGATCAATGGTATGGTATGGATTGACAATGTGGCATGCTAAGATGCAAATGATCAAGGCTTATTGTTGAAAAGCAGAGCCTTGTGGTTGATGATCAAAGCACAACTTTAATTTAGCATAGCTTTGTGTATAGCATTACTTCGCGAGCTTCACACCCCGGTATGAACCAGAAACGGGAGTAAGGACTGCAGGGAGGACATACGTTTCTTTCTAGCTAGAAGTGGTGTCATGGTTTTTACTAGGCCTGATATTTTTACTTAGGTGGATGATGTAATGAGGCACCTCCATTATTTGAGTCCCTAGTGGCTCTATTTACGGCCCATAGGGCGGGGAAACTTATTGTTCAGGCATTATTAATCCACTAACATATTTGTGGACTGGCCCTGAAGATTCAAGGTGCAATTGCGACTGATCCTGAGACATGGTAGGCTAGATTGTCTCGAATTCGGTAAGGACTATCTCTTGCCTTGGTTCATGATGGAAATCCAACTTCCAATACGACACAATACGGTTTTGATTGTATAACTAGCATGGCGACATAGTACATGGTAGTTATGCCATCTATGATTGATACATTATGATTGAAATGTTTTTGAAACATATATACACTAATAATAATATCAAATCCATTTTATCGTATCAAGCATTTTTTACCATTATAAGGTAAAACTCTATCCTCCGGTTTGCATTGCATTGTGTGATGGGACTTGAGTCTTATAATGGTTTCATTTTTATAAAAAGCATTGCGTTATTTAACAATTTACTTTATTTATGCACTGGCAATCCAATGGAGTAAACCCGTTCTGCGTTAGCGGCGTGGTCCTGTGATTAGCCTTATTATTAAATAAGTTAAGTAGATTTCTCATACCAGTCCCATGACTGACCTGTAGTTTGTTTAACTTGCAAATTCGGGGGCCCATATTTTCCACATGGGCAGTCGAGTAGCTTTTTGCAGATATTTATCTTTTGAGCAGGATTCTGGATTGAAGCTTAAAGCTGTGTCTAGAGCATGGATAGCCTTCCGCTGTGTTAGATTGTTCCACTGTGTATTGTATTTATTGTAAATTTATCTTCCGTTGTATTATAATATTCGATGTACTATGATATTCTTTACTCTGATGTAACATTAATGTAATGTTTATAAAAGTCTTCTGTTATTTGTTCTAATGTGTTGTATGCCCAAAGTTAGCGTATTCGGGTTTTGAACAATTTTAGTCGATCTTGCGATGGATTAGGTCCGGGCGAAATCCGTAGCGTTATAGTTTTGATCATATGAGCCCACTTTTCTTTATTTTAATATATAAATCATTTGATACTAAATTTAAACGTACGTTTTAATTTACCGGGGCCATATACTAACTCCAAAATTTCCAGAAAAAATATTTCTAGTTATGTTTTGACAATACGGTCCTAACAAAATTAATTTCGTCAAATTCTGAGACTATTTGAAAAATGGCCATTTTCTGGTCGATCGAATTTGACAAAACACGTTTTCTTTTGCCATGCTTACATATTAATTCGAAAAATTATGAAAATTGAAACCTAGCAATAATTTGAATTCTGGTTCCAACAAAAGTGGTTTCGCTGAAATCTGCTTTATTTTGTTTTCACTGAAATCCGCTTTATTTTGCATCCTGTACAGTCAATCAAAGTTCAAATTCAAATTTTCAAACTACCATGCTATTTTAAACTCCTTTTATAATTGAATTAAAAAAATTCATTCTAACTTCGATTTAAATAAATTTTTCGTCGTTATTATCTAAAATAAATTATTTTAACTATTTAAAATCCATTTAAATTTCTAAAATAATTTTTTTAAATTGGTTCAGAATTTGCGGGTTGTTACAAAAAGAGAAGAAGTGCTTTTAATGTAAAGAAGTAGGGGATGTAGCCCGAAAATGCCCGTTAAAGAGGTTGATAAGAAGTCCAAAGGAAAGAAACTATCTATCTTGGAAATTATGCAGAAGTGGGCACGATTTCCTAGGAAGTTTAGTTCAAATATAAAGAAGTAGGATTTTTGATGTATGTACGTATATGTGGATGCTTGTATGAATGTATCGATATATATGATATGTTTCTTTTTGTTTTAAAAATATACCAGTATTGTATGATAAAGCTAGTGTAAGAATGAAAAATTGAATTAGGTTAAATTTATTTTAACGATATTGTTAAATTGAATTTGAATAAGTTGGACTAGTATATACACATATATTGAATAGTTCATGGAAGCTAAGAAGAGGAGTAAAATTATATGCCCGACAATAGGTACATGTTTACTATATTGATTGGATTTGATGATTTTATGAGTCGATTGGCTGCCGCTTGGCTTTTGGATTTTCTTTTAATATATGAGAGCTTGTAGAGGCCATTTGTAATTGTACCGATCAACATGTACAATGGAGGTTATAGCAAAATATTTCGAAAATTTAAGGCATTAGCCAAATTTTGAGAAATTAGAAAGTTCTTAGAGGCTGAAAAGTTGAAGAACTTTATTCAAGCGAAGGTTGAGTTGGTTAAGTAGCGACCTTCAATTCCTTCTTCCTTTTCGGCGACGAAAAGATTTTAGGTGTGGGAGATTGTAACAACCTGTATTTTTGGAGCCAATTTAAAAGTTATTTTTAATAAAATTTAATGGATTTTAAGTATTTAAAACGATTTATTTTGAGAATGAAGGATTTGAAGTTTACTTTAAATGAAGTTAGGACGTATAAATTTAAAATTTAATTAAAACGATCTTGAAATGGCGTAGTAGTTTGAAAATTTGATTTTAAATTTTGAATGAATATATAGAATTCTATATAAATCGAAATTTGGTAAAATAAGAAACATTGGAATATTTTGAATTGTAATTTTCTAACGAATGTAAGAAATTGAGATTTCACTTTACAAATTGTAAGTTATGTCTAAATTAAAGTTTAGAATAGTCGCTATGGAATTTATTATATATAACCCTAAAAGTCACATTTTGTATAGGGGCAAATTTGGACTCGAAACCACTTCCATTGAGTTCAAAATGTCGTTTACGTGTTCGAAAACTGTAAACTTCGATACCTTTAGAGTTGGGTGAAATTTGATCTTTTCATTGGGTATATGACCAAAATATCACTTTTTGCATATGGACGGCTTTGGACTTGAAACCACTTCTATTGAGTTCAAAAGGCCATTTGTGTGCTCGAAAAGTATAAATTTCAATATATTCCGAGCATTAGAGTTTTAGCACCTTGGTTGGGGCTTGGTTAGCCAACCTAGACCCCTCCTTATAACCCCAAATCAGCCCTTTCCCTCTCATTCACCCTCAACACTTAGAAGACAAATAGAAATGGGGAAAGGGAATGGGAAATTAAAATTCCTAAGCCAGAGATTTCAATTAGTGGCTCAAATCAAAGGGAAAATCGAAGAGCAAACCTTGGTAAGCTTCTCTATCCTCCTTTCCATCTTCTCCAACCTATTCTCTCTTCAATTTCTAAGATTTCCTATGACCTTATTCTTAGGAAATTCAATTATATGTGTTTGGATTGAGGATTAGCAAACTGTATTGGAAGAGAGGTTGTTTTAGTTTGTCACTGAATCGATTTCTTGTTTCTAAACGATTAAAGGTGAGAATTTCGATCATAATTACTTAATGGGGGAAATTGAAACTATGAAAGGGCTAATGTTAATTAACTATTTAGTAGTTGATTATGTTTGGGTTGATGAAATGTCTATTAATTGATCATATAATTTTAACATGATGTTAAACGCTAAGTAGTGCAATAAAATTATGACTTTTCCGCTATAGGTTAGTTATTTAAGAACTCAGAATAATTCCTCAAGCGGTATGTTTGTATAGTGTGCCTATGGTACATTTGAATTGAGTATACATTGTGTATGCATTGGGTTAATTGCTTGGGTTGACGATTTCATTGCTTTTCTAGTATTGGAAATATTGGTATAATCTATATTCGGGTTGTATATGATGTGCACCGATGCTCTTGTAGCTTCACTTTAGCATTGTCAAACCCTCTTGTTCTTGCTCGAATCACATTTTATAGCTATGGTTTGGAATTTAGTTCACCTATGAACTTATGATAAAAATCATCGCGAATCTCTTGTACGAATGTGTGCATGTGTGTATATGTTTTCTTGTGTGTTTTCGGTGAGCTAAGGGGACTTCATTTTCATTTAGAAAACGTTATAAGCCATCACCATTGATCCGACCTCGTCCGAGAACCGTTTGCACATCATTTCCTAAGCAAACATTTGCTCTTGCTTCAGCTCAGACGTCTGTCCGGGAGGGGGACATACGTCTGTCCAAGTTTTAGAAGAAAAAAATAACTGCTTTAGCTCAGACGTCTGACCAAAAATGGTCAGACGTCTGTCCAAACTCTCTGGAAAAATTTTGCCTGACAACAAACGTCTGTCCAGGGGGTGTCAGACGTCTGTTGGCATATTTCTGCTATTGAACAATGGAGACCACGGTCAACAGTTTAGGTCCATCAAGGCTCTTTCCGGCTGAGTTTCAGGTCATTTCGCCTTCGTTTGTGACTTTTCAGTTTCACTAATTCGTAGATTTCTACGGCTTGATTTTTACATAATCGTTTTATAAATCATTTCAAATTATTTTAAGCGATTTAGAATGGGTGCAAAACAGTTTTTTATTGGTTTGTAAAATAAAAATGGTTAAGTATGATTTGGAATGAAACGTATAAAATGAATTATGGATGTTACTACTTCGGTATTTAATTCGATGATCGAATTAAACTCTCGACTAAACCTTTTTACATAAGGTAGTGAATGGTGAAGGCCAATGATTTAAACAAGGGAAAGAAGTTGATTTAAAATTGGATTTTGAGTTCGTTGTGAATGGTATCTTAAATAATACCGTTCTTGAACCGACTTGTGAAAGTAATAAATATTTCAAATGTGATTTGGAGTAGTTTTCCAGTTTATTTAATTAAACTGGAATTGAATGGAATTTGATTAATAATAATCGAGATGAGCTTCTTTGAAGGAAGGCGTTTACTATTTATGGAATTTAAAAGGCCTTGCCGTTATTCCACTTATAGTATTAGTTTGATACGGAAATTTATATCAATTATGAATTGTTCAATTTTCCGTGAAGAACACATATTAAATGGAAGAGGATTTTGGGTTTATTGTGAACGATGTTTTACATAACATTTGTTCCTTAACCCAAGTACAGTCAAGATAGATTTCCAAAGGTTGGACATTAATTAAATAATGATTTTTGAGATTAAAACTAAACTAGAATTTTAATGAATATTTAAGTAGGTTAAAATGAGAGTGGGATAATTAAATTCATGGGAGGAAACCCGTTCCGTATCATATGGCATGGTCATGCGATTTACGTAACTCAAAAATAAAGTTAGTAACTGTTTTTAGTTCTTACACCAGTCCCATGACTGACCTGGAGTTTATCGTTTTTCTCCTAAACTCTAGGTGCCCATAATTTCCACACAGGCAGCTAGTAGTTTAGGTTTTGCAGATATTCTATTTTACAGGATCCTGGATCATGGCTGGAGCTATGCTCTAGATTATTTTACAGTTTTCCACTTATTATATTCATGTATTATATTTCCGCTGTGTATTATTTATTCGTACTCTGATATTCTGTACTCTGATGTAAAATAGTTGTAATAAGCAATGAAATGTTCTCTTGTGTTCTATTCTGATGTGTTGTATTCCCATAACCATCCGAGGATTTCTGACTTTTGGATCGGACATGTGTGGTTTATGGTCGATTTGAAGGGCGGCGATTTTCGGGTTGCTACAGCTTACAACACCATTGGACAACCCAAATCTATATGCTTTGTATCCTTTTTGAAACATAGTTTCGAAAATAGTTTTCTTTGACCCACTCAAAAGATATTAGGACGATAACCCTTTTTACCCTTTTATAAAGCAAAACTTTGAATAAACAAACCCTTACAAGAGGACCCTTTGACTCTGGCATAAGGAGTTTAGGCGTTATGCCCCTAACTTCTATATAATTGAACTTTAGAAAATCCCACCCCTTACAGTTCCATTGAAAGGCGCAGAGGCAATAAACTTAAGTACTTTTCAAGGAAAATCTTAATATATAAATACCTTTAGATAACCAATCCCTTTGCTCATGCCAAAGGGTTTAGAGGCAATAGCCCTTCAAAATTAATATAAAGTCTGAAGGCTCCTTTCAATTCAATCAAAAGTACCAAGTTGTGTTATGTTTTTTTAATCTTTATTCAACCCATGGTCTAGAGAAATAGGCATAATTCAACACCACTGAAAGGTGCCCAAGAATAAGCCTTTACCTTTATAAATAATAGTAAGGGAAATCCCTTTCGACCATGTAGAATGGTATTGGGTAATAGATCCAAATTCCCTTTTCTAAATAGGTTTGGAAACAAGCTCCTTTCGATACTCAAAAGAAGCTCATGTCGTATAGCTCACAATGCAAGGATAAAGTATAATAGAACATATTCAAAAGGCAATAATAGTGAAGCAGAATTGAGCAGAACTTTAAACTTTTTCATATCACCATGAAATATCCATACAACATTGGATAACACTATAAGAGTTTGTACAAAGTTGCCTCACTACAAGTCACTCAGAGAATACATCGACATAGCGTCGAAAAACAACAAATAGTAGGTAACAGGAAACTAATACGTAAGCCTCCATCTTGTCATCGCTCAGTAGCATCGTCCTCATCAAGATCAACTACCTGTCACCTACTACTCAGTCTGACCATCCAATACATGGATGAATAACCAAAGGCAATAAGAGGAAACATAAAACCTTGAGTCAGACAATAGTCTTAATGAGCGATAAAACAACTATCTAACATCATCAATAAAGTATATGAGAATAGGCAGATTAATCAACTAATCTACCGACATCAACAGAGAAGAACCCAAACCCGTCTTCCCCACATCCGACAGTGATAGCCTTTACAACGATTAAGTAGAAACAAATGGTACATTCATGGAAATCAGTTATCAAGCGTAGATCATCCTAATCAATATTGATATCACCCAAGCGCAAGCCCTGAAGGCCTAAACCAACATCAGACAAGCACTCGAGAGATATCTCCTTTGATGTTGAATTATCTACACAAGATGATACAAGCAAAACAATCATCATCCATGACTTTGGCTATCACCGCCAACCCTGCTTTGAAATCATCATTGATCGTATGACCAGCTCAACATCATGTCGTCCATCAAGGGCTGGTTGTAAACCCGGGTTCTAGCAAAAACTCCATATGCCATCGTGACTCGTATCTCTGGGCCCATCATGATTTCCCAGGGTACTCGACCATATAACCGGTTTTTTAGGCGTCCCAATTATATCCTGCTTTGAGACTGCTAGAACCTATGAAAACGATAATTTTTCGGCCTTCATAACTCTAGTCGCCATCACCAGCAACTTTCCATAAGCTTAAAACACACTTGAGCAGCCATTATCCACGAGCTCAAAACACACTTGAGTCGTCTACATATTCGTTGCATTTCACCGATCAACGAATACTTCACAACACTTGGAACATTCCTGCTTGAATTCACGTTGAAGCCACGGTCATCGTCGATCCAAAACTTACGTCATTTGGTTGATGTTCAATCATAATGTTTCGGTCTTTGCTGTGAATAACAATCCATAGCGTTGCCAAAACGCGGCAGCTCAATATAAGTAAGCACGGTCCACTTTCAAGCATCCACATTTAGCATTGTTTGTGACCCCTTTTTACAGCGTTTCCAAAACACCATTGTTGCTCGTCAACGATCCACCATGGATCGGTTGCGATCCATGTGCCAGAACATAGGCCGATCCATCAAAACCACGTGCGCGACCCATCATAATTTGTTGATCCGCCCATCTATGGATCATGCCTGATTCATGGCTTTTAACAGCGTTTGGCAAATGCTGTCAATTCTAATGGATTGGGTGTGATCCATACCCTTGCCAGGCCATTGAAAATGTTGGTCGATCCCTTATGTTTTGCTTGCGCGATCCATGCCTGGATCGTGGCTGATCCATGACCTCTCCACAGCGTTTTCAAATGCTATTGTCCACCTGAACCAAGTTTTTGGCCGATCCATGAAACCATGCTCGATCCACTCACTCTCTCTTGATGATCCACCTTTTTTCCTCTTGCCCAATCCTTACTTTAGTCGATCCATCGAAGTCACCATCGATCCAAACTCAAAACCACGCAATCATCAACCAATCACTCAACAAACATTGAAACAACGATTCAGCAAATGATTAAATTAATAAATGTATCTAAACATA
Source organism: Allium sativum (assembly GCA_030737875.1). Lineage (NCBI taxonomy): Eukaryota > Viridiplantae > Streptophyta > Magnoliopsida > Asparagales > Amaryllidaceae > Allium > Allium sativum. The sequence goes on along the minus strand of CM060910.1, from coordinate 276,685,269 downwards.
GAATTAACATATGAAATTACCATTTATAAGTTGCTAGATTAGATCCTATGGTGTTTTGAATTGAAATCATACTTACATCGATTATATCTATGTGAAAACAACTTGAAATGATGAACGTAAGATCAAACAACTAGTATACTTGATTGAATCCATGCGAGAGATGTTTATCACTCATCAAATCTTCAAACAAATTTAAAATCACTAAATTCCCAATCCAGACAGCGAAAAACAATCTTCAAACCTCTCAATTTGATCCGATCTCCCTTCACTTGATGTAGATCTTGCTTTGCTTGATGTGGAATTAGCATAAGAAAGCAAACCCCTCTCCGTGCCTCTAACCTCCTATTTATAGCCTCTAACCAGCTCACTAATAAGCCACACCAGTTCAACCCATTAATGACTAGTCAAACCTGTATAGAAATTGTGTAACACTAAAACAGCGATTTCTCCGGAACCGCTGAACCAAATATTTAATGTGTCCACTCTACGAAATTGGCAACACCATTTCCTTTCTAATGAAATCAATTTGAGCACCTGATTCAATCTTAGTCAAAAGTTATTCCCTGTCCAAGACTGATAGAGGCAAAATGGTCACAAATAAAATTTATAAAAATTATGGACATGTCTCACATCTCCATAAACAACATATCAAAATACGAGAATGATCCAACCCTCAGGGAGTTAAACAAAAATATTTCACGATCCTCTAATACGTAAAATGTGGGTCGTTACATGTGCGAAGATGATAGACCTTACTAGAGTTAACACTTTAAAATCATAAAGCCAATGACCAAGGACCGAACGAAAGCCAGAGGCCATAGCCTTATTTACTTAAGCGAATACTTTACATGCCAACTTATGACATTCCAAGCATTCAAAACCTAATGGAAGGAAGCGAGAGGATTTTCAACCATTCCGAAGGGTACAAAAGACGCTTTCCATCTTCAGAACGATGGCACTGACCGTAATTAAAAGAAAAACTAATCAATTCGGTTATATTTGTCGAATTATCATTGGGCAATATAGAAAACGTTTGATCAAAGTACGGTCCTTTATGTACTGCATACAGTTCAAAGTACAAGGTATTTGTACTTTAACACCATGTTTGATGCACAAGCTTTACTAAGCAAAATCAACCTTAAGAAATTTGTATCAATTAGAGAAAGATTGGCAAAAATATCAAAATTTAACAGAATGATGAGTATATCCTCGTCTTTCATTCATAAAAATATGAAGTCCAAACTAAATAATTAACCCCTTTAATTAATTACACTCGTCGTTAACGAACAACCTTCCTTAGGAAATTCATAAAATATTTCTAAGTGCTTAGAAAATTATAAAATTCAAAATCAGTCTTCAAAATTATATAACATACATCATATCAAAATTTTGTGACGTTTGGAGATTTTTAACTATAGTTTTTACCCCAAAATATATTTGTTTTCATGTAAAACAAGCATATAATCAGAAATAAAAACATGGGTATTGCTAAACAGTCAAATAGCAACCATTAAACATGAAAACAATCATGAATATACACAAACAATTCATGTATAAATAAGTAGCTGAATCTAAATATAGGTAGAGAGTATTATTCATCTTTTTTTATCAAGAACTTTAGATTTATAAATTTTGATCTCATAAGCTTTAATCCCTAATTTTCTTTTTGGTTTTCTTCTTCTTCCCTTTTCATTTAATGGTCGGACGACTCTAGGTTTCTTTTAGGATTTGAAAGAATGAGAAAATGGAGAAGAGGTAGAAAAAGATCCTATATAGAAGGCCAGATGTTACTCATTATGTCCCTTTCATATTCCTACTCATCTTTAGTTCTTCTTATGGCCAAACCACAAATCTCAACTCAACATTCTAATTGCATTATTCTTATTTAATTTATATAATTAAATATCATGGGAAATTTTTATCAAAATTGAGGGACATTACAAAAATCTTGAAAAATTAATAGGATCATAGTTTCATCCCTTCATTTCGCGCCTAAATGAACAATTAGAAAACTTTTTACCTTTTACATATGTTGCATATGACAGATGAACCTTGGCTTACTACCATAGCCAGAAGTTTATCTTTATGTTTTAAAATACTTGGTAAAGCAACGATATTTGCCACAATCTAGCTGGAGTTGGGCAAAGTAATTTTCTCACGTTTCTGAACCATAAGCTTTATAGTGCAGTCTATTTGAAAACATTGCGGTAAGACATTTGTAGAGTGCGTTCTTAACGAGCTGTAATGGGGCATTTGAACGTGTTACTGTAGCGAATGGGGAATGTGTTTTTTGTTGCGAATGGGGTATGTGAGCGGAGTATTTAAATGTGTTGAAACCATTTTAAACAACAATATAATCGAATTAAATACATTATAACAGAATTAAACATTAATAGTCTACAACAAAAATAATAATTAAAAATGACATTAAGCATTAGCAAATAGTCTACAGTAGACATTAAACATTAATAAACAGTGTACAACAAAACTCTAAAAAATTTGGGTGAAGATACGGATTGAACTCTGGTCTATCTAGAGCAAAACATATACCAACTGGACTAAAATATATTTTCATTAACTAACCAAATTAGACATTTTAATTGCTTTACGTCGGACGCGCTTGATGCAAACTGCTCGATTTCTCTTGTCTACAAAGCATGCAGTTTGTCTGGTTGGAGTCGTTGTTGACGTCGGACGTGAACACAACGGTCACAGTCCATTCTTTTACTGCGAACAGGCAGTAATGCCGTGAGTCCGATTTTGTTCACACTTTTTAGCAAGTGTGAACAAAACACTCGGCTCCTATTGGAGGAACTCAGGGGGGTCCATGTGTGACGCACCTGATTCCTCCAATAGGAGAAAAGTGTTTTGTTCACACTTAAAAAAAAGTGTGAACAAAATTCTATTCGTAATGCCGTGACCGTTACCGTATATGAGAAGCTTACTGCAATCTGCATGTTTTGAACTCCCTGAAAATCAGCATCGCATCAAGATCATGCCAACGTGAAACTATCAACTATCGATTGTCATATCAAAATCGTTCTCTCTCCAATCGCTTCCGATTCTCTCCATCAATCTGATCCGAGATATTAACAATCGATCCAAGCAACAAAAAAAATCCCCAAAACTGCCAAAACTGTATGCATTCGATCCCCATCAATCAAAGGTTAGTTCCATATCAACACTTCCAAATTATCATTCATGCCTCTCGGTTACAATAGGAAATGGTAACACCTAACGGAAGGAACAAGAAAGAAGAAGGCTTGTCAATCAAATTCCAAAAGCTTCTTCCATTCGCCGTAACTTTCATCGTCGGTACGTGTATAGGTTTATCAGTAGTTCCCATTCTATCCCCATATTTTACCTTCCAAAACGGAGTGCTTTACCCACCAACAAAATGCTTTTCAAATCAACAATCACATGAAAACTACACTTTGGACAGTTTCTTAACCCAAGGAAGCCTTATGCACGATATGAGCGACAAAGAGCTATTATGGAGAGCTTCATTGTTGCCTAAAAGAGATGCATTTCCATTCAAAAGAGTGCCTAAAGTTGCATTCATGTTCTTGGGTCGTGGCCCGTTGCCATTGATGGAGTTGTGGGAGTTGTTCTTTCATGGTCATGAAGGTCTTTACTCCATTTACGTTCACTCACTTCCCAGTTATAAGTTGAATGTTAATCAGACTTCTCCTTTCTATGGAAGACAGATTAAGAGCCAGGTTATTCTTCCTGTTATTTATTTTTGTTTTTGCATTGCACTGTCTTTTTAGCTTGTTTGTAAAGTTTGGGCATGGAAAGAGTAGTTTAAGTTATTGGTGTTTTCCCTATTATTTTGTTATGTGTTGAATTTAGAAGTATGTTGCAATGAAGGTAAAATTGGAATCATCTATTCTGGATTAAAAAAGCATCATCATTCTCTAACCAGTGCAATTGTTAATGACATTTTGGGCGAAGAATTACGCTTCATTCTTTGGTCTAGAATTAAGATCATGATATGCATGGAATTAAATGATCCTGGTATATTCTTTTCTGTTATTCATTATTGTTTTCGCATTACGTTGTCTTTATAATGTGTTTAATTTGAGCATGAAAACATTAGTTCAAATTATTAGTGTTTTCTCTATCATTTTATAATGTATTGAATTTAGAATTATGTTGAGGGTAGAATCATCTATACTGGTTTAGAAGATCATCATCATTCTGAAGAGATTATTTTCAAAATATAGTCATTAAAGCAAGTGCTCACAAAAAGACTATGTTGGGTTAAAATGATGGTTGTAAAATATCTATTGATTTAGACCATTGGATCGAAGATACATTTTAGCAGATCCATTCTGTTACCATAGTCACATATCAGGGACATTTTGGGAGAAGAACGACACTTCATTCTTTTAGTTTAGCAAAAATCATGATATATATGTTTTTTCAAAGCAGCTTACAGTATTTGATATTGATAAAAGTTTGAATACCAGATAGATAGCTGATGCAATACAATAAACATGCAGAAATCATCATGGGGCTCGATATCACTATTAGATGCAGAAAGGCGACTCTTAGCAAATGCATTACTAGATTTCTCAAACGAAAGATTCGTTCTCTTGTCCGAGAGCTGCATTCCATTATACAACTTCCAGACAATCTACAGCTACTTAATAAACTCCAAACACAGCTTTGTAGAATCATACGATGACTACTCAGCTCGAGGTCGTGGTCGCTACAGACTCAACATGTGGCCACACATTAACATATCTGACTGGAGAAAAGGATCGGAATGGTTCGAACTCAACCGTGAACTAGCTGTAAGCATAGTAGCAGACAGCAAATACTACATGCTTTTTTACAAGTATTGCACTCCTACATGCTACCCAGACGAGCATTACATACCTACATACATAAACATGTTTCATGGCTATTTGAACTCGAATAGAACCTTGACATGGGCTGATTGGTCGAAGACTGGGCCTCACCCTGGCGTATATGGGCATAAGTCCATTAAAGTGGATTTTATTCTTTCCATTAGGAACAATGTTAGTGAGTGCATGTATAACTTCAAGCCCACCAGTGTTTGCTTCCTGTTTGCTAGGAAGTTTGCTCCTAATGCCTTGCCTCCTTTGCTTAGACTTGCTAAGTCTCTCATGAAGTTCTGAGTGTCGTGTTTGTTTCATTCGCAGGTAGAATTTTGCACTAGTTTGTGTTTGTTATAGTTGGATTATTTTGTTAGGTAAATACTGTACTTAGAGATGGGGAAAGTGCCATCTGTGGATACTCTTGTAGTGACACTTTCAAACGTTGATCAAATGCGTATTAAATTAGTTTTATGGATACTATATCTACAGTCATCAGATTTTGTTACTGTCATTTTGGTTGGTACCGGAGACATTTGATCATCAATTAGTGTAAGAGCAAGCAAAATCCGTTGTTCCTAAATTCTCCATCTCCAAACGCTCTCTTTCCATATCTACATACAAGAGATTGATATAATTGTTGTGATAGAAGTGAGATTTGATACATCGTATTTATAACATTTAAAGCAGGATGATGGGCTGTTCTAAATACATGCCTGCATCCACGTATTATGGCTAAATACACAGTTATGTAAAGTTAACTATACAGATGTCTCATAACTCGTGCCCTCAAAAAGATCTAGTGTTTTTACACAGATATCTCATATATTTGATGTAGGTATTCATAGCTTCTTGACCATAGTAGAGATGAGGTTTGATCATGTCTAAATACATGCCAACTCATCGCGCATGACACGTTCCTCGATCTGTCCCGAAGGCGCTGATACTCATTTGCGTTGTGACTAGGGAGCTCATGGAATATATAATATCGACCAGAATCTCTCTGCTTCTTAGTGGACTCCTGCCTATGAGGCCGTTTGAATGGAGCGATATGACGAACTTCCAAAAAGATATCCTATAGGGTGTGGGTAAGTTTTGAATAGGACGAGAACTTATATCTCGTTCTGGCGTCAGGTGACTATTTCGGGACTTGCCTTTGCTCAAGACCGTAGCTAGATCGACTATACAAAACTTCTAGAACTGCGCTTCCGTTGGAAATGGGGGTGCCCGCGAGTGTAGTGGGAGCGGTGTCGATTCGAGGATTGTTGTCGTCCTGCTGTAGAGTTTGCAAGGTGTCCCCCAAATACCGAGTTATGGACTGTAGAACATAAGCACTTGTTCCAATGATATCCGTCTGGTCAGTTGATCTTCCAATACCATGCAATCTACATTCAATCCGAGCGAGAAAGGTATTCATAACCTCCGCTTGTCGATCCAGACAAGCGATCGAACCTCTAGCCAGTTCAACCAAATCCTCTCAAGTAACCAAATCTGAGAGTTCCTCGATCGCAGAATGTTCTTGACTTCCTTCGCTATTAGTACTTTGTGCCTCAAAGGTAGCATCGAACCTTCTGCGTTTAACCATGATGAAAAGCGAGTGACAAATTCGAAGACTGAAACCAAATCCGAATACGAAATCCGAATACGAAATCCGAAGATAAATCCGAGAATCCAATCCGAAGCAGAAGTCAAAGTTGTGTGCCCCCTTTATAACACGCCAAAGTGCCGACGTAGGGAATTGTCGTTGATTCGCGCACGCCAACGCCTGAGTATACGTTTTGCAAAAAAATGATAATCCAAATTCAAAGTAACGAAATGCAGGGAAAACACTTCTTTTTATAGTGGTTTGGCACTAACGCCTACGTCCACTTTATAGTAATCACTCATCGTATAATAGCTAATTACAAGAGTTGTACAAGTTCGGATAATATTTGTGTACAAAGTGTTGCAATAGAACACCAAAATATTTATTAGTTCTAAATTTTGAATAAAATGCCCTTCTTCCTCTTCGTTGGGAGAAAAATATGTTGACTTGGTCAACAATATCCAATAAGTAGCTTCAATGTCCAAAAAATGTATTCAAAACAGTCCAAAAAGTAGTAAAAAAATCCTTTTGAATGTCCAAAAGTTGGAGGGAAAGTTTGTGCAACGTTTTACAGGTACAAGCTATGTCCAATAATCGTGGGGAAGAAGGTGATTACCATTAATGATATTTGAGATCTCCAAGAAGTCCAAAATACCAAATGAGAACTAACCCCTTTAAATGTCAAACTTGGAGCTATTTTTAGGTGAGTTTTGGTTATGTCAGCCCGAATTCCATATCCCTTGGGGATACGAAATTTGCATCCCAAAATCGGAGTCAAAAAACTAATGTTTTGTTGAAAAATATAAAATTTGAAAAATCTGATTAAAACACATGTCGATCAGCCTAAAATATGTGATCAATACAGTAAATATCCAAAACAATGTGATCTGCCACTTTCCTGACACATTTACCGACTTGCAATTTCGAATCCCTATAATCCAGTGGGAACACGTGTTTGGCAAGCAAAATTTGGTGATTGTTCGTGTTTTCCGTCATGCCAAGATGTCTTAGTAAACAATGGGGATTTTGAATCCCTTGGATCGGGCATGAATTTCGTATAAGAAAGCATGGCACGGAGTCGTGCCATTTCGAATTCGGTCGAGCCAGTCCCTTTTTTTTCATTTGCTAGATTTCGACTCCCTGATTTGGAAAATTTCGAATCCCGGAGTCGAAGTTTTTCTTGGCAGGGCCGAGTTGAGACACAGGATTTCGAATCGCTGGAGGGATTCGAAATTCCCTTGCCAAGCCAAGTTTCTGAACCAAGTTTTTCACATGATCTGGCCGATGCGCGCACGCATTTTTGAGTGCTCGACCAGTGTTTTCCACTGTTTTTCGAATGCGCCAAACTAACTTTGCCAATTTGCCAAATCAATATTTTTGCCTGATCCGACCGTGTCGATCAGCTGTTTTGAGGTAATCGACATGTGAAAATCCGGTTTTTGGTAAAATCCTTACAAATTGCCAGATTTTGATGATGTGAGTCGCGCAAGCAATTTTTCTTGATCGTGTCATGCCAACCAGTTGTTTCTGAATGCGGAACACTGTTTTTTGCCAAATGCCGATTTTACCAAGTTTGATCGCGCCGTGAGTCGTGCAAGCCATTTTTCATGATCGTGCTATGTCGATCGGCTATTTTTGGGTGCAGGAAACACGAATTTGTTGAAATTCATTTAGTTTTCCCCGACGAGTTTTGTCACGTGATCGGACTGACGCGCTTAAGCATTTTGAGCTGATCAAACCGAGTCGATCACGTATTTTCACTACGCCAATTTTTTCGAGTCCACCTACGATGAACTTATGAATCGATTGTTGGGGTTTTGTGCGCAGCGGAAGTTTTGACAAAACACCCAAAAACAAAATGAATCTTTTTCACCCAATCACTTGAAGATGAATGTGATTGAATAACAAACAACAACACAAAAAAATATCGGAAATATGAATACACGATATTCCACCCAACCACCCTCTTTATTGATTCACCAAAATATTGTTTACAACCGATCTCAACTATCGTTAAACAAACACAACTTGAATCAATAACCTTATTGAAAAATAGGTAGAGAATATCTAATGGTTAAACAATTTGAGGAGAAAGATAATGAAGAACAATGGAAAAATTTTCCACCACATAATGAAGATATCATGTAGGCCTTTTATAGAGTAACTTGTCACCCAAATTATCCTCATATATCCTCATATATCTCAAATATATCTATTTGGATAAGCACCAAATAATCCTTGCCTTCACTTTCAAATATCCCATAAAAGTAGCAACAAATATCTCCACCAAAAATGGATCCACATAGAAAATTTGTTGCCTACAATTGTGATTTGCGTATCACAATTCTCAACACTCCACCTTGATACCAAATCACAACATCTCCTCCACTCAACACTAGCCAACTTATCTCTCACTTTCAACCTTCTTTTCTCAATTAACATCATTACAAACCTCCACCATCGCCCACAAATGGTGCACCTCCCTCATCGTGCACCACGCCAATAGCGATCTTCAAAAGCGTTTGTAATACCACAAAGACCTCCATCTTGTCTTTGTGGATTTCACAACTCGACATCCGTCTTCCGCTTGACATGATCTCTTCATCTCCGGGATCCCTCGAGCATCATCAACATCTAGACCCTTGTCGATACCATGATCCTCCACCTTAGGACCATCAGCAGTGACCATATTAACCTCTCCACCTTGCTGTGGACTAGGTTCTTCAACCGTCACCCGCCTTCCACTGTTGACCACTGAACCGACCAAACTATATAGGTTCCCCTCCTCCAAAACTCCTCGCATCATCACACGACCACCCTTCTTCACTCTCAAAACTCCACCTCGAGTCTCATAAGTGCAACCGCGGCGATCTAACTGACCGAGAGATATGAGGTTATGCGAACAAGTGGGTATGTGCCTCACACCGGCAACTTCTCTCTCCACTCCATCATGCATCCGAAACCTAACAGCTCCAACTCCACAAATTGGTAGCTCTACTCCATTGGCCGTCTTTATCATGCCAACACTCTTCTCATACGAAGAAAAACTTTTCACATCTCGACATATGTGAAAACTGGCTCCTGAATCCATCTTCCAAGGCTCCACAACACTAAGTAGGACATCACATGAAGAATTGCCTTCGCTACCTTCAGCAAAGCTTGCATGTGCCTCATCACTATTATTATCACCTTGCGCCTTCTTCTTCTTCATATCTCGTATATATGAATAGCAATCATTGCGCTTGTGGCCTTTCTTACCACAATAATGACAAAAGATAGCACCTTTCTTCTTCCTTGTATCTTTACCTGAGTCCCTTGCTACCATCGCCTCAGTTTGAACCGATTTCAACTCCGACCCTTTTCTCCTTAGTTCCTCATTCAAAAGACTACTTCGAACCATTTCCAAAGAGATAGTTCCATTAGCATTGGAATTACTCAATGAAACAACCAAAGTCTCCCAGCTTTCCGAAAGAGAACTCATCAACAAAAGAGCTTGCAACTCATCATCAAAATTGACCTTCATGTTTGCCAATTGATTGATGACATCTTGAAACTCGTTCAAATGCTCTGCAACAGACTTCTCCTCATCCAATCGAAGTTGCACCAACTTTCGAACCAGAAAAGCCTTGCTTGTAGCACTCTTTGACTCATACAGCGATACTAATTTGTCCCACAACGCCTTTGCGGATTCACAACTAGCCACATGGTGGAACACAGAATCATCCAAATATTGGCGAATCAACGCAATCGCCTTTTTGTCCATTTTCTTCCACTTTCCCTCATCCATATTCGAGGGCTTCTCCCCATTTCCATCAATGGGATCATGCAAATCATTGAGATATAGAACGTCCTCCATCTTCGGCTTCCATATACCCCAATTCCTCCCATTCAAAATAGCCATCTTCGACAACGTCATCATCTCCGACATCAAAAAATCAATTTTTTTCAAACAAAAAATCAAATTTTTTTTTCAATCCAACAAACACTCCAAGCTATGCGGTGATCTGAGCTCTGATAGCAACTTTTGGGGTTTTGTGCGCAGCGGAAGTTTTGACAAAACACCCAAAAACAAAATGAATCTTTTTCACCCAATCACTTGAAGATGAATGTGATTGAATAACAAACAACAACATAAAAAAATATCGGAAATATGAACACACGATATTCCACCCAACCACCCTCTTTATTGATTCACCAAAATATTGTTTACAACCGATCTCAACTATCGTTAAACAAACACAACTTGAATCAATAACCTTATTGAGAAATAGGTAGAGAATATCTAATGGCTAAACAATTTGAGGAGAAAGGTAATGAAGAACAATGGCAAATTTTTCCACCACATAATGAAGATATCATGTAGGCCTTTTATAGAGTAACTTGTCACCCAAATTATCCTCATATATCTCAAATATATCCTCATATATCTCAAATATATCTATTTGGATAAGCACCAAATAATCCTTGCCTTCACTTTCAAATATCCCATAAAAGTAGCAACAAATATCTCCACCAAAAATGGATCCACATAGAAAATTTGTTGCCTACAATTGTGATTTGCGTATCACAAATCTCAACATCGATGTCATTTCCAATCCTTTTCAAGACACGTCGCGGCTTTGACCAAATCACTTTGTGTTTTATGATGACGTTTCTGACACTTGAGCGGGTCGCTAACCAAAATCCTGATGTGTGGTAGCTTTATGAAAAAGCATGTCAATACTTTGCCCTCCAAAACATGTCTTGCTTGATCGAAGGGAGAGGTATTTTGGTAGAAAACCAAACATCCAGAAATCCAGAAACTAAACCCAGGAGGAGTCCGAAGTGAACTTCTGTAACTAGAAAACAAAAGAGCCACGATCGCGTCGGATCGTATTAACCATAAATCCAATGCCAATAAATTAGAAATCTTGAAATCCAATGAAAGCCGACGATCGCTCCTGGTCGTTCTGAGAGATAACAGAATAACCAGAGTACCAGAATAACCAAAACAGGCAGAATAACCGAAATAGCCAGAATAATCAGAATAACCAGACAAATCGCCTTGTTGAGATGATCCAATAACCAAACGAGCATGGTCCACCTATTAGATGCCTGAGGCCCTAGACTCGCCACAGATCGAGGCAATCTTTTCGAAGTAGGACAAGAGGTCAGAATAACCATGAGTGAATAATCTTGTCGCGTCACTGACAAGTACACCCAATGTAATCTAAGATCGTCTTGACATGATGACCCCAGAGCCAAATGAGATGGATTCACCTACTTGACGTCTAAGACACGAACCCGCCATAAATCAAGGCAATCTTGTTGAAGTAGGACAAAAGGCCAAGATAGGTATACGTTTGTTAAAATTTGCAATCCTGATGTCGATTTCATACTTCACAAGCAAGCATATTTACTTTGCAAAGTAATTTTATTAAAGTTATAAAAGTTACGGATTTTTTAGCAAATCCAAAAGAAAACACAATGGTTCATCGTGCATAAAGAGCATACCTAGGGGCTTGGCCTGGCCTCGTGCATGGGTAGGTAGACTTGGCCGTTTTTTGATTCCAAATTCATTTGTGGGCGAAAGAGGATGGTTTATCATTTACAAAGAGCATGCCTGGGAACATATTTGTTCCCGTTACATGGGTAGGCAAACTTAGTCGTCCAAAATCCATAGCCAGGAAAAGTATACTTTTCATTAATAATCAGAGGGGGTAATGGTATTTGTTGAACAAAGAGCATGCTTAGGGATGCCTGTTCCCGCACATGGGTATGATGACTCAACTATCTTCCAACCTAAATAGCTAAAATAATAGAAAAGAAAGGATTCCAGAGGACCGAATTCCTTAAAACCAAAACCATGGGACAAGGCCCAAATAACCAAATCCAAAGAAGGTCAAGAGAGCCAATGATAGGCTCAAGAAATCTAAAAGCCAAAAAACAAGAAGTAAGAGAGCCATAAGTGAGAAGCCCATGCCCACGAATCATGAATCCAGAAATTAAGAAACCAAAGAAAGACAACATCCAAAGCCAAAGCACCAAAGACTTAGAAAACCAATCCAAGAAACTGAAGAAGACCAAAACCAAGAGACCAGAAACATAAGTCCAATATCCAGAAGACCAAGAAGAACCAAGACCAAGTAACAAATGTATCCACTAAGATATAGAAGACCAGAAGCCACAAGCTAAAAAGTACAGATGCCACAGAGACCTGCATCTGAGGCATCAAAGCCAGTAAGGGGTTTAGTTTGAACTGGGGCCCGCACTGGTCCTGGGCCTACCTTGAGTAGTAGCCGGGGGTTGTGCCTGTTCAAGCGCCACAACTCGGGTATTAAAAAATCGTGCCAGCTCACCGCGTCTGACACGCTCATCGATAATGTACCGAAGGTCCCTACACCCGTTCGCATTATGACCGGGGAGCTAATGGAATATACAGTCCAACCAGAATCTCTCTGCTCTTGAGTGGGCTCCTGCCTAGGAGGTTGTCTGAATGGAGCAATACGGTGAACATCCAAAAAGACATCCTATAGGGTGCGGGTAAGTTTTTAGTAGGACGGGAACTTAGATCTCTTTCTTACCGCCGAGTGACTGCTTCGGGACTTGCCTTTGCTCAAGGTTGTATCTCGACTACTCAAAACTTCTAGAACTGTGCTTCTGTCGGGAATGGGGGTGCCCCCGAGTGTAGCAGGAGCGTCGCCGATTCGAGGGTCGACGTCGTCCTGTTGTAGAATTTTCGAGGTTGCCCCTAAGTCTCGAGTTACGAACTGTGGAACATAAGCACTTGTTGAAATGATATCCATTTGGTCAGCCGACCTTCGAAAACCGTGCAATCTACCTTCAATCCAAGCGAGAAAGGTATTTATAACCTCCTCTTTCTGATCCAGACAAACAATCAAACCTCTAACTAACTCCGCCAATTCCTCTCGAGTAACCTGTAGGATCTAGAGTAACCCTAGAGGGGGTGAATAGGTTTTATTGTAGTTTTACAAGATATTAAAACTATCGCAGCACATATTGCAGCAAAGAAACAAATGCGGAAAGTAAATGTCACAGATTTTACCCAGCTTCGGAAAACCCTGCCAACCGCTGCATTCCCTAAGGTTTCGACTAGAATTTAAACAATCACTACGCTTATAAAATCCTTGTAAACTCGCGATACCCACTCCTAACTATTCTAATCCTACGGTCAAAACCCTGCACTGATCTTTATCCCTAAGATCAGATTTTTCCGAATTACAAACCCGTAACTCATAAACCCTAGTTTCAAGTAAACTAGAAAAATATAGATCGTTCACAAAAGAAATACAAAAAACAAAACAATTTCAAATTAAAACAAAGCAAAACCCCCATGAAAAATAAACAAGTTGGTCCCCTTTGTCACTTTAAAATATCTACTTCCCCATAGTGATGATCGAATACTAAGTTTAGGGTTTTGCTCCCCAAACCGAATTGTGAACTCAACTTGTTGCTTTGGAAATTTTGCAATGACGTCTCGAATACTTGTTCTTCCCTTTCGATCCGATTTGGCTTGGGCTTTAGATCGAAACCCTATAAAATGTTGTTAGTATTCTGATTTGATTTTCATTTGCCCTCGAATTTATTGCTTGGTTTCGATGGGAATGCCAACGATGAAATGCATGTTTAAATAGGGTTTAGAAACCCATTAATTATCTGATTTCACGCGAATTGATTTGGTCTTGATTTGTCCAATTGATTTCTATGGCATTGAATTGCATTGAATAATAGTCGTACCCCTTGATTGTTTTATGGAAGCAAATGTTTTGATTTTCTTAGAACTTTCTTTGATTGAATAAAAATGAATATCTCCACTTTCCTGGATGAAATCCATTGCTTGATTACACTGCTTGAATATTTGGAATGTTTTTGAAAGATCTTGCCAAATATAAAACTGGAAACATTTCATTTGGGTGATTAAAATCTTTCCCAAATTTCTTGCATGTTGTTCATTGACGAATTGAGCCGATTTTACATCACTGTGCATTCTGAAAACATAATTTAGCAAAAACAAATTGCCAAATATTCTTATGCTAATAATGTAGATTAAGATTGTGTATTGATGAATTAACATGTTTTCTGCCTTGTTGCATTCTAACTACATATGCACGATACATATATACATATACACAATTGTGTGTGTGTGTGTGTTGATGCTGCTGCACATGGCCATTTGTATCTCCCTGTTACTTGCATAATTTATTGCAATGTGCTTGTGTTTGTGTTGCATCATGTTGCTACACCATCTTGTACCATGACACTGTGTTGACATTTGAAACATTCCATGCACATGTTTGACTTTGCTCGGCTTGTCTACCCATGCCTATTCAGTTTTTGAGGCTGTTGTAGCTGCACCATATTATATTGATCACTGTGTTGCATACTGAACCTTCCCATGCACGGTGGTGTTGTTGTGTCATGCATGCTTGTATGGTTCGATCTACCTTATTTGTTCACAGCCTTTGAAATGCATTTCACATCTGTAAATTTGTCGGTGCACCATTCAGGTTCTGAAGATAAAGTGTGTCAGTATGTGTATCAATGTAATCTGTACATAAGAGAATGTGAGTAGTTGAGTTGGTATATGAAACTAAGTGACTGAGTATTATAGTGAGGAAATAATGTAATAAATGAAATTGAATGTATTGAGGTGTACAATAGTGGAGTTAGAAGAATATACTATTCAAATGTTGAAATAAAATGATATATTTGAATAAAACATTGTTTAAATATTTAAATTCTTGTGCAATAGTATTCTATTCAAATATAAATATTTATTTCTATATGTGATGTAGTATAGAATAGTACAGTTACAAACACAATTATATTATAATATATATGTTTGTTATCATCAAACAAAAATCATATTGTTATACTCTACAATCTCCTCCTTTTGATAATCACAAACATACACATAAGATTTTGACAATGTTAAATGTGTTTGAATGTGAATTATAGAACCCCCCCTATATGTATGCCCCCCCCACAACAAAACTCTCCTTATATATGTGCATATGAGTAAAGGAAAAATAACTGAATTTCCAATATTAAAAATATTCATGAAATATTCACTCATCAATCAATATCTTAACCATTCTCCCCCTTTTGTTATCATCAAAAGAATATAGAAATTCAAATAGTGATGAATATAGACTAGAAAATTAAATTCAAAAACAAGAGAGAGAATGTATATCGTAAACCTCATATGATAAAAAAAAATCATAATATACTTAAAACTAAAAGCAAATTTCATATTTTAGAATGATGGATTTTATAAAATGGAGAGAGTTATAAAATGATATGAATTCCAATTATTTTTAAACAAATTTTAAAAATGAGCACAAAATAGTGATGGATTTGGACTATAGTTATACGTTCAAATAGAGTGACAAAATCAAATAATCGCAGATTCCAAAATCTATCAATCAAAAAATCATAATAAATCATAAAATAGAGACACATTTCACAATTCAAAAAATGGTTTGATAGGTTGGTTTTTACATAGGAAGGAAGATTTCGTATATAAATATTATTTTATTTTTCTTTTCTTTTTATTTTATTTTAAGAGCATACTAACCGCACATAGCCTATAAGGACTTTTAAATGGGATTAGTTGCAACTTAAATGATAAATAATCTCTAACCATGCATAACCATTTTGTAATAACCCGGAAATCCGGGCCAATTTAAAATTTTTATTTTGGCAATTTTAGCAAATTTTGAATATTTAAAATGAATTATTTTAAATAATGACGACGAGAAATTTATTTTGAATAGAATTAGAACGTATATATTTATATACGTCGTCGTTAGAATATAAATATTTTATTTTAAATATAAAAGGAATTGAAAATGGTGCGGTAGTTCAAAAATTCGATTTCAAATTTCAAATGAATGTACATGATTCAAAATAAACCGGATTTTAGTGAAACCAAAAATATTTGAATCTATTTGAGAATATCTTTCCAACGAATCCGAAAAATTGAAATTTCATAGCGGGAATCAAAAGCTATGTCCAGTTGAAAATTCAGAATAGTCGCTATGGAATTCTAGCCCTTAAAAATGAAAATTTTGCAAATGACCTCGGTTTTCGATGAAACCACTTTTGTTGGATCCGTGATGTCAAGTTATTGCTAGATTCAAAAATTCGTAATTTTTCGAATCAATATGTGAGCGTGGCAAAGGAAAACGTGTTTTGACAGTTTAAGTTGATTTTAATCGACTGGAAAGTGGCCATTTTTCAAACGGTCTCAGAATTCGATGAAATTAGTTTTGTTAGGACCGTATCGTCAATACGAAGTTAGAAATTTTTTTCGAGAATTTTTAGAGTTAGTATGTGACCCCAGTAAATTGAAATGTGTGTTCAAATTCAATATATAGAGTTATATTTTGATTTTGACGAAAACTGATCGAAACGATCGAATCAGCTTGCGATACATATCCCATTGTGTTCGGAATGGGGGTAATTAGCTATGGATGACAGTCGGTGGGTTCGATTTCGAGGTCGAAATAAAAAGTTGTCTTTAGAAATAAAATTATTAAATAATATATATTATAATTCTCCCCCCTTTTTGCCCTCTATCCAAGTCAACCCCCCCGGTTATCTTCAAAACAGAAAAGGAAAAAAAACCGTCGAATAGTCGCCGCCCTCCATCCCGTTCACCGCGCCGCCTTGCCATCCACGTCGCCGGAGCCCCAGCGAAGCCTCCGCCCCCTCCTCAGCCGCGTCGTCACCCTCCCCTCCTTCCCCTTCTAATCCGCGAACCCAATACCCGCAGCACCCACGGCGCCCTAGCTCGGCGCCCCGGCCACTTGCGCCTCCCCCAGGCCATCCGACACCCGCACCAGCAGCCACCTCCGACGGAAAAGAAACCCCCCCTCCTGTAAGTTTTCTGATTATTTTAATTAATTTATATAGTTAAAAATGCAATTTTTATTAGGAGAAAGATATGATTTTTATAAAGTAGAAGTGTTAAAAATATGATTTTTATAAAGTAGAAGTATTAAAAATACGATTTTTATATTATATAGATAGTAAAAATTTGATCTTTATATATGTAGCGAAAAAAAAAATCTGATTTTTATTATATATATGTTGAAATAAAAATGGGATTTTTATATGATATAAAAATTCGATCTTCATATTAGAAGTAGATATATAAAAATATAAATTTTATTATGAAGCTAGCGTGACAAAAATATGATTTTTATTATATAATTACCGTTATAAAAATAGAATTTTTATCTATATAGTAGCGGTATAAAAATAGAATTTTTATCTATATAGTAGTGGTATAAAAATAGAATTTTTATCTATATAGTAGCGGTATAAAAATGTGATTTTTTATCCATATAGAGTGATTATAAAAATGTGATTTTTATATGCATAGCAACAATATAAAAATGTGATTTTTATATATGTAGTGGCTACGGACGATGAAAGTGACAAGAGGCGAGCACGACGAAGATTTCTACATAAGAAGAATCACGGTGTATTGGTTTAGCTAGTCTGTGAGAACTCCTCACTTTTATTTTTATTTCTAGTTTGAAATATATACTAGGATGCAGACGGTATTTAGTAGCACCCGACACCCGTCGTCCAAAGACCATAGATGACTTGTTTGTTTGATTTCTGTGTTGTGAAATTTGATTGTGTGATGTGAAATGAAATAAAATATTTTATAGTGGAAAATATTTTATAGGTAAAAATATAATTTTTAACGTGTATATAAAATAAATAGTAATAAACAAATCAGAGATTTGTTTATATACACTGATTTGACTGATATTGATTGGGACGATAAATTTTACACATCGCCCAACCTCACAAATAAAATATGTGTTTGTTGATTTGAAACCCCACACGGGTATTGGGATGATATTTGACGTACACTAATCCCGATTGTTTAGTTGTATGTCAATCGATGGGTTGACAGACTATGTAAGCGTTAATTATTTATATTTAATGCTTATGCAGTTGTGTGGTGCACTCTGGATGATGGTTGATTATTTATCGTTGCTATTATATACATGTGTTGTAGAAAATCCACATAATTAACATTATATGGTAATTGATTGGGCCTCATTCCAATATAGAAAATAAATTCATGTGTTGAATTGAAGAATGTTCATGTGTTGAATAGAATAAACATTCATGTGTTGAATAAAAGCCGTGTTGATTTGATTGACGCCATTTTGACGTGAACGATATTTATATCGATTTTATTCATTTTTCAATGAATATTGAAAGTGATTTCAAAATTCGAATTAAATTGAAATGAATTGAAATTCGAATTAAATTGAAATTTGAATTAAATTGAAATGAATTGAAATTCGAATTAAATTGAAATTGAATTGAAATCGATTTGAAATGAAATTAAAACGAATTTATATTGAAAAATTCAATCTTGATTTGAATTTGAAAAGGAAGTTGAAATCGTTTTGAAAACGAATTTGAACGATTTATAAAATACGTTTTAAAAGGAAATCGACGAAGTATATATTATATATATAATATAATGGCCTGAATAGAACGCGCCGCGCTGCGGCAGTTCGTGAATTTCGACCATTGACTTCAAGTGGACATTACGGGAGATCCGACCGTTGGATTCTCCTAAAACCGGAACCGTTGGGTTCGTATCGAAAAGAGCTTTCTAACGAATATTAGAGATTTGAAATCTAACGTTTGGATTTGGAATTATGTCCAAATCAAATTTGGAAAAGGTCGCTGTAAGTGCAGTTCGATGGCCGTTGATGGAAATCGACTGTACGGGCCTTGATAAAATTATTAAAAATAGTAATAATTTGTGTAAAATCATAAGAAATGATTTGTGAAGAATTGGGATGAAAAAATCCATATTTGAAAAGATAAAAATATATTTTTATTGAAATGAACTAGTGTTGAACTAGAATTATAATTCTATTTATTTTTAAAATAAATAAAGTGGATTTGAATTGGTTTTAAAAGCAACCAGAATTTCCAATAATTGAATTGGAATGGATTTGAATCGAAATTGTCTTTGGAATATTTCGATGTTGGATTTCGTGATGATACAGATATTGTTATGGGAATTTGAAAGATATAGTTATATCGTTATTTCCAATACGATATTTGTTGGTCGTAGAATTTGATATTGAATATAAGCCGATATATTTTCTATTCGGAGCCTAGTATTTAACATCAAATGTGATTTGGGTTTGTCGTGAATGGTGTCTTCATTAACACTGTCCTTAAACCCAGTTGAGAAAAAGATTAAATCTTTTTATTTAGATTTAATGAAGTGTACCAATTAAATGGTATTTAATTGGGATTGAATTGAAATTGATTTTTGGGTTTATCGTGAACGGTGTTTTAAATAACACTAGTTCTTTAACCCGATAATTAATGGAATGTGATTTTGGGTTTATCGTGAACCGTGTTTTAGGTGACATGGGTTCTTTAACCCAGTTAAAGACAGGATATTGATCTCTTTGAAGATTAAAACTAAGTGGGGTTTTAATGAATCTTTAATTAGATTGAAATGGTCGAGAATGGAGTATCACCAGTTTTGCTCCAGGCGATAGTTAAATCTTTAATTAGATTTGAACGTGAAATGGTAATTGAATTTACCGATAACACCATGGTGTTAGATATGAAGTATAACCAGTTTTACTTCATGGGATGAATAGGTTGGGATTGGGAAATAAAATAAATGATTACTTCGGTGTGGTTCGCTAATCCCGACTAGTTTGAATTGATATTCAAAAGAAGATTAAAGAATAAATTTAAAAAATTTATCTTTGATAAAATTAATGGGAACCTTTCCCAAAGTGTAAGAATATTTGAATAAAAGAATATTCTGAATTGGAATGAGGCGTATGTTGTGTTTGTGTAACACTTGTTTATTATATACGCGAGTTATTCAGAAAGACCGGGTTTATCCCATTCTGAATAACTGATTCGACGTGGTGTCGAGGATGAAGATGGTGGTCGAAGACCGGAGGTCTTCACGTCGTTTGGGTGATTACTGATGATCTTGATTGGGCCGTACACCCAAGAGGAGGGAATCAGTTAGTGATCGTCCAGATGTACTTGGAGATCGATGGATATGCGGGGTACTAGGTGCCTACGGTGTCGTTCAGACCCAGAACGAACTTGTAAATGGACTGTGTGTCTTACATTGGATTTTATTCTGTGTGATTGATTTCTATTAAATATGTATCTGTTTGGCGGCGGAGAATTTATTCTCTTGCTTAACGCCCTTCTCTGAGACGTACGAGCTCAGGGGTTATATATTGATGGATATCAAACGCATGGAGTGAACGGTCTGTGTGGCATGCCTAAGTGGCAAATGATCAAGGCCTCTATTGAAAAGCAAAGTCTTGTGGGTGATGATCAAAGCACGGCCTGTGTGGCATAGCTTTGTGTAGCGTCGATTCGCGAGCCTCACACCCCGGTAGTGGACCAGAAACGGGAGAGGACTTCAGGGAGGGCATGCGTTTCCTTCTAGCTAGAAGTGGCGTCAGTGGTTTTACACGCCCTGATGAGTTTGACTTATGTGGTTGTTGCTGTTGCGAGGCGCCTCGGATATATCGGTCGATCCGGGACCGA